>CM076848.1:123636370-124841380 GCA_039519185.1 Astragalus membranaceus | reverse complement strand
GGTGGGACTAACACTACTGGAACTAGTGGGCCTGTTGTTGCTTCATTGGATCAGCCCATATCTTCGAACGTCAGGCCCCAACGTGTTAAGAGGACTCCCAAGAAGTTAGATGATCACATCCTCTACAAATAATTTAGCTGTCTGTTTAATTGCTATTTGAACTATATTCCATTCTATTCTCTTCTAGAATCAATTAGCTGGCATATCTAATATTAGATTGAGTGAATCTTGTATTAGATTTGGTTGTTCCATTCCGTTATTTCCTTTCTATTTAGTGTACTTGTGACTGCTGTAGCAGGTATCAATGAATTACATCAGAAATTCCTTCTCTTCTTATCATTTTCTATAGGAGGCTCCAGTACCTCGAAACTGGTTTGCATCATTTGGTGCTTTCATTGTGCACACTCCCTCCCACTCTCTCATGGGTTCCCGTCCTCCAATTCCTACTCCGCCTCCACCAGATCGTTTTGATGAGATCTCCCGTCAACTCGCAACCCTCACCACCGAGCTCGCTGAAGTTCGTCAACGCCTCGACGATCCACAATCGTTCTACGGCGTCCTCGCGTCTCACGGCTGAATCCACCAATAGACCCCGTTTGAAGCTAGACGTTCCACGCTTTGATGGCAACGACACCCACGGTTGGATCTTCAAAATTAACCAGTTCTTCACATATCACCAAACGCCTGAGGAAGAACGGATTACGATAGCTTCCTTCTACCTCGATGGACCTGCTTTGGCTTGGTATCAATGGATGTACCGGAATCATCAGATCGTGTCTTGGACTCAGTTTCTCGCCGCGTTGGAAACTCGTTTTGCTCCCACGGCGTACGACGATCCTCGGGGAAATTTGTTCAAGCTTACCCAGACTTCCTCTGTTGCAACTTACCTTGCAGAGTTTGAAGCACTGGCAAATCGCCTTGAGGGACTCTCTGACCAAATGCTTTTGAGTTGTTTCATCTCAGGCCTCAAGATTGACGTCCGTCGTGAGGTTCTGATCCATCAACCGACGACCATTTCTCAGGCTGCAGGCTTAGCTCGATTGCAGGAAGATAAGGCTCTAGATCTGGCTCGCACTGCGCGTCCTCGCCCTTCGCAACCATGGCAGCAATCTTCTGGCTCTCGAACCCCTTTCAAGCCTGCTACGGAGGCTTCGAAGGCTTCACCGGGATTGCTTCCGACGCCGGTGGCTAAACCTCGATTCCGTCACCTCTCTGGACCAGAATTGGACGAATGAAGGGAAAAGGGGTTATGCTTCAATTGTGACCAAAAATGGTCACGCCAACACAAGTGTGGTGCTCGTGTGTTTCTCATGGTCACTGATGATGATGATTCTTTTTTTACAGGTACGGATGCTCCTACTGTTGAGACTATTGATCCCGGTGGCGACGACGTCGGACACTGAGGTTCAAGCTGCCCAACTTAGCTTGCACGCTCTTTCCGGTGATCAAGCGGCGGGACACATTCCGGGTCACGGGAACCATCGCGGCTACTTCGGTTCGAATCCTGGTTGATGGGGGGAGCACCCACAACTTTATCAAGGATTCTGTTGCTCTTGCTTTGGGCCTGGTTCAAAGTCCATTGATCCATTTCAAGTTTTTGGTGGGCAGTGGAAGGCACTCTTGTGTTCTCATATCTGTTCCGGAGTATCCATGTTAATGCAAGCCATGAATTCACTATGGATTTGTTTGTGCTGGGACTGAGAGGTGCGGATATCGTCTTAGGAGCTCGATGGCTCAAGAGGTTGGGACCTGTTCTTATGAATTACACTTCTCTCACTATGACATTTTTTCATAATAACTCATGTGTTGAATTAAGGGGAGAGTCTCCCACCCTTTGGTTGGTTTACATCAGTTACAACGTTTGGCTAGATTTGAACCTGAGGCCCAACTATTTTCCCTACATATTTTACCACCACCCGAGACAACTGATACACCCCCATCACCTACACTACCAGATACCTCTCACCTCACCCCACCATTCATTTGCCTCCTCTCCAAATACATTAGCCTTTTCTCTGAACCCTCATCCCCCCACCACCCAGACCCACAGACCATACCATTCCTCTCCTCCCCAATCCACCCCAGTTAACGTTAGACCTTACTGCTACCCTCACTCACAGAAGCTCGAAATTGAATCCCAGATAGCCAAATTCCTCTCTACCGTTGGATACAACCTAGTACTAGCCCTTTCTCCTCACCCGTGCTTCTTTTGAAGAAGAAGGATGGCTCTTGGCGTATGTGCGTAGACTATCGTGCTCTAAACGCCTTGACAGTGCGTGACCGTTTTCCCTACCCACCATTGATGAGTTATTGGATGAACTTGGTAAGGCCAGGTCTTCTCCAAACTTGACCTCACCTCTGGGTTTCATCAAATCAGATTGGCACCTCAGGACATTCCAAAGACTGCTTTTCGCACACATGACGGCCATTATGAATACCGTGTGATGCCCTTTGGGTTGTGCAACGCCCCGGCAACGTTTCAAGCCACTATGAATGACATTTTCAGAGCTTTACTTTGGAAATATGTTATTGTCTTCTTCGACGATATTTTGGTGTTCAGTGAGACAATGGAATTACACTTGGAACATCTCTCAGGTATTTAACATTCTGGCTTCACATCAATTTCATTTAAAGCCATCTAAGTGTTCTTTTTGCCAAGCCCATATTGCATACTTGGGTCACATAGTTGCTGAGGGGACCGTAGCTCCGGATCCGCTCAAGATTCAAGAGTTATTGACTGGCCTACTCCTAAGTCGGTTAAGGGATTACGAGGTTTCTTGGGCCTCTCGGGTTTTATCGTCGATTTGTGAAAGGTTATGCCACTCTAGCTCACCCCTTGACTAATCTTTTGAAAAAGAATGCCTTTGAATGGTCTGCAGATGCTCAACAAGCTTTTGAGAAATTAAAAAAGGCTTTGGCAGAGGCACCGGTGTTGACACTGCCTAATTTTTCCATGCCTTTTGTAGTCCAGACCGATGCCTCCGGGCATGCTATGGGAGCTGTTTTATTACAAGGTGATCACTCTATTGCTTATTTCAGCAAGTTGTTTTGTCATCGCCTCTCTAAGGCTTCCACTTATATTAGAGAGTTGCATGCCATTACAAGCGCCGTGAAACGTTGGCGACAGTACCTTCTTGGCCACTTCTTCGTGATTCAAACGGACCATCGTAGTTTGAAGGAGCTGCTAACTCAGGTTATTCAAACACGGAACAACAATTTTATCTTTCGAGGTTGTTGGGTTATCATTATGAGATACAGTATAAGCCTGGAAAAACCAATACGGTTGCTGATGCTCTGTCCGAAGCTTTGAGCCACCTTCTGCAGAGCTGAATGTGCTGTCCACACCTCAGTTCTTGTTTATTGATGATTTGAAAACTGATCTGTCTCAAAACAGTGAATACCAGAATATATCAGCAGGTTTTGGCGGGTTCTGGACTTTCGGGATACTCTGTTTCCAATGGGTTATTACTTCACAAGGGGCGTATTTACATCCCTCCTTCCTCTCGTTTTAAGGAATTGCTGCTCAAGGAATACCATGAAACACCCATTGGAGGGCATGCTGGCGTGGTTAAAACGCTGAAACGGCTCTCAGCAAATTTCTATTGGCCTTCAATGAGAAATGATATCAAGCAATTTATCAATAAGTGCCAAACTTGCCAGCAGACCAAATATGTTCCTAAAAGGCCTGGCGGGTTACTGCAACCTCTCCCAATACCTTCAGTGGTTTGGGAAGACATCTCATTGGATTTTGTTACTGGTTTACCAAGTTCCAATGGATACACTGTGCTCCTCGTGGTAGTGGATCGATTTTCTAAGTATGTCCACTTAGGCGCTCTTCACTCCCATTTCACTGCTTATAAGGTTGCTGAATTGTTTGTTAATATTGTTTGCAAGTTACATGGATTACCTAAGAGTATTGTTCGGATAGAGATCCAGTCTTCATCAGTAAATTTTGGACAGATTTGTTTAAATTCAGTGGCACTTTATTGAGGATGAGTTCCTCTTATCACCCTCAGACAGACGGGCAAACCGAGGTTACTAATCGAACCATTGAGCAATACTTGCGTGCTTGTTCATCACAAACCAACTCTCTGGTATCGATTCCTTCCGTGGGCTGAATATCATTACAACACTTCATTTCACTCTGCTGCCGGCATGACGCCATACCAAATTGTTTATGGGAAGCTTCCTCCTTCCATTCCTAATTATGGCTGGATCATCTGAAGTTTCTGCTAGTGATGATCTGCTCTCCACCAGGGAGGCTGTTTTGGAATTGCTTGGCAGAAACTTGGCCAAAGCACAGTCCCTGATGAAAGCTTTGGCTGATGACAAGCGTAGAGAGGTGTCTTATGAAGTGGACTCTTGGGTTTATGTTAAATTACAGCCCTACAGGCAGATATCTCTTTCTGGTGTTAAGTTTAACAAGTTGCACAAGAGGTATTACGGACCGTTTCGCGTGTTAGCTCGCATCGGTCCGTCGCTTATAAGCTAGAACTCCCTTCAAATGCCAAAATCCATAATGTATTTCACTGCTCTTTGCTGAAACCACATGCAGAGCCTGCACCATCTTCTATAGTTGAGCTTCCTTCTGACTCAATTGACAATCACCCAGTGGTATCTCCTTTGGCTATACTGAGTTCTCGAACTGTTATTGTAGATGGCAATTCTCAGCTGCAAGTGCTGGTGCAATGGACAGGGCTGCCACCTGAAGAAACCTCATGGGAAAATTGGACGGACTTGCAAAAGCTTTACAACCTTGAGGACAAGGTTGAATTTGAAGAGGGGGATATTGATGCAAACATTAGAATGGAGGGTGGACTAACACTACTGGAACTAGTGGGCCTGTTGTTGCTTCATTGGATCAGCCCATATCTTCGAACGTCAGGCCCCAACGTGTTAAGAGGACTCCCAAGAAGTTAGATGATCACATCCTCTACAAATAATTTAGCTGTCTGTTTAATTGCTATTTGAACTATATTCCATTCTATTCTCTTCTAGAATCAATTAGCTGGCATATCTAATATTAGATTGGGTGAATCTTGTATTAGATTTGGTTGTTCCATTCCGTTATTTCCTTTCTATTTAGTGTACTTGTGACTGCTGTAGCAGGTATCAATGAATTACATCAGAAATTCCTTCTCTTCTTATCATTTTCTATAGGAGGCTCCAGTACCTCGAAACTGGTTTGCATCAGCAACATTCTTATGAGAATTGTCCCCGCCTGATATCAAACTCTATGTCAATGCAGTACACAAAGTTTGTGATAAAAAAAATGTAATACACAGACGTTTCTTTCAATTAAAAAAAAGAGGGAAAACCTCTGAGCACAATTACACAGGACTGCCTCACAATGGTACAGAAAAAAAGGGAAAAATTAAATCTCTAAGCACAACTACACATAAATCCCCCTAAAAGGAGGACAAAATATACATACAATATTGAGACTTTATTTCAAACACCTATCAAGCACCATCAGATTGTATGTTAGTGGTTCCATCATCTTCCAAGCACCATCAGATTGTTGAGCCATACCCATGTTTTCTGGTGTCTTCCATGCCCCGGGAACAAGATATTCATTTTGAATCCTCCTTTGCTCCCTTGTGTTGCAGCAATTCCATGCAAAGTAAACCTCCAAAGAATGCGAATGAATACCGCTCCACAAGAACATTGATTTGTATGCGTCGATTTCTAATTCTTCTCCCACTTTTGAATAGTCTGTGATGAGACTTTTTGGAAAAATATCTGATTCATTATTAATCAGTACTGCTCGCAAATCTTTTTGCTCAGAGAAGAAGATTTCTGCAAAGCTAGAATTTCCAACACGAGGAGAGGCAAATGCAAAAACTGTTACTGGACATGCCTTCTTAGGTTGCTCTTTTGAAATGTTGAATCCATTAGCAACTATATCCACTGCATTTATAATCGCAAGTGCACCCCCCAAACTATGTCCGGTTACAGTTATGCTAACTTCTTCGTTCTTATATAGCTCCACAAGTCTGCGAATCTCATTCGGGGCCTAGAAATATTGAGAGAGGAAAATGAAATATGAGCCGCGAAGATATAGTCCATTTGTCATGATGTGGAAAATATAAATAGTAATTTTTATATGCAAAATAGTAATTTCTATATCAATCAACTATCTATATATATATATTTAAGAAAAGAGATGGTTGTTTAAATTACCAAACTCACATTGCTTCTATTTTTAAAAGTTTACTATTTATCAATGATTGATTTGTTTTTGGGTCACAACGGGTAAACATAATGTGATCAGTTTAATTTCATTTCTATAAGTACTAGTTTGTATGATTTGTGCGGTGCATGGGTATACATGTTATTTTAACTTAAAATGTGATTTTTTTATTTGGGAGTAAAAAAAGATGCAGTTGTATATTTATATTTATTATGTGAGATATAAAATACTTTGTACACCATCTAAAATAAATCTATTATGTTATATAATATATATATATATATATATATATTATACTAAGATATATATTTAATTAATGATTAAAAGATATATATTTCATAATCTCGAATTCTCTCATTGTATTTATTCTATTTCGAAAAAAATTTATAAACGTGAAAGACAAAAATAAAAAGTAAATTCAATATATTCTGATTAACAATGCTAACAAAGTAAAAGTCTAGCAATTATTAGGAGGTCAAGATTCTTTAAGATTTTAGTAGCTAGATTTGTTACCCAAAAAAACTTAAATAGTCCAACTAACTATGCACATTTATATGGATATACGATTCTATAAGATTAATGCGTTTATAATTTCTTTTTTTTGAAGCAATAATTTCTTTTTTTAAGTAAGCCAAAAATTATAGGTGAATTTATGGTCATAGTAACTACTATAAAATCAGCTCTATTAACATCCACGATTGTATATCACTTGAAAACAAAAGGGTTCCTTAGCCTCCATTGTCATCTCTACGAAGAAAGCATCAAGAATCGGGTTGAACCGTTGAAGTGTTCTCTCCAGGGAAATCAGATTAGTTCTTTGATAATATTCTGTTTGTTATCGCATAACAATAAAAAACTACGAATGCATGTATGCCATTGACCACATCATCATCTGTTAGTTCCATTGTTCACTATCAAATTTATACATTATTCTCCTATCCATTATTCATATTGGTATTCCTTCTATTTTTTTTTTGGTTATTCAAGTTGATTTTTACGTCTGTATTTAAATTAGTATTCCTATTCTTCAAGGACTTAATTTGTTTGTTAAGTCATTAAATTTGATGGCTATCTCTTTTTTGTTTATTGTCTTTGTATCTTGCTTTGCATCCGCACGGGATGATCGCCGTTATGTGGCATGATTATACTCAAATAAAAATGTTATTTTAACTGTCATTCATATAACATCAGTTGTAGATGAGCTTTGATAATGAACATTATTATGGCTAAAGTAAAAGATAGATTAGTACAGACTGATCATAAATTGAGGTATCAACTGAGCTAATGAATCTGTTGAAATCAATGAGCACTTTGAGAAGTGCTTATGTACTACGAAGAGCATCACATTCACATGTAATCAGATGACCCGTATAAAATACTTACCAAGTTACCAAGGCTTTTTCAAGCAAGAATATTAACAAAAAAGTGCTTTTCAAACGCAACCATCTTGTAAGCATAGGAATCATCATGTAACATGAAAAATGACAAATAAACTTTGCAGCAGGAAAGAAGTATTACTGAATAAGAAGGCCATGGTATCATAGCCAACCGTACATTGAAGAACATGCACATTTAGTAGTAGCAATTAAGAACATGCAAATTTAGGAGTAGCACTTAGTATACAGAAGTTCATTATATAAGAATAATATTCATAAAAGGGGGAAAACTATGCTTTTATTATAAAGTTTCCAATCAATACCAAAAGAGATTGGATATATTAATTGTGCAGCATATCAAAGAACATTCAAATTTGGCAGTAGCAATTTGTATACAAAAGTGTTGCTATGAAAGTGTTGTACACAAAAGTAGTTTGTACACATTTAGCAGTCGTACATTACAAAAAAATTGCCCATTAGCGACGGAAATTAACGAGGGACTAATGGTCCCTCGCAAAAATTGGGATTAGCGACGGAATTTGTGAGGGAATAGGGGCTGTCGTATTTTTGAGAATTAGCGACGAAATTTTAGACATTAGCGAGGGAATTTCCGTCGCTAATGGCAAAAGTAAAAATATTTGCGAGGAAATGTCAGTTCCGTCGCTAATTTTTTTACTTTTCAGATGATGGGACTCAGTTGCAGGGGTTGGTAAGTGCACAGGAATTAGCGAGGGACAGTTCCCTCGCTAATTCCCTCGCTAAATTTAACTTTTCAGATGATGAGACAGTTCCCTCGCTAATTCCCTCGCAATTTTTTTTTCTTTTTTTCCTTAAATCCGTTTACACTCTTCTTTCTCACTCACTCACTCACTCTTCACCCTTCCTCTTCCCTTCCTCTTCACCCTTCCTCTTCCCTTCCTCTTCCTCTTCCTCTACTCTCCACCACCACACAACCACCACCACCACCACCACCACCACCACCATCACCACCTCCTCTCACACTCTCCTCTCTCTTCACTCTTCCAACACCACCACCACCACATACCTCCTACCACTCTCACACACTCTCTCTTACTCTTCCCCACCACCACCACTCTCTCTCTCTCTCTCTCTCTTCTCTCTCTCTCTCTCTTCTCTCTCTCTCTCTCTCTTTCTCCCTTACTCTTCTCCTTCTCTCTCTACTCTAAACCACCCATCACCACCACCACCACCACCACACCACCACCACCACCACACCACCACCACACCACCACCACGCCACCACACCGTCGCCACCACCACCACGCCACCACCACCGTCGCCACCACCACCACCACCACGCATCACCACAAAATTAATAATATAATATAATATTAATTAATTAATAATAAAATATATAAAAAACAAGCCATTCAGCACCAGCACATGTCATTTTTTTTGAAAAACTGCAGTCATTAGCGAGGGAAGTATCCCTCGCTAATTCCTGCGCATTTACCAACCCCTGCAACTGAGTCCCATCACCTGAAAAGTTGCAGTCATTAGCGAGGAAATTAGCGAGGGAAAAGTTGCAGTAATTAGCGAGGGATTCAAATTCCCTCGCTAATCCCAGTTGTGAGGAGGGAATTAGCGACGGAACAAGTCCGTCGCTAATTCCCTCGCAAATGACCATTAGCGACAGATTTAGGTCAATTTGCGAGGGAAATTTCCCTCGCTAATGACTAGTTTTTTTGTAGTGGTAGTTTGTACACAAAAGTGGTGCTATATTCATTATAGACCAACTAAGCATGTAATTGGCATCAAGTTATAAAAGAAAATTGGAATCTAGTACATCTTATATATACAGCATAACATGCCCCCTTTGCCTTCTCCAGTAGCAGCAGATGCACCAACCACACTTGATAGTTCCAAATCCAAACAAAATGTAAAACATCAATGTATCTCATGCGTTGAAAAAAGTACTCATTTTGGAATACCTATTAACAGGAAAATGAATGTATTTGCATCAGAACTCCTGTCATTGCACAACATGAACAAAATTGAATGTGGTAAACTAAATAAGAAAAAAACAAATCAGCATAGAACATAACTATAAGGTGTAATTGCAGGGCAAAAAATGGGAAACAATTAGATAGAGAAAAATGCTTCAATTTGAAGAAAAAATGGACTATCTTTATCAGCATTAAATACCAACTTCAAAAAGTAAAAATAAACACCAAATAGAAAGACAGTCTTTATTCACTAATAGAAAGACATGTCCATGACCAATTCTCAGTCTCCATGACCAAATCACTAATAGAAAGACATGTTAAAGTAACATAAATAAATAAAACAGAATGGTATGGTCTTGCAAGAACACTTAGCCTCTATAAACAATGAGAGAAAGAAAGCAAATAGTAAAAGCATAACATGTGAATATAGCTGAAATAACAATCTGAATAGATAAAAATAAAGATAACATAAAAGTAAGACTAACTATACATTGGCAAGATAATATGAAAATATATTCATTTGCCGCTTCTAACAAAAGTCGCCTGCAAAGTGACTATCACAATATCAACACACTGATTCGATGGTTCTATTATGCAACCTAGATTACAACAGCTAATTCAACCTAGAGGGAGCAAAGCTCTAGTTAAAGTCCTCTGGTCCCATCACCAACACAGTAAGAGTGAAGAGAATGTAGAAATGTTATCAGATGGTTTTCTCAGAGGATAGAAATTTCCAAAATGAAACTTATTTAAATCTTTTGAGCAAAATTTAGTTTTAAAAATAAATAAGCAATTACCAATGAAAAAACTGCTTGAATGTCAACAAAGACGATTGCAAATCATTAGTGGCATGCATGACTATATGAAAATGCTATTGCACTTCAGGTTGGACTAAAGTTTTGATAGTAGCTGGCGTAGAAAAACAGATGAATGAAAGTTGGGGAAAACAGATGTGCACTATCACTACTTGGGGAAAACAGATGAATGTTAAAAAACAAATTAAAACAGACATTACATGACCATTAACAGGTAAGATGACTTAAAAGTCCATATGTGCACCATCACTACTTACCCAAAACTTTATATACATATGCATATGCTTAGTACACCATCCCAAAGTCAGTTAAATTGCAAAAACAAAAAACATAATGATAGAAAAATAAAATGATTGGAGGTACACAGCTTCATTGTGCCAATAGTCCTTGATTTACCGTTGTTTTTGGCTCACCAAGACATAGGTAAATTCACAAATATCATTCAATATGTAAATGTCGCCGGACAAATTAAGAATTCAAGTTCAAGAATTAAGCTATAAAACAACAGGCTTGCCAAAAAACAACTACATCAACTCAAAAGAGTTCGTTATTTTAACCAAGAGGTTACCTATCAAAAGAGAAAGAAGTTGGATTCTCGCTTGTTGTCTCATTTCACCAGTTTCTCCTTACTCGATAGTCATCTTGATATTCTGCAACACATAGTTATTATTAGGCATCAGAAAATACCGGTAAAAAAGAATAACTAAAACCAATTGGTGAAACATCAAAGTTCCATTTCATATTGTTTATCAAAATACATGCCAGATTCCATCAAACCCATAAAAAGATATATTTCATGCACCTTGGGAACCAAACATATTTAAATATCCAAATCATTAATCGAGTTTAGATTTTAATATCCAAACATATAGATGTGACTCACAATGTTCTCTTGTAACCTAAATGTGTCTTTGCTAAACCAAGTGGCAGACCTTCATTTAGAGTCTCTAACATCACTCTTCAGTTTTCTCAAAAACTAAAAATTAGGGTTAATGTAAATTGTGAGAAATTTGAAAATTAACAATTCAAAATAGAATTGAGCATACAAATATATAATCTAACCATATAATAACAATAATGCATCATCAAAATTCCAGATTAGACTAAAATGGAAGTGGGTTTCATTTCCAAGCTTTCAAGTCCAACATTGGATTATTGATAACATGGAAAAAGAGAGAAAACAACGACTAACGAAGAGAAGAAGAGAACCTGTGATGGACCACCAAATCGCTGGAATATTAAACCAAATAAATAAAAAATCGAAACAATAATGAGAAATCTGAATATAAAATAGAGAAGTGAGGGAAAGACGATTTATTTTGAAGAATAAGACTCACAGAGCAAAGAGGAGGAAGAGAAGTCATCGGAGCTTATAACTCAGGCACAACGGCTAATGGCGCGCAAGGTGTCTCCGGCAAAGGTGATCCGTTAGAAGACCCGTTTTAGGGGTTTTGTTGTGGACAGTGTCAGAATTCAAAATATGAAATCCGTTTTTTCGATTCTGAGTCCACGGTGGCCAGAAAATGTCCTTGAAGGCCGCTGCTAGGGTTTTTCAAATCTGTCCACTTTGAGTGGATTAAAAAAATCGAAAAGGGGAAGATGAAGCTTCTTGAAAAAGATGAAGAAGGAAATGTTCTCAGTTGCTATTCTGCTTCTTCTTCTTCTTCTCAAATCAATCTCAATGGTTGTCTCTTTCTCTCACTCTATTTTGCATTAATGATTAGAAGCGTACGCAGCAATACTCAAGGATTTGCATCTGAAATTATTCCGCAAGGGAAACGGGTTCGTTCCTTTTTTTTAATAACTAAACGTTATCCGACGTGGAGGCTGTGTGGACAACTTATTGCTGACGTGTTATTACGTCATCAATGACGTAATTAAAATTGTCGAGTGACGTGTAAGCTGATGTGTGTGATCCATGGTTTGTTATTATTAAGATTAAGATTAAGATTAAGATTAAGATTAAGATATAACAATATATTAAATCATTTGGATATTTGTTTGACTTGAGATAGATAAACATTTTATGTAAATTTTTACTTTTAGTATGCAAATTTAATTTCAAAATCATTCATATTAAGCAACACGGTACGACCCGTTCGTAGTATGCACGGGTATACTGCTAGTTTAGTTATAAAACAACAATCAAGTGGAGGTAGGTGTCCATAAAATTTGGTTCCTCTTGTCTTTCACTTTGTGCTACCAAGGCTGCTTAATGGTTCAAGCAAATCAGAACCAACTAGAATTGAACCAAAACAAACCTATTTGGTAGAACATTATTCGAATTCAGTTAAAACTTATTCGAATTCATAGTAGTTTGGTTCGGGTTACAAATTTTAAAAAACAAACCTGTAGATCAGACCACTCGAACTGAAGCACCAATTGACTTTTTTTTATCAGAAGCACCAATTGAATAAATATATATGAGTTAAATATATTTTTGTTCCCTATAAATATTGCGAATTTTGTTTTTAGTCCCACTAAATTTTTTTGGGCACTTTTAGTCCCTAGATTATTTGTCGTTTGCACTTTTAGTCTTTGCTGTTAATTCTTGTGTGAGTTGGCTAACAGAGCTAATTAGGGGTGTTCAAAACCGAACCAAACCAATAGAAAACCGCAAACCGAACCAAACCAAACCGAAAACCGCAAAAAACCGCTTTTTATTGGTTTAGTTCGGTTCTTTTTTTCATTGCACCGCGCGGTTTGGTTCGGTTCGCGGTTTTGATTATAGAAACCAAACCAAACCAAACCAAACCGCAAGTAACACTAAGACTTATTGACTTATAACATTCCTTACTAACTTACTAGCCCAAATGCAACTAAAACTCAACTCTCACTCACTTACTAGCCCAAATATAATTAATTCTTTGACTCACTTACAAACAATCTATATTGTTATGCTATATTTAAAAATTACAACAAAATATTTAATTCAAATTCTTTTAAACATTGTACTAACTATCTTAAAAGAATTAAAAGAGCGTAATTTATATACTACATATATTTGAATAGATTTTTTCTTAAAGATTTATGTTAGCCATTTTTTATGTTAGTTAATTTTAACTTCGTTTTTATTTTAGGAAGCCAACCGATCCAAACCAAACCGCATGTAGTTTTGCCTTGCGGTTCGGTTCACTTTTTATCTCAAAACCGAACCAAACCGCACCGCGAACACCCCTAGAGCTAATGTTTCATCGGTTGTGTCTATTTTTTATGCGTTGTCATGGCCACGTCATTGCCACGTTGTTTTAAAAAAACCTAATTAAAAAAATGAAATCTTTTAATTCCCCTATTTCTCTCTCTCTCTCTCTCTCACCTCTGCGTTTAAACTCTATGAGGGAAGAAACCCAGCCCAATTTTGAATGTTGAGGCTGAAGAGAAAGCTATTAAGGAGAAGGGATTTTTCTTGCACGCTTCGCCGGCAAATACTCCAAGGGATGCTGAATCTCATTTGCTGTCTTTCTTTCCCACAACTTTTCTGTATTTCTATTTATCACTAGTTTCAATCTCTTCATGTATCCTATAAATTTTAGAGACATGTTTGCCTTGCCTTTATTAAAAACGGCTGCATTCTGTTCGGGAACCCTGGTTTGGTGCATCAGCTGCAACCAACCATTCATGAGAGTGAGAGAGAGAAGGGGAAAGGGGAATTTACGTATTGTTTGGTTCAAGGTAAAATAGAGGGAAAAACATACACCATGGAAAGTTTTTTGAAAATCGTGCTTTCCACCGTTTGGTAATGCAAGAAATTGGAAGGAAAGATTAAAAACTGCGGGTCCCACATAGAAAAACCTTTCCACCCATTTTGGGAAGAAAAGTGAAGAAAAGCTTCACTTAAAAGCAAAAGTCCAAAACACCCTTACTTTTTGATGTTGCAAACAAACGTGCATGTACGGTGTCAGTAGGTACCGACATGCTTATTTGGTCTTTTTTATTTTTACTATTTTTTCTATATTAATAATAAATTTGTTATATAAATTAAATGAATATTATTTTAAATTGTACATTTTTTAATATAATAATTTATTTAAAACTATTCATTAATAATTTATATATGTTTATACAATAATCATTTTTACACAGGGATATTTATGTCATTTACTAAATATACACTTTTCTTTCTTTTCACTTTCCTTCCACTTTCACTCCTACCAAACACCATAAAAATCATCTCATTTTCTTCTCATTTTCTACTCGCTTTCATTCCTTTAACATTCTTTCCTTCTATTTTCTTTCCTTTAACTTTCTCTTCACATCCAAACAAACCATAGGGATTTGTTTTTTTTAATTGGTTTTTGCTAGTCGTCTTGCTCTGTGTAGTGTGCTCGAAGCAGAGTCGAATGCGATTTTGCATGGGGTGAGAATTGCTTGGAGCAGAGGATTTTGTCGTCTTGAAGTGGAGACGGATTCGGCGGAAGCGGTGGCGTTGCTGTTGAATCGTGGCTTCGGTGATGGGAATTTGCAGAGGTTAGTGCGTGACATAATTGAAGTGGGTGATGATTCATTGATTGTCGCGTGGAAGGTGGGAAGACTGGCTAATAACTCAGCTGATATTTTAGCCAAATTTAGCAATTATTGTAATGGCAATAGTGTAATATTTGACAATGTGCCTGACTTTTTGGTCTTTTTGCTTGACCAAGATGGTTGTGGGGTGACTGGATCTGATGTCCATTAGTTAGTGTGTTTTCGTGGGCCTCTGGCCCCTATTCTCATAAAAAAGAGCAAGTACCAGAACCTAATAGACAAACGCAAACCGAAAAATCAAGGCTCAACACCCAAGGGGATCAAACACGACAACCAAGTGTCTATAAACAATATTTCTTCCGCTACGACGAATCAACCTCGAACGTCTTTGCTAAATATTTAAAGTTGCTACAAAATTACTCATTCAACTTAAAAAGAAAAAGATTTTGTTCTGCTGGTCTTTTTTTAATTCATACTGGCACAAAAATTAAGAAACTTTATAAATTATAGTTTTGTTTGTAGCAATTCTTTTATCTAGTTTTAATCAAGACTTAGTTTTCTTTAAAAAAAAGACTTTGTCCTGCTTGTCCTTTGTTTAATTCATACACGCACAAAAAATTGTTGAACTTTTCTCTTGGTTTTATTTTTTAATTAAAATATAACTCATAACATTTTAGTGTGATAAGACTTTCAATAGAAGGGAAAGTAAATAAAAAACCGGAGAACAAGAATAAGATAAAAAAGTTCTTGTTAGAAAATATGAGAAACTTTATTTGCTTATCTCAATACAAGGGGAAAGCAATAAAAAACGAGGGAACAAGAATAAGATAAAAAAGTTCTTGTTAGAGAATGAGCTTTTTTTTTGTTAATTAAAACAGCTGCCAACTTATTCCCTGTTCTCAAGCTAATTAAAAAACATTATCACTCTTTTTTTTTTGTATAAATCGGGTATTATTTGCGCGTAACTGTAAAGATTAATCCCTCGAGTCGGATAAGACCACAATGGGCGGCAAAACTCTCTCTCATGATATTTAACACCACTACATGCCTAAAGTTAATGCTGGTTTTATCACTCTTACACTTAGTTATTAATTTTTTTTATCAAACCCTTAGTTATTAATTTGTTCCTTTGTTCAATATATATGCCATTTTTTAATCGACTACACACCAAAAAAGTTAGGTGGTTTGACTTCTCATGTGATAGTATGGTCGTTTTTTTGGTTACAAATGGGAAAAGGTTATAGTACGGTCTACTCATGGAGCTCATGGAGTCTAACTTAGTTTTCTATAAAAAAAACTTTGTTGCGCTAGTCCTTTTATTTATTCATACACGCACAAAAGTTGTTGAAGTTTTTTGTTGGTTAAAATAAAGGTAATCAAACCTCGGGTGTGGTTGACCGGTTGTGACTCATCCTCTCTTAATTAAGTGTTGATGGTTCAATCCTCGCTTTTGGTATGAAGCAGCTTTAAATCACTGGGCCAGCTGTCTCATCCTTCGAAGTGCCTCCAATCTAGCGAGGGGTTAATCACTGCATTCGGCGGTGGATACTCTAATCTCGACAAAAAAAAATAAAGGTAATAACAAAAAATGTCCTGTGCTTTGGGAAATTTATTTTCATTTATGTGCGTAATATACTCCCTAACAAAATGATCCATCTATAAAAATAAACTTTCGAGGTTCTGTAGATTAACCTTCCCTAAAATACAGTATCCCAAAATATAATATATTTTGCAATTACCAAAGTCTTTCTCAAAAGTGTAAAGTTGCTACAAAATTACTTTATTCAACTTTAAAAAAAGACCTTGTTTTCCTCAAAAAAAAGACCTTGTTCTGCTAGTCTTTTTATTTTTTATTTATTCATACATACACAAAAATTTGTTGAGAATAAAATAAAAGAGATCACTAAAAATGCACCATTCTTGCTAACATTACATATCTTTTCGAAAAATTTCAAGTGACATAGTTTGGGCAGTTTTATCTCGTGCAACAAAATGATACAACTTCAAAATTAAACTTATGGAGGCTTGCTTCTCTAAAATCAGGACAATGTATAGAAATTTTGTAGTTTTAATTAAAATAAATTTAAGAAACTTTATAAATTAATTATAAATCTTCTAGTTTTGTAGTAACTACTTATTATTCCAACCAGGGTATATCCTCCACAGCGACTATGAAGACTAATCCTTCGAGGTATTTGAGATCTATTGGGATCGAACCCATGACCAAATGGTTTAAGGGACCCAAGTATCTACCACTTGTGCCACATCAGCTTGGTTGTATACTACTAATATGTTAACCTACATAAATCCAAATTTATTTATAGTTTCCAATGTTAGCGCATTTTACTAAATTATAGCTACTAATTTCTTTTATTTATTAATTAATTATGTTACTTTTATTCACCAAATTAATTAACATAAAAATAATATGAAAATTGGTCAATCCAACAACTTTATATTTGCTTATCTTTTTACAAACACAATGAAATTATTTTCCAACAACCCAATTTGAAATGGCTTATATTTGCTTATCTTTTTGGAAAATAATAGGCCGGATAACAAGCCCAATTTGAAATGGCTTATGAAAAATTCAAAGCAAAGGATACATTGTTGATGCTCCTATGCTTGATATATAAGGACTACACTTCCGGCAAAAAAACTACCCAAAATAATAATAATTTTAAGGAATACATTTCCAGTAAAAAACTACTAGTATCTCATACTTAAGTAGTGTAAAGATATGCATCTCTTGTAACAAAAAAATATGCATATAAATTTAACAAGAAATTTTTCCAGTAGAAAAAACAAGTAATTCTTAAATTATATTTTAATGGCTGCTTTTTAGTAAAATAGAAGTTATAATTTCAAATAGAAAACTACCCAAAATAATAATAATTTTAAGGAATACACTTCCAGTAAAAAACTACCAGTATCTCATACTTAAGTAGTGTAAAGATATGCATCTCTTGTAACAAAAAAATATGCATATAAATTTAACAAGAAATTTTTCCAGTAGAAAAAACAAGTAATTCTTAAATTATATTTTAATGGCTGCTTTTTAATAAAATAGAAGTTATAATTTCAAATAGAAAATCAGAAGAAGACGTAGAACGTAGTTAAAGGACGTAAAACTGTATGATAGGCGAAATAGAACAATAATTAGGCATGGCAACGGGGCGGGTCGGGGGCGGGTTTGGCATTCCCCGTCCTCCCTACCTCTATTGGGGTCGGGTTTTGCATCCCCCAACCCCGTCCCAAACGGGGACGGGTTCCCCGCGGGTACCCGTTTCCGCCACAAATTTATAAGAAAAATAAAAAAAAATATTTATAATAATTAATAAAATAAAATAATAATAATAATACAATGATAAAATAAAGTTAAAAGTATTAAAATAGATTTTTCTATAGGAAATAGATCAAAATTAAAAATAAACAAAATTTATGAAACAAAATGAATGAGTAAATATGCTTGAAATAAAATAAAATAATTAATTTATGTTTTGTCGAGCGGGTTCGGGGTGGGGACGGGGTGGGTATCGATATCCCGAACCCAAACCCGTCCCCGGTCAAAGGGTTTTTCCCGTCAAACTCGGGGCGGGGTCGGGTGGGTACCCGCGAGTTCGGGTTATGTTGCCAAGCCTAACAATAATGTAATTGAGAGAGAGAGAGAGAGAGAGAGAGAGAGATTTGGAATATTTGAAAAATTATTTTTTTTTAAGAAAATAATTGTGCAAAAAAAATATTTTTTAAAGAACATTTTTGGGAAGAAATGAATTTCAAATTCTTCACTTTTAGGTGGTATTTCAAATTCTCTAAATTTAGTCTTACTAAAATACCTCATAAAATCCATTCATTTTGAAAATTCTCCACATTTATTATCCAAACAAGTTAATTTGGTTTAAAGCATTTGAATTACCCTCTTAAATTACATTGCCCTAAAAAATTGCCCCATCCAAACACACTCTTAGTGAAAAAAAATTATACTGCAAAGAGAATTGATTGAAGTAAAGCAAATGTCTCCTCTTCCATGATAGATGCATATGAATGAAACCAAGATGTTTTAGCCCCATTTCTTGGTTAGAGAACTTTTTCCTTGGTTTAAATAAAGGGAATCGCTCACTAAAAATGGCTCATTTTTTCTATATACCGGTCTTTTAGGAAATGATAAATATTAACAAATAAACTTATATATTTGGTGAAAAAAATTATATATGGAGGTTCCGTACATTAAGTTTCCGTAAAAGACCCTAGAAGATTTTTTTTTATAATTATAAATTTATCAAAAGGATCTAGGTAAAAGACTAGATCAAAACAAGATTCACCGGCCCCATTGGCAAAACACCTAGAGATGAAAGAAGCTCTTAATAAAAGACCCTAGAAGATAAAAGATATTTTGCCACCACCTCTCCACCAAAATCCTCAAGGTTTTGGGTAGAGAGAAATGAAGTCTAAGTGTCTTGGTGGTTTAGGTCATTCGCTCGTTATTACTATTGGTACTCCTCAGACTTCCCAACAAATGGTATCAAAGTCGAAGTTTGGCTTGATGGGAGCAGGAGTGGATTTTGGTAAAATGAATCCTTGTATTGAAAGTCATCCAAACGGTGGAGTTAGGCGCCATGTCTCATTGGTTGGTAACGGCGGTGCAAGTATAGTGATGTAAAGGACTCACAGTTAAGAGGAGATTGTTAAAAATTCAAAGGTGAATAATTAATCTCACATCGACTAGGAATGAGCTAACTGAAGAATAGGTGATCCATATACGTAATGCCTTAAGGTTTTGGGTGGAGAGATGTGGTGTCCAAGTCTTTTGGTGGTTCTGGTCATTAGCTCGTAGTTGCTCCAAGTGCTCCCGTGAACTACCCAACACATTATTCTCGGTCTTCAATGGTGGTGGGTTTCCATCTAGGAACAAGAAGAGACTGCTTATGGTTTGACATGTGGTCCTTTAAGTTATCTAGGAAACCGGAAATGAGAGATTTTTCTCAAGTAAAATACTAGATCTTTTAGAGACTCTATTTGTTATCAAGTTATACTCTTGAAAATAGCTTTTTCTAAGAATGACGTGTGAACCAGTTAGAGTGTTCCTCAAGAGTATAAGAGTTGTAGGCTAGGTGGTTTTAACCACCGTTAGAATGAGTGTTGGTAAGAGAGAGTTAAAGAGAGTGTTGCTAGCACTCCTCATCATTTTAACGGTAAAAAAGTCTATTTGAATTCACTATTGTAGCATTTTAATTAACCTATATTTACTTTTTTCTCTGACCTTCTATTCCCTCTTTTCAATAAGCGTTGTTTTTATTACTCTCGCCTTTTTATTCTTTCTTTTCATTTCAATTCTCTTCTCCCCCATCAATCTCTCTCTGCCCCCCTTTCTTCCTCCCTTCCACCGTCTTCTTTGACTCATCCCCCATTTTTTTGCTTTTACAAACAACATTATTGAAGCAAAAGTTTGAGTAAATTTTATTTGGCTTAATTGCAGTTTTCGTCCCCCTATTATGACCAATCCACGATTTTGGTCCCTAAACTTTTAATTTGGCGATTTTGGTCCCCCTATTTTCCCAATTTGAAAATCAAGGTCCCTTACCCCAATTTTGACTCAGTTGACTGACTTATCCTACGTGGCAGCCCACGTGGACTGCCACGTAGGCACACCCCCCCCACCCCACACCCCACCCCCCACCCCCCCACCCCCCCCCCCCACCCCCACCCCCCACCCCCACCCTTCTTCTTCCTCGCTCCCTCCCCGTCGCTCTCGCTCCCCCTCCCCCCACCCCACCGTGACCCCTCCCCCTCCCCCCACCCCACCGTGACCCCTCCCCCACCCCCACTGTAACGCCCCAAAATAATTTAATTATTTATTTAATTAAATTATTTAAGGCTTACAATATTTATTTAATTTAATTAAATAATTCGAGTTTAAGTATTTTATTTTATTTTATTTTATTAGGAGGTGGTGTCACTATTTGAGTGGTGCGAGCAAGGGCCCGTGATCCACAAGTAGGCCCGTGACCCATTACTTTGGCATTGGAGTCGAATTGCTATGGGTCTTGTGACTTAGTGGCATTTTTGTCTCATTTGTGAAAAGAAAGAAAGTAACGTAAAAGAGAGGAGAAGTGAGAAGAGAAAAGTGCGAATAGAAGAGGAGAAGTAGAAGAAAGGGGCGAAGCTCAAAGAGAAGAGGAGGAGGCTCAATTGTGATTCGCATTTTTTCCCTTGGAGCTTGGCTATCAAATTCGAATTTCACAAGGTTAGGGGGTCCTCTTTTTATCTTTAATGGCTTATGCGAATTGTAGTGCCTAGGGTTAGGTTCTAGGATAAATCATATGAATGAATTGTGTTATTGATGAGGATTATCATATTGTGTTGCTATTGGTTGAATTATTATGTTGGGAATTTTATGGTTGATGCTTGAATTGTTGCTTAATGCGAATTGAAGTCCATATGTTTGATCATATGATTATTTGGTGAAATTGAGAATTTTGGTGACACTTTAGTAATATTCATGTAATTGAGTGTTTTGGTGAATGTAATTTAGTGAAAGAAAGTGAAGAAAATTCTGTTTGGGAACCCCTAGGCGCCTTGGGCGCCATGCGCCTATTGCTGAAAAAATTCTGTGTTGCGCCTAGTCATGGGCACCAGGCGCCCAGCAGTGTGCTGCGCCTGTTTCAAAAAATTCTGTTGCCTTGTGTTGCACTGCTGTGTTGCCATTCTGTGTTGCTGTCTCTGTTGCCTGTGTTGCTGTCCCTGTTGCCTGTGTTGCTGTCCCTGTTGCCTGTGTTGCTGTCCCTGTTGCCTGTGTTGCCTACTGTGTTCCCTGTGCTGCCAGTTTTGGCACTTGTTGCTTGTGTCATGGGCGCCAAGGGCCCCAAAGTTCTGGTGATAGTTTTGTGAAAATTGTTTTCAGGTTTTTATACTTGGGTAAAATGGCTCATGAAAACTGATTTTGGTCAAGAAAGGAGTTGAGTTGCGAAATTTCAATAGGTGCCTAGTGCAAGGGCGCCAAAATTAAAGTTCAGTTTTTGAGAAAATTTTTATTGATTTATCATGTCCTGAGCATTTGGCTCGTGTAAAATGAATTTCGAAGCAAAATGAGTTGTGTAGCATGTTGGCCTTAGGCGCCTAGTGCTTGGGCGCCATGTTGCTGCTGTTCCCTGGATGTTGCTTCTGGGCGCCAGCGCCTATGTGCGCGTGTTGCCTCTTGGGCGCCTAGCGCCTGTGCGCTGTTGCGCGTGTTGCTCCTGGGCGCCAAGCGCCTATGCGCCTGTGCGCTGTTGCGTGTTGCCTCTCCTGGGCGCCAAGCGCCCATGCGCCAAGCGCTGTGTTGCCCCTGGGCGCCCAGCGCCCATGCGCCTGTTTCCAGAATGTCTAACATTTTTCCTAAACTGTTTTTAAATAACTTTTGACTCGGTTATCCAAATCCAACGGTTCAAAATGCGTTTTGAAGCTAATTTCAGTGCCTATCCAATAGTCTCAATTTTATGCAAAAATAATTTATTTTCACTGGTGTTTCTGGCTGATGGTGTTCAAGTGTCCAAATGGCTATTTTTACCCACTTTCCTATGTTGTGTCAATGTCCTAAGCTGGTCTATTTGAATTGGTGTTGGTGTGAGTGGTGAGCTGAATTGGTGAGTGTGATAGGGTGAGATTGGTGAGCAGAGGCTACGGCCTAATTTTAATGTGGTGAGCTGATTATATACAATGGTGAGATCATGAATTTTAAATGATGAATTGCTTGGACTTGGTGTGTTGTAATGCATTCCCATAGCATCTCATGGACATATGCATTATTGGTGAGCAGAGGCTACGGCCTAATTTTGATTTGGTGAGCAGAGGCTACGGCCTATTTGTATTGGTGACGGATCCGACATGCATGTACCCGTGGAGTTTGGGTTGCATTACATGCATAATCATATATTGTGTAGTGCTGTTTGGAATAAATATTGATGCGATGTTCCATTATTGTGAATTGGTGTGCCTGGTTTCCTTTTCCTATGCATTGCTTAATTTCATATGTTATTAATTATGAAAAGAGACTCACCCTACTGCTTTATGTTGCTTCTTATGTCGGCAACGTGCAGGTAATAGCGAGTGAAGGTTTCTTATGCCTTCGTCTGGTAGGAAGTGTCACGCTCTGATACGTAGCACCAGGGGGGGTGTCCTTATGTTTATGCTTTATTTTCCTAAAACTGTTAGTTTGTTGGTGATGTATTGGTTTTAATTTTGAACTGATTATTATTCCGCTGCTGATGGTGATTGGATTTAGTTGATGCGAACTAAACCTTTTTCTTATGGTGTTATGTATCTTGATTTTTATGAGTAAATGTAGCACTCGCGAATTGTTTTCAAAAAAAAAAAAAGAGACTCTGATTTTATTAAAAGTAAAGTTATTAGAAAAGGGGTGTTACATTAGTGGTATCAGAGCAGTTCGGTCTGTCCGGCCAAGTTGTCCAGTCATAGTGTCAACTGACAACGGTGTGTTGTCAGTTATATCTAACTGTTGTTGTTGTAGCAAGTGAGTTGAGATGGCTGGGAGGATCGATGCTGCTGCCGCTGTTGTTGGGCTGCTGCTGAATGTTGTAAGAAGTTGAATCTTGTTTTGCCTGTTATGAATGGAGAGATGGTAGTCGATACTCCTGCGAAGGGGTCGGTGATTATGTCTCAGGTGTTCTCAGTGTCCCGTGTCGATCTTCGGCAGGGACTTTATTGTGAATTTTGTTTGTTTGCCGTTGGGAGGGTTGGATGTCATTCTTGGTATGGACTGGTTAGTATAACCATGTACATATTAATTGTTTCCGGAGATCTGTGAGTTTCCTTCCTCCCGAAGAGGAAGAATCAGTGTTGTTGCCTGCTGGTCATTTGCATAAGGTAATGAAGGAGGGAGTTCATCTGTTTGCTTTGATGGCGTCATTGTCTGCTGAGAATCAGGCAATCATTGAAAGGGTTCAAGTAGTGTGTGAGTTCCCTGAAGTGTTCCCAGATGAAATTCCAAGTGTTCCGCCAGAGAGGGAGGTTGAGTTTGCCATTGACCTTATACCTGGTACTAGGCCTGTGTCTATGGCACCGTACCGAATGTCAGCCTCAGAGTTGTCTGAATTGAAAAAGCAATTAGAAGAGCTGCTTGAGAAGAAATTTGTAAGACCAAGTGTGTCACCGTGGGGTGCTCCGGTATTGTTAGTGAAGAAGAAGGACGGGAGTATGAGACTTTGTGTCGATTATAGGCAATTGAACAAAGTGACAATAAAGAACAGGTATCCGCTTCCCAGAATCGATGATCTGATGGACCAGTTGGTAGGTGCTAAGGTGTTTAGTAAAATCGATTTGAGGTCAGGTTATCACCAGATCAAGGTAAAGGATGAAGACATTCAGAAAACCGCTTTCAGAACGAGATATGGGCACTATGAGTATTCTGTTATGCCGTTTGGTGTTACTAATGCGCCGGGTGTGTTTATGGAGTACATGAATCGTACTTTCCATAGTTACTTGGATCGGTTTGTCGTTGTGTTTATTGACGACATTCTGGTGTATTCTAAGACAGAAGAGGAGCATGCAGAACATTTGAGGTTAGTGCTAGAAGTGCTGAAAGAAAAGAAATTGTATGCAAAATTGTCTAAGTGTGAGTTTTGGCTGAATGAAGTAGGTTTCCTTGGTCATATTATCTCTGGTAATGGTATAGCTGTGGACCCAGCCAAGGTTGATGCTGTGTCTCAATGGGAGAGCCCGAAGTCAGTTACAGAAATCAGAAGCTTCTTGGGATTAGCTGGTTATTATAGGAGATTTATTGAAGGTTTCTCGAAGTTGGCACTTCCGTTGACTCAATTGACGTGTAAGGGAAGAGCTTTTGTGTGGGATGCACGCTGTGAGGAGAACTTCAATGAGTTGAAGAAGAGGTTGACCACGTCGCCCGTTTTGACTTTGCCTGTTCCTGATCGACCGTTTGTAGTATATTGCGATGCTTCCAAGATGGGTTTGGGAGGTGTATTGATGCAAGAGGGTAAGGTAGTAGCTTATGCGTCTAGACAGTTGAGGACCCATGAGAAGAACTACCCTACTCATGATTTGGAGCTAGCTGCAATTGTGTTTGTGCTGAAAATTTGGAGGCATTATCTGTATGGTACCAGATTTGAAGTGTTTAGCGACCATAAGAGTCTGAAATACTTGTTTGATCAGAAGGAGCTAAATATGAGACAGAGACGTTGGTTAGAATTGCTGAAGGATTATGATTTCGGCTTGAACTATCACCCCGGCAAAGCTAATGTCGTGGCTGATGCTTTAAGTCGGAAGAGTTTGCATATGTCGGCTATGATGGTGAAAGAGTTAGAATTGATTGAGCAGTTTCGAGACATGAGTCTGGTTTGTGAAGTGACACCGCAGAGTGTCAGATTGGGGATGTTGAAGATCGGAAATGAATTTTTGGTTAGTGTCCGAGAAGCACAAAAGTCAGATGTAAAGTTGGTAGACCTGTTGGTTGTGAATGATCAAGATGTGGATGGAGATTTCAAGTTAGATTCCCAAGGTGTATTAAGATTCAGAGATAGGATCTGCATTCCTGACGATGCTGAGATGAAGAGAATGATTCTTGAGGAGGGCCATAGAAGTAAGTTGAGTATTCATCCCGGGGCTACGAAAATGTACCAAGATTTGAAGAAAATGTTCTGGTGGCCTGGTATGAAGAAGGATGTGGCTCAGTTTGTGTATTCTTGTCTGACTTGTCAGAAGTCTAAGATTGAGCATCAGAAGCCTGCAGGGTTGATGCAACCATTGGAGATTCCGGAATGGAAATGGGATAGCATTTCCATGGACTTTGTAACTGGTTTGCCAAATACAGTGAGAGGGTTTGATGCCATATGGGTGGTTGTGGACAGGTTGTCTAAGTCTGCTCATTTCTTACCGATTAATATGACTTATCCAGTCCCAAAGTTGGCAGAAATCTATATCAAGACTATTGTGAAGTTGCATGGCGTTCCGCTTAGTATTGTGTCTGATAGAGATCCAAGATTCACCTCTGAATTTTGGAAGAGTTTGCAGGAAGCTTTGGGTTCTAAGTTGAGGTTGAGCTCCGCTTATCATCCGCAGACAGATGGTCAGACGGAGAGGACTATTCAGTCGTTAGAGGACTTGTTGAGGGCATGTGTTCTTGAGCAGGGAGGTTCATGGGATTCTCATCTTTCGTTGATAGAATTCACCTATAACAACAGTTTTCACTCTAGTATTGGTATGGCACCGTTTGAGGCATTGTATGGTCGGAGATGTAGGACTCCGTTGTGTTGGTATGAATCTGGGGAGAGTGCAGTGTTGGGGCCTGAGATTGTGCGAGAGACAACTGAGAAGGTAAAATTAATCCGTGAGAAGATGAAAGCGTCGCAGAGTCGACAAAAGAGCTATCATGATAAGAGAAGGAAGGATTTAGAGTTTCAGGCCGGTGATCATGTGTTTCTGAAAGTCACTCCGGTGACTGGTGTTGGGCGTGCCTTGAAATCTAAGAAGTTAACTCCCCGTTTCATTGGTCCGTATCAGATTACGGAGAGGGTGGGAAGTGTTGCATATAGGGTGGCCTTGCCGCCTAATCTTTCGAACTTGCATGACGTGTTTCACGTGTCACAACTTCGAAAGTATGTTCCGGACCCGTCTCATGTGATTCAGATGGACGAAGTAGAGGTACGGGATAATCTCACGGTTGAGACTATGCCTGTGCGGATTGAAGATAGAGAAGTAAAGATTCTGAGGGGGAAGGAAATTCCGTTGGTGAAGGTGGTGTGGTTGGGAGCTGCTGGTGAGAGTATGACTTGGGAGCTGGAGAGCAGGATGCGGGAAGCATATCCGGAGTTGTTTGATTCAGGTAATTTCGAGGACGAAATATTCTAAGTGGGGGAGAGTTGTAACGCCCCAAAATAATTTAATTATTTATTTAATTAAATTATTTAAGGCTTACAATATTTATTTAATTTAATTAAATAATTCGAGTTTAAGTATTTTATTTTATTTTATTAGGAGGTGCTGTTACTATTTAAGTGGTGCGAGCAAGGGCCCGTGATCCACAAGTAGGCCCGTGACCCATTACTTTGGCATTGGAGTCGAATTACTTGGGGTCTAGGGAGTTAGTGGCAAATTCACCCAATTGTGAAAAGAAAGAAAGTAACGTAAAAGAGAGGAGAAGTGAGAAGAGAAAAGTTGCGAATAGAAGAGGAGAAGTAGAAGAAAGGGGCGAAGCTCAAAGAGAAGAGGAGGAGGCTCAATTGTGATTCGCATTCTTCCCTTGGAGCTTGGCTAGCTAATTCGAATTTCACAAGGTTAGGGGGTCCTCTATTTGTTATTAATAACTATGCGAATTTTGAATTGCTTAGGGTTAGGGTCCTAGGTTAGTTTCATGATTGAATTGTGTTATTGATGAGGATTATAATATTGTGTTGCTATTTGTTGAATTATTATGTTGGGAATTTTATGGTTGATGCTTGAATTGTTGCTAAATGCGAATTGAAGACCATATGTTTGATCATATGATTATTTGGTGAAATTGAGAATTTTGGTGACACTTTAGTAATATTCATGTAATTGAGTGTTTTGGTGAATGTAATTTAGTGAAAGAAAGTGAAGAAAGTTCTGTTTGGGAACCCCTAGGCGCCTTGGGCGCCATATGCCTATTGCTGAAAAATTCTGTGTTGCGCCTAGTCATGGGCACCAGGCGCCCAGCAGTGTGCTGCGCCTGTTTCCAAAAATTCTGTTGCCCTGTGTTGCACTGCTGTGTTGCCATTCTGTGTTGCTGTCTCTGTTGCCTGTGTTGCTGTCCCTGTTGCCTGTGTTGCTGTCCCTGTTGCCTGTGTTGCCTACTGTGTTCCCTGTGCTGCCAGTTTTGGCACGTTGCTTGTGTCATGGGCGCCAAGGGCCCCAAAGTTCTAGTGATAGTTTTGTGAAAATTGTTTTCAGGTTTTTATACTTGGGTAAAATGGCTCATGAAAACTGATTTTGGTCAAGAAAGGAGTTGAGTTGCGAAATTTCACTAGGTGCCTAGTGCATGGGCGCCAAAATTAAAGTTCAGTTTTTGAGAAAATTTTTATTGAGTTATCATGTCCTGAGCATTTGGCTCGTGTAAAATGAATTTCGAAGCAAAATGAGTTGTGTAGCATGTTGGCCTTAGGCGCCTAGTGCTTGGGCGCCATGTTGCTGCTGTTCCCTGGATGTTGCTTCTGGGCGCCAGCGCCTATGTGCGCGTGTTGCCTCTTGGGCGCCTAGCGCCTGTGCGCTGATGCGCGCTTGTTCCCCTGGGCGCCTAGCGCCTGTGCGCTGTTGCGCGTGTTGCTCCTGGGCGCCAAGCGCCTATGCGCCTGTGCGCTGTTGCGTGTTGCCTCTCCTGGGCGCCAAGCGCCCATGCGCCAAGCGCTGTGTTGCCCCTGGGCGCCCAGCGCCCATGCGCCTGTTTCCAGAATGTCTAACATTTTTCCTAAACTGTTTTTAACATAACTTTTGACTCGGTTATCCAAATCCAACGGTTCAAAATGCGTTTTGAAGCTAATTTCAATGCCTATCCAATAGTCTCAATTTTATGCAAAAATAATTTATTTTCACTGGTGTTTCTGGCTGATGGTGTTCAAGTGTCCAAATGGCTATTTTTACCCACTTTCCCTATGTTGTGTCAATGTCCTAAGCTGGTCTATTTGAATTGGTGTTGGTGTGAGTGGTGAGCTGAATAGGTGAGTGTGATAGGGTGAGATTGGTGAGCAGAGGCTACGGCCTAATTTTAATGTGGTGAGCTGATTAATATACAATGGTGAGATCATGAATTTTAAATGATGAAATGCTTGGACTTGGTGTGTTGTAATGCATTCCCATAGCATCTCATGGACATATGCATTATTGGTGAGCAGAGGCTACGGCCTAATTTTGATTTGGTGAGCAGAGGCTACGGCCTATTTGTATTGGTGACGGATCCGACATGCATGTACCCGTGGAGTTTGGGTTGCATTACATACATATTCATATATTATATAGTGCTGTTTGGAATTTAGTATGCTGATGCGAATGTTTCCTATTGTTATGAATTGGTGTGCCTGGTTTCCTTTTCCTATGCAGTGCTTAATTCTCATATGTTATTAATTATGAAAAGAGACTCACCCTACTGCTTTTATGTTGCTTCTTATGTCGGCAACGTGCAGGTAATAGCGAGTGAAGGATTTCTTATGCCTTCGTCTGGTAGGAAGTGTCACGCTCTGATACGTAGCACCAGGGGGGGGTGTCCTTATGTTTATGTTTTATTTTCCTAAAACTGTTAGTTTTCATTGGTGATGTATTGGCTTTAATTTTTGAACTGATTATTATTCCGCTGCTGATGGTGATTGGATTTAGTTGATGCGAACTAAACCTTTTCCTTATGGTGTTATGTATCTTGATTTTTATGGAGTAAGTGTAGCACTCACTTTAGTTGTTTTCAAAAAAAAAAAAAAGACTCTGATTTTATTAAAAGTAAAGTTATTAGAAAAGGGGTGTTACAGTACCAGTTTATAAAATATGGGATAAATGGTACGATTTGGTCCGAACTGGTACGAAATCACACGAAATGGTATGAAATGGTACAAACAGGTACGAAATCATACAAACGGGTACGAACTCAAAAAATGGTACGATTTCCTTTGAACTGGTACGAAATCACACGAATTGGTATGAAATTGTACAAACAGGTACGAAATCGTACGAAATGGTACAACTTCGAAAAAATGGTATGAACTCGTACGAGTATGTACAATTTGGCAAATCGTACAATTTGTTCCGAACTGGTACGAAATCACACGAAATGGTATGAATAGGAACGAAGTGGTATGAACTACTACAAACTCGAAAATATGGTACGAAATCGTACCAGTTTATACAATAAGGGCCAAATCGTACGATTTGGTCCGAAATGGTATGAAATCATACGAAATGGTATGAAATGGTACAAACAGGTACGAAATTGTACGAGTATGTACAATATGGGCCAAATTGTACACTTTGGTCCGAACTGGTACGAAATCACACGAAATGGTATGAACAGGTACGAAATCGTACGAAATGGTATGAACTAGTATGAATTCGAAAAAATGGTACGAAATCGAACCAGTTTATACAATATGGGCCAAATCGTACGATTTGGTCCGACTTGGTACGAAATCAAACAAAATGGTATGAAATGGAACCAACAAGTACAAAATCGTACGAACTAGTATGAACTCGTACGAGTTTGTACAATATGGGACAAATGTATATTTGGCCCGAACTGGTACGAAATCACACGAAATGGTATGAAATGGAACAAACAGGTACGAACTCGTACGAGTATGTACAATATGGGCGAAATTGTATACTTTTGTCCTAACTGGTACGAAATCACACGAAATGGTATGAACAGGTACGAAATCGTACGAAATGGTATGAACTAGTAATAACTCAAAAAAATGGCAGTACGATTTGGTCCGAATGTAATATCCCCAATTTTCGCTAATTAAATTAATTGGCGTAAATTAATATTTAGTGATTTATTGTGTGATTGAAAATTTCATGATTTGAGAATGAATTTCCTTGAAATACTTATTGTGAGGATTTTGGTGTTAATTAAATTTAATTGTGTCAAGTGGGATTAGTTTGGGCTGAAAGGAGTCATTAGGAATAGAAATTGTAAGTGAAGGGTAAAAGTGTCTATTCCCATAGCTCCTATATAACTTCTTTCCAGCTGAACCAAAGAAGAGAACATTTTCTAAGTTCAAAAGAAAAAAAAATTCAGAAGAAAGGAGAGGGAAGAGAAGAGAGAGTTGCGAGAGGGAGAAGGGAAAAGAGAGGAGAGGGCATTCCCAAATCTTAATGCATGTTGAATCCATGAGTACCAAAATGATCAGCACACTCCCTCCATTCTATTGATACCATTTTTTCATCTCAGAAACTCCTCCCTTTCCAAATCACCATTGGAGCCCAACCAAGCTCCACCCAGCCATGCAAATTCGAGTTTGAGGGAGAAGAAGGGTTCAACAGAAAATTCTGGGTAAAACCCGTTTTACCTACCTTTGGTATTTTCATCGTATCTCACTGTGCACAACTCCGATCATCGTGATTCTTGTCCCTCTGGAAACTAGACACAAAGCTCTTCATTTTGGGCACAAGAACCGCATGATTTCATTGAGAAATGAGAGAGATATCATGCTCACAACTTTCGGATTAAGAATCAGCCACTGTTCCGAAGCAGTCCTCTTGTTTTGTTGATATCTCCCAATCTACTGGTTGCATGCAAGTGAATCTTTCTCCATCAGAAAGTAGAGAAAATTCCCTTCACCGTAGACCCTCGTTTTGCTAAGTTTGGTTGAGATTTGAGTGAGTTACGCTCGTTACAAAGTGGCGGTTTGTTGCTGGAAGTAGCTGAAGCGGATCCGTGAGATCGCCGTTCGTCCGGGTTCGAGAAGTTTCGGCGTGGGTGATTGTCATCTCCAAAAAGGTGAGTTCTATAACTCACTAGGGAAACCATGAATTTGTGTATGCATGTGTGTCCTGGTTCAGGTCTCGCGTTTTATAAAATTCGAGTCGATAATGTTTGCGAAAATCTCGCGTGTGAGTTGTCAAGTCATGAGATCCTTGGAATTGAAATTGCTAAATTGCATGAGTGTGATTGTTGAATGAATATTATTGATTGTACTGAATGTACTGGTTTCCATGTCTGTATTGATGTGTTATCGAGTTTGAATGTGAATCGGAATGGACATGGGAACGATCGGAATAGAAAAGAAAACGCGAAAACTGTTTTTCTGAAATACTGATAGTCACGCACGGATCGTGTGTATGGGCGCACGGGTCGTGCGTGAGATTCTGAAGCTCATGGTGCCGTTTTTGAAAACGCGCACGGGTCGTGTGTATGGGCGCACGGACCGTGCGTATCCTTCTGATGCCAACTTTTAAAATACGTCCTAAGCTATTCTGATTGGTCCCAAGTCCCTTCTAATCCACTCCTCAAGGTTTCCCAACGATGGAAACGCATTAGTATTATGAATTCAGTTATGATTGAGTTGAGTTCATGTGATGTATTAGAAGTTTCATGCTATGATTGTGATTGAGATATAAGTTATACCGTGGATGTTTTTCAATGTGACTGATGTATTGTGCTGGATTGACTGGTTTAGTAAGATTGATAAGTTAAGTTAGCAAACCTTAGTAATCCATGAGAGATCACTTAATAATTAGACTTAGTTAGTAATTAGATCACCTTAGTAATAAGTTTATGTTCAGTTCAGTTCATTGTTCAGTTAAGTTATTGTTATGTTTAAGTTCATTGTTGAGTTCAGTTCAGGTATATCATCATATATACCTTTTAGTCGGGGTGACGACCCTATTCAGTTTAGTGTGCTAGGGGAGAGGCAGTCATGAGCCTTATGAACCTAGGCCCCATTAGGGACCCAGCCGATTAGTGGGGACGGGTTCACCGGAAGCTTATTATGCCAAGTGACCGGTGACACGCTATAACTTTAGTTAGTGTTGTTTCTTGTAACCGGCTTGAGGGTTATGAGGACAACGTTTAGTTCAGTTTATGAGTTGCGTCTTGTAACCGGCTTAAGGGTTATAAGGACAACTTCAGTTAGTTAGCCACATAGTCAATTTTGAGGACTATGAGTTGGAATCAGAATAATGAACCAAGCATAATTGAACCGAGAGGATTAGTAAGGGGTCGCGATAGAACTCACTGAGACAAGTTGTCTCACCCAATCCATTGTTGTTGTTTTTCAGTTAAGCAGGGAAAGATGAAGACCGTGAGGCACGGCTATGGAGACGCTTGAGGAGCAGTTGCTATCGTTGTTTCTTTATGTCTTGTATTTCAGTTTCCTTTGTATTTCTGTATTTTGTATTCAGTTTCTTAGATGTACGATGGTACGACTTATGTTTTTAAGTTGTAAATCGCTTCCGCAGACTTTCGGTTTTGAGTACTGAACACTAGTTGAGGGTGTAAGGACCGCTTTATGTATTTTATATTAAGTTATGTAAGCGAACTTGATGGGTTTTTAGCATCGAGTATTAGTATGTGTTCAGTATTTAAAAAGGAAGTTACTCTGATGTATGCCAGTAGTGCGCTTCGGTAATTTCTACAAGTTAGAAATTAACGGGGTGTTACAATTGGTATCAGAGCAGTTCGACCCAGTCGGACTTAGAATTATGAGTCTCTTAAGTCCTCTAAGTGTGATTCCTCTTAGTATGCTATTAGACGTTTAGCCTGATCAACTAAACACTTTGTGCATATTTCGCAGAATCATGGCTGGTGGAAGTAGGAGAAGCGTCCCTGTCAATCCTCAATCTGAATGGATGCAGAACGTGATCGTGAATCAACAACGGATGATGCAGGACATGATGTGGATGCATCACGAACTGATGAGTCAGCAGCAGCGAGCGTATGTTGCAGAAACAAATCTCAACGGATCGAATGAGGGCAGGAAGGCGGATAGGAAAGGAAAGAAGAAGGCATTGGAATTACCAACCCCAAGTGATGAACCGAGGAATACCTCCATCAAAGGAAAGCAAGTTGTGGTAGCTGAAGTTCCGAGGTCCGTTAAGTGTTCGGCGGGTGAAAGGCCCCGCAGCGGAAGGTGTCGTTTGAGATCAACCGCGTGTTTTTATTGCAAGGGAGAAGGGCATTATGCTAACAAGTGCCCAGTAAAGAAGAGGAAGGCGACTGAATGGCCCACTCCGGAGGAAGAACCAAGAGGTGCCTCCAGCAAGGGTAAGCAAGTGCAGGCATCGGAATTATTAAAGCCCGCCAACTGTGGCAAATGCGGAAGGCCCCATGGAGGAGAATGTCGTCTGGGAACGACGGTGTGTTATTATTGCCAAGACGAAGGGCATTACGCTCACGAGTGTCCTGTGAAGAAGAGGAACCGAGAATGGAATGCTAACGCTGCTAGCAGAAATGGTCTTTGTGTTGGACGCTCCGAAAGGCAAGGCCGTTGATGAATTCGGCAAAAGGTATATTGTGTGCTAATTGTTTTGATTGGTCCAATTTTGAGGACAAAATTTTTAAAAAGTTGGGGTGATTGTAATATCCCCAATTTTCGCTAATTAAATTAATTGGCGTAAATTAATATTTAGTGATTTATTGTGTGATTGAAAATTTCATGATTTGAGAATGAATTTCCTTGAAATACTTATTGTGAGGATTTTGGTGTTAATTAAATTTAATTGTGTCAAGTGGGATTAGTTTGGGCTGAAAGGAGTCATTAGGAATAGAAATTGTAAGTGAAGGGTAAAAGTGTCTATTCCCATAGCTCCTATATAACTTCTTTCCAGCTGAACCAAAGAAGAGAACATTTTCTAAGTTCAAAAGAAAAAAAAATTCAGAAGAAAGGAGAGGGAAGAGAAGAGAGAGTTGCGAGAGGGAGAAGGGAAAAGAGAGGAGAGGGCATTCCCAAATCTTAATGCATGTTGAATCCATGAGTACCAAAATGATCAGCACACTCCCTCCATTCTATTGATACCATTTTTTCATCTCAGAAACTCCTCCCTTTCCAAATCACCATTGGAGCCCAACCAAGCTCCACCCAGCCATGCAAATTCGAGTTTGAGGGAGAAGAAGGGTTCAACAGAAAATTCTGGGTAAAACCCGTTTTACCTACCTTTGGTATTTTCATCGTATCTCACTGTGCACAACTCCGATCATCGTGATTCTTGTCCCTCTGGAAACTAGACACAAAGCTCTTCATTTTGGGCACAAGAACCGCATGATTTCATTGAGAAATGAGAGAGATATCATGCTCACAACTTTCGGATTAAGAATCAGCCACTGTTCCGAAGCAGTCCTCTTGTTTTGTTGATATCTCCCAATCTACTGGTTGCATGCAAGTGAATCTTTCTCCATCAGAAAGTAGAGAAAATTCCCTTCACCGTAGACCCTCGTTTTGCTAAGTTTGGTTGAGATTTGAGTGAGTTACGCTCGTTACAAAGTGGCGGTTTGTTGCTGGAAGTAGCTGAAGCGGATCCGTGAGATCGCCGTTCGTCCGGGTTCGAGAAGTTTCGGCGTGGGTGATTGTCATCTCCAAAAAGGTGAGTTCTATAACTCACTAGGGAAACCATGAATTTGTGTATGCATGTGTGTCCTGGTTCAGGTCTCGCGTTTTATAAAATTCGAGTCGATAATGTTTGCGAAAATCTCGCGTGTGAGTTGTCAAGTCATGAGATCCTTGGAATTGAAATTGCTAAATTGCATGAGTGTGATTGTTGAATGAATATTATTGATTGTACTGAATGTACTGGTTTCCATGTCTGTATTGATGTGTTATCGAGTTTGAATGTGAATCGGAATGGACATGGGAACGATCGGAATAGAAAAGAAAACGCGAAAACTGTTTTTCTGAAATACTGATAGTCACGCACGGATCGTGTGTATGGGCGCACGGGTCGTGCGTGAGATTCTGAAGCTCATGGTGCCGTTTTTGAAAACGCGCACGGGTCGTGTGTATGGGCGCACGGACCGTGCGTATCCTTCTGATGCCAACTTTTAAAATACGTCCTAAGCTATTCTGATTGGTCCCAAGTCCCTTCTAATCCACTCCTCAAGGTTTCCCAACGATGGAAACGCATTAGTATTATGAATTCAGTTATGATTGAGTTGAGTTCATGTGATGTATTAGAAGTTTCATGCTATGATTGTGATTGAGATATAAGTTATACCGTGGATGTTTTTCAATGTGACTGATGTATTGTGCTGGATTGACTGGTTTAGTAAGATTGATAAGTTAAGTTAGCAAACCTTAGTAATCCATGAGAGATCACTTAATAATTAGACTTAGTTAGTAATTAGATCACCTTAGTAATAAGTTTATGTTCAGTTCAGTTCATTGTTCAGTTAAGTTATTGTTATGTTTAAGTTCATTGTTGAGTTCAGTTCAGGTATATCATCATATATACCTTTTAGTCGGGGTGACGACCCTATTCAGTTTAGTGTGCTAGGGGAGAGGCAGTCATGAGCCTTATGAACCTAGGCCCCATTAGGGACCCAGCCGATTAGTGGGGACGGGTTCACCGGAAGCTTATTATGCCAAGTGACCGGTGACACGCTATAACTTTAGTTAGTGTTGTTTCTTGTAACCGGCTTGAGGGTTATGAGGACAACGTTTAGTTCAGTTTATGAGTTGCGTCTTGTAACCGGCTTAAGGGTTATAAGGACAACTTCAGTTAGTTAGCCACATAGTCAATTTTGAGGACTATGAGTTGGAATCAGAATAATGAACCAAGCATAATTGAACCAAGAGGATTAGTAAGGGGTCGCGATAGAACTCACTGAGACAAGTTGTCTCACCCAATCCATTGTTGTTGTTTTTCAGTTAAGCAGGGAAAGATGAAGACCGTGAGGCACGGCTATGGAGACGCTTGAGGAGCAGTTGCTATCGTTGTTTCTTTATGTCTTGTATTTCAGTTTCCTTTGTATTTCTGTATTTTGTATTCAGTTTCTTAGATGTACGATGGTACGACTTATGTTTTTAAGTTGTAAATCGCTTCCGCAGACTTTCGGTTTTGAGTACTGAACACTAGTTGAGGGTGTAAGGACCGCTTTATGTATTTTATATTAAGTTATGTAAGCGAACTTGATGGGTTTTTAGCATCGAGTATTAGTATGTGTTCAGTATTTAAAAAGGAAGTTACTCTGATGTATGCCAGTAGTGCGCTTCGGTAATTTCTACAAGTTAGAAATTAACGGGGTGTTACACCGAACGGGTACGAACTCAAAAAAAAATGGTTCGAAATCGTACCAGTTTATACAATATGGGACAAATGGTACGATTTGGTCCGAACTGGTACGAAATCACACGAAATGGTATGAAATGGTACAAACAGGTACGAAATCGTACAAACGGGTACGAACTCAAAAAATGGTATGATTTCCTCCGAACTGGTACGAAATCACACGAATTGGTATGAAATTGTACAAACAGGTACGAACTGGTACAACTTCGAAAAAATGGTACGAACTCGTACGAGTATGTACAATATGGGCAAATCGTACAATTCGTTCCGAACTGGTACGAAATCACACGAAATGGTATGAATAGGAACGAAGTGGTATGAAATTCTACAAACTCGAAAAAATGGTTCGAAATTGTTCCAGTTTATACAATAAGGGCCAAATCGTACGATTTGGTCCGAAATGGTACGAAATCATACGAACAGGTACGAAATTGTACGAACTGGTACGAACACGTAAAAATGGTACGAACTCGTACGAGTTGGTACAATATGGGCCAAATTGTACGATTTGGTCGAAACTAGTACGAACAGGAACGAAATCGTACGAAATGCTATGAATAGTACGAACTCGAAAAAATGGTTCGAAATCGTACTAGTTTATACAATATGAGCCAAATCGTACCATTTGGTCTGACCTGGTAGGAATTCAGACGAAATGGTATGAAATGCAACAAACAGGTACGAAATCGTACGAACTCGTACGAGTATGGACAATATGGGCTGGTCCGTACTGGTACGAAATCAAACGAAATGGTATGAACAGGTACGAAATCGTACGAAATGGTATGAACTCGTACGAGTTTGTACAATATGGGCCAAATAGCACGATTTGGTCCGAACTGGTACGAACAGGTACGAAATAGTACAAAATGGTATGAACTAGTACGAACTCAAAAGAATGGTTCGAAATCGCACCAGTTTATACAATATGGGATAAATCGTACGATTTGGTCCGAACTGGTACGAAATCACACGAAATGGTATGAAATGGTACAAACAGGTACGAAATCATACAAAAGGGTATGAACTCAAAAAATGGTACGAACTCGTACGAGTATGTACAATATGGGCCAAATCGTACGATTTCCTCCGAACTGGTACGAAATCACACGAAATGGTATGAAATGGTACAAACAGGTACGAACTCGTACGACTATCTACAATATATGCCAAATCGTACAATTTGTTCCGAACTGGTACGAAATCACACGAAATGGTATGAATAGGTACGAAATGGTACGAAGTGGTATGAACTACTACGAACTTGAAAAAATGGTACGAAATCGTACCAGTTTATACAATAAGGGCCAAATCGTACGATTTGGTCCGAACTGGTATGAAATCATACGAAATGGTATGAAATGGTACAAACAGGTACGAAATTGTACGAGTATGTACAATATGGGCCAAATTGTACACTTTGGTCCGAACTAGTACGAAATCACACGAAATGGTATGAACAGGTACGAAATCGTACGAAATGGTATGAACTAGTATGAATTCGAAAAAATGGTATGAAATCGAACCCGTTTATACAATATGGGCCAAATCGTACGATTTGGTCCGACTTGGTACGAAATCAAACAAAATGGTATGAAATGGAACCAACAAGTACAAAATCGTACGAACTAGTATGAACTCGTACGAGTTTGTACAATATGGGACAAATGTACTATTTGGCCCGAACTGGTACGAAATCACACGAAATGGTATAAAATGGAACAAACAGGTACGAACTCGTACGAGTATGTACAATATGGGCCAAATTGTACACTTTTGTCCTAACTGGTACGAAATCACACGAAATGGTATGAACAGGTACGAAATCGTACGAAATGGTATGAACTAGTAAGAACTCAAAAAAATGGTAGTACGATTTGGTCCGAACGGGTACGAACAGGTACGGAATCGTACAAAATGGTATGAACTAGTACGAACTCAAAAAAATGGTTCAAAATCGTACCAGTTTATACAATATGGGACAAATCGTACGATTTGGTCCGAACTGGTACAAAATCACACTAAATGGTATGAAATGGAACAAACAGGTACGAAATCGTACAAACGGGTACGAACTCAAAAAATGGTACGATTTCCTCCGAACTGGTACGAAATCACACGAATTGGTATGAAATGGTACAAACAGGTACGAAATCGTACGAACTGGTACAACTTCGAAAAAATGGTACGAACACGTACGAGTATGTACAATATCGGGCAAATCGTACAATTTGTTCTGAACTGGTACGAAATTACACGAAATGGTATGAATAGGTACGACATGATACGAAGTGGTATGAACAGGTACGAAATCGTACGAAATGGTATGAACTAGTAAGAACTCAAAAAAATGGTAGTACGATTTGGTCCGAACGGGTACGAACAGGTACGGAATCGTACAAAATGGTATGAACTAGTACGAACTCAAAAAAAATGGTTCGAAATCGTACCAGTTTATACAATATGGGATAAATGGTACGATTTGGTCCGAACTGGTACGAAATCACACGAAATGGTATGAAATGGTACAAACAGGTACGAAATCGTACAAACGGGTACGAACTCAAAAAATGGTACGATTTCCTCCGAACTGGTACGAAATCACACGAATGGGTATGAAATTGTACAAACAGGTACGAAATCGTACGAACTGGTACAACTTCGAAAAAATGGTACTAACTCGTACGAGTATGTACAATATGGGCAAATCGTACAATTCGTTCCGAATTGGTATGAAATCACACGAAATGGTATGAATAGGAACGAAGTGGTATGAAATTCTACAAACTCGAAAAAATGGTTCGAAATTGTTCCAGTTTATACAATAAGGGCCAAATCGTACGATTTGGTCCGAAATGGTACGAAATCATACGAAATGGTATGAAATGGTACAAACAGGTACGAAATTGTCGGAACTGGTATGAACTCGTAAAAATGGTACGAACTCGTACGAGTTGGTACAATATGGGCCAAATTGTACGATTTGGTCGAAACTAGTACGAACAGGAACGAAATCGTACGAAATGGTATGAATAGTACGAACTCGAAAAAATGGTTCGAAATCGTACTAGTTTATACAATATGAGCCAAATCGTACCATTTGGTCTGACCTGGTAGGAATTCACACGAAATGGTATGAAATGGTACAAACAGGAACGAAATTGTACGAACTGGTACGAACCCGTACAAGTTTGTACAATATGGGCCAAATCGTACGATTTGGTCCGAACTGGTATGAAATCACACGAAATGGTATGAAATGGAACAAACAGGTACGAAATCGTACGAACTCGTACGAGTATGGACAATATGGGCTGGTCCGTACTGGTACGAAATCAAACGAAATGGTATGAACAGGTACGAAATCGTACGAAATGGTATGAACTCGTACGAGTTTGTACAATATGGGCCAAATAGCACGACTTGGTCCGAACTGGTACGAACAGGTACGAACAGGTACGAAATAGTACAAAATGGTATGAACTAGTACGAACTCAAAAAAATGGTTCGAAATCGCACCAGTTTATACAATATGAGATAAATCGTACGATTTGGTCCGAACTGGTACGAAATCACACGAAATTGTATGAAATGGTACAAACAGGTACGAAATCATACAAAAGGGTATGAACTCAAAAAATGGTACGAACTCGTACGAGTATGTACAATATGGGCCAAATCGTACGATTTCCTCCTAACTGGTACGAAATCACACGAAATGGTACAAACAGGTACGAACTCGTACGACTATCTACAATATATGCCAAATCGTACAATTTGTTCCGAACATGTACGAAATCACACGAAATGGTATGAATAGGTACGAAATGGTACGAAGTGGTATGAACTACTACGAACTTGAAAAAATGATACGAAATCGTACCAGTTTATACAATAAGGGCCAAATCGTACGATTTGGTCCGAACTGGTATGAAATCATACGAAATGGTATGAAATGGTACAAACAGGTACGAAATTGTACGAGTATGTACAATATGGGCCAAATTGTACACTTTGGTCCGAACTAGTACGAAATCACACGAAATGGTATGAACAGGTACGAAATCGTACGAAATGGTATGAACTAGTATGAATTCGAAAAAATGGTACGAAATCGAACCAGTTTATACAATATGGGCCAAATCGTACGATTTGGTCCGACTTGGTACGAAATCAAACAAAATGGTATGAAATGGAACCAACAAGAACAAAATCGTACGAACTAGTATGAACTCGTATGAGTTTGTACAATATGGGACAAATGTACTATTTGGCCCGAACTGGTACGAACAGGTACGGAATCGTACAAAATGGTATGAACTAGTACGATCTCAAAAAAAATGGTTCGAAATCGTACCAGTTTATACAATATGGGATAAATGGTACGATTTGGTCTGAACTGGTACGAAATCACACGAAGTGGTATGAAATGGTACAAACAGGTACGAAATCGTACAAACGGGTATGAACTCAAAAAATGGTACGATTTCCTCCGAACTGGTACGAAATCACACGAATTGGTATGAAATTGTACAAACAGGTACGAAATCGTACGAACTGGTACAACTTCGAAAAAATGGTACGAACTCGTACCGGTATGTACAATATGGGCAAATCGTACAATTTGTTCCGAACTGGTACGAAATCACACGAAATGGTATGAATAGGAACGAAGTGGTATGAAATTCGACAAACTCGAAAAAATGGTTCGAAATTGTTCCAGTTCATACAATAAGGGCCAAATCGTACGATTTGGTCCGAAATGGTACGAAATCATACGAAATGGTATGAAATGGTACAAACAGGTACGAAATTGTACGAACTGGTACGAACTCGTAAAAATGGTACGAACTCGTACGAGTTGGTACAATATGGGCCAAATTGTACGATTTGGTCGAAACTAGTACGAACAGGAACGAAATCGTACGAAATGGTATGAATAGTATGAACTCGAAAAAATGGTTCGAAAACGTACTAGTTTATACAATATGAGCCAAATTGATGACAACCTACGGTGGATGCTCTGATACCAAAATGATAACCGCCTCGTTGTGGAATTTGGCCATTTCTTTGTTTTTCAATAGAAAGTGTAGTTGTTTCTTATTTTTTTGTATTTTTGGGTTTATGATGGAAGAAAATGGGAAAGGAAACTTGAAAATTTCGTGGTCTTTGTAGAATGGCACTTATGCTCAAACTAGTTATCAATTGTTGTGAATTTGGTGAAAGAAATGGAATGAAAGGAAAGGGGCGCCACCTTGTCTAATCCAAGACTAGGATAAGCCTATGAGTGAGGATCGCCACAAGAAACCTGGTTTCTTGATAAGATCAGATAATGGTTCAATCCAGAACCAAAGAGCAAAAGCTCTCAAATTCACACAAAGTGATTTTTGACTAAAATTCTTCTCCTTTGTTTCATAGAGTGTACCTCTATATGTAGGTAGGAAGACACATTGTTGATTACAAAGTAAAGAAGAGACCCTTTAGCATTCTATAACTTCAGCCCATTAATCTAACATTATTGCCTAGGCTGAAATAAATTGAAATAATGCAAGAAATGGTTACAAAAATAAACAATGATTGATAGGTGGTTTCAAATGCTGAAATAAATAGCAATTTGAATGATTGATGTCACCCTCTCTCTCATATTCATTCCTTTGCTTGAATTTGTAACTCCTTATTTTAATTGCTTGTATCCAAATTCGTTGTCAACTTCCATCCCTTTTTTTACCATAATAGTTGCCGAATATGAAATAATGATCGCAGCAAGACCTGTAGAAATCTTTCTTATCTTTCCAACGAATCAAGAAACAAGTCAATCAGACTTCTGGATCTTTAGATATAGCAAAAATAAGACATACATGCCATTTCCGATCTAAACAAAATTTCCAGCAACGCTCACTTTTCCATCTAAGACTTGATTTTGTTCATGTCAAGGGCATCCACCGTAGGTTGTCATCATTCTCTCCATCTTCGAGAGAATTCGACCTCGAATTTCTAGCTCCAATACCTCCAGGGTCAAAAACAAGTCTAAAGAACTCATCACATGCAATTTTCAAAATGGGGAAATTCCCAGGTGCTTTGGAAGGATTTGAGTGATTTACTACCTCATGAGTTTCTTGGACATAATAATTATTTTTCCGAAACTCATAATTTTTCTCCACTCGTGAAGTATATTCTCCTTCTTTCACTTTGTTATCTTCATGACATAAAGAAAAAATGTTAGGCAATTGAATATTAGAATAATCCCAATACTTGACCACACAATCCAATTTTGAAGAAGGTATTAGTATAGTAGTATGCCATGACTTCCCAATGTCTTTCTCTTGAAATTCAATGGAAGCACTACATTGTTCCTCTGGAAGCACTTGTGGATTTGTCTTCTTGCAAGGTTCTTCTTTTGGAATGTCATCCACAACCTTCTTAATATTAATATCATCAAAATCAGGGAAAATGTTAGGATTATAACAATATTCTATAACAACATCTTTATCCTCTATTTCTTTTTCTCTCAATTCCTGTTTCTTCTCACTCTCTACTTCTTTTTCTTTTTCTGTTTCTTTTTCTTTTTTAATCTTTTCTCTCAATTTTTTTCGATCATCTCTCACCTCACTTGGACTCAAAGGAGCCAATACAATACGTTTTCCATGATGAACAAAATAATACTTGTTGGTACGCCCTTCATGATTGGCATTTTTATCAAATTGCCAAGGCCTTCCCAACAAGAGATGGGTAACCTCCATAGGAACTACATCACAAACAGCCACATCCTCATATTTACCAATTGAAAAAGAAATTTCTACTTGTGCATCAATAATCATCTCAATATCATTAACAAGCCATTGAAGCTTATATGGTTTGGGATGTGGTTTAATTTCTAGTTGGAGTTTGGAAACTAACCTTGTGCTGGCAAAATTGGTACAACTTCCACCATCAATAATAAGGGAGCATACCTTTCCATGTATGAGGCATCTTGATTGAAAGATATTCTCTCTTTGAGTTGTATCATCCTCCTTCACAAAATTTTCCAACAAACTCCTCACCGAGAGTAGTTCACCGCTAGGAGTTTCTTCTTCATTCATTTTCTTTAAGAACTCAAGCAATAAAAATGGTACACAAAACCAGAAATTGCTTGACCAAAGGTCCAAATCGAACCTTGCTCTGATTCGTTGTGGAATTTGGCCATTTCTTTGTTTTTCAATAGAAAGTGTAGTTGTTTCTTATTTTTTTGTATTTTTGGGTTTATGATGGAAGAAAATGGGAAAGGAAACTTGAAAATTTCATGGTCTTTGTAGAATGGCACTTATGCTCAAACTAGTTATCAATTGTTGTGAATTTGGTGAAAGAAATGGAATGAAAGGAAAGGGGCGCCACCTTGTCTAATCCAAGACTAGGATAAGCCTATGAGTGAGGATCGCCACAAGAAACCTGGTTTCTTGATAAGATCAGATAATGGTTCAATCCAGAACCAAAGAGCAAAAGCTCTCAAATTCACACAAAGTGATTTTTGACTAAAATTCTTCTCCTTTATTTCATAGAGTGTACCTCTATATGTAGGTAGGAAGACACATTATTGATTACAAAGTAAAGAAGAGACCCTTTAGCATTCTATAACTTCAGCCCATTAATCTAACATTATTGCCTAGGCTGAAATAAATTGAAATAATGCAAGAAATGGTTACAAAAATAAACAATGATTGATAGGTGGTTTCAAATGCTGAAATAAATAGCAATTTGAATGATTGATGTCACCCTCTCTCTCATATTCATTCCTTTGCTTGAATTTGTAACTCCTTATTTTAATTGCTTGTATCCAAATTCGTTGTCAACTTCCATCCCTTTTTTTACCATAATAGTTGCCGAATATGAAATAATGATCGCAGCAAGACCTGTAGAAATCTTTCTTATCTTTCCAACGAATCAAGAAACGCGTCAATCGGACTTCTGGATCTTTAGATATAGCAAAAATAAGACATACATTCCATTTCCGATCTAAACAAAATTTCCAGCAACGCTCACTTTTCCATCTAAGACTTGATTTTGTTCATGTCAAGGGCATCCACCGTAGGTTGTCATCACAAATCGTACCATTTGGTCTGACCTGGTAGGAATTCACACGAAATGGTATGAAATGGTACAAACAGGAACGAAATCGTATGAACTGGTACGAACCCGTACAACTTTGTACAATATGGGCCAAATCGTACGATTTGGTCCGAACTGGTACGAAATCACACGAAATGGTATGTAATGGAACAAACATGTACGAAATCGTACGAACTCGTACGAGTATGGACAATATGGGCTGGTCCGAATTGGTACGAAATCAAACGAAATGGTATGAACAAGTACGAAATCGTACGAAATGGTATGAGCTCGTACGAGTTTGTACAATATGGGCCAAATAGCACGATTTGGTCCGAACTGGTACGAACTGGTACGGAATAGTACAAAATGGTATGAACTAGTACGAACTCAAAAAAATGGTTCGAAATCGCACCAGTTTATACAATATGAGATAAATCGTACAATTTATTCCGAACTAGTACGAAATCACGCGAAATGGTATGAAATGTTACGAACAGGTACGAAATTATACAAAAGGGTATGAACTCAAAAAATGGTACGAACTCGTACGAGTATGTACAATATGGGCCAACTCGTACGATTTCCTCCGAACTGGTACGAAATCACACGAAATGGTATGAAATGGTACAAACAGGTACGATCTCGTACGACTATCTACAATATATACCAAATCGTACAATTTGTTCCGAACTGGTACGAAATCACACGAAATGGTATGAATAGGTACGAAATGGTACGAAGTGGTATGAACTACTACGAACTCGAAAAAACGGTACGAAATCGTACCAGTTTATACAATAAGGGCCAAATCGATCGATTTGGTCCGAACTGGTACGAAATCAAATGAAATGGTATGAACAGGTACGAAATCGTACGAAATGGTATGAACTCGTACGACATTGTGCAATACGGGCCAAATTGTACGATTTGGTCCGAACTGGTACGAACAGGTACGGAATAGTACAAAATGGTATGAACTAGTACGAACTCAAAAAACTGGTTCGAAATCCTTCTAGTTTATACAATATGGGATAAATCGTACGATTTGGTCCGATCTGGTACGAAATCACACGAAATAGTATGAATGGTACAAACAGGTACGAAATCATACAAACGGGTATGAACTCAAAAAATGGTACGAACTCGTACGAGTATGTAGAATATGGGCCAAATCGTACGATTTCCTCCGAAGTGGTATGAAATCACACGAAATGGTACGAAATGGTACAAACAGGTACAAACTCGTACGAGTATGTACAATATGGGCCAAATCGTACAATTTGTTCCGAACTGGTACGAAATCACACGAAATGGTATGAATAGGTATGAAATGGTACGAAGTGGTAGGAACTACAACGAACTCAAAAAAATGGTACGAAATCGTACCAGTTTATACAATAAGGGCCAAATCGTACGATTTGGTCCGAACTGGTACGAAATCATACGAAATGGTATGAAATGGTACAAACACTTACAAAATTGTACGAAATCATACGAACTCGTACGAGTATGGACAATATGGGCCAAATCGTACAATTTGTTCCGAACTGATAAGAAATCACATGAAATGGTATGAATAGCTACTAAATGGTACGAAGTGGTATGAACTACTACGAACTCAAAAAAATGGTACGAAATCGTACCAGTTTATACAATAAGGGCCAAATCGTACGATTTGTTCCGAACTGGTACGAAATCATACGAAATGGTATGAAATGGTACAAACAGGTACGAAATTGTACGAACTGGTACGAACTCGTACGAGTTGGTACAATATGGGCCAAATCGTACAATTTTTTCCGAACTAGTACGAAATCACACGAAATGGTATGAATAGCTACGAAATGGTACGAAGTGGTATGAACTAATACGAACTCAAAAAAATGGTACGAAATCGTACCAGTTTATACAATAAGGGCCAAACCGTACGATTTGGTCCGAACTGGTACGAAATCATACGAAATGGTCTGAAATGGTACAAACAGGTACGAAATCGTACGAACTGGTACGAACTCGTACGAGTTGGTACAGTATGGGCCAAGTTGTACGATTTGGTCGAAACTAGTACGAACTGGTACGGAATAGTACAAAAATGGTATGAACTAGTACGAACTCAAAAAAATGGTTCGAAATCGCACCAGTTTATACAATATGGGATAAATCGTACAATTTGGTCCGAACTAGTACGAAGTCACACGAAATGGTATGAAATGGTACAAACAGGTACGAAATTATACAAAAGGGCATAAACTCAAAAAATGGTACGAACTCGTACGAGTATGTACAATATGGGCCAAATCGTACGATTTCCTCCGAACTGGTACGAAATCACACGAAATGGTATGAAATGGTACAAACAGGTACGAACTTGTACGACTTTCTACAATATATACCAAATCGTACAATTTGTTCCGAACTGGTACGAAATCACACGAAATAGTATGAATAGGTACGAAATGGTACGAAGTGGTATAAACGACTACGAAGTCGAAAAAATGGTACGAAATCATACCAGTTTATACAATAAGGGCCAAATCGATCGATTTGGTCCGAACTGGTACGAAATCATACAAAATGGTATGAAATGGTACAAACAGGTTCGAAATTGTACGAACTGGTACGAAATCGTAAAAAAATGGTACGAACTCGTACGAGTTGGTACAATATGGGCCAAGTTGTACGATTTGGTCGTAACTAGTACGAACAGGTATGAAATCGTACGATTTGGTCCGATCTGGTACGAAATCACACGAAATGGTATGAAATGGTACAAACAGGTACAAACGCGTACGAGTATGTACAATATGGGCCAAATTGTACACTTTTGGTCCGAACTGGTACGAAATCACACGAAATGGTATGAACAGGTACGAAATCGTACGAAATGGTATGAACTAGTATGAATTTGAAAAAATGGTACGGAATCGTACCAGTTTATACAATATGGGCCAAATCGTACGATTTGGTCGGACTTGGTACGAAATCAAACAAAATGGTATGAAATGGAACCAACAAGTACAAAATCGTACGAACTAGTCTGAACTCTTACGAGTTTGTACAATATGGGACAAATGTACTATTTGGCCCGAACTGGTACGAAATCACACGAAATGGTATGAAATGGTACAAACTGGTACGAAATCGTACGAACTAGTACAAACTTGTACGAGTTTGTTCAATATGGGCCAAATCGTACGATATGGTCCGAACTGGTACGAAATCACACGAAATGGAATGAAGTGGTATAAACAGGTACGAAATCGTACGAACTGGTACGAACCCGTACAAGTTTGTACAATATGGGCCAAATCGTACGATTTTGTCCGAACTGGTACGAAATCACACGAAATGGTATGAAATGGAACATACAGGTACGAAATCGTACGAACTCGTACGAGTATGTACAACATGGGCTGGTCCGAACTGGTACGAAATGAAACAAAATGGTATGAACAGGTACGAAATCGTACGAAATGGTATGAACTCGTACGACTTTGTGCAATATGGGCCAAATAGTACGATTTGGTCCGAACTGGTACAAACAGGTACGGAATAGTACCAAATGGTATGAACTAGTACGAACTCAAAAAACTGGTTCGAATTCGTACCAGTTTATACAATATGGGATAAATCGTACGATTTGGTCCGAACTGGTACGAAATCACACGAAATAGTATGAATGGTACAAATAGGTACGAAATCATACAAACGGGTATGAACTCAAAAAATGGTACGAACTCGTACGAGTATGTACAATACGGGCCAAATCGTATGATTTCCTCCAAAGTGGTACGAAATCACACGAAAGGGTATGAAGTGGAACAAACAAGTACGAAATCATACGAACTCGTACGAGTATGGACAATATGGGCCAAATCATACAATTTGTTCCGAACTGATAAGAAATCACATGAAATGGTATGAATAGGTACGGAATGGTACGAAGTGGTATGAACTACAACGAACTCAAAAAAATGGTACGAAATCGTACCAGTTTATACAATAAGGGCCAAATCGTACGATTTGGTCCGAACTGGTACGAAATCATACGAAATGGTATGAAATGGTACAAACACTTACGAAATTGTACGAACTGGTACGAACTCGTACGAGTTGGTACAATATGGGCCAAATCGTACAATTTTTTCCGAACTAGTACGAAATCACACGAAATGGTATGAATAGCCACGAAATGGTACGAAGTGGTATGAACTAATACGAACTCAAAAAAATGGTACGAAATCGTACCAGTTTATACAATAAGGGCCAAACCGTACGATTTGGTCCGAACTGGTACGAAATCATACGAAATGGTCTGAAATGGTACAAACAGGTACGAAATCGTACGAACTGGTACGAACTCGTACGAGTTGGTACAGTATGGGCCAAGTTGTACGATTTGGTCGAAACTAGTACGAACTGGTACGGAATAGTACAAAAATGGTATGAACTAGTACGAACTCAAAAAAATGGTTCGAAATCGCACCAGTTTATACAATATGGGATAAATCGTACAATTTGGTCCGAACTAGTACGAAGTCACACGAAATGGTATGAAATGGTACAAACAGGTACGAAATTATACAAAAGGGCATAAACTCAAAAAATGGTACGAACTCGTACGAGTATGTACAATATGGGCCAAATCGTACGATTTCCTCCGAACTGGTACGAAATCACACGAAATGGTATGAAATGGTACAAACAGGTACGAACTTGTACGACTTTCTACAATATATACCAAATCGTACAATTTGTTCCGAACTGGTACGAAATCACACGAAATAGTATGAATAGGTACGAAATGGTACGAAGTGGTATAAACGACTACGAAGTCGAAAAAATGGTACGAAATCATACCAGTTTATACAATAAGGGCCAAATCGATCGATTTGGTCCGAACTGGTACGAAATCATACAAAATGGTATGAAATGGTACAAACAGGTTCGAAATTGTACGAACTGGTACGAAATCGTAAAAAAATGGTACGAACTCGTACGAGTTGGTACAATATGGGCCAAGTTGTACGATTTGGTCGTAACTAGTACGAACAGGTATGAAATCGTACGATTTGGTCCGATCTGGTACGAAATCACACGAAATGGTATGAAATGGTACAAACAGGTACAAACGCGTACGAGTATGTACAATATGGGCCAAATTGTACACTTTTGGTCCGAACTGGTACGAAATCACACGAAATGGTATGAACAGGTACGAAATCGTACGAAATGGTATGAACTAGTATGAATTTGAAAAAATGGTACGGAATCGTACCAGTTTATACAATATGGGCCAAATCGTACGATTTGGTCGGACTTGGTACGAAATCAAACAAAATGGTATGAAATGGAACCAACAAGTACAAAATCGTACGAACTAGTCTGAACTCTTACGAGTTTGTACAATATGGGACAAATGTACTATTTGGCCCGAACTGGTACGAAATCACACGAAATGGTATGAAATGGTACAAACTGGTACGAAATCGTACGAACTAGTACAAACTTGTACGAGTTTGTTCAATATGGGCCAAATCGTACGATATGGTCCGAACTGGTACGAAATCACACGAAATGGAATGAAGTGGTATAAACAGGTACGAAATCGTACGAACTGGTACGAACCCGTACAAGTTTGTACAATATGGGCCAAATCGTACGATTTTGTCCGAACTGGTACGAAATCACACGAAATGGTATGAAATGGAACATACAGGTACGAAATCGTACGAACTCGTACGAGTATGTACAACATGGGCTGGTCCGAACTGGTACGAAATCAAACGAAATGGTATGAACATGTACGAAATCGTACGAAATGGTATGAAATCGTACGAGTTTGTGCAATATGGGCCAAATAGCACGATTTGGTCCGAACTGATACGAACAGGTACGGAATAGTACAAAATGGTATGAACTAGTACGAACTCAAAAAACTGGTTCGAAATCGTACCAGTTTATACAATATGGGATAAATCGTACGATTTGGTTCGAACTGGTACGAAATCACACGAAATAGTATGAATGGTACAAACAGGTACCAAATCATACAAACGGGTATGAACTCAAAAAATGGTACGAACTCGTACGAGTATGTACAATATGGGCCAAATCGTACGATTTCCTCCGAAGTGGTACGAAATCACACGAAATGGTATGAAATGGTACAAACAGGTACGAACTCGTACGAGTATGTACAATATGGGCCAAATCGTACAATTTGTTCCGAACTGATAAGAAATCACATGAAATGGTATGAATAGGTACGGAATGGTACGAAGTGGTATGAACTACAACGAACTCAAAAAAATGGTACGAAATCGTACCAGTTTATACAATAAGGGCCAAACCGTACGATTTGGTCCGAACTGGTACGAAATCATACGAAATGGTCTGAAATGGTACAAATAGGTACGAAATTGTACGAACTGGTACGAACTCGTACGAGTTGGTACAATATGGGCCAAGTTGTACGATTTGGTCGAAACTAGTACGAACTGGTACGGAATAGTACAAAAATGGTATGAACTAGTACGAACTCAAAAAAATGGTTCGAAATCGCACCAGTTTATACAATATGGGATAAATCGTACAATTTGGTCCGAACTAGTACGAAACTACACGAAATGGTATGAAATGGTACAAACAGGTACGAAATTATACAAAAAGGCATAAACTCAAAAAATGGTACGAACTCGTACGAGTATCTACAATATATACCAAATCGTACAATTTGTTCCGAACTGGTACGAAATCACACGAAATGGTATGAATAGGTACGAAATGGTACGAAGTGGTATGAACGACTACGAACTCGAAAAAATGGTACGAAATCGTACCAGTTTATACAATAAGGGCCAAATCGATCGATTTGGTCCGAACTGGTACGAAATCATACAAAATGGTATGAAATGGTACAAACAGGTACGAAATTGTTCGAACTGGTACGAAATCGTAAAAAAATGGTACGAACTCGTACGAGTTGGTACAATATGGGCCAAGTTGTACGATTTGGTCGTAACTAGTACGAACAGGTATGAAATCGTACGATTTGGTCCGATCTGGTACGAAATCACACGAAATGGTATGAAATGGTCTAAACAGGTACAAACGCGTACGAGTATGTACAATATGGGCCAAAGTGTACACTTTTGGTCCGAACTGGTACGAAATCACACGAAATGGTATGAACAGGTACGAAATCGTACGAAATGGTATGAACTAGTATGAATTTGAAAAAATGGTACGAAATCGTACCAGTTTATGCAATATGGGCCAAATCGTACGATTTGGTCGGACTTGGTACGAAATCAAACAAAATGGTATGAAATGGAACCAACAAGTACAAAATCGTACGAACTAGTCTGAACTCTTACGAGTTTGTACAATATGGGACAAATGTACTATTTGGCCCGAACTGGTACGAAATCACACGAAATGGTATGAAATGGTACAAACTGGTACGAAATCGTACGAACTAGTACAAACTTGTACGAGTTTGTTCAATATGGGCCAAATCGTACGATATGGTCCGAACTGGTACAAAATCACACGAAATGGAATGAAGTGGTACAAACAGGTACGAAATCGTACGAACTGGTACGAACCCGTACAAGTTTGTACAATATGGGCCAAATCGTACGATTTTGTCCGAACTGGTACGAAATCACACGAAATGGTATGAAATGGAACATACAGGTACGAAATCGTACGAACTCGTACGAGTATGTACAACATGGGCTGGTCCGAACTGGTACGAAATCAAACGAAATGGTATGAACAGGTACGAAATCGTACGAAATGGTATGAAATCGTACGAGTTTGTGCAATATGGGCCAAATAGCACGATTTGGTCCGAACTGGTACGAACACGTACGGAATAGTACAAAATGGTATGAACTAGTACGAACTCAAAAAACTGGTTCGAATTCGTACCAGTTTATACAATATGGGATAAATCGTACGATTTGGTCCGAACTGGTACGAAATCACACGAAATAGTATGAATGGTACAAATAGGTACGAAATCATACAAACGGGTATGAACTCAAAAAATGGTACGAACTCGTACGAGTATGTACAATACGGGCCAAATCGTATGATTTCCTCCAAAGTGGTACGAAATCACACGAAATGGTATGAAGTGGAACAAACAAGTACGAAATCATACGAACTCGTACGAGTATGGACAATATGGGCCAAATCGTACAATTTGTTCCGAACTGATAAGAAATCACATGAAATGGTATGAATAGGTACGGAATGGTACGAAGTGGTATGAACTACAACGAACTCAAAAAAACGGTACGAAATCGTACCAGTTTATACAATAAGGGCCAAATCGTACGATTTGGTCCGAACTGGTACGAAATCATACGAAATGGTATGAAATGGTACAAACACTTACGAAATTGTACGAACTGGTACGAACTCGTACGAGTTGGTACAATATGGGCCAAATCGTACAATTTTTTCCGAACTAGTACGAAATCACACGAAATGGTATGAATAGCTACGAAATGGTACGAAGTGGTATGAACTAATACGAACTCAAAAAAATGGTACGAAATCGTACCAGTTTATACAATAAGGGCCAAACCGTACGATTTGGTCCGAACTGGTACGAAATCATACGAAATGGTCTGAAATGGTACAAACAGGTACGAAATCGTACGAACTGGTACGAACTCGTACGAGTTGGTACAGTATGGGCCAAGTTGTACGATTTGGTCGAAACTAGTACGAACTGGTACGGAATAGTACAAAAATGGTATGAACTAGTACGAACTCAAAAAAATGGTTCGAAATCGCACCAGTTTATACAATATGGGATAAATCGTACAATTTGGTCCGAACTAGTACGAAGTCACACGAAATGGTATGAAATGGTACAAACAGGTACGAAATTATACAAAAGGGCATAAACTCAAAAAATGGTACGAACTCGTACGAGTATGTACAATATGGGCCAAATCGTACGATTTCCTCCGAACTGGTACGAAATCACACGAAATGGTATGAAATGGTACAAACAGGTACGAACTTGTACGACTTTCTACAATATATACCAAATCGTACAATTTGTTCCGAACTGGTACGAAATCACACGAAATAGTATGAATAGGTACGAAATGGTACGAAGTGGTATAAACGACTACGAAGTCGAAAAAATGGTACGAAATCATACCAGTTTATACAATAAGGGCCAAATCGATCGATTTGGTCCGAACTGGTACGAAATCATACAAAATGGTATGAAATGGTACAAACAGGTTCGAAATTGTACGAACTGGTACGAAATCGTAAAAAAATGGTACGAACTCGTACGAGTTGGTACAATATGGGCCAAGTTGTACGATTTGGTCGTAACTAGTACGAACAGGTATGAAATCGTACGATTTGGTCCGATCTGGTACGAAATCACACGAAATGGTATGAAATGGTACAAACAGGTACAAACGCGTACGAGTATGTACAATATGGGCCAAATTGTACACTTTTGGTCCGAACTGGTACGAAATCACACGAAATGGTATGAACAGGTACGAAATCGTACGAAATGGTATGAACTAGTATGAATTTGAAAAAATGGTACGAAATCGTACCAGTTTATACAATATGGGCCAAATCGTACGATTTGGTCGGACTTGGTACGAATTCAAACAAAATGGTATGAAATGGAACCAACAAGTACAAAATCGTACGAACTAGTCTGAACTCTTACGAGTTTGTACAATATGGGACAAATGTACTATTTGGCCCGAACTGGTACGAAATCACACGAAATGGTATGAAATGGTACAAACTGGTACGAAATCGTACGAACTAGTACAAACTTGTACGAGTTTGTTCAATATGGGCCAAATCGTACGATTTGGTCCGAACTGGTACGAAATCACACGAAATGGAATGAAGTGGTACAAACAGGTACGAACTGGTACGAACCCGTACAAGTTTGTACAATATGGGCCAAATCGTACGATTTTGTCCGAACTGGTACGAAATCACACGAAATGGTATGAAATGGAACATACAGGTACGAAATCGTACGAACTCGTACGAGTATGTACAACATGGGCTGGTCCGAACTGGTACGAAATGAAACAAAATGGTATGAACAGGTACGAAATCGTACGAAATGGTATGAACTCGTACGACTTTGTGCAATATGGGCCAAATAGTACGATTTGGTCCGAACTGGTACAAACAGGTACGGAATAGTACAAAATGGTATGAACTAGTACGAACTCAAAAAACTGGTTCGAAATCGTACCAGTTTATACAATATGGGATAAATCGTACGATTTGGTCCGAACTGGTACGAAATCACACGAAATAGTATGAATGGTACAAATAGGTACGAAATCATACAAACGGGTATGAACTCAAAAAATGGTACGAACTCGTACGAGTATGTACAATACGGGCCAAATCGTATGATTTCCTCCAAAGTGGTACGAAATCACACGAAAGGGTATGAAGTGGAACAAACAAGTACGAAATCATACGAACTCGTACGAGTATGGACAATATGGGCCAAATCATACAATTTGTTCCGAACTGATAAGAAATCACATGAAATGGTATGAATAGGTACGGAATGGTACGAAGTGGTATGAACTACAACGAACTCAAAAAAATGGTACGAAATCGTACCAGTTTATACAATAAGGGCCAAATCGTACGATTTGGTCCGAACTGGTACGAAATCATACGAAATGGTATGAAATGGTACAAACACTTACGAAATTGTACGAACTGGTACGAACTCGTACGAGTTGGTACAATATGGGCCAAATCGTACAATTTTTTCCGAACTAGTACGAAATCACACGAAATGGTATGAATAGCCACGAAATGGTACGAAGTGGTATGAACTAATACGAACTCAAAAAAATGGTACGAAATCGTACCAGTTTATACAATAAGGGCCAAACCGTACGATTTGGTCCGAACTGGTACGAAATCATACGAAATGGTCTGAAATGGTACAAACAGGTACGAAATCGTACGAACTGGTACGAACTCGTACGAGTTGGTACAGTATGGGCCAAGTTGTACGATTTGGTCGAAACTAGTACGAACTGGTACGGAATAGTACAAAAATGGTATGAACTAGTACGAACTCAAAAAAATGGTTCGAAATCGCACCAGTTTATACAATATGGGATAAATCGTACAATTTGGTCCGAACTAGTACGAAGTCACACGAAATGGTATGAAATGGTACAAACAGGTACGAAATTATACAAAAGGGCATAAACTCAAAAAATGGTACGAACTCGTACGAGTATGTACAATATGGGCCAAATCGTACGATTTCCTCCGAACTGGTACGAAATCACACGAAATGGTATGAAATGGTACAAACAGGTACGAACTTGTACGACTTTCTACAATATATACCAAATCGTACAATTTGTTCCGAACTGGTACGAAATCACACGAAATAGTATGAATAGGTACGAAATGGTACGAAGTGGTATAAACGACTACGAAGTCGAAAAAATGGTACGAAATCATACCAGTTTATACAATAAGGGCCAAATCGATCGATTTGGTCCGAACTGGTACGAAATCATACAAAATGGTATGAAATGGTACAAACAGGTTCGAAATTGTACGAACTGGTACGAAATCGTAAAAAAATGGTACGAACTCGTACGAGTTGGTACAATATGGGCCAAGTTGTACGATTTGGTCGTAACTAGTACGAACAGGTATGAAATCGTACGATTTGGTCCGATCTGGTACGAAATCACACGAAATGGTATGAAATGGTACAAACAGGTACAAACGCGTACGAGTATGTACAATATGGGCCAAATTGTACACTTTTGGTCCGAACTGGTACGAAATCACACGAAATGGTATGAACAGGTACGAAATCGTACGAAATGGTATGAACTAGTATGAATTTGAAAAAATGGTACGGAATCGTACCAGTTTATACAATATGGGCCAAATCGTACGATTTGGTCGGACTTGGTACGAAATCAAACAAAATGGTATGAAATGGAACCAACAAGTACAAAATCGTACGAACTAGTCTGAACTCTTACGAGTTTGTACAATATGGGACAAATGTACTATTTGGCCCGAACTGGTACGAAATCACACGAAATGGTATGAAATGGTACAAACTGGTACGAAATCGTACGAACTAGTACAAACTTGTACGAGTTTGTTCAATATGGGCCAAATCGTACGATTTGGTCCGAACTGGTACGAAATCACACGAAATGGAATGAAGTGGTACAAACAGGTAGGAAATCGTACGAACTGGTACGAACCCGTACAAGTTTGTACAATATGGGCCAAATCGTACGATTTTGTCCGAACTGGTACGAAATCACACGAAATGGTATGAAATGGAACATACAGGTACGAAATCGTACGAACTCGTACGAGTATGTACAACATGGGCTGGTCCGAACTGGTACGAAATCAAACAAAATGGTATGAACAGGTACGAAATCGTTTTGGGTTGCATTACATGCATAATCATATATTGTGTAGTGCATGTTTGGAAATAGAATGTTGATGTGATTGTTCCATTGTTGTGAATTGGTGTGCCTGGTTTCCTTTTTCCTATGCATTGCGTAATTCCCATATGTTATTAATTATGAAAAGAGACTCACCCTACCGCCTTTATGTTGCTTCTTATGTCGGCAACGTGCAGGTAATAACGAGTGAAGGATTCCTTTATTATGCCTTCGTCTGGTAGGAAGTGTCACGCTCTGATACGTAGCACCAGGGGGGGTGTCCTATGTTTATGCATTATTTTTCCTAAACTGTTAAATTCGATTGGTGATGTATTGGTTTTAAATTTTAGAACTCATATTTATTCCGCTGCTGATGGTGATTGGTTTTAGTTGATGCGAACTAAACATTTTTCTCATGGTGTTATGTATCTTGTTATTTATGAAGTAAATGTAGCACTCGCTTGAATTGTTTTCAAAAAAAAAAAAAAAGACTCTGATTTTATTTAAAAAGTAAAGTTATTAGAAAAGGGGTGTTACAGTGGTGGTTGACGCGGCGGTTGTGGGGGTGGCTTTGGTGGTGGCTGGCCGTGATAGCGCGATGGTGGTTCGGTGTGGTTGGTGGCGGAGTGGGGCGATTTGCGGTGGTGGAGGGTTCAATCGGTGTTTGGGGGTGAGGCGCGAGGACGGCCACGACGGGGTAACGGAGACGCGTAAGTTTCGAATGATTCCGCAGAATGACCACCGTGGACGGCGGTCGGAGTTCACCTCCGGCGGCTCAGGTCAGTGCATCATCCCTTCTCTATTTTTTTTGTTCTATCTGCATGTTTGCTTTTGTGTTGCTGTGGCTGTCTAGTTTGATTTTTTGTTGTTTAACTAACTCGTGTTTTCACACACCGATTTCTCATTTACTAAACTTATTTCTAACAAACTACCAATGACACAATAGTATTATGCTTAAACAGAATGCTAAAAACTAATTCGTTCCTAAAATTTTCCCTTAAAGGAAACCTGGCCTGTATACAGCATTGACAGTGAGCCTTAATCGTTTTTAGCAGGACATGAATTTAAGCTACTCTATTTTCTTTCACACGTTCTGTCATATGATTTTGTTATGGGCTTAGATAAGACCTAAAAGAACAAAGATTAAGATGCAGAAATCAACCTGTATTCCAGCCTTTGAAATCACTCCCTAAGCTGTTTTTTCCTTTTCTGCTACTGCCTCTTAAACTACTTCTTTCCTTTTTTGAACTTGAAAACCTTCCAGTTTCTGCCTTCTTCTCAGCTGTGTGTATTGCTGTGCTTTCTCTGTTTTGTGAATTGTTCTGTGTGTATGTGGTTCTCTGTGTGTATATGCTGTGTCTGTTACTGTTTTGTTCCCCCTTTTCAGTGTTACTGTGCCTGGCATTTATATTGGAGAAACTGTAGTGTAGGTGTGGATGCTAATGCAGGGGATCAAAGCTCATAGGAGACCAAGCTGTTGGCAGCAGCAGAGACATAGTGGAGCAGCAAGGGGATGGCAGCAGGGTTGCTGCCACTGCAGCAATGTTTTTGCTGAAAATGGGAGGCAAGTAAAGGGACAAGAAGAAGGAAGTTTGGGCTTGAAGCTCAAAGTGTTTTTTCAGCCACAGCAACAAACAAGCGACTTGAGCTGTCCCCCTGTTTATTCTTTTATTTTTTTGTACTTTTGTATTTAATTTTTGTTTGTATTTTGTTTTTTGTATTATTTGCAATTAAATTTTCTTGTCTACATCTAAATAAAACAGTTGACTTTCTTTTTTGTACTATTCTGCTTTTTTTTATTTTTTGTTTGTATATGTAACAAAATTAAAAAAAAGGACAGCTAGTAAAAAAACTGATTTTATCTTATTACTATTATTTATTATTTTTTACTAATACCTGAAAGAAGCGGTAAAATAAACGCGCACCGACGCAATCACTCACGCGACTCGAAACGAAACGCGTGCTCGCCTTAAGACTAGGAACGCGTACGCGATTTGAATACGCACGCGCGCAAGTTATTAAAACCGATTTCATTTTATCTTCACTTTTTCTAAAAAACGGTGAAATAATGCGCAGTGACGCAACTGCTCACACGACTCAAAACGAAACGCGCGCTCGCGTTATTTATTATTATTTTTATTATTTATTTTTGGACTCTCTTTTTGAAAGTAACGAGTGTCAAACAAAATCGTTGCACGAGAGTGCCAAAGACACCCGCGTTTAGAACAATATGCGAAGCGATAAAATTTTGGGATTTTTCAATTAGTCGGACAAAATTGGGGTATGACAGCGGGGTCAAGGACTTGATCTGGCTGGATATCTTGGTATTAACTTTTCATTGCATATTGATTGGTATACACCCAAATGAATGATATCAAAGTGATATTAACACTGCATTTTTTGTATACTTTAGGAAACATTTGACATTCCCAATGATGAGAGGTTGAAGAAAAAATGGATTGTTTATGCCGGTGAGCGTTGGACGCAATTTAAGTCATTACTCACTAGAAAATTTATCTTTAGCCCCGAAGAGGATCAGGGTGACACAACTCCATGTGAGATATACAGTTTCATATCAACTGAAACATGGGAGTTGTTCGTAAAGAGTCGCATGGAAGAACAGTTTCAGGTAATTATTTGGTCTTTTTTAGTTTTTATTTTTCCGTCTTAATTTAATATGTCATGACTAATAACATTTGGTTGGTATTTATGACAGACTAAAAGAGAAAGAGGCAAAAAAATTCAATCCCACAATAACTTCTTGTAACACCCCGTTAATTTCTAACTTGTAGAAATTACCGAAGCGCACGACTGGCATACATCAGAGTGACTTCCCTTTTTAAATACTGAACACATACTAATACTTGATGCTAAAAACCCATCAAGTTCGCTTACATAACTTAACATAAAATACATAAAGCGTTCTCACACCACTCAACTAGTGTTCAGTACCAAAAACCGAAAGTCTGCGGAAGCGATTTACAACTTGAAAGACATAAGTCGTACAATCGAATAATCTTAAGATACTGAATAGAAATAGAGAAATACAAAGGAAACTGAAATACAAGACATAATAAAATAAAGATAACGGCCGCTCCTCAAGCGTCTCCATAGCCGTGCCTCACGGTCTTCAACTTCCCCTGCTTAACTGAAAAACAACAACAATGGATTGGGTGAGACAACTTGTCTCAGTGAGTTCTATCGCGACCCCTTACTAATCCTCTCGGTTCAATTATGCTTGATTCATTATTCAAAACTCAAAACTCATAGTCCTCAAAGTTGACTATGTGGCTGAACTAATCTCAATCACTGAGCCTAAACCATGAACTATGCTCAATCACTGAGCCTAACGATGATTCTTAGTGTGTCACCGGTCACTTGGCATAATAAGCTTCCGGTGAACCCGTCCCCACTAATCACTAGTGGGTCCCTGATGGGGCCTAGGTTCATAGGGCTCATGACTTCCCCTCCCCTAGCACACTAAACTGAAATAGGGTCGTCACCCAAACTGAACTGATGTATAAATATACATTAACAATGAACATGAAAACTGTAACAGCCCAGGTCCAACGCATTGGCCACCCCGGCACTGTTACATCACGGTCTTCTCTACCCCCCTTGTAGAATTTTTGCCTTCCGTGGGAATCGAACCTTGCACCTGAGGCATAAGTGCAAGTTAAACACACCTCCCACTACCAATTGAGCGCGCGCTCAATTGGTAGTGGGAAGGGGGTTTAACTTGCACTTATGCCTCAGGTGCAAGGTTCGATTCCCACGGAAGGCAAAAATTCTACAAGGGGGGTAGAAAAGACCGTGAGGTAACAGTGGGACCGGGGTGGCCGTTGCGGTGGACCTGGGCTGTTACATAAAAAAGAAAATAAAGATTTTTGTGGCCAATGGGTATTGAACTCGTGACCACTTACTCACACCTACACCTCCTAACCATTGAGCCACATTAGTATTTATGTTGTGGTGTAGTGGTAATTGAGAGTGAGTTTGATGTTGAGGTCGTGTGTTCAATCCCCAATTGTGCCAAAATCTAATTTTTTTTATGTAACAGCCCAGGTCCACCGCAGCGGCCACCCCGGTCCCACTGTTACCTCACGGTCTTCTCTACCCCTCTTGTAGAATTTTTGCCTTCCGTGGGAATCGAACCTTGCACCTGAGGCATAAGTGCAAGTTAAACCCCCTTCCCACTACCAATTGAGCGCGCGCTCAATTGGTAGTGGGAAGGGGGTTTAACTTGCACTTATGCCTCAGGTGCAAGGTTCGATTCCCACGGAAGGCAAAAATTCTACAAGAGGGGTAGAGAAGACCGTGAGGTAACAGTGGGACCGGGGTGGCCGCTGCGGTGGACCTGGGCTGTTACATAAAAAAGGCGCGCTCAATTGGTAGTGGGAAGGGGGTTTAACTTGCACTTATGCCTCAGGTGCAAGGTTCGATTCCCACGGAAGGCAAAAAATTCTACAAGGGGGGTAGAAAAGACCGTGAGGTAACAGTGGGACCGGGGTGGCCGCTGCGGTGGACCTGGGCTGTTACATAAAGAGGCGCCTTTTTATTGTAACAGCCCAGGTCTAACGCATTGGCCACCCCGGCACTGTTACATCACGGTCTTCTCTACCCCCCTTGTAGAATTTTTGCCTTCCGTGGGAATCGAACCTTGCACCTGAGGCATAAGTGCAAGTTAAACACACCTCCCACTACCAATTGAGCGCGCTAAAATATTTAATTAATTTATTTAATTAAGTATTTGGGAATTTAAATTAATTTATTTGATATAATTTAATTAATTAAAATTTTATTTATTGTGGTGGTATCAGGAGGGAGTGGAGGCGCCACTTGCATGACTTGGGCTTGAGTGGGAGGCCCAAGCCCATGATCCACAAGTATGCGAAGTGGACTAGTGATTAGGGGGTTAGGGTTTTTGGCTATTGTTGCGAAATTGAAAGAAAAAGCAAGAGAGAAAGAGAGGAGCGTGAGAAAGAGAGAGAGAGCAAGGAGGCGGCCAAGAGGAGAAGGAGAAGAGGATTCGAAGATCAAGAGGAAGGGATCTCCGTTGTTGCTGTGGCTCTGTGGGTGACTTCTCCTAGGGCATCGAATTCTTCTTCTTGAAAAGGTTAGGGGAGCTCTATCATTCTATCTAATAGATCACATGATGAGTCCTAGATCTAGGGTTAGACTAGATTTCTTGATGTCTTCTTGATAGATTGTTGATGTTGATCTTTAAATATATATATATGCGAATTGATGTGTTCCTTATAGGTTGTTGATGTTGATCTTTACATATAAATATATATATATATATATATATATATATATATATATATATATATATATATGCGAATTCGAGGTGTTCTTGATAGGTTGTTGATGTTGATCTTTACATATGTATATATATATGCGAATTGATGCATGCCATGAATTATTGATGTGTTCTTGATAGGTTATTGATGTTGATTTTCATGATATGCGAGTTGTTGGAATATGTATATTTATGTGATGAGTTCTTGATGTGTTCTTGATTTTGCGAATTTTGGGTATGTGGGAGTGTTGGAGTTTTCGTAAATTTGGTGAGGGAGTACATAGGCCCCTAGGGCGCCAAAGTGATGTGTTTATAGTGCTCAAAGGAATTTTGTTAATTGATTAATCTAAGTGTTATTTTGAGTGTTGAAAAATATAAGATTTTGATGAGTTAAATTGCTAAAAATCAGTTTTAGGTGTTTTGGAAAGTTGCTGGAAAATTTGGTGATTTTTGGTTGCTGTAAGGGCGCCAGGCGCCTGGGTGTTGCGAATTTTCTGTGTGGCAGGGCGCTGGGCGCTGGGTGCCAGCGCTGGGCGCTGAGCGCCCATGCGCGCGTGTGTGGGCTGCGCCAAGGCGCTGGGCGCCAGGCGCTGGGCGCTGAGCGCCCGTATGTGTTGCGTGGTGTGCGTGTGTGCGCGCCTGGGCGCTGGGCGCCTGTGGCGTGTGCGGGTGTGCGTGTGTGCGCGCCTGGGCGCTGGGCGCCAGTGCGCGTGTTGCCTGGTTGCCTGGGCGCCTAAGGCGCCTATTTTTCAGAATGTTGCTTGATTTTTCCCAAACTTATTTTTAGCATAACTTTTGACTCAGACGTCCGTTTTGAACGATTCGAAAAGTGTCGTGAAGCTTTTTACGTTGTCTATCTATGGGTCCAATTTTTAAAATAAAACGTTGTTAGTTTCTGATTGTTTGTGGGCGCCCAAGTGGCCATCCCCGGTGATCGTCCTAGTGACATTGAAAAATTTTATGGAGCCCTTTTAAAAACCCTTTTTGGTGTATAAACAACAGTTTTAACGTGGTAGTGTCAAAAATGATGATTTTGACAAGGATGCCCTTGATGGCTAGTCAAATGACTGTTTTGCCCCTAGCGGCCAAAGTTGATGATAATGATGTGTAAATGACGAGGATGCCCTTGGTGGCTAGTCAAATGACGTTTTTGCCCTCAGTGGCTATTATTTGAGTTGATTGATATTTATGTGTAAGTGACGTTGAAAACCCAGTGACGTTCGAGGCCCGAAGGGCTAAGTGATGTTAAGGTCTAAATGGCCTAGTGACGTTGTGTGCTGATTGTGGATTTGACAGGTGATGTGCTCTGTGCGAGCAAACCGGTAAGTGACGGGTCACATAGTTGACTATGGTTTGAGTAATTGTGTGTTTGTGCGATGTGAGTGGTGCATGTCATAGTGTCTCATGCCCATATGCATAAACCCAGTGACGTTTTGAGGCCTGAGTGGCTAAGTGACGATGAGGCCTGAGTGGCTAAGCGACGTTTTATGAAAAGGTACCTCATGCATATGCCCGCGAGTGGGCTGCATTTCATAAGCCTACATGATATGAGATGAGTTATTGTAAGTGATGTGAATGATGACTGTGATGTGGATATTTAATGTGTTGGATGTTGATTGTTCTAGTGCGTAGCCTGCGATTAGTACTTATCATATTTTCTATTATATGGATTGAAATGATGCTCACCCTTTCCTGTTTGAATGTTACCCCCGTGTTGGTAACGTGCAGGTGATTCCCAGTGAATGCCTTAGCTTCACTTCTTGAGTCGAGTCGTCATGCTCTGATACGTAGCACTCAGGGGGGGAAACGAACTCGACATTTTATTAATGATTTTTCTGGTTGTTATGTCCATGTGGACTCTTCTGTTATGTTTTATTATTTTCCGCTGCGTAGTTGGTTTTGTTATGTTGAATTTTATAAGCGACGTTAAATTGAGGCTTGAGATTCTTTATTTGTGACGTGCTACATGAACGCATGATTACTGAGTTGAACATTTTTTTTTTAAAATTGATAAGCGACGTTTTATTGAAGTATGTGTAACATTCCCTATGAACGAAATTTTTTTTTAAACTCGGATTTTTATAAACAAAGTGATGGGCAGAAAGGGGTGTTACATTAGTGGTATCAGAGCAGTTCGGTCTGTCCGGCCAAGGTTGTCCTGTCATAGTGTCTTATGACAATAGATTAGTTCTGAATCTTTGGTTTGTGCTGCAGTGATAGTTCATAATGGCTGGGAGGAACGACGCTGCTCTTGCTGCTGCATTGCAAGCTATGGCTCAGGCTGTGCAGGGTCAGCAGAATGCTGGAGATAATGCTGGTTTTCGGAGTCTGACAACCTTTCAGAGAGAGAATCCGCCCACCTTTAAGGGCAAATATGATCCAGATGGTGCTATGGCTTGGTTGAAGGAGATCGAGAGGATTTTCAGGGTGATGGACTGTACTGTTGAGCAGAAGGTCCGTTTTGGTACCCACATGTTAGCCGAGGAGGCCGACGACTGGTGGTTGGCTACTAGGCAGAGGTTAGAGGCTGTGCAGGAAGAGATTACTTGGGAGGTATTCAGCAGGGAATTTCTGAGAAAATATTTTCCTGAAGACGCCCGAGGGAAGAAAGAGATAGAGTTTTTGGAGCTGAAGCAGGGTGGTATGTCTGTGACTGCCTATGCGGCAAAATTCGTGTAGCTAGCAAAATTTTATCCACACTACAGTGAGGCTACAGCTGAATTTTCAAAATGCATCAAATTTGAGAATGGGTTAAGGCCTGATATTAAAAAGGCCATTGGTTATCAGAAGATTCGGGTGTTCGCAGATCTGGTTGACAGTTGCAGAATCTTCGAGGAGGACAGTACTGCTCATTACAAAGCTACTTCTGAGAAAAAGGGTAAGTTTCAGGGTCGAAGCAAGCCGTATGAGGTTCCGGCGGGTAAGAGTTATCAGAAGGCTGCTGGAGGTAAGGGTTCTAGTGGGGGGGATGCCCCTGCTAGCATTGTCTATTATAAGTGTGGCAAGCCTGGCCACAAGAGTACTACATGCAGGTCTGATGAAAGGAATTGCTACCGTTGTGGTAAAAAGGGTCATATGGCAGCCGAGTGTAAGGTCAAGGATGTGGTGTGTTTCAACTGTGGTGAGTCTGGGCATATCAGTACAAAGTGTACAAAGCCGAAAAAGGAAAGGTCTACTGGGAAGGTATTTGCATTGGCAGGAGAGGAGCCTGATGATGATGATGGTCTGATTAGAGGTACGTGTTTTATTAATGGTACTTCTCTGAAATCTCTTATTGATACTGGTGCTACCCATTGTTTTATATCAGTTGATTGCTGTAAAAGATTGGGTCTTGTTTTATCTGCTATGTGTGGGGATATGGTTGTCGATACTCCTGCGAAGGGGTCGGTGATTACGTCCCAGGTGTGTTCTCAGTGTCCCGTGTCGATCTTCGGCAGGGACTTTATTGTGAATTTTGTTTGCTTGCCGTTGAGAGGTCTGGATGTAATCTTAGGCATGGACTGGTTAGAGAATAATCACGTTCATATCAACTGTCGTAGTAAGTCGGTTAGTTTCGGTGAGGAAAGTTCCATTTTGATATCTGCTGGTCAGCTGAAGAAGTTGAAGAAAGAGGGAGTTCAGTTGTTTGCGTTGATGGCTTCGTTGTCGGCTGAGAGTCAGGCTGTTATTGAAGAACAGAAAGTGGTACGCGAGTTTCCTGAAGTCTTTCCTGATGAAATTCCGGGTGTGCCACCGGAGAGAGAAGTTGAGTTTTCGATTGATCTTGTACCTGGTACGAGGCCTGTGTCTATGGCACCGTACAGAATGTCGGCGTCGGAATTGTCTGAGTTGAAGACGCAACTTGAAGAATTGCTTGAGAAAAAGTTTGTGAGACCGAGTGTATCACCGTGGGGAGCTCCGGTATTGTTAGTGAAGAAGAAAGATGGGAGCATGAGGTTATGTGTGGACTATCGTCAGTTGAATAAGGTAACTATCAAGAATAAGTATCCGCTTCCGAGGATCGACGATCTGATGGATCAGTTAGTGGGCGCCCGTGTTTTCAGCAAAATTGATTTGAGGTCCGGATATCATCAGATTAAAGTAAAGGATGAAGATGTTCAGAAGACAGCGTTCAGGACAAGGTATGGGCATTATGAGTATTCAGTAATGCCGTTCGGTGTGACCAATGCTCCTGGTGTATTTATGGAATATATGAACCTTATTTTCCATAATTACCTAGATCGGTTTGTGGAGATCTTCATAGATGACATTCTAGTTTATTCTAGGTCAGAGGAAGAGCATGTTGAGCTCCTGAAGTCAGTGTTGGAAGTTTTAAAAGAGAAAAAGTTGTACGCTAGGTTATCGAAGTGTGAGTTCTGGCTGAGAGAGGTGAGTTTCCTTGGGCACGTGATTTCTGGTAATGGTATTGCGGTTGATCCGGCAAAAGTAGAAGCAGTGTTGGAGTGGGAGTCTCCGAAGTCCGTAACAGAGATTAGAAGCTTTTTGGGTTTGGCTGGGTACTACAGGAGGTTCATCGAGGGTTTTTCCAAGTTGGCCCTTCCGTTGACTCAGTTGACTTGCAAGGGTAAAGTTTTTGTTTGGGATGCCCGGTGTGAGGAAAGTTTTATAGAACTGAAAAAGAGATTGACGACGTCGCCTGTTTTGACGTTGCCTAATCTAGAGGAACCGTTCGTTGTATATTGTGACGCTTCAAAGATGGGTCTCGGTGGAGTGTTGATGCAAGATGGGAAAGTCGTTGCGTATGCGTCGAGGCAGTTGCGGGTTCATGAGAAAAATTATCCTACGCATGATTTGGAATTGGCTGCTGTGGTATTTGTGCTCAAGATTTGGAGGCACTACCTTTATGGTTCGAGGTTCGAAGTGTTCAGTGATCATAAGAGTCTAAAGTATCTGTTCGATCAGAAAGAGTTGAATATGAGACAGCGTCGGTGGTTGGAGCTCTTGAAGGATTATGACTTTGGTTTGAATTATCATCCCGGCAAAGCTAATGTCGTGGCTGATGCTTTAAGCAGAAAGTCTTTGCATATGTCGGCAATGATGGTGAAAGAATTAGAGTTGATCGAGGAATTCAGGGATTTGAGTTTGGTTTGTAAAATGACACCTCGCAGTGTCAAGCTGGGGATGTTGAGGATCGACAATGATTTCCTGGGCAGCATCAGGGAAGCTCAGAAGACAGATGTCAAGTTAGTGGATTTAATTAATGGGGTCGGTCAGTCTGAAGATGACGATTTCAAATTAGATTCCAGTGGTGTGTTGAGGTTCCGGGGTAGGATCTGTGTTCCGGACGATGAAGAGATGAGAAAGGCGATTTTAGAGGAGGGTCACCGTAGCAAGTTGAGTATCCATCCTGGAGCGACGAAAATGTATCAAGATCTGAAAAAGATGTTTTAGTGGTATGGTATGAAGAGAGATGTGGCGCAGTTTGTGTATGCCTGTTTGACCTGTCAGAAATCTAAGGTTGAGCATCAGAAGCCTGCAGGGCTAATGCAACCGTTGGAAGTTCCAGAGTGGAAATGGGATAGCATTGCGATGGATTTTGTGACGGGATTGCCGAATACAGCTAAGGGTCATGACACTATTTGGGTGGTCGTTGATAGGTTGACGAAGTCTGCCCACTTTATTCCTATTAATATCACTTATCCGGTGTCGAGGTTAGCAGAGGTCTATGTCAAAGAAATTGTGAAGATGCACGGTGTTCCGAAGAGTATTGTGTCAGATAGGGATCCGAGATTCACCTCTGAGTTTTGGACGAGTTTGCAGAAGGAATTGGGTTCAAAGCTGAAAATGAGTTCAGCATATCATCCGCAGACAGACGGCCAGTCAGAGAGGACAATTCAGTCATTAGAGGATTTGTTGAGGGCTTGTGTATTGGAACAGCGGGGTTCATGGGATTCCTACCTTGCGTTGATTGAGTTTACTTATAACAACAGTTACCATTCCAGTATTGGGATGGCACCGTTTGAAGCATTGTATGGTCGAAAGTGTAGAACGCCATTGTGTTGGTATGAGTCGGGAGAGAGTGTAGTGTTGGGACCGGAGATTGTCCGGGAGACTACAGAGAAGATCAAGATGATCCGTGAAAAGATGAAGGCTTCGCAGAGTCGTCAGAAGAGTTATCATGACAAGCGGAGGAAGGATTTAGAGTTTCAGGAGGGTGAGCATGTGTTCTTGAGGGTTTCTCCTATTACCGGTGTTGGTCGAGCGTTGAAATCGAAGAAGCTCACTCCTCGATTTGTTGGTCCTTATCAGATTTCTGAAAGAATCGGAAATGTGGCCTATAGAGTGGCTTTACCGCCCAATCTTTCGAACTTGCACGACGTGTTTCACGTGTCGCAACTTCGGAAGTATGTTTCGGATCCATCTCATGTGATCCATATGGATGATGTGGAGGTGCGGGATAATCTCACTGTGGAGACGATGCCCGTACGGATTGAGGATCGTGAAGTGAAAGCGCTTAGAGGCAAAGAGATTGCGTTAGTGAAAGTGGTCTGGCTAGGAGCTGCCGGCGAGAGTATGACTTGGGAGCTAGAGAGCAAGATGCGAGAATCCTACCCAGAGTTGTTTAATCAGGTAAAATTTCGAGGACGAAATATTCTAAGTGGGGGAGAGTTGTAACACCCTAAAATATTTAATTAATTTATTTAATTAAGTATTTGGGAATTTAAATTAATTTATTTGATATAATTTAATTAATTAAAATTTTATTTATTGTGGTGGTATCAGGAGGGAGTGGAGGCGCCACTTGCATGACTTGGGCTTGAGTGGGAGGCCCAAGCCCATGATCCACAAGTATGCGAAGTGGACTAGTGATTAGGGGGTTAGGGTTTTTGGCTATTGTTGCGAAATTGAAAGAAAAAGCAAGAGAGAAAGAGAGGAGCGTGAGAAAGAGAGAGAGAGAGCAAGGAGGCGGCCAAGAGGAGAAGGAGAAGAGGATTCGAAGATCAAGAGGAAGGGATCTCCGTTGTTGCTGTGGCTCTGTGGGTGACTTCTCCTAGGGCATCGAATTCTTCTTCTTGAAAAGGTTAGGGGAGCTCTATCATTCTATCTAATAGATCACATGATGAGTCCTAGATCTAGGGTTAGACTAGATTTCTTGATGTCTTCTTGATAGATTGTTGATGTTGATCTTTAAATATATATATATGCGAATTGATGTGTTCCTTATAGGTTGTTGATGTTGATCTTTACATATAAATATATATATATATATATATATATATATATATATATATATATATATATATATATATATATATATATATATATATATATATATATATATATATATATGCGAATTCGAGGTGTTCTTGATAGGTTGTTGATGTTGATCTTTACATATGTATATATATATGCGAATTGATGCATGCCATGAAGTATTGATGTGTTCTTGATAGGTTATTGATGTTGATTTTCATGATATGCGAGTTGTTGGAATATGTATATTTATGTGATGAGTTCTTGATGTGTTCTTGATTTTGCGAATTTTGGGTATGTGGGAGTGTTGGAGTTTTCGTAAATTTGGTGAGGGAGTACATAGGCCCCTAGGGCGCCAAAGTGATGTGTTTATAGTGCTCAAAGGAATTTTGTTAATTGATTAATCTAAGTGTTATTTTGAGTGTTGAAAAATATAAGATTTTGATGAGTTAAATTGCTAAAAATCAGTTTTAGGTGTTTTGGAAAGTTGCTGGAAAATTTGGTGATTTTTGGTTGCTGTAAGGGCGCCAGGCGCCTGGGTGTTGCGAATTTTCTGTGTGGCAGGGCGCTGGGCGCTGGGTGCAAGCGCTGGGCGCTGAGCGCCCATGCGCGCGTGTGTGTGCTGCGCCAAGGCGCTGGGCGCTGAGCGCCCGTATGTGTTGCGTGGTGTGCGTGTGTGCGCGCCTGTGGCGTGTGCGGGTGTGCGTGTGTGCGCGCCTGGGCGCTGGGCGCCAGTGCGCGTGTTGCCTGGTTGCCTGGGCGCCTAAGGCGCCTATTTTTCAGAATGTTGCTTGATTTTTCCCAAACTTATTTTTAGCATAACTTTTGACTCAGACGTCCGTTTTGAACGATTCGAAAAGTGTCGTGAAGCTTTTTACGTTGTCTATCTATGGGTCCAATTTTTAAAATAAAAAGTTGTTAGTTTTTGATTGTTTGTGGGCGCCCAAGTGGCCATCCCCGGTGATCGTCCTAGTGACATTGAAAAATTTTATGGAGCCCTTTTAAAAACCCTTTTTGGTGTATAAACAACAGTTTTAACGTGGTAGTGTCAAAATTGATGATTTTGACGAGGATGCCCTTGATGGCTAGTCAAATGACTGTTTTGCCCCTAGCGGCCAAAGTTGATGATAATGATGTGTAAATGACGAGGATGCCCTTGGTGGCTAGTCAAATGACGTTTTTGCCCTCAGTGGCTATTATTTGAGTTGATTGATATTTATGTGTAAGTGACGATGAAAACCCAGTGACGTTCGAGGCCCGAAGGGCTAAGTGATGTTAAGGTCTAAATGGCCTAGTGACGTTGTGTGCTGATTGTGGATTTGACAGGTGATGTGCTCTTTGCGAGCAAACCGGTAAGTGACGGGTCACATAGTTGACTATGGTTTGAGTAATTGTGTGTTTGTGCGATGTGAGTGGTGCATGTCATAGTGTCTCATGCCCATATGCATAAACCCAGTGACGTTTTGAGGCCTGAGTGGCTAAGTGACGATGAGGCCTGAGTGGCTAAGCGACGTTTTATGAAAAGGTACCTCATGCATATGCCCGCGAGTGGGCTGCATTTCATAAGCCTACATGATATGAGGTGAGTTATTGTAAGTGATGTGAATGATGACTGTGATGTGGATATTTAATGTGTTGGATGTTGATTGTTCTAGTGCGTAGCCTACGATTAGTACTTATCATATTTTCTATTATATGGATTGAAATGATGCTCACCCTTTCCTGTTTGAATGTTACCCCCGTGTTGGTAACGTGCAGGTGATTCCCAGTGAATGCCTTAGCTTCACTTCTTGAGTCGAGTCGTCATGCTCTGATACGTAGCACTCAGGGGGGGAAACGAACTCGACATTTTATTAATGATTTTTCTGGTTGTTATGTCCATGTGGACTCTTCTGTTATGTTTTATTATTTTCCGCTGCGTAGTTGGTTTTGTTATGTTGAATTTTATAAGCGACGTTAAATTGAGGCTTGAGATTCTTTATTTGTGACGTGCTACGTGAACGCATGATTACTGAGTTGAACATTTTTTTTTAAAATTGATAAGCGACGTTTTATTGAAGTATGTGTAACATTCCCTATGAACGAAATTTTTTTTTAAACTCGGATTTTTATAAACAAAGTGATGGGCAGAAAGGGGTGTTACAAAAACTACTCAATCACTGAGCCTTAACATAAACATCTACTCATTCACTGAGCTTTAACATGACCTAATCTTATTCGGAACATTAGGTGATCTAGTTATTAACTTAACCTTATAATTTAGTGATCTCACATGGATTACTAATGTTCGCTAACTTAACTTATCAATCTTACTAAACCAGTCAATCCAGCACAATACATCAATCACAAAGTCATAACATGAAATCAATGGTCAGTCACATGAGCATTCACTTAACCTGAACGTAATCCAAACACAATCAATTACCACCCATTTCAGGGCAATTCCATTATAGTATCATTGGGGAAGGTGGAAGGAGGGATTAGAAAGCAATTGGAATCGTTCGGAATGATTTAAAACACTTTTTAAAAGAGGCAACCCGAAGACCATGCACGACTCGTGCGCCCATACACACGATCCGTGCGTGACTATCATTTATCGTATCATTCCGTCTGATCCCTAATTACTTCCCGATCAACTCTACCACTTTAATCATAGCCAAACAATGGTATTAATAGGGTCACATCATCCCATTTGGTTGAGGAGGAGATCAGAAGAGGTTTGGAACTGAAAGGAACGACGAAACGGAAATTCGGGGTCCGGCATCAGGCATAGACGCACGGCATCAGGCATAAACTGCAGGTTTTTGTTGTTTTCGTTCCGTTTCACTTTCCGATCGTTTCCAATCCATAACCCGATCAACTCCCAACCTTCAAACAGATTTCATATATATATTTCCAGGCACAATTCAACCATATAACAATCAATCAATCCACGATCATGACATGCAAATTTCATGATATTCACGCCAACAATTCAATCGAGTTCATGATTTAAATGCGAGACTTTCATAAAGCGGTTTCAGAATACATGACACATGATTTCTAAATCCCTAGTGAGTATAGAACTCACCTCTTGGACGACAATCACACAATGCCGAGACTTATCGTACACAACGAACGGAGGACCACGAATTCTCTCGCTAAACCGCTTCTAGGCAACTCAAAACTGAAATCCAGGTCTCCTAGAGCTTGCACACTGAACCCAAATTCTGAAGTGCTCCCTAAGTTGATTCAACTTGTGATCTAGGGACTGGAGTTGGTCCTAATGCTCACCCAACCAACATGCAATGGTTCAGATTTTGTGTTTGGGTAAGTGGAGCTTGGCTTGACCTCCAATGGTGATTGATGGTGGAGGAGGGGGATGATTTCGAGTTGGTGATCAATGGAAAGAGGAAGGTGAGCTGATCATGGTTGTGCCCTTGGATTGAACATGCAATGGATTTTTGAGAAGTTCCTCCTCTCTTCCTCCCTCACAACCCACGCCTTCTCCCCTCTCTTCCTCTCTTCAGCTTGTTGTTTCTAGACTTAGAAAAATGATATGTTCTCCTTTAGGTTCAGCTGAAAAGGGGTATAAATATGGGGTATAGGGAAAAGACAGTTCTACCCCTCACTTACTAACTTCACTCCCTATGACTCCTTTCCACTCTAATTACTTAACTTAACTTTAATTAATTATCAATCACACATAAAACTTATACTTAATCAATCAACAAATCATTTTCAATTTAAATAAATTCAATCAATTAAATAAATCACTAATAATTAATTTACGCCAACAATTTAAATAGCGAAAATTGGGGATATTACACTTCTACCACACATCCTCTCGTGGTGGCTATAAGATGATTAAGGGCAAGTGGAAAAAGAGCTACATGGAAGCAAAGCGTGAGGAGTCCGGTGATCCAGACTTAGTAGTAGAACTTCCATCTCCTCCACGTCATGAGTTATTTAAGTTGGCCCATCAGAGGAAAACAGGATCTTTTACATCGGATGAGTCAGCTTCTGTTACTTCGAAAATTGTAAGTTAAAATTTTTATTAAAACACCAACGCCTTAAGAAATACATTTTACAATGTTGCCTAAAGTGCACATGGTTTTTGTTATAGGATGAGTTAGTTGATCAGGCCAATCAGGGAACATTTGTTCCACATGGACGTCAAGATATCTTGACTATAGCCATTGGAAAACCTGATCCTTGTGGTCGTGTACGAGCAGCTGGTAAAGGGGTGGGTCTATCAGAATACTTTGGACCTACTTCACGTACTAGCTTCACCTCAGATAGTGGGAAACTAGCTGCCATAAAGCAAGAGTTGAAGGAGGAGTTAACACAGGAGTTTGAAAAGAAACAGGAGGAGTTAACACAGAAGTTTGCAAAGAAACAGGAGGAGTTAACACTGGAGTTTGAAAAAAAACACAAAGAAATGATAGTCGAAGCATTGACAGAGGTATATATATGAACATTAACATAGTTTATGAATTGATTATAATAACTTTGTGAATAACATTTAATAAATATATTTGATTTGCAGAAGTGGGGATTGTTGCGTAGCTGTTCACCATCTCAGAAAAATACAATCGGATCTAAAGCTAGCTGTTCCCCATCTCATGTGGAGGAACCTCCCAAAAATGACTGGTTGAAAGAGATGCATTTTTTAGCTTATCAGATTTCAACAAGTGTCAAATTGGACTTGGACCATGAGCACCACGAACATTTCTACATTGGATATAAAGATATTGTAGAAATGGTTCAAGGTGATGAGGAACTTGAGATGAGCCATTTGGCAATATGGTGCACGTAAGTATAAATTTGTTCTTTGTAAAACTTATTCCAAAATACTTCAATTATAAATAGTTATAAATACTGAACAATTTGTTTTCAATATCTTAGGTATTTGCATCGCGAATGTATAGCAAGGGAAATTAGTGATATGTATGGATTTTTAGATCCATACAAAATTTGTGGTGGTTATGGCTTCAAACAAGAGACCGTCCAATCATATATCCAGAATAAGCTAATTGACCAGAACAAAACATGCTTTCTAGCGCCATATTTGTTCAGGTACGGTAAAGTATAAATTGTCCAAAGGTTACTAGTGTATATATAATTTCTTTGTTTGATTATGATTTAATTATTGTTGTTCAATTCTGCAGTAAACATTGGCAATTGCTTGTCGTCTGTCCTTCTGTTAATACAGTTGTTTGGATGTGTTCGCTTCATCGCCCTCCAAACGAGACCCTGGTTGAAATTGTTGACAAGTAGGTTTTCTTTAATAATTTGTTGTCACAACTTTATGATTTAATATGCTTTAGACTTGTAACTTACTATTTGATGTTACCCTACAGAGCTATGGATGGATATAATAGGATGAAGGGTTTAAGAAAAACAAAACCTCACTGGGTGACACTTAAAGTAAGTATTTAATACATTAATTTTTATTTTCATTTTATACTAGTTACTGTAAATTATATTCAATTTTGATATTTGATATTCATTTATAGGGACCAAAACAAAATGATAGTTATTCTTGTGGCCACTATGTGATGATAAATATGATGACCATTGTCTCCGCAACTATCACTAATAATTGGAAGAAGGTAATATAAATTTTCAACTTTTATAGGATGATTATGTTAGAATGGCAGTTATTTGTGTTATTATTTTAATTATTCTGTTATTATATATATTATCATTATTATATATATATATTACCATGGATTAGATGTTGATGGGGATCCCATGGAAATCTGGATATATGGTAGCAAATCTGGATCTAGGTAGCAAATCTGGAAATCTAGATCTAGGTAGCAAGTCTAGGTAGCAAATCTGGAAATCTGGATCTAGGTAGAAAATCTAGATGAACATGACCTTGATGAACATTCTGCAAATAATAGTGGTCAAATTCCAAAACAGAAGATACAGTACTTTTCTAGTGAAAAAATTTGCCATGAAGCAGTTGCAATAGTTAACAAGAGACTACTAAATTTCATTGAAACCCCATCAGAATAATTAGGTTATTTTGTGCAAATGACTAAATGAGCAGCAATCAAAACTTTTTTTTGACCAAAGCAGCAATACTGCTAAGTTCTCAATAATGGAAGACGGTGCATTTTAGTTTTGAACCCTTTTTATGTGATTGTATAAAGATGAGATGTTCTGGTTTTGTATTCCTGTCCTTTTTATCCGCTGCATTTTTCATTATTAGGTAATTATTATCTTGTTGGTATTAAGTTAACCATGTGATTCGTATTCAACTTTTGTTTTTGTAGATGTTTAATTCGAGTTGTCCGTTCACGCATGAAGATTTGACACGTACATTAGACAAGTTTGGGCAGAGTTTTTTATAAAGTTGTATGCAGAGCGTAAACCAACTTCAAAGGAAGAACGAAGAAAACAACTTAAGTGATGTTTATTTGGACTGGTATTGTTCTATGTCTGGTGTTGTTCTCTGCCTGGGGTTGTTCTGTTTGTTGTATATGATGAATTTAAGTAGAATGTGATGAATTTAAGTGTAGAATTATGTTTGTTGTAATTTAAGTGTAGAATTCTATTTGGATGTACTTCTGCAACTTTAAGTGCAACCTTTTGTACTTTTAATGTAATTAGCTTTGAATGTACTTTTGTGCTTCTGTCTGCTGGTTTTGCTGGTATATATGCAGGGAGAATGACCAAAATTCGTATAACTAGGGTCTATGTAGGCGTACAAAACCAAAATTTGAAAAAAAAATACTTTTAAAGTCAGGCGTGTTTAAGCCTGACTTAAATTAGAAAAAAAAACTTTTAAAGTCCGGCGTATAGCCTGACTTAAAAAAGGACATTTAAAGTCAGGCGCAATAATGCCTAACTTTAAAACAGACTTACGAAGTCTGGCTTAGGCTCAGACTTGACTTTAAAACATACTTACGAAGTCAGGCCATAAATGCTTGACTTTAAAACAGACTTACGAAGTCAGGCCATATATGCTTGACTTTAAAACAGACTTACAAAGTCAGGCTCAGGCTCAGGCTCTGGCTTGACTTTAAAAGAGACTTACGAAGTCAGGCCATATATGCTTGACTTTAAAACAAACACAAGATCATATGGAAGAAGTCAACTTGGTTGTAGAAGGAGAGAAACTGAGACCAACCTTTTTAAGCACTCTTCTAGAACCAAGCATGAAATAAGCAATCATTAAGATTTTGAAGGAGTACAAAAATTGTTTTGCTTGGGATTACAAAGAGATGCCATGATTAGACAGAGGTTTGGTCGAACACAGGTTGCCTCTAAAGCCAGGGAAGAAGCCCGTGAAACAGACACCTCGAAGATTCGCGCCTGAAGTCATGTAGAAGATTAAGGCAGAGATTTAGAGATTGCTCGAAGCTAAGTTCATTCGAACTTCCAGGTATGTAGAATGGATTTCGAATATTGTTCCTATTGTTAAGAAAGATGGTTCTTTGAGAGTTTGTATAGATTTTAGAGATTTAGACGCAACTACTCCTAAAGATGAATATCCTATGCCCGTGGCTGATATGTTAGTTGATTTGGCATCGAGCAATAAGATATTAATTTTAATGGATGGTTATTCCGGATGTAATCAAATTTACACAACCGAGAAGACATCCCTAAAACTGGATTTAGATGCCCTGGCGCCATAGGCACATTTGAATGGGTAGAGATGCCTTTCGAATTAAAAAAAGCAGGTGCCACACACCAAAGAGCCATGAATCAAATCTTTCATGAATTCATCAGCACCTTTATGCAAGTTTACATCGATGATGTTTTGGTCAAGTCTGCTTCCAAAGCGGGCAACTTAGAACGCTTGAAATTATCGTTCGAAAGGATAAGATTACACCAGTTGAAAATGAATCCTGTTAAGTGTGCATTCGATGTGTCTGCAGGAAAATTCCTTGGCTTTCTGATACAAGAAAAAGGAGTGGAGGTAGATACAAACAAGACAAAAGCTATCATGGAGACCCTCCGTCCAAGAAACAAAAAGGAACTACAGTCCTTCTTGGGCAAAATTAACTTCCTTCGAAGATTCATTTCGAATTTGTCTGGGAGAACTCAAGTGTTTTCTAAACTTTTGAGGTTAAAGAAAGAAGATGTTTTCAAGTGGGAACCTGAACATCAAGAGGCGTTCCAAGATATTAAAAGATGCAGTGACTAAGTTACACAAGAAGGGGGGGTTGAATTGTGTGCCCTTTTTAATTTTGTGACCTGAAACCTTCTCAACATATTACTCTCAAAGCAAACTTGGAGATGAGAAGGTTGACGTTAGTTTCAAAAACAACCAGCACATATGTCTATAACTGATGATGAGTAATAAGAATGATCTAAGGTAACATTAGTTCATTGTAGTGACCGAAAAATCCGGAGGAGGGATTCTTCGAAGTTCTTGAAATGAAGCCGCCACCAAAGTTTAGTTTAAGGGCAAACATTGGAAAATCCCTATTGTTGCGCCCGAAAAAGTCCCAGAGGGAGTCTTTCTTCGTTTACAACTTTTTGAAAATCAATGAAGTCGCCACCAATATTTTTTTTCTTTATATAAGGAAAATATTGAAGAAAAACCTTTTGGAAAGCGGATGGCCTTTTGGAAAACCGGGAGATTTGGGTTCGGGGGTCGGTTAGGTATGGGGAAGGTCTTAGCACCCCACGCCTCCTTTCTACCGAAAGGGAACATTTAATTAAATGTGTGGTTTTAAGTGCGGATTTGGAAAATACTTAAATATGCCCTTTTTCGAAAAGAGAATGAAAAGACTTAATGAAAATTTTTATTTTTGGCAAAAGTGTTTGTTGCCCTTTTTTAAGAGAAAAAAAATGTTTTTAGTTTATTGTGCTTGACGGAGGATATCCGCTCCTACGTATCTCCCGGTGCGATGGAGAATTCAAAGCTACGTAGTTCTGGTTTTTTTGAAAAGGTTTTGTTTTTTAATCTTTTTGGAGTTTTTCGCAAAGAGGTTGAGCGTTCGCAGTGACCAAACAACAAGGGTTTAGAGTGGTCGCACTACTAACTCGTATGAAAATGAATTATCATTAACGTCCAAACGGCAACGGCGCGAGTGGTGATTAATGACAAATGGTTTTTATTTTGAGCATTGAAAATGTTTTTCGAAATTGGAGGAGAGCGTTTGTAAGGACCAAACAACAACGGTTTAGAGTGGCCACACTACTAGCTCCCACATGAATGAAATCATTACCCACAATCAAACGGCAACGGCGCGAGTGATCATTGGTGATGATTAATTTTGATTTCGATGTTTGAAGATATTTGTTTTCGATGTAAGAAAATATTTATGTGGGGCATGAAATATGTTATTTTTTGAATGCAATAGTAAAAATGGGGGTGCAAAAAATGAAGCCCAATTCGCGTGGGAGGGCCCAGTTAGCGAAACTGGGCTTAAGTGACAAAAAGGGGCTTTATGCTTGGGCCTGGGGGTGTAAATAACAATTTACTTGTTTCTTAAAAAAAGTTTTACTTACCACCCCTTTTTTACTAATGAAAGCTTTTTGTTCTTTTTCCTTTGAGATTCTTTTGTTATTATTTTTTGGTTGAGATAATTTTTGGTTGGAAAAGAATAAATGAATTAAATAAAAACGAAAAAAACAAAAATCAGTTTATTTATTTTTTAAAAAAAATGTTTTATTTACCCTTTTTTATTAGTTGCTAGGAAATGATTTTTATGAAGTGTTTTTTTTTGGTATTTGGTATAAAAGATCTATTAATTATTTAGAGAAACACTTCACCTTAAAGTGTAAACATTAAACCAAAATTGAATCATGTAGAGTAATCCTCTCACATAGATTAAAGTGCCATAGGCACAAGTGAAAATCAACTTACCCCATCATCAACATCTAGCAATGAGCAAAATAGGACATATGAACCAAGAAATTAAAGTTGAATCCTTTCTAGCCATCTTCACCACTTAAATTAAAGTGCACTAGGCACTAGTGGAGACTCATATGGCTAGATCATCAACAAATAACAACTAAAACAAATATTGAACAAGGGAAATTCATAAAGAAGGTTGAATCCTATCTTAAAATCTTCTCCCTTAAATCATGGTGTTCTAAACACAAGGGAGAGTCAAGTTGTAAGATCATCAACATCACAAGGACTAAAAATCACATTTAACACAAGGCTTTAAACACTAATAATAAATCATCCTCAAGTGAAAAGGAACCACAAGATAAGTTAAAAAAAAAGAAAATGCGAAATATAAGGGATATAAAATCACATGTTTATTTCATTTAAAAAAACAAAAGATCAACACAAACTAACAACAAGCTAAGTTACTCAAAGGTGAGAAGCAACTTCTCACCCTAACAACAACAAACTACATTTTAAAAGTGAAAATGATGAGTATATCAAAAATAAAGAGGAGAATATGAGATGAAGATGATAAGATAAATCTTGATGCAAAATGTTTGAAAATGATGCTAAGACATTAGGAATTTTACCTTATCTCTAAAATAGGTAGAAAATTGAAGAGGTAGAGGAGAGGTAAATAAAGGGAAGCTACGGTTTTTATGGAGGAGAGGAGGAGAAGGATTATATGCTTGATTTTCTTGAGTGTGAGAGGAATGGATTGGAGGTAGTTTGATGATGAATTGGTTAAGAGAAATTGAAAAAAATGGAGGTGGTTTAGGAGAGGTGGAGCTACGGTTTTAGAGGAGAGGAGGAGGAGAGGAATTATGTCCAAATCTTAGAGTGAGATCCAATGAGAGCTAAGAAGGGTTTTGAAGGGGAAGTGTGTGAGAGAGAGTGAGTTGAGTGATATGTGAGGGAGAGAGAGAGATGGCCGTAGGGGGGGGGGGGAAGGTTGAGTGTGTGAGTGTGTGTGAGAGTGAGTGATGGGAAGGGTGGAGTGTATGGGGAAAGGAGATGTGTGGAAGTGGGGTTGTGTGTGGAAGTGAGGTTGTGTGTGTAAGTGGGATTGTGAGTTCCAAGGAGGAAAAGAGGGAAAGTGGGGTGGATTTCTAGGGAGGAGAGAGGGGATGAATGTGGATGATTTTTAAGGCTAGGGGGGGAGAGTGAATGTAGACACATTTTAGGGTTAAGGGGGAGAGTGAATGTGGACACATTTTAGAGTGAAGGGGGGGAGGTATGCGAATTAGGGTTTAGTTGGAGTGGGTTGGATGGAGTTGTGTGTTGGGTTATGGGTTGGATATGGGTTAGGGTTAGGATATGGATTGGGTTTGGTGGAGGAGTTGGATATGGGTTAGGTTTATGCGAATTGGGCATAAGGTTTGGTGGAGGAGTGGGCTTTAGATGGCCCAATCCTAAATGCACCTCTATCTATTTTTACAAACCTCCCCTATTTACTCCTTTGCTTATTTTGTTTCTCTACTTCTAATTATTATTATTATTTTTTTTTAAAAAAAAATTGGAACTTGTAGCAAACAAAAATAAAATAAAACATGGCATAAAATAATTATTTTTATAGATAAAATTTCTTATTTTTGGATAGGACAAAATTAGGGTGTTACAGCTGCCCCTCTTTATTTCACATTTCGCCAAGAAATATGACTTGGCCTTTTCATATTTGTTGGTGAAATGGAAATAAAGATATAGAAATAACACTAATTTTGTCCGCTTTCGGAAAAGCTCATATTTTCTTTTTGTTATTTTCTTTTTGGGAAAAAGGGGGGTTAACACTTGTCGTATTAACGGGAAAGCAGTAAATTGGGAAAAGCGGTAAATTGAGAATTCGGAGGTTGCCTAAAAACCTTCTAACGAACTCTTGTCGAGTCCGAGCTTTGGGGGTGGCCTTTTCGAGCGGCCGATCAATATCAGGTCCGGAACTGATTTGATCAATGGATTTACGCTATGCCTTAGGTTGACACAACTAATCCGAAGGACTTAACGAAGTCTGATGGATCCATCGCGTGCTCGTACACGATGTTGTGATCTGTGGAAGGAGTTCACTAACTCTGTGTTGATGGAGTTTACTAACTCTGGGTTGATGGAGTTTACTAACTCAGTGCTGATGGTGATTTTCTGAAAAATAAGATTTTTGGGACCCTCTGGTCCGAAGTAACTTCCTGGATGGTGCATGAAATGCATGCATTTGGGTATTTGGATGTGCATGAATGCCATGATTGATTTTGGTGGGATGCTTCTCTCTTTTTTTGTTTGATTCCTCATTCACTTCTTTTCTTTTTGTTATTCTTCGCTCTTCTGAGATGCGAATTTGAAAGCGTAACGCGCCACTGTTTGATGTCATGGAGTGACGAATGGTATGGATGATATGATGAATGATGTGAAGATGTTGTGTTCTTTTATGTTCCGTCTTCTGTGATTTTCTCTTTTGTTTTTTTTTGTTTATTCTGTTTGTTTTCTTTAAGCAGCTTTCTTTTTTCTGCTTATTTGTTTTTCTTTGGCACTCTTTTTTTTGTTGGTTAAATCGATCTGCCGGGCGCAGGCTGTTCCAGGGCGGTGATCCGCGAGGATTGCACACTGGTTTGTCACGACTGCCTTTTCGCAATTTTATTCACTTGGGGAATCACTTCTTTCCGTATTTTTTCAAAGATTTCGTAATGACCCTGTAATGCTCTGAATGTGCACATGTTTTGCAATTCGACTTCATCAATCATAAAAGTTATTATTTTGAAAGAAACTGAACAGATGAAAACAGAGACAAGAAAAGCACGCATATGAAAGAAAAGTTGGTCTTTTATTGATATAGAAATTGGACGTGCAGAAAGTCACGCCAATCGAAAGTGCATTGCAATCTTTCTTTCGAACTACAAAAAAAAAACAAGCAAAAGGAAACAGATCTCGTGATTCTATCTCTGAAGTAACGGTGCCCACCGTCCATACTCATAATATTGATCACCCCCTTATCCGAACCTTTGGAATGCTGATTGCCTTTTTCTTTTCTCCAGCCCAAGTTTTCTGACCCTAATTTTTGCCTGGATCGCCCTTTGCGAGTTTTCAATCCACCGGGCCGTTCTGATTTTGCCTAGGTCGCCCTTTGCGGGTTTTCAACCTAGCGAGCTGATTTTTCCTTGGCTTATCTTTCTCTTTTTTCGTCTATTTTTCTAGGCATAATACTTCTTGACCACATCTGAGTTCACTGGATTTGGGATTTCATCTCCGTCCATGTTTGCCAGTATTAAAGCTCCTCCTGAGAATGCCTTCTTCACCACGTAAGGTCCTTCATATTTGGGAGCCCATTTGCCCCTAGAGTCTGTCTGAATCGGCAAGATCTGCTTGAGTACAAGATCTCCTTCTTGGAATTCACGAGGACGGACCTTCTTGTCAAAAGCCCTCCTCATCCTCTGCTGGTACAACTGTCCATGACACATTGCGGCCACCCGTTTTTCATCAATGAGATTCAACTGGTCAAGACGAGACCGCACCCATTCTGCTTCATCAAGTTTTGTCTCCATCAACACCCGCAGGGATGGTATTTCAACCTCGATAGGGAGGACTGCCTCTGACCCATAAACCAGGGAGTAAGGGGTTGCCCCTGTGGAGGTGCGTACTGAGGTTCTGTAACCATGCAGGGCAAATGGGAGCATCTCATGCCAATCTTTGTAGGTCACTACCATCTTTTGCACAATCTTCTTGATATTCTTGTTGGCTGCCTCAACTGCCCCATTCATCTTTGGGCGGTAGGGAGAAGAGTTGTGATGTTGTATTTTGAAGTCTTTGCACAAATCCTTCATCACTCTGCTGTTCAAATTACTACCGTTGTCTGTGATAATCTTGTTTGGGAGGCCGTAGCGGCAAACCAAGTCTTTCCTGATGAACTTAGCAATCACTGAGCTCGTTACATTGGGATAAGAGGCAGCTTCCACCCACTTAGTGAAATAGTCAATAGCAACCAGGATGAAACGGTGACCATTGGAAGCTTTGGGTTCAATGGGACCAATGATGTCCATGCCCCACATTGAGAATGGCCATGGTGCGCTTAAAACATTCAGAGAAGTTGGAGGTACATGGGTGTGATCTGCATAGATTTGGCATTTATGGCATCTTCTCACAAAACTGTAACAGTCTGATTCCATCTGCAACCAGTAGTATCCAGCTCTCAGGATTTTTCTAGCCATTGCGTGCCCGTTGGAATGAACCCCAAATGAGCCTTCATGAACATCTCGCATAATCTTTACTGATTCTTCTCCTGTTACACACCTGAGGAGTACCAAGTCATGGTTTCTCTTGTAAAGGACGTCTCCACTCAAGAAGAAACCTGTTGACAGCCTCTGGAGGGTTCTCTTGTCATTCTCTGTAGCTCCGGGAGGATACTCTCTGTTTGTGATATAATGCTTGATGTCATGGTACCAAGGCTTACTATCTGATCCCTCTTCGACTGCCATACAGTAATGATGAGCAGGTTGTTCTCTGTGCTGGATTCTGACAGTTGTCAGACTTTTGTCACAGCTGACGTTGAACATGGAGGACAAAGTTGCCAAGGCATCGGCCAACTGATTCTCGCTGCGGGGTATGTGCTGGAAAGTGATTTCCTCAAAGGGCTTGATTAATTCTTGAATGCAGTCACGGTAAGGAATCAAATCTGAATTTCTTGTTTCCCAGTCTCCTTTTACTTGATGGACAACTAGAGCTGAATCTCCGTACACGTCGAGCCTCTTGACTTTCCAATCGAGAGCTGCCTGGATACCCAAGATACATGCTTCATACTCCGCAATATTGTTTGTGACATAGAAGCTTAGTCTAGCGGTGACTGGTATAAAGCGGTTGTCTGGGGAGATCAGCACTGCTCCGATTCCGTGCCCCCACATGTTAGAGGCACCGTCAAACAACATTCTCCACCTTTCATCATCTTGAGACTTCCCTGCGTCAAATAATGCCATAATGCCCTCATCTGGGAACTCACATTGCATTGATTAGTAATCCTCAACCGGTTGATGTGCCAGGTAGTCTGCCAGTGTGCTACCTTTAATCGCCTTCTGGGTTACGTACACGAGATCGTACTCGGACAGAAGCATTTGCCAACGAGCGATTCTACCTGTGAGCGCAGGTTTTTCAAATATGTACTTGATTGGGTCCATTTTGGACACCAACCAGGTAGTGTGACTCAGCATATACTGTCTCAGTCGATGCGCAGCCCAGGCTAGAGCACAACAAGTCTTCTCCAATGATGAATACCTTGCCTCACAGTCTGTGAATTTCTTGCTTATATAGTAGATCGCGTGTTCTTTCTTTCCTGACTCATCGTGTTGCCCCAGCACGCAGCCCATAGAGTTGTCTAGCACTGTGAGGTATAGGATGAGGGGCCTGCCGGACACAGGTGGCATTAGGACGGGTGGACTTTGAAGGTACGCCTTGATTTTCTCAAACGCTTCTTGACATTTATCATTCCACTTCATCTCTTGGTTTTTGCACAGCAGTTTGAAAATCGGTTCGCAAGTCGCAGTCAACTGGAAGATGAATCGAGAGATGTAATTTAGTCTTCCCAGGAAACCACAAACTTCTTTCTCTGACTTAGGTGCTGGCATCTCCAGGATTGCTCGTACTTTGTCCGGGTCTACCTCAATTCCTTTCTGGCTAACAATGAAACCTAACAGCTTCCCTGACCTAACCCCAAAGGTGCACTTGGCGGGGTTCAATCTGAGCTTGTACTTTCTGAGACGTTCGAACAGCTTCTGCAGGTTAACCACGTGCTCTTCATCAGTCTTTGATTTAGCAATCATGTCATCCACATAGACTTCGATCTCCTTATGCATCATGTCATGGAATAGGGTTACCATCGCTCTTTGGTAGGTTGCCCCGGCATTCCTCAACCCGAAAGGCATGACCTTGTAACAGAAAGTTCCCCAAAGGGTTATGAAGGTGGTTTTCTCCATATCCTCCGGAGCCATTTTGATCTGGTTATAGCCTGAATATCCATCCATGAAGGAGAACATCGAGTGCTGAGCAGTACTGTCCACCAAAACGTCAATATGAGGTAGAGGGAAGTCATCTTTAGGGCTTGCTCTGTTCAAGTCACGGTAGTCGACACACATTCGGACCTTCCCATCTTTCTTAGGGACTGGGACAATGTTTGCGACCCACTCAGGATATTTTGCCACAGCTAAGAACCCTGCATCAAACTGTTTCTTGACCTCATCCCTGATCTTCAGAGACATTTCAGGCTTCATTCGCCTTAACTTCTGTTTCACAGGGGGACACTCTGATTTCACTGGCAATTTATGTTCAACAATATCTGTGCTCAACCCTGGCATGTCCCGATATGTCCATGCGAATACGTCAGCGTAGTCGAATAGGAGCTGAATCAACTTTTTGCGCTCTTTATCCTCCATTGCGGTACCAACCTTGATCTCTTTTCTGTCTTCCTCAGTACCCAAATTGACCATTTCTGTAGACTCCTCATGGGGTTCGATGACCTTTTCTTCTTGTTCTACCATTCTCATGATTTCTGGAGGAGTATCCCAATCATTCTCAACGTCTTCCTCGGCTTGATTAACCGGGTAATCAAAATCACAGTATGAGTTATGGGCATTATTATTTTCAGAGTTTATTATCGATCTGCATTAGAATGGAGCGGCGAATAAAAACAAAGAAAAAGCAACACAGATAAAAGGTGAAGACAGAAATTTTATTGAAAATTCAAAATAACACTTTATTGATTGATGATTTTCGACGAAAACATGTGTGCCCGAATGAAATATCCCAAGGCCTTGGGCAGAGCCGAGGGATTTGCATTACAATGATAATTACTTTAAATTGGAAAATACGGGGAAATCCATGGTCTCCCAGTTTTGCAGCTTCTCTCCAATCGCACAGCAGCGCACTAGACCTTCAGCACGGCCGCTTGAGCTTGATCCTTCTTCAACCATATTGACCTGGTCAGGGTTCAGCATACCAGCACTCCGGAAGTTGTCCTTAAGATTAGTGATGACTATTCTCTCCTGATTGGGTGCCCTTCCTCTGAGTTTGGCCAGCCATTTCTCCCTCCTGTCAGATGTCAGCCTCTCCCGATCAGCAAGACTTGGGATGTATCCAACACCGAACCTCTCAATATTACCCCTCAACTGGATAGGCATTACAATTCCCTGAGCAGCTTTTCCTAAGCCTTTACCAATCTGATACCCATGTCCCAGCATCACTTTTGCAGTCATCATGTCTGCCCTGGACCACTTAGGCTTCCACCGAGGCTCTCCTTCGGCGAAGACAGCGTTTGAAATCTCCAATCCCTGGAAAGCAGTCTCAAAGGACTCGTCTGCTGCTTCCACATAATGTTCAGGTGGTGATCGATTTATCAATGTTTCTTCCTCTCCGGAGATCACTATCAGCTTTCCCCTAGCCACAAACTTGAGTTTCTGATGAAGCGAGGATGGCACTGCCCCAGCCGCATGTATCCAAGGGCGTCCTAGCAGGCAACTGTTGGATGAATTGATGTCCATCACCTGAAAGACAACATAAAATACTTCAGGGCCTACCTGCAGCGGCATTTCCACTTCTCCAAAAACTTCCTTCACTGACCCATCAAATGCTCTGACCAAGGTGGAGCTCGGTTTTAGATATGAACAGTCTACATCCAGCTTATCCATTGTAGACTTAGGCAGCACGTTCAAGGATGAACCGTTATCAATAAGCACCCTGGCAAGTATATGGTTCCCACACTTGACTGAGATATGAAGAGCTTGATTATGACTCTTTCCTGCCGGAGGCAGCTCAGTGTCTGAGAAAGTCAAGTAATTAGAGGCTACAATGTTGCCAACAATACCATCAAGCTGGTTTACTGTAATGTCATGGGAGACGTGAGCTTCATTCAGGACCTTTAGCAGTGCAACACGATGTGCCTCTGAACTAAGCAGCAAAGAGAGCATTGAGATCTTGGATGGGGTTTGATTCAGCTGGTCTACCACCCGATATTCACTCTGTCTCATTACCCTCAAGAATTCTTGAGCTTCTTTGTCCGACACATCCCTGACCTCTACAGCTTCCTTGTCTTTTCCTTTACGGGCCCTTTCTTCACTTCCCTTGGATTACTCTCTTCTGAGGTTTTCAGGAGTATACATCCTTCCACTCCTTGTGATACAACTACCTCCAGCAATGTTCGTTATATCCAGAGTGCCTTTAGGGACCTCCGCTTGCATTTGCACATTGCAGCTCCATGGAGTCATCCTAGTATCCCCATCAGGGGTAGCAGCAGGTACTGGAATAACAACAGTTGAGGGTCTCGTCACAGCTAGGCTGGAATTCAGGTTGCAGGGAATTTCAATCGGTCTCCTGAAACCTCCATTGCCTGATTGTAAGGTAAATACACCTTCTTCTTTCTCCTGGACTCCCACTTGGACCAGGTGTCTGTCTAAGAGATCTTGGAGAATTGGTTTAAAGCCTTCACATGCCCCGATGCAGCGAGGATTATCACAGGCGTCTTTCTTAGCACACCCTTCTTTGATGACACCAAAACGACATAATTCAGCATGGATAAAATTCAAGGGCATCTGAATGCAATCAACTTTTCTAACCAAACACTGACCCCCCTGACGGTCAACGGCATTAATAGCAGACCCTCCATGCCCTGGCAACGGGTTGGTGGCTACATTGGGTTGTTGAAATGATATGCTTTTCTTATCAAGTAAGTCTTGCACCACATATTTGAACGCTTTACAATCCTCCACCACATGACCTACTGCCCCAGAATGAAAGGCGCAGGTGGCATTTGCGTTGTACCCTCTAGGATAGGGAGGCTGATATGGCTTCATTTGACGAGTACTGATTATTTTGTTGGTGATGAGATAATTAAACAAGTCCGTGTAGGACATGGGAATGGGATCAAAGACAGCAGGCTTTCTTTCATTATAGTTCCGGTACTGATAATTTGATTGAAAAGGCTGTGCCAGCGGTGCCTGAGGGGGAACCGAAATAGCTTGTGATGGATTGCTGTGCGACGGACCACTGGCTCCGATGACTGCATTAGTTTCACCTTCTTTCTTCTTATGAGACCCAAAAAATGGCTTCTTTTGACTGGCAGGAGGCGTCGGGCTATGAGCTATTCTTCCGCTGTGCATACCATTCTCTACTCTTTCCCCTGTGACCACCATCTCAGAGAAGTTTGAGGCTACGCTGCCAACCAACCTATCATAATACACTGCAGGAAGGGTTTCCATAAACATGTGGACCATTTCCTTGTCCAGCAGAGGGGGTTTTACTTGGGCCGCAAGGTTCCTCCATCTCTGAGCGTATTCTTTGAACGACTCGTTATCCCTCTTAGACATGCATTGTAGCTGAGTTCTATCTGGAGCCAAATCATTATTATACTGGTATTGACGCATGAAGGCATCCGCCATGTCTTTCCAGCAACAGATATTAGTTGGCTCTAACTGCATGTACCAGTCAAGGGGAGCTCCAGCTAAGCTTTCTTGGAAGCAATGCATCATTAAGTTATCGTCACGGGCGTAAGCAGTCATCTTTCGGCAGTACATCGTCACATGGCTGACTGGGCAAGTTGTCCCTCTGTATTTGTCAAAAGTGGGTGCTTTGAACTTGGGTGGCAGGACTAGATCAGGAACCAAGCACAACTCATGGGCATTCCTGGCTCGGGAACCTGCCCCTTCAACAGCTCTTAACCTTTCTTCCAGCATCTGATACTGACTTCTAGCTTCGGCAGGATAATTCTGTGGGAAAACGCCGGCGCCATAGTGAGGGTTATTCATCGACGCCACGACCGGGGTCATGTGTCAGTGAGCAATATTCTGAGGGACTGGGCCCTGCACGTGTGGATGAACCATTATTGGTGAATTGAAACCCGCCGGAGTTCCTGGAGCAATGACAGGAATTGGGATCTGAATCTGGGCTTGATGCGTCCCTGTCCCAACTCCATTCACAACTATATTAGGCTGAGCGTGCCCCGTGGTTCCTGAAGGATCTCCTCCAGGGTTTGCATCAGCAGCAGGAGGCGTATAGCCCAGTGGGAGACCATAGGGAGGCCATTGCGCAGCTTGGAGGGCTTGAGAGATCCCAGACCCAGGAAGGGGAGGAGGATTGTTCGTCCCAGCAACAGCGGTTTCAGTTGTGCCAACATCTCTTAAGGCACTTAGCACTCTTATGACCTCCGCCATTTGAGCCCTCAGGACTTCCATCTCAGCTTGAGTGACTTGATTCCCCTGATTCTGATCGTGCTGACCCTGACCATTAGGATCCGGACCTCCTGGAATTCCGTCATCCTGATGTGGCTGCGGATCGTTCTGATCGTGGTTGGCTTGATCGTTTTCCATGTTTCTTGCTTGCAGACGCGTCCAATAGCGATGATTAACCAGCTTGCCTAATTTTCTGTTGACGGAACACGTTTATGAACACAAGAACGAATAAATGAATGCAATGCGAATGAATGCGTGTTTAGTTTGTCTTGCCGAGAATCGCAGTGTATTATGTCTTGTCATAGATACGCGAGTAAATCTTTGATTATTTTTGTTATATCGCTTTCTTTAGATTGCACTGAAATTGGAATCTGGAAGCGAGACGGGTGTATTCAAAATACTTCAAAATCTGAATCCGAAAGTACGACATTCTGATACAATGATTGAAAAAGGAAAGGTACAATAAAACAAAAATTACAATAAAGAAGCTCAAATACAAAGGGCTTTGACATTTCCACTCTTTTTCCTTTTGTTGTTGGTGGAGGTATTTCCGGTTCTTCCTTTGGCTTCCTCAACTAGGGCTCTGCAGTACTCCACAAACTTGTACACCTCAAGCGGGGTGTTGAGGGGATACATCTCAGTTTCAGCTTTTCTTAACTTCCTAGGCATATCCGCAAGAACCTGGTTGACCAATTCTGATAGCTTGGAGAACCTACCCTTCCAGTGTTGAACCTCGTCTCTCAGCTCTATGATGACTGCCTGCTCTTCGATCCTACCGAGCAGCTCAACATAGCGATGCTCCCAATACTGACTTTCATCCCTCACTTGCCGGTACGCATCACTGATGTGACAAAGACGCTCCTTCAACTCATCAGAATCCTCTTGCTCTGCTTTTAGGTCCCGCTGATATTCCCTGAGGATGTTCTCAAAAGAGTCTCTCTCTTGCACAACACTGTCTAACTTACTCTCCCATTCAGCTTGTATCATGCGGGATTCTCTCTTTGACTTGGCAAGTAAGCTTTTCGCCGTTCTCTCTTCCATTTTTGCTTCATCCCATAACTCTTTCCACTGATTGGCTTCTTCCAGGGCCTTCTTCTCTTTCAAGCTTCGTCTCTTGATTTCCTCCTTGGCTCCTTGCAGATACCTTTGAACTTCTAACTTGCTCTCCTCTTCCCCTTTTAGTTTCTGACTGAAACTCTCAATGGTAGCAGACTTCATGGCATTTTCTTCTTTCAACCTCTTGTTCTTCAGAGCCATCTTCTCTATCTCAGCTTGCAAAGATTTCTTCTCTTCCTCTGCTTTCATCAGAGCCAACTTAACTTCGCCTAATTCTTCGACGACAGGGGCACTGGCGCCTACTACTTCTCTCTCGACTTGCAGCTCTTTTTGGTAAGGCAGTTGAACATTCTGGATCCTTTTTTCGAGCCATTGAGCGAAAGTGATACCACTAGTCCTCTGAGCGAGCTCTACTTTTCCCATGCGAACCAACGTATTCCAGGCTTGCAAGACCTTTCTAAGCAAACTGTCATCTTTTGGTCCTCCTTCATAGATGTAAAGCGGGAATATCATCTCTTTGGTAGGCGAATTCCTCATTGGATACCCTAATTGCCTCAGAGTCAGGGACGGGTTGTAGTTGATGCATCCTTTAGTGCCCATCAGCGGGACATTTTGAAAACTACCACAGCGGAAGACTACCTCAGGCCTATCTTCCCAGCAAGATGAGAGATACCAGCGGATCGAGTGCTCATCTAGACCCCCTAGAAACTGGATCCATTCTTGAATACTCATAGCTTTCACCTCACAAGTTACAGCGTAGCTAATCAACCTTTCCACTCGTGCTGGGTTGGTGAAGGCATGGATGAGAAGCCATGCATATAACAGGTGAGAAGAGCAAGAGATTTTCTTCCTTCTTAAGTCACAATGATGAGTAAAAGCAGAATAAGTGTCGGCGAGGATGGCGGGAATTGGATTAATGGGGCTCCTCTTATTCTGAAAGGCTAGGAAAATACCAATAACAGTCACATCCACATACCTCTCAATCTGCGGAAAGAGAACAACCCCAAAAATTGCTAAGGCTAAAACTTGCTTGAAGACAACCCAATTTTTATTTCTAGCGTAGGCTCCCATTAAACCTTCAAGGTAGCTCTGCGGGAAACCTATCACACTGTTTCTCTTCTGCTTTTGGAGCTTCAGGTCCTCTACACTCACTTGCAATAATGCAGCGAACCCCTCATCTGTGTAGTACTGTTCTTGATACCGGTAGGGGACAGCTTCTGTCTGAGTGAAACCCAAAATCTGCTGATATTCCTCCAATGTGGGTGCCATTTGGAAATTTTTGAAAAGAAAGCACCTGATTTCTGGGTCATAGAATCTACTCAAAGCCACAATAGCCTCGGTCTGCACCTCTAGCAACAACAACTTCCGGAGGTTCCCATAAGCATTATCAAACGATCCCCTTTCTATAGGTCCCATCAGGTCAACACATTTTTTCAGACTAGTCACATCTACCTTGTTTACAGCAGGGTACCTTGGAGTATACACCGTCTCTCTTCTAGATTCCATGCCGTATCTATGACAAAAAATTTCCTATTACTTGGGGTTCTCGGCAAGCAAACCATGATGAGATGCAAAGATGCATGCGAAAACTATTGAAAATGTATGTTTTATGCAAAGGATGCGTGTAAATGATGATGATGTTCTATGTCTATGTAACTCAGAGACCAGCCCTTATTGGCAGGGATTCAAGTTTTTTTTTTGGAAAATGCGGGTCGTACGTCATTTCATATGGACCGGTATGAGAAAGGCTACAGCGGTAACTCTTTCACTCCCTCTTTTTTTTTTTTAAAAAAAAAAAGTGGTTCATATGTCACTCCATACAGACCGGCGAAAGAAAGGTTACAACGGCAACTCTTTCTCTATTTTCTCTTTTTCGAAAAATTTCCTTTTCTTTTTGAAAACGTGCCTAGTTTACAATGCAGCACACAATTTGGAAAGCCCTTGTGACCTAAAAAGGGGTGAGACCTACGATCTAGGGCAATTTAAAGGGTAATCCTCCCATGTGGCTCTATTCACTTCCTCGCAAAGGCTACCAGAGCTAAATCTCTTTTATGATAACACCCACAACGATGGAATGCCATCTGGTGTGAGGTACCGTAAAGAGCATACTCTGGCTGAAACTTTCGTGAGAGCAGAAGGACATCGGTCCAATTGGCAGTCACTACTCGTTTCCACTCTCCTAGGTGTTTTTCAGACCTTGGGTTTTAGGCCTCTCTCAAAGCTCATAATCATAAGGGGGTGAGTGTGTGTAGCGGGGACATACCGCCTAAAACTACCCACATATACCCCACCTGCGAAGAAAAACCCAGAACAGTCCAAACAATAGCAAGCGATAACATGTTGTCTACACTAGGGTTCAATATCAAATTAGCTAGCCTAGGGTTTCAACAATAATCAAGTGCTTTGCTTACCTCAAGAAAAAGGGCCAAGAAGAGGGGAACATAACAAGATGGGGGGAAAAGCATGAGGGTACTAAGCACATAAGCATAGACGAAAAAAAAAAAAATAAACATGAAAGGAGAGAAAATAAATGCACATGCGCATCATGACGAGAAGAGCAAACCGAAAAGGGATAGAAGCAAACAAAGTATCCAAATCACATTGATAGCACGCTAAACCACACATTTAATTAGTTAGGCTCGACCCACTTAAAGAGAAAAGTCCCCAGTGGAGTCGCCAGCTGTTGCGCCCGAAAAAGTCCCAGAGGGAGTCTTTCTTCGTTTACAACTTTTTGAAAATCAATGAAGTCGCCACCAATATTTTTTTTCTTTATATAAGGAAAATATTGAAGAAAAACCTTTTGGAAAGCGGATGGCCTTTTGGAAAACCGGGAGATTTGGGTTCGGGGGTCGGTTAGGTATGGGGAAGGTCTTAGCACCCCACGCCTCCTTTCTACCGAAAGGGAACCTTTAATTAAATGTGTGGTTTTAAGTGCGGATTTGGAAAATACTTAAATATGCCCTTTTTCGAAAAGAGAATGAAAAGACTTAATGAAAATTTTTATTTTTGGCAAAAGTGTTTGTTGCCCTTTTTTAAGAGAAAAAAAATGTTTTTAGTTTATTGTGCTTGACGGAGGATATCCGCTCCTACGTATCTCCCGGTGCGATGGAGAATTCAAAGCTACGTAGTTCTGGTTTTTTTGAAAAGGTTTTGTTTTTTAATCTTTTTGGAGTTTTTCGCAAAGAGGTTGAGCGTTCGCAGTGACCAAACAACAAGGGTTTAGAGTGGTCGCACTACTAACTCGTATGAAAATGAATTATCATTAACGTCCAAACGGCAACGGCGCGAGTGGTGATTAATGACAATTGGTTTTTATTTTGAGCATTGAAAATGTTTTTCGAAATTGGAGGAGAGCGTTTGTAAGGACCAAACAACAACGGTTTAGAGTGGCCACACTACTAGCTCCCACATGAATGAAATCATTACCCACAATCAAACGGCAACGGCGCGAGTGATCATTGGTGATGATTAATTTTGATTTCGATGTTTGAAGATATTTGTTTTCGATGTAAGAAAATATTTATGTGGGGCATGAAATATGTTATTTTTTGAATGCAATAGTAAAAATGGGGGTGCAAAAAATGAAGCCCAATTCGCGTGGGAGGGCCCAGTTAGCGAAACTGGGCTTAAGTGACAAAAAGGGGCTTTATGCTTGGGCCTGGGGGTGTAAATAACAATTTACTTGTTTCTTAAAAAAAGTTTTACTTACCACCCCTTTTTTACTAATGAAAGCTTTTTGTTCTTTTTTCTTTGAGATTCTTTTGTTATTATTTTTTGGTTGAGATAATTTTTGGTTGGAAAAGAATAAATGAATTAAATAAAAACGAAAAAAACAAAAATCAGTTTATTTATTTTTTAAAAAAAATGTTTTATTTACCCTTTTTTATTAGTTGCTAGGAAATGATTTTTATGAAGTGTTTTTTTTGGTATTTGGTATAAAAGATCTATTAATTATTTAGAGAAACACTTCACCTTAAAGTGTAAACATTAAACCAAAATTGAATCATGTAGAGTAATCCTCTCACATAGATTAAAGTGCCATAGGCACAAGTGAAAATCAACTTACCCCATCATCAACATCTAGCAATGAGCAAAATAGGACATATGAACCAAGAAAATAAAGTTGAATCCTTTCTAGCCATCTTCACCACTTAAATTAAAGTGCACTAGGCACTAGTGGAGACTCATATGGCTAGATCATCAACAAATAACAACTAAAACAAATATTGAACAAGGGAAATTCATAAAGAAGGTTGAATCCTATCTTAAAATCTTCTCCCTTAAATCATGGTGTTCTAAACACAAGGGAGAGTCAAGTTGTAAGATCATCAACATCACAAGGACTAAAAATCACATTTAACACAAGGCTTTAAACACTAATAATAAATCATCCTCAAGTGAAAAGGAACCACAAGATAAGTTTAAAAAAAAGAAAATGCGAAATATAAGGGATATAAAATCACATGTTTATTTCATTTAAAAAAACAAAAGATCAACACAAACTAACAACAAGCTAAGTTACTCAAAGGTGAGAAGCAACTTCTCACCCTAACAACAACAAACTACATTTTAAAAGTGAAAATGATGAGTATATCAAAAATAAAGAGGAGAATATGAGATGAAGATGATAAGATAAATCTTGATGCAAAATGTTTGAAAATGATGCTAAGACATTAGGAATTTTACCTTATCTCTAAAATAGGTAGAAAATTGAAGAGGTAGAGGAGAGGTAAATAAAGGGAAGCTACGGTTTTTATGGAGGAGAGGAGGAGAAGGATTATATGCTTGATTTTCTTGAGTGTGAGAGGAATGGATTGGAGGTAGTTTGATGATGAATTGGTTAAGAGAAATTGAAAAAAATGGAGGTGGTTTAGGAGAGGTGGAGCTACGGTTTTAGAGGAGAGGAGGAGGAGAGGAATTATGTCCAAATCTTAGAGTGAGATCCAATGAGAGCTAAGAAGGGTTTTGAAGGGGAAGTGTGTGAGAGAGAGTGAGTTGAGTGATATGTGAGGGAGAGAGAGAGATGGCCGTAGGGGGGGGGGGAGGTTGAGTGTGTGAGTGTGTGTGAGAGTGAGTGATGGGAAGGGTGGAGTGTATGGGGAAAGGAGATGTGTGGAAGTGGGGTTGTGTGTGGAAGTGAGGTTGTGTGTGTAAGTGGGATTGTGAGTTCCAAGGAGGAAAAGAGGGAAAGTGGGGTGGATTTCTAGGGAGGAGAGAGGGGATGAATGTGGATGATTTTTAAGGCTAGGGGGGAGAGTGAATGTAGACACATTTTAGGGTTAAGGGGGAGAGTGAATGTGGACACATTTTAGAGTGAAGGGGGGGAGGTATGCGAATTAGGGTTTAGTTGGAGTGGGTTGGATGGAGTTGTGTGTTGGGTTATGGGTTGGATATGGGTTAGGGTTAGGATATTGATGAGGACATAGAGCATCAAGATGCCTTGCAAACTTTAGGAGGTCCAATAACTAGAGCAAGGGCAAGGAGAGTCCAAGAAAGTCTAGTCCAGTTCATCACCAAGGCAAATTCAAATGAGGGCAAGGAAGTAGTTGCACCAAAAACCATGCTTGTCATACAAGCTATGGAGAAGGCGCTAGTTGCATGACTTAAAAGGAGTTTCTATTTTAATTGAATAAAATTGCATGTGACCAATTGATATATTTGGGAACCATGCACTTAGTTAATTTATTTTTGGTGTGTTTAATCCACTTCAAGTGGTGTAGGAGTCACATACTCCAAGTGTGGAGATAGAGTCAATAATTGTTGGAATCAAAGAAAGGCATTCATGACAATCAAAGCCAAGGAGTTACAAGACAATAGGATTAATTCTCCAACATCTCATCAAAGGCACATTAAGGAGAGAGGAGTTACAAGACAATGGAATTTATTCTACAACATCTCATTATTAGTGCATCAAAGAGTGTAATTTCCATTAATATGTGTTTGTGTAACAACTCCTAGACTTGAATTGCTTGTAATTACTTGTAATTGAGTTTTATTACACTAGCTTAGGATTCCTATTAGCTAATTTCGAAATTAGCATAGGCTTAGGGTATTGTAATAGCTTTTGGTCTTCTTTCTTTGTAACAACAAGCACTCTCTTATTACAAATAGAGAGTGTAAGTGTAGCTGAAGTTTTTAACAAAGATTTTAACAACATTTTGAGTTCATACTCTCTAGGTTCTGGATTGGACCAAACTTTGATCATATCAAGAACTCCTTTTCTTGTGGTGATCCTCACATTCATAGGCTTATCCTAGTCTTGGATTAGACAAGGTGGCGCCCCTTTCCTTTCATTCCATTTCTTTCACCAAATTCACACCAATTGTTAACTAGTGTGAGCATAAGCACTACTTTACAAAGACCACGAAAATTTCAAGTTTCCTTTTCCATTTTCTTCCATCCTAAACCCAAAAATACAAAAACATAAGAAACAACCAGACTTTCTATTGAAAATCAAAGAAATGACCAATTTTCACCACAAGGTGGTCATCATTTGGTAATCAGAGCAAGGTTCTAGTTTGTTCAACAATTTCAAGCTTTGTGTATTATTTTCTTTGCTTTTGAGTCAAAAAAAAAAGTATATCAAAAAAAAAAAAAAAAACAAATTCTGGTTGTTTGTCTTCCCTAGCCTAAATTTTCCTTTCTTCTTCTAATCCTTTAAACTTTGTTTTCCAAGACTTTGTTTTTCCTTCCAAAGCTTTTTGTGTGTGTGGATTATTATTTGAAATTGTTTTCTTTGTTTTGATCATTTTTCTGGTTTCTTTAAAGAACTGTGAGAGTTATGGATGCTCAAAATCGTTTACTTTTTGATGCCCTCACGGCAAAAATGAGAGAACTTTTGAAAGAGGAAGTGGAAGGTATACAGGAGAGAATTGATCAATTAGAAAATAGACAAAATAATAGTGATGAGGAGGGTCGGAGGAGAAGACGTGATGAACCTAGAGAAGATAGGTTGGGTGGTATAAAAATTAAAGTACCACAGTTTGTTGGGAAAAATGATGCTGATGTGTATTTGGAATGGGAGACCAAAATTGAACAAATTTTTTCCTGTAGCAATTACACTGATCTTCAAAAAGTGCAGGTTGCTTCTATTGAATTTACAGATTATGCTTTGGTGTGGTGGGACCAATTGACGAAGGAGAGGAGAAGGCACGATGAGCCAGCCATTGCCACATGGGAGGAGATGAAGAGGCTCATGAGGAAGAGATTCATTCCATCATACTACAACAGAGAGTTGCACAACAAATTACAGCGACTCACCCAAGGCAACAAAAGTGTTGATGAGTACTATAAGGAGATGGAGGTGGCGAAAATTAGAGCAAATGTGGAGGAGGATGAAGAAGCAACCATGGCCAGATTCTTGCATGGTCTAAATCGTGATATTAGTGACATAGTGGAACTACAACACTATGTTCAAATAGACGATTTGGTTCATCAAGCCACAAAAATAGAACAACAACTCAAGAGGAAGGGCCAAATAAGAAGAAGCTCAACTACTACCAATTCTCAAAATTGGAAGAGCAGTGTTAAGAGTGAAGGAAGTTCATCATCCAAAGAAACCACGGCTGACCCAAAAGGTAAAAACACTACAACTAGTCCTTCTCAAGTTGTTTCAACTAATCGGGTTGTCAAGTGTTTCAAGTGCCAAGGATTAGGACACATAGCTTCACAGTGTCCTACCAAAAGAGTTATGCTTTTAGAGGAGGTTACAGAGGAGGATGAAAGGGATGAAGAGTATGAAGGGGATTTGGAGGGGGAGGAGACCCAAATGCCTAGTGGAGAGTTACTTATGATGAGAAGGTTGTTGGAGGTCGTTGTAAAGGAGGAGGATACAACACAAAGGGAGAACATATTTCACTCAAGGTGCCTCGTACAAGGCAAGGTATGTTCCCTTATTATTGATGGTGGGAGTTGTACCAATGTTGCTAGCACAAGGTTGGTTTCTAAGCTTCAACTAGAAACTAAACCACATCCCAAACCATATAGACTTCAATGGCTTGTCAATGATATTGAAATGATTGTTGATAAGATAGTAGAAATTTCTTTTTCAATTGGTGTGTATGAGGATGTGGCTGTTTGTGATGTAGTTCATATGGAGGCTAGCCATCTCTTGTTGGGAAGGCCTTGGCAATTTGATAAAAATGCCAATCATGAAGGGCGTACCAACAAGTACTCTTTTGTTCATCATGGAAAACGTATTGTATTGGCTCCTTTGAGTCCAAGTGAGGTGAGAGATGATCAAAAAGTATTGAGAGAAAAATATGAAAAAGAAAAAGAAAAAGATAAAGAAAAAGAAAAAGAAGAAAAGATCGCCAAAGAAAAAGAGAGAAAAAAGAGTGCAAAAAAAAATATTGATGAAAAAAAAGAAAGTTTGATGGCGACAAAAGGGGAGGTTAAAAGTGCTATTCTTGCAAGTCAGCCCCTATATTTGCTTTTTAGCAAAGAGGTGGCTTTGCTAGAAAATTTATCTAACACTCAAGAAATGCCAAGTTGCATAAATTCTCTTTTGCAGGAATTTGAGGAATTGTTCCCTAAAGAGGTACCAAGTGGGTTACCACCTTTGAGAGGGATTGAGCACCACATTGACCTCGTTCCAGGGGCCGCTTTGCCTAATAGGCCAGCCTACCGGAGCAACCCACAACAAACACAAGAGATACAAAAACAAGTGGCTGAGTTGGTAAGTAAAGGTTGGGTAAGAGAAAGCTTAAGCCCATGTGCTGTCCCTGTTATTTTAGTTCCAAAAAAAGATGGTAGTTGGAGAATGTGCACTGATTGTAGGGCTGTTAACAATATCACCGTCAAGTATAGGCACCCAATACCTAGGTTAGATGACTTGCTTGATGAATTGTTTGGTGCATGTTTATTTTCCAAAATTGATTTGAAAAGTGGATATCATCAAATTAGGATAAGAGAAGGGGATGAGTGGAAAACTGCTTTCAAAACTAAATATGGTTTATATGAATGGTTAGTTATGCCTTTTGGCTTAACTAATGCACCTAGCACTTTCATGAGATTAATGAACCATGTTTTGAGGGAATTTTTGGGAAAATTTGTTGTTGTATATTTTGATGATATCTTGATATATAGCAAAAATTTAGAGGACCATTGCATTCATCTAAGGGCTGTTTTAAATGTGCTAAGAAAAGAAATCTTATTTGCAAACTTGGAAAAATGTGTTTTTTGCACGGATCAAGTTGTTTTCCTAGGTTTTGTCATCAGCTCTCAAGGAGTACATGTGGATGAAGCAAAGGTGAAGGCAATCCAAGAGTGGCCAACGCCCAAAAGTGTGACTGAGGTAAGAAGTTTTCATGGTTTAGCAAGTTTCTATAGGAGGTTTGTCAAGGACTTTAGTACTATTGCTGCACCTCTTAATGAAATTGTTAAAAAAGAAATCGGTTTTAAATGGGGTGAGAAACAAGAACAAGCTTTTTCTATCCTGAAAGAAAAGCTCACCCAAGCACCAATTCTAGCATTGCCTAATTTTTTAAAATCTTTTGAAATTGAGTGTGATGCTTCCAATGTGGGAATTGGGGTTGTTTTGATGCAAGAAGGTCATCCAATTGCTTATTTTAGTGAGAAATTAAAAGGGGCTGCCCTAAATTACTCAACTTATGATAAGGAATTGTATGCCTTAGTAAGGGCATTGCAAACATGGCAACATTACTTGCTGCCCAAAGAATTTGTCATTCATAGTGATCATGAGTCCTTGAAGTATCTAAAAGGACAAGGTAAGTTGAACAAGAGGCATGCTAAATGGGTCGAATTTTTGGAGCAATTTCCTTATGTGATTAAGCATAAGAAGGGTAAAGCCAATGTTGTGGCTGATGCATTGTCAAGAAGGTACGCCTTACTCTCTACCCTTGAAACTAAAATTTTTGGTCTTGAACACATTAAGGAATTGTATCAGCATGATCTTGATTTTTCTGTTAAATATGCTGGATGTGTGCATGCTGCCCATAATGGATTTTTTAGGCACAATGATTATTTGTTTAAAGAAAAAAGGTTGTGTGTGCCAAAAGGATCCATTAGAGAGCTCTTAGTCAAAGAGGCGCATGAGGGGGGCTTAATGGGACATTTTGGTGTTCCTAAAACTTTGGAAATTTTGAAAGAGCATTTTTATTGGCCTCACATGAAAGTTGATGTGCAAAAATATTGTGAAAGATGCATTGTTTGCAAGAGGGCCAAATCCAAAGTTATGCCCCATGGCTTATATACTCCATTGCCTGTTCCTGAATACCCTTGGATTGACCTTTCCATGGACTTTGTCTTAGGCTTACCTAGAACAAAGAATGGGAAAGACTCTATTTTTGTTGTTGTGGACAGGTTCTCAAAGATGGCGCATTTTATTCCATGCAAAAAGGCAGATGATGCTTGCCATGTTGCTGACTTGTTTTTCAAAGAAGTGGTGCGCCTACATGGCTTACCAAAAAGCATAGTGTCCGACCGAGACACTAAATTTTTAAGCCACTTCTGGAGGACTTTGTGGGGTAAGGTGGGAACTAAGTTACTATTCTCTACAACTTGTCATCCTCAAACTGATGGGCAAACTGAGGTAGTAAACCGAACTCTCTCTACTCTTTTAAGGGCTGTGCTTTCAAAGAACTTGAAAATGTGGGAAACATGGCTGCCACATGTTGAATTTGCTTATAATAGGGTTGTCCATAGTACCACAAATCACTCACCATTTGAGATTGTGTATGGTTATAATCCTTTAACTCCTCTTGATCTTTTACCATTACCTAACACATCTCTTTTGAAGCATAAAGATGGCAAGGCCAAAGCTGAATTTGTTAGGAATTTGCATGAGAAAATCAAAATGCAAATTGAAAAGAAAAATGAGGGCTATGCCAAAAATGCCAATAAAGGGCGCAAACAAGTTATCTTTGAACCCGGGGATTGGGTTTGGGTTCATATGAGGAAAGAAAGGTTTCCAACACAGAGGAAATCCAAACTAATGCCTAGGGGTGATGGTCCTTTTCAAGTGGTTGCCAAAGTGAATAATAATGCATATAAAGTGGACCTACCCGGTGAGTATGGTGTTAGTGCCACTTTTAATGTTGCTGACTTATCTCCTTTTGATGCAGGTGATGAAGATTTCAATTCGAGGTCGAATTCTTCTCAAGAGGGAGGGAATGATGAGGACATAGAGCATCAAGATGCCTTGCAAACTTTAGGAGGTCCAATAACTAGAGCAAGGGCAAGGAGAGTCCAAGAAAGTCTAGTCCAGTTCATCACCAAGGCAAATTCAAATGAGGGCAAGGAAGTAGTTGCACCAAAAACCATGCTTGTCATACAAGCTATGGAGAAGGCGCTAGTTGCATGACTTAAAAGGAGTTTCTATTTTAATTGAATAAAATTGCATGTGACCAATTGATATATTTGAGAACCATGCACTTAGTTAATTTATTTTTGGTGTGTTTAATCCACTTCAAGTGGTGTAGGAGTCACATACTCCAAGTGTGGAGATAGAGTCAATAATTGTTGGAATCAAAGAAAGGAATTCATGACAATCAAAGCCAAGGAGTTACAAGACAATAGGATTAATTCTCCAACATCTCATCAAAGGCACATTAAGGAGAGAGGAGTTACAAGACAATGGAATTTATTCTACAACATCTCATTATTAGTGCATCAAAGAGTGTAATTTCCATTAATATGTGTTTGTGTAACAACTCCTAGACTTGAATTGCTTGTAATTACTTGTAATTGAGTTTTATTACACTAGCTTAGGATTCCTATTAGCTAATTTCGAAATTAGCATAGGCTTAGGGTATTGTAATAGCTTTTGGTCTTCTTTCTTTGTAACAACAAGCACTCTCTTATTACAAATAGAGAGTGTAAGTGTAGCTGAAGTTTTTAACAAAGATTTTAACAACATTTTGAGTTCATACTCTCTAGGTTCTGGATTGGACCAAACTTTGATCATATCAAGAACTCCTTTTCTTGTGGTGATCCTCACATTCATAGGCTTATCCTAGTCTTGGATTAGACAAGGTGGCGCCCCTTTCCTTTCATTCCATTTCTTTCACCAAATTCACACCAATTGTTAACTAGTGTGAGCATAAGCACTACTTTACAAAGACCACGAAAATTTCAAGTTTCCTTTTCCATTTTCTTCCATCCTAAACCCAAAAATACAAAAACATAAGAAACAACCAGACTTTCTATTGAAAATCAAAGAAATGACCAATTTTCACCACAAGGTGGTCATCATTTGGTAATCAGAGCAAGGTTCTAGTTTGTTCAACAATTTCAAGCTTTGTGTATTATTTTCTTTGCTTTTGAGTCAAAAAAAAAAGTATATCAAAAAAAAAAAAAAACAAATTCTGGTTGTTTGTCTTCCCTAGCCTAAATTTTCCTTTCTTCTTCTAATCCTTTAAACTTTGTTTTCCAAGACTTTGTTTTTCCTTCCAAAGCTTTTTGTGTGTGTGGATTATTATTTGAAATTGTTTTCTTTGTTTTGATCATTTTTCTGGTTTCTTTAAAGAACTGTGAGAGTTATGGATGCTCAAAATCGTTTACTTTTTGATGCCCTCACGGCAAAAATGAGAGAACTTTTGAAAGAGGAAGTGGAAGGTATACAGGAGAGAATTGATCAATTAGAAAATAGACAAAATAATAGTGATGAGGAGGGTCGGAGGAGAAGACGTGATGAACCTAGAGAAGATAGGTTGGGTGGTATAAAAATTAAAGTACCACGGTTTGTTGGGAAAAATGATGCTGATGTGTATTTGGAATGGGAGACCAAAATTGAACAAATTTTTTCCTGTAGCAATTACACTGATCTTCAAAAAGTGCAGGTTGCTTCTATTTAATTTACAGATTATGCTTTGGTGTGGTGGGACCAATTGACGAAGGAGAGGAGAAGGCACGATGAGCCAGCCATTGCCACATGGGAGGAGATGAAGAGGCTCATGAGGAAGAGATTCATTCCATCATACTACAACAGAGAGTTGCACAACAAATTACAGCGACTCACCCAAGGCAACAAAAGTGTTGATGAGTACTATAAGGAGATGGAGGTGGCGAAAATTAGAGCAAATGTGGAGGAGGATGAAGAAGCAACCATGGCCAGATTCTTGCATGGTCTAAATCGTGATATTAGTGACATAGTGGAACTACAACACTATGTTCAAATAGACGATTTGGTTCATCAAGCCACAAAAATAGAACAACAACTCAAGAGGAAGGGCCAAATAAGAAGAAGCTCAACTACTACCAATTCTCAAAATTGGAAGAGCAGTGTTAAGAGTGAAGGAAGTTCATCATCCAAAGAAACCACGGCTGACCCAAAAGGTAAAAACACTACAACTAGTCCTTCTCAAGTTGTTTCAACTAATCGGGTTGTCAAGTGTTTCAAGTGCCAAGGATTAGGACACATAGCTTCACAGTGTCCTACCAAAAGAGTTATGCTTTTAGAGGAGGTTACAGAGGAGGATGAAAGGGATGAAGAGTATGAAGGGGATTTGGAGGGGGAGGAGACCCAAATGCCTAGTGGAGAGTTACTTATGATGAGAAGGTTGTTGGAGGTCGTTGTAAAGGAGGAGGATACAACACAAAGGGAGAACATATTTCACTCAAGGTGCCTCGTACAAGGCAAGGTATGTTCCCTTATTATTGATGGTGGGAGTTGTACCAATGTTGCTAGCACAAGGTTGGTTTCTAAGCTTCAACTAGAAACTAAACCACATCCCAAACCATATAGACTTCAATGGCTTGTCAATGATATTGAAATGATTGTTGATAAGATAGTAGAAATTTCTTTTTCAATTGGTGTGTATGAGGATGTGGCTGTTTGTGATGTAGTTCATATGGAGGCTAGCCATCTCTTGTTGGGAAGGCCTTGGCAATTTGATAAAAATGCCAATCATGAAGGGCGTACCAACAAGTACTCTTTTGTTCATCGTGGAAAACGTATTGTATTGGCTCCTTTGAGTCCAAGTGAGGTGAGAGATGATCAAAAAGTATTGAGAGAAAAATATGAAAAAGAAAAAGAAAAAGATAAAGAAAAAGAAAAAGAAGAAAAGATCGCCAAAGAAAAAGAGAGAAAAAAGAGTGCAAAAAAAAATATTGATGACAAAAAAGAAAGTTTGATGGCGACAAAAGGGGAGGTTAAAAGTGCTATTCTTGCAAGTCAGCCCCTATATTTGCTTTTTAGCAAAGAGGTGGCTTTGCTAGAAAATTTATCTAACACTCAAGAAATGCCAAGTTGCATAAATTCTCTTTTGCAGGAATTTGAGGAATTGTTCCCTAAAGAGGTACCAAGTGGGTTACCACCTTTGAGAGGGATTGAGCACCACATTGACCTCGTTCCAGGGGCCGCTTTGCCTAATAGGCCAGCCTACCGGAGCAACCCACAACAAACACAAGAGATACAAAAACAAGTGGCTGAGTTGGTAAGTAAAGGTTGGGTAAGAGAAAGCTTAAGCCCATGTGCTGTCCCTGTTATTTTAGTTCCAAAAAAAGATGGTAGTTGGAGAATGTGCACTGATTGTAGGGCTGTTAACAATATCACCGTCAAGTATAGGCACCCAATACCTAGGTTAGATGACTTGCTTGATGAATTGTTTGGTGCATGTTTATTTTCCAAAATTGATTTGAAAAGTGGATATCATCAAATTAGGATAAGAGAAGGGGATGAGTGGAAAACTGCTTTCAAAACTAAATATGGTTTATATGAATGGTTAGTTATGCCTTTTGGCTTAACTAATGCACCTAGCACTTTCATGAGATTAATGAACCATGTTTTGAGGGAATTTTTGGGAAAATTTGTTGTTGTATATTTTGATGATATCTTGATATATAGCAAAAATTTAGAGGACCATTGCATTCATCTAAGGGCTGTTTTAAATGTGCTAAGAAAAGAAATCTTATTTGCAAACTTGGAAAAATGTGTTTTTTGCACGGATCAAGTTGTTTTCCTAGGTTTTGTCATCAGCTCTCAAGGAGTACATGTGGATGAAGCAAAGGTGAAGGCAATCCAAGAGTGGCCAACGCCCAAAAGTGTGACTGAGGTAAGAAGTTTTCATGGTTTAGCAAGTTTCTATAGGAGGTTTGTCAAGGACTTTAGTACTATTGCTGCACCTCTTAATGAAATTGTTAAAAAAGAAATCGGTTTTAAATGGGGTGAGAAACAAGAACAAGCTTTTTCTATCCTGAAAGAAAAGCTCACCCAAGCACCAATTCTAGCATTGCCTAATTTTTTAAAATCTTTTGAAATTGAGTGTGATGCTTCCAATGTGGGAATTGGGGCTGTTTTGATGCAAGAAGGTCATCCAATTGCTTATTTTAGTGAGAAATTAAAAGGGGCTGCCCTAAATTACTCAACTTATGATAAGGAATTGTATGCCTTAGTAAGGGCATTGCAAACATGGCAACATTACTTGCTGCCCAAAGAATTTGTCATTCATAGTGATCATGAGTCCTTGAAGTATCTAAAAGGACAAGGTAAGTTGAACAAGAGGCATGCTAAATGGGTCGAATTTTTGGAGCAATTTCCTTATGTGATTAAGCATAAGAAGGGTAAAGCCAATGTTGTGGCTGATGCATTGTCAAGAAGGTACGCCTTACTCTCTACCCTTGAAACTAAAATTTTTGGTCTTGAACACATTAAGGAATTGTATCAGCATGATCTTGATTTTTCTGTTAAATATGCTGGATGTGTGCATGCTGCCCATAATGGATTTTTTAGGCACAATGATTATTTGTTTAAAGAAAAAAGGTTGTGTGTGCCAAAAGGATCCATTAGAGAGCTCTTAGTCAAAGAGGCGCATGAGGGGGGCTTAATGGGACATTTTGGTGTTCCTAAAACTTTGGAAATTTTGAAAGAGCATTTTTATTGGCCTCACATGAAAGTTGATGTGCAAAAATATTGTGAAAGATGCATTGTTTGCAAGAGGGCCAAATCCAAAGTTATGCCCCATGGCTTATATACTCCATTGCCTGTTCCTGAATACCCTTGGATTGACCTTTCCATGGACTTTGTCTTAGGCTTACCTAGAACAAAGAATGGGAAAGACTCTATTTTTGTTGTTGTGGACAGGTTCTCAAAGATGGCGCATTTTATTCCATGCAAAAAGGCAGATGATGCTTGCCATGTTGCTGACTTGTTTTTCAAAGAAGTGGTGCGCCTACATGGCTTACCAAAAAGCATAGTGTCCGACCGAGACACTAAATTTTTAAGCCACTTCTGGAGGACTTTGTGGGGTAAGGTGGGAACTAAGTTACTATTCTCTACAACTTGTCATCCTCAAACTGATGGGCAAACTGAGGTAGTAAACCGAACTCTCTCTACTCTTTTAAGGGCTGTGCTTTCAAAGAACTTGAAAATGTGGGAAACATGGCTGCCACATGTTGAATTTGCTTATAATAGGGTTGTCCATAGTACCACAAATCACTCACCATTTGAGATTGTGTATGGTTATAATCCTTTAACTCCTCTTGATCTTTTACCATTACCTAACACATCTCTTTTGAAGCATAAAGATGGCAAGGCCAAAGCTGAATTTGTTAGGAATTTGCATGAGAAAATCAAAATGCAAATTGAAAAGAAAAATGAGGGCTATGCCAAAAATGCCAATAAAGGGCGCAAACAAGTTATCTTTGAACCCGGGGATTGGGTTTGGGTTCATATGAGGAAAGAAAGGTTTCCAACACAGAGGAAATCCAAACTAATGCCTAGGGGTGATGGTCCTTTTCAAGTGGTTGCCAAAGTGAATAATAATGCATATAAAGTGGACCTACCCGGTGAGTATGGTGTTAGTGCCACTTTTAATGTTGCTGACTTATCTCCTTTTGATGCAGGTGATGAAGATTTCAATTCGAGGTCGAATTCTTCTCAAGAGGGAGGGAATGATGAGGACATAGAGCATCAAGATGCCTTGCAAACTTTAGGAGGTCCAATAACTAGAGCAAGGGCAAGGAGAGTCCAAGAAAGTCTAGTCCAGTTCATCACCAAGGCAAATTCAAATGAGGGCAAGGAAGTAGTTGCACCAAAAACCATGCTTGTCATACAAGCTATGGAGAAGGCGCTAGTTGCATGACTTAAAAGGAGTTTCTATTTTAATTGAATAAAATTGCATGTGACCAATTGATATATTTGGGAACCATGCACTTAGTTAATTTATTTTTGGTGTGTTTAATCCACTTCAAGTGGTGTAGGAGTCACATACTCCAAGTGTGGAGATAGAGTCAATAATTGTTGGAATCAAAGAAAGGCATTCATGACAATCAAAGCCAAGGAGTTACAAGACAATAGGATTAATTCTCCAACATCTCATCAAAGGCACATTAAGGAGAGAGGAGTTACAAGACAATGGAATTTATTCTACAACATCTCATTATTAGTGCATCAAAGAGTGTAATTTCCATTAATATGTGTTTGTGTAACAACTCCTAGACTTGAATTGCTTGTAATTACTTGTAATTGAGTTTTATTACACTAGCTTAGGATTCCTATTAGCTAATTTCGAAATTAGCATAGGCTTAGGGTATTGTAATAGCTTTTGGTCTTCTTTCTTTGTAACAACAAGCACTCTCTTATTACAAATAGAGAGTGTAAGTGTAGCTGAAGTTTTTAACAAAGATTTTAACAACATTTTGAGTTCATACTCTCTAGGTTCTGGATTGGACCAAACTTTGATCATATCAAGAACTCCTTTTCTTGTGGTGATCCTCACATTCATAGGCTTATCCTAGTCTTGGATTAGACAAGGTGGCGCCCCTTTCCTTTCATTCCATTTCTTTCACCAAATTCACACCAATTGTTAACTAGTGTGAGCATAAGCACTACTTTACAAAGACCACGAAAATTTCAAGTTTCCTTTTCCATTTTCTTCCATCCTAAACCCAAAAATACAAAAACATAAGAAACAACCAGACTTTCTATTGAAAATCAAAGAAATGACCAATTTTCACCACAAGGTGGTCATCAGATATGGATTGGGTTTGGTGGAGGAGTTGGATATGGGTTAGGTTTATGCGAATTGGGCATAAGGTTTGGTGGAGGAGTGGGCTTTAGATGGCCCAATCCTAAATGCACCTCTATCTATTTTTACAAACCTCCCCTATTTACTCCTTTGCTTATTTTGTTTCTCTACTTCTAATTATTATTATTATTTTTTTTTTAAAAAAAATTGGAACTTGTAGCAAACAAAAATAAAATAAAACATGGCATAAAATAATTATTTTTATAGATAAAATTTCTTATTTTTGGATAGGACAAAATTAGGGTGTTACACCTATTGAGTGGATAAGGGGGTTTTGCGGACCAGGTTTAGGCTCGGGAGTCGTTTATGCGTAGGGAAGGTATTAGCACCCTACGACATCCTTCCTAAGGAAGGTAACCTTTTAACTAAATGTGTAAACATTTATTAACTCAAAAATAATGTTTTTAACCTTATAATAATACTAATAAAAAAGGGACTCGATAAACAATTAGTTATTTTTTGTACTCTTGGAGAAAAATGAGAGAAACGAATTAAAAGAAAAAAAAAAGGTTTTTTATTAATGCAATTGACAGAGGTCGGCCGCCCTCTGGTCCTACGTATCTCCTGGTAGAGAATCAAATCACACGTAGTTCTTGGTAGAAAATGTTTGTGTGTTGGTGTTTTTTATTTACTTTCGAAATTGGGAGAGGTACTCGTAATGACCAAACAAGTAAAACTCAGAGTGGTCATCACTCATAGTTGGTTTGAAAATTAAAGCTGTTATTAACGGTTAAACAAGCTAAGCTCAGATTGACCATTAGTAACAAACCAATTTTATGTTTAGGAAAACAATTATTTATTTTGGAAAAAATAGGTTTGTGATAGAAAATATTCATTTATGGAAAAGAAAATCTTTTTAAAAGAGAAACAGGGGGTGCAGTAGTAAAATGGGTTGTCATTTACTACAGGGGTTTGTATTTTTTAAGAAGGGGGGTGTGGAAAGCAGAAGAGGTACTGCAGTGTAAAAGTGGGGTGCGAATAGCAGAGCCCATTCAGTTCACGTTTTTGGGCTAAAACACTTGCCTACGAAATGGACTCATAGAGGGGGTGTTGTATGATTAAAACGCTGGGTGTAAAGAACAATCTGATAAAAACTTTAAAAAACAAAAAAAACCAAAATCAGAGCACTATAAAAGGGAAGCTTAAAAAAAACCTAAACCTAATTTTTCTTCACCTACTCTTCACGGCGCCGCTAGGGCAGAATGGTGAGAGAGAATATATCGCGAAATTCGTTTTTTGAGAGAGGGAGAGGAGATCACACTGTGAAAGGAGAGAAGGAGGGAAGAGAACAGAACCGAGGGAGAGAGAGATCTTGGGTGAAAGAAGAAGGTGGCACGATGGAGGAAGGGTGGCGTTGGACGGCGCTAACGGCGGTGCGACGGTTGGGTTGTTTTCGGAGACAGACACACGACGGTGGAGAGAACGAGCTTGCGCCGGTGGGAGGGCAGGAGACTCATGGTTGTTGGGAGAGAGAGAGGGAGTGAGGCAAAGCCGACGGCGACGGTGGTCAAGGTGGTTCGTGAGAGAGGACGACGGCGGTGAGAGGGACGGTAGCGATGGGGAAGACGACACCGGGGGAGGCCTTGGTGGGCTCCGGCGAATGGGAGAGAGAGAGGGAGTGAGGCGAAGCCGACAACGACGGTGGTGGTGTGCCGATGGTGGTGCTTCAGTGACGGCGACGAACGCCATGGTGGAGCCACGGAGGCGTGCTGGTCTTGGCTTGGGGGTTGAGTCGTAGTGGCTGTGGCTACGGTTTGGTGTTGTTGGTGGCGGTTCACCATTGGGTGATGATGGTTTGGTGCCGTTGGGGCGGTTCACGGTGGTGGTGGAGGAACACTGGTTCTCTCCTTTTTATTTCCTCTGTTCTCATCTTCTTTACATTGTTCTCTGTTTCTCCCTTTTTATCCCCCTTTTCTTTATATTTTTTTCTATTCTTTCCTTCTGATTTTTCTGTGTTATCCGTGTTCCCCCCCTTTGTTGTTTGCTGTTTTTGCGTTTTTATAGGGTAGTAAATTAATGGGACAAAATTTGTTGTTATACTTTTGCAGAGAAAATGGAGTAGAGGAGGTGGAGAGGAGCAGACAGCAGAGTAGGGTGGTGCCTGCCAAAGCTGCTTTGTTGGAGCAAAAATGGAAAGGATCAAAGAGGATGAAGAGATGGGCTTTGGCATAATGCTCAAAAGGATTTTCCAAGGACGGCAACTTGTGCTGCCTTGCTCCTTTCTCTTTTTTTTAGTTTTTTGCTTTTTAATTAATTTTTTGTACTATTTTGTATTTAATTTTTTGTCTACATGTATGTACTAAAGTTGACTTCTCTATTTGTAAACAAAAAACTGATTATAGTAATAATAATAAAAAACAATTATTCAAATCTGATTTTTTATTACATTTTCTTATTAAACTAATACCTATAACAATAAAATAACGAGTACTAAAATGAGCACTCGTACACGACGAGAAGTGAACACGCGTCCGCGACTAGAATAAAAACGCATACATGATTAGGAATAACACGCGCGCATTAGGAATAACACACGCGCATGATGACAAGTGACACACATGCACGAGAGTGAAACCTGTACATGATCGGGAATGACACGCGTAAACGGCAAAAACAATACTTTGGATTTTCTAATAAACTTTAAATTAGCCGGACAAAATTAGGGTATGACAGCTGCCCCTCTTTATTTATATTTTACTAGGAAATATGAAGGGTTTCCAAATTTCTCGAGTAAAATAGAAATGAAGATAAAAAGACACTAATTTTGTCAGAATTATTTTTAGAAATTATTGAAAGATAATGGGTTGACATAGAATAAAAGTAAATATGGATCACCGGGGATCTGAAGGAGCACTGGGCTCTGATGGTCTAATTCGCAGCCGATGCTTGGCGCATTGATTGGAGTTAAACTAAAGGACCGGTGGGTCTGAAGGGCTGCCTGGGCCTGATAGACCAAGATGGTCTGATGGACTGCAACTAGCTATGGTACTAGTAAAACAGTCTTAGGGTGACTGTTAGGACTTTGGCAAGTGTACCAAATGTCGTTGCAAGTAATAAAATACGGTAAGTAACCGGTTGATTCCACAGGGATTGTGTTTTATTATCAATAGGCAAATAAATTAATCCTTAGACGTAATAGTTGGACGAAAGTGAAGTTACGGTAAAACAAAGCAAACGTCTGTAAACAATAAAATAAAAGCGATTAGGGGTCGAATCTTCTCCCCTCACCTATCCTACGATCCTTCAGTTAATCTCAAATTGGTTGTTTAAATTACCAGATTCAATTCACAAAATTAGGTTAAGGACAATCCCTTGCCTCAAAACCCCTTTTACCTAATTGAGAAACCCTAATCCCTTAGATGATTCATGCCAACAGGTAAAGCAATAAACGCAAGAAATAGAGAATTCACATATCCAATCCCATATTCCTATGGTGATCACAAGTATGTGATCTACTACCCCATATCAAGAATGCAACCCATATCCCTATGTGATCACAAACCCTAATTCATTACAACTAGCATATGTAGAAGTAAAGCATTACACAAAGAGGCATAGACTTATGATAAATTAACCAAACAACTGAATCAACCATAACAAAGTAACCAATAGATAGGTTTGGGGAGAGTAATCTCTCCCTAATCAAAACAAACTACATGGACAACATCAAGGAAAGAGAAGATAGAAATAAGGAGAAGTTACACATAGAGGAATCCATGAGAAGTCTTCAAAACCTTGTTCCCAAGTGATTAGAAGCTCCCAAAAACGCCCCCAGCTGCTGCTCCAAAGTGTGGCTCAGATCCCAAGACGAAGTGCCCTCAAAAATTCCTGAAATTGCTTTAAAAACCCTAATTTTCACGCACCATCGCGACGCGGCCCGTGTCCGTCGCGTCGCGACAAATGACAGAAACTTCAGGCCTCGCAAAACTGCTCCAGGTCGCGTCGCGAACCCTCCTGGTCGCGACGCGAATAATGACAGAAAGTTCTGGCTTGTAAAATTCCTCCGGATCGCGTCGCGAACCCTCCTGGTCGCGACGCGAAAATCAACAGAAAGTTCTGACTATGCAAATTCCTCCAGATTGCTGCATTTCCGGGCAAGTGTCTGGTTCGCCGAAAGATGCCACAACCACTTAAAAGGTCTTCAAGTCCCATTTAGCTCCAAAAGTGAAGGAATAACTTACAATTGAACTTCCTACTACAATGATCTAAAACTGAACTAAATCCCAGATAATGACTGTTATACAATAAAAACCCTGCACAATTGGTCCTAAAAATGCCTAACTTACATCATATGATTGGGAGTCAACAGTGACCTACGTCGATGCGGCCGTGAGGGTCAAGATCAGATCTAGAACTGATATGTTGACCACGAAGGATGTCCACTATGTCTTAGGCAGACACAGCTAATCTGAAGGACCTCTGGGGTCTGAAGGATCCGCCGCGCTTAGTAGCAACGTTAAGATCTGATGGTAGAGTTCGAAGCCGTCGTTTTGACGTGTTAATTCGAACTGAAGTGAAGGACCAAATTGGTCTGAAGGATCTATGCTAGACTCTGTGCTAACACTGCGATCTGGTGTTTGATATAAGATTCAACTCTTGTCGCATTGACTTAAGAAGTGGAAGTAATTAGGATCGACACTTGAAGTCGATTAGAGAGCAACAGGTCATATGCATGTAATGTATGCGTCTGTAATGATTGATTTGAAGTGGAATAAATGAATGCAATGAGTGATTTTCTTCTCTTATTTGCCTTTTTTTTGCTTTTTTCTTCTTTTCCCTTTTTTTGCTTCTTTTCTTGGTACATGATAAATGTATGAAATGCGAATGATGCAAATGTAATGCTTTGATGCAACTGCTATGGTGGATAAATGAAAACACGCGAATGCATGGCACAATGATATGATTAGTGATGTAAAATATTTTTTTGGGCAACGATGAGACCGACACTTGGCACATCTATCGAAGCAAACAATGTTATGTATGTGACGAACGTACAATGATTGGTATCTGGTGGGATGATGAATGAAATGGGGCAGACAATGGGTGTTGTAACTGACAGAATGGGAAAGTTGACACACGGTGTATGAGATGTGAATGTGATTGTAGTGATTAATTTTTGGTGTGATGATAAATGTAATGGATGGACTTTTCTTTTTGCTTGCAATGTGAACTTTGATGCAAATGCTATGGTGAATAAAACACATGAATGCATAGCAAATGATATGATTGGTGATGTAGAAAGCTTTTTGGCAACGATGAGACCGGCACTTGGCACGTCTATTGAAGCAAAAAGTGTTATATGTGTGCAATGTGATGAGTGTGCAATGCGAAAGTAAATGGACTACAAAAAAGCCCGTGAATGATGGATGTTGAAGTTGACCGAAAACAGAAATTGATAAGCCGTGTATGCGACGGTAGATGACATGCGAATGCAGATGTGCTACTTGGGTGCAGGTGCTGTGGTAGATGCATGATTGCATGGTGGAATGATTTATGCTATGATTTGGTTGATGATGCAAAAAGATTTTTTTCTTTTTTGTGATGATGAGAAATGAGATTTTTGATGCGAGAAGCAGAAAGGTGGAAATTCTGGAATCGTCATTTATTGGAAAAATTGGATTTGATTTGAATTCAAACTTTGGCGATCTCAAGGTTGTTATTCCCAGACACTGATGTATAAACAGTATTTGATTGCATTTGCAAGCTCCTTCACATTGTTCTTTTCGTTATGGTGTCCCATGATGACTGAATTTTAGGTCCGCAAAGTTAACCACGTGAGTTTCCAAGTTCACATTATTAACTTGTGTTTTCTCTCTTTGAAGCATTGTTTAGCAAAGACATATAGTAATGCAAGTATAGAGGAATGAGTCAGTTAACTCGGGGTTCTAGAGACCTAGGGTATGGACAGATGAAGGGATAAATGCAGGTTTTGGCCACAAAGTCACGAAAAGGTAGGTTCTCCCCAACTCAAGAAATGTGGGACTGCCCCAATTTAGACTACCGGTGAAGGTGAGTGAATAATTTGCCCCTGTCTAGTGATGACAACAGCTAGGGGTGTAGAGGAAATAATGAATTGAGAATGTCATGACTTTGGAATGAAGGGTGGTAAGCAAGAGATTTTGTCTCAAACCATGGCCTTTGGTGTTGCCCCAATCTTGACGAGATCAAGGTTGCCATGAGTAGAGTTCGCAAAAGGCTGTATTCAGCATGGTGGGTTGAGAAATTGCCCCGGTGTGGTCTTATGCATGTGAATATGGCGAGGGTATGAGATGGGTGTAGGGCGAATTTCCCCGACTTTAGGTGGAGTGAAGGGTGACTGGATTGCCCCACTTTGGAATGGTATTTCAAATGATTGCTTCTAGTGGGGTTGTGAAAGGTGACTGAGTTTGGGTCATGGGTTTTTGGAATTGGTGGTATGGATTGGATGTGGTATATGAATGGGATGGATGTCGGACATTTTCCCCAAGTTCAAGAAGCATGAAAGGTGAAAGGTATGCCCCACTTTGGGATCTAGGTGATAGTCCTAGTCTAAACTTTTAGCCCTTTGAAGGCGACTCCCACAGACTATGATAATCATGAGTTTTTGATACGATGAAAATTTCACTTGGTGATCACTAAACCTTGTCTTGATATCAGTGCGATTTGAACGAACATTGGAGTGCAAGCCCTTTGGGTTTTTTTTTGATTTTTTTTTGGAGCAAATATATTGTAAATAAATAAACTTATTTGTCCTAAAATTAAAACTTTGAGAAAATGAAAGCAATCAATCATCGATCTGAATGGACCTTTTTTAGGGTTGTAACATGGCCAATGGTTAGGGTTTATGAAAGAAATGGCAATTGGGTCCAAAGTAGTGTTTGAGGGCTTGATGAGACAATGACCTCTTACGAAAGAAAGGATGAGTAGGTCCAAAAAGTGTTTGAGGGTTTATTCGGACAAGGATATCTTCTGTGTTCGGTGATATTATGTATCAGCTCACAATTTCTACTGCTTTTGCTTTTTTCTTTTTGAGGATTTCTTTTTCAATCCTTTTTTTGAGTTTCACATTTTTTGTGATCTTTTTTCTTTTTTTTGAATAGAGTGAGCTGATAAGAGTGACACGCCATTCTTGATGTGGAATTGAGCCTTGTCTAGGGTGACTGAAAGATTTTTGATTTTTTTTGGCTCAAAGGGGTAGTAATTTTTTTTTGAGGATACGGGAAGACGACCAAACTTTATTTCAAGTCATGATTGCTTGTTTTTCTCAAAAATTAATTCAAGGACAAAAATTATTTATTTTTATATATCCGCTCTTTTTCTCTTTATTTCTTTTATTGGCCCTAATTTTTGCTTAGACTGCTCTTGCGAGTTTTCAACCTAACAGGCTTATTTGATTTTTTTTGCAAAGGACTTACATCAAGGGAATACAATGTTGATAAGATATCTAGTGATCATAAATTTGCCCCAGCTTGGGGCCTAAAGTGTTAGCTCATGAAATTTCATCATTGGGAACAAACCAAATGGTTAACTAGGTACTTGTGTGGAGAATATGCACCTTATGGGATGGTCGGGGTGGGACTGGACATGAACAAGGAATGATGATGGGAAAGATACGGACACTAACTGACTCAAACAAGAGTAAATGCGTGTTGCATACAAGTTCACTATATGAATGCTTCAGAGAGAGTTAACATAGTTAGCGACATGACAGAAGAAATTTTTGATAACACATTGGTTAACAAAATGGACCATTTTGATTGTTTATCATGGGACTGATAAGATGCATCGTTTTGCTGGTAAAGATTTGTGAACGAGCTGCAAAATCTTTGAAAATTGAGTGTCTCGAAAACACCTTGAGTTTGCAACTGAGTTTGATAGTGTTTTGTACAGCTAAAACTTTTCCAAAGAAAAATAATCAATTTCGTCTCATCTCTCATCCATTTTTTTGAAGAAGCAATGCTCATGTTTTTTTTTTATGTATGGATGAACACATGATCATGTATATGCGTGATGAAAACGCAAATGCATGAAACACGTGAATGCACGATCATTTGGAAATAACCCAATGATTCTAAATGATCTTTGAAGGCAATGCAACCTGTGAAGGATGCAAAGTCACAAATTCCCATTTTTATTGGATGCTCAATGATGCATGAAAAAGAGTGATGATATATTCTGATTTTTGTTTTGTTTTAGAACACGATGATGGATATGTATGATGAAAATGCAAATGTATGAAGTGCATGGAGGAACTGATCACTTGAAAAGACCAACGATTTTATTCCTATTATGAATGATGATTTTTTCTAGTTAAAAGATTAACTATACTCATGCAACGAGGATAAATAAATTACATTCCCCTTGTGTCCTAATGCATGAATAAACACCTGGTGACAGATATGCAGGATGAAAATGCAGATGCAAATGCATGAAATGCTCGCATGAATGATCACTTGGAAAGACCAATTATTCTAAATAATTTTTGGAGGCAATGCAGCACGTGACCGGTGCAGAGCCTCTTTCATGTATCAGAATGAAATGCTAAATGTGTATCTTTGAATGATGCGAAAACGATGACATAATTTTTGAAATGATGCATGTTGCAACAGTGTATAAATGATGTATGGATGAAATGGCGTATGGATGATTTAATGAAACAACCGCTTTTTTTTCTTTGAGGGTGAGTGAAAAGGTGTGTGAATGCTGTGCTTTTTTTCTACACGCCTTTCATGATGTTGCAAATGATGAGATACCTATATTATTTGATGATGATTTTTGTGAATGATTATGAATGAATGAAAATGCATGCTAAATGAGATATTCAATTATTTATCACAATTTTTTTTAATTGCGATCATGTTTTTTATTCTTTTCTTTTTCAAAAAAAAATGCAATGTATGAATGAACGAATAACGTTGCTTGATGCAGATGCGAGGAATGTGAACGAATGATCACTTGAAAAGATTGACTATCCAAAATGATTTTTGGGAGGCAATGCAATATGATGATGAATAATGCAAGAAAGTGGCATTATTTTATTATTTTTCTTTTATTTTGGAGATGATGCATGCTAGATGACTAATGCATTTTTATTTTTCTATGCATGAAGAGGAGTAACGAATATAGTATATCTTTGAGTATGCAAGATGATGAAAGTTGGACAAATACGTAGCGTCTTTGTTTTTTTTTTTGGAGGATGATATGCATGTTAGTACCATGAGAACAAGATGTATATGAAAACAGGTGACTCGTTCTATGGTGATTTTTATTTTCTAGCAACATATAATGCCCATGCTGACAGATATGTATGAAAAATGCGAATGCATGTATGCTTGAAGAAATAAATGTTTGATCCTAATGAAATTTTATTTTTTCAAGAGGCAGTGCAACATGCATGCAGACTCTTATTTTGATTTATTGGATGACAAATGATACAATTATAAGGAAATGATTTTTTTTGTTTTATTTGGGAAATGGCACATGAATATGGAATTGTTGCATTTAAACTAGGATGACCATATGAGGGAAATGATGTATGAATGATACGTTTTTTTTTTGAAATGTAATTCATGACTTTACAAATGATGTGATGCCTACGCTATGTGATCATGATTTTGAATGATTATGAATGAATGCCGGTGCATGTTAAATATGATGCTGGTTTTTTGATCAAATGATATGCTAACGTTATATGGGTAAATTTTTTTTTTTAGTGTGCGAGGAAACAAAATGCATGACACTCGCAGCGACTTTTTTTTTAATGCGTGGAAAAGAGTAATGAACATAACCTTTATATAATATGGGGGGAATATTTTTTGGTGTACGGATATGCAAGATGAATGCAATTTTGAAAAAAAATGATACCTTCGCGATGCATGATAGTGCAATAACAATGAAATGCTTGTGGAAGAATGATTTTAGCATGAATGAATGGTGATTTTTTTATGTGTTTTCTTTGAATAAAGTGTAATGCATGAACATATGGATGTTTGTTGTACATGAGCAACAATGGAGATGAAATGCGGGATGATTTTTGAATGTGACAGAAGGATACCTTAAATTGGTACGGATGATGAATGATGCAATAATGGAGAAGTTTCTGATTTTTATTTTGATGCATGTAGGAATATGAGATGCATGTAAGAGGAATAATTTTTGTTATGATGCATGGGAGTAATGCCTTTAAAGTGGATGTGAAAGGAATAAATGGCTCCCCTTTTTTCATATAATGCATGAAGAGGGAATGAAATGATGAATGAATATATAATACCACAACAATATTTTTTTTTCTCTAGCGTGGATATGCAAGATGGAAAAATAATGCAAATGATATTTCTGTTATTTAGAGAAGATGAGATGCATGGTGGCGAAATGAGATGCGTATGAAAAGAATGATCTTATTTTGTTATGAATGTATGATGAAGATGTAAGTGCATGGAATGCACATGATTGTTTGATTCCAATGACATGTAAGATATTCAAAGAAATGATCATTTCAAATGAGTTTATTTTTTTTAAGAGGTCATGCAACATGCAAAGTTACAAATTCTCATTTATTTTATTGGATGATCAATGATGTATGATAGGAGTAATGACATGTTTTTTTTATCTAGAAAACGACACATGCAGGGAAAATGATTGTTTGATTCTAACAGAATGCTATGTCAAGTGTGCGAAGAAAAAAAAATTATCGTAAATGACCCTTTTTTAGAGAGGCAGTGCAACATGGTGATGATTCAAACACTCTCTTTTCATTTGATGATGATTGATGCAAGAATAAGAAAATCAGGTTATGATTCTTGTTTTTTTTTTTGTTAGAATGTAATGCATGAATGAACACCTGACAAATGTATATTGCATGATGAAAATGCAAATGCATGAAATGCTGAAGGAATGTTCACTTGGAAAACTCAGTTATTCTAAATGATTTTTTTGTTAAAACAATGCAACATATAGGTGATGCAAATTATCATAAAATGCTAACCAAAATATATATTTTGGATGATGAATGGGAAGAATAATGACACTATTTTCCTTTTCTTTTTATTTAGAAATGATGCATGCATAGGGAAATGATGTATTTGAACTAGGGTGACAATGTGAGTGAAATGATATATGAATGTCACATATTTAACATGCATTGCATCATTATGTGAAGCCTGCATTATTTGATGATGATCTTTTAATATTTACGAATTATGAACATATGATAATTGGATTGATGATATGTATGGTGGGGAAATGGTAACGTGATGCATGTGAAAAGAATGATTTTATTTTGTTATGAATGCATGATGATTTTTGTATGATAGATGGAAGGAGTGATGTCGTCTCATGTGCAGGCAAATGAAGGAAACATGAAATGTTTTTTTTTTTGAGTGATTTTATTTTGGAGAAATGCTAACCTAGATTAATAGAGAGAGTAAGTATAATGCCCTTGTGTCCTAGGTGGGTCATGTCTAAATTGGGATTTTCAACATGGTCTAGGGTCGCTTATGTGATCAATCTCTCAGGTGGCTCTATTCACTTCCTCACAAAGGTCTCCAGAGCTAAAATCCCCTTCCTGATATGATCCACAACGATAGCGAGCTACCTGGTGTGGGATACCATGAAAGAGCGTACTCTGGCTGAGACTTTCATGAGAGTCAGACAGATAAAATCTAGAATGACTGTCACTAATAATCTCCACTCGTCCTAGGTTATTTGCAGACCTGGGTATAGGGCCCCACTCAAAAGTGTGTGCAAAAACATGTGTAAGTGATGTGTGTGATATGGGCATAACACCTAGACTACACAAACTGGACAAAATATACAATAATAATAACAAAAAAAGTCGTCTACCCTAAGGTTCAATAATATAAAGAAATGCTAATAATTAAATAAAATAAGCATAAGGGCAAAAACAAAATATAAAATTAACAAATACTTACACATTTAGTTAATTAGGCTTGACTCTCTTAATTAGTCCCCAGTGAAGTCGCCAGCTGTAGCGACCGAAAAATCCGGAGGAGGGATTCTTCGAAGTTCTTGAAATGAAGCCGCCACCAAAGTTTAGTTTAAGGGCAAACATTGGAAAATCCCTATTGAGTGGATAAGGGGGTTTTGCGGACCAGGTTTAGGCTCGGGAGTCGTTTATGCGTAGGGAAGGTATTAGCACCCTACGACATCCTTCCTAAGGAAGGTAACCTTTTAACTAAATGTGTAAACATTTATTAACTCAAAAATAATGTTTTTAACCCTATAATAATACTAATAAAAAAGGGTCTCGATAAACAATTAGTTATTTTTTGTACTCTTGGAGAAAATGAGAGAAATGAATTAAAAGAGAAAAAAAAAGGTTTTTAATTAATGCAATTGACAGAGGTCGGCCGCCCTCTGGTCCTACGTATCTCCTGGTAGAGAATCTAATCACACGTAGTTCTTGGTAGAAAATGTTTGTGTGCTGGTGTTTTTTATTTACTTTCGAAATTGGGAGAGGTACTCGTAATGACCAAACAAGTAAAACTCAGAGTGGTCATCACTCATAGCTCGTTTGAAAATTAAAGCTGTTATTAACGGTTAAACAAGCTAAGCTCAGAGTGACCATTAGTAACAAACCAATTTTATGTTTAGGAAAACAATTATTTATTTGGGAAAAAAATAGGTTTGTGATAGAAAATATTCATTTATGGAAAAGAAAATCTTTTTAAAAGAGAAACAGGGGGTGCAGTAGTAAAATGGGTTGTCATTTACTACAGGGGTTTGTATTTTTTAAGAAGGGGGGTGTGGAAAGCAGAAGAGGTACTGCAGTGTAAAAGTGGGCTGCGAATAGCAGAGCCCATTCAGTTCACGTTTTTGGGCTAAAACACTTGCCTACGAAATGGACTCATAGAGGGGGTGTTGTATGATTAAAACACTGGGTGTAAAAAACAATCTGATAAAAACTTTAAAAAACAAAAAAAACCAAAATCAGAGCACTATAAATGGGAAGCTTAAAAAAAACCTAAACCTAATTTTTCATCATCTACTCTTCACGGCGCCGCTAGGGCAGAATGGTGAGAGAGAATACATCGCGAAATTCGTTTTTTGAGAGAGGGAGAGGAGATCACGCTGTGAAAGGAGAGAAGGAGGGAAGAGAACAGAACCGAGGGAGAGAGAGATCTTGGGTGAAAGAAGAAGGTGGCACGATGGAGGAAGGGTGGCGTTGGACGGCGCTGACGGCGGTGCGACGGTTGGGTTGTTTTCGGAGACAGACACACGACGGTGGAGAGAACGAGCTTGCGCCGATGGGAGGGCAGGAGACTCATGGTTGTTGGGAGAGAGAGAGGGAGTGAGGCGAAGCCGACGACGACGGTGGTCAAGGTGGTTCGTGAGAGAGGACGACGGCGGTGAAAGGGACGGTAGCGATGGGGAAGACGACACCGGGGGAGGCCTTGGTGGGCTCCGGCGATTGGGAGAGAGAGAGGGAGTGAGGCGAGGCCGACAGCGACGGTGGTGGTGCGCCGATGGTGGTGCTTCAGTGACGGCGACGAACGCCATGGTGGAGCCACTGAGGCGTGGTGGTCTTGGCTTGGGGGTTGAGTGGTAGTGGTTGTGGCTACGGTTTGGTGTTGTTGGTGGCGGTTCACGGTTGGGTGATGATGGTTTGGTGCTATTGGGGCGGTTCACGGTGGTGGTGGAGGGACAGTGGTTCTCTCCTTTTTATTTCCTCTGTTCTCATCTTCTTTACATTGTTCTCTGTTTCTCCCTTTTTATCCCCCTTTTCTTTATATTTTTTTCTATTCTTTCCTTCTGATTTTTCTGTGTTATCCGTGTTCCCCCCCTTTGCTGTTTGCTGTTTGCTGTTTTTGCGTTTTTATAGGGTAGTAAATTAATGGGACAAAATTTGCTGTTATACTTTTGCAGAGAAAATGGAGCAGAGGAGGTGGAGAGGAGCAGACAGCAGAGTAGGGTGGTGCCTGCCAAAGCTGCTTTGTTGGAGCAAAAATGGAAAGGATCAAAGAGGATGAAGAAATGGGCTTTGGCATAATGCTCAAAAGGATTTTCCAAGGACAGCAACTTGTGCTGCCTTGCTCTTTTCTCTTTTTTTTAGTTTTTTGCTTTTTAATTAATTTTTTGTACTATTTTGTATTTAATTTTTTGTCTGCATGTATGTACTAAAGTTGACTTCTCTATTTGTAAACAAAAAACTGATTATAGTAATAATAATAAAAAGCAATTATTCAAATCTGATTTTTTATTACATTTTCTTATTAACGAATAATAAAATAACGAGTACTAAAATGAGCACTCGTACACGACGAGAAGTGAACAAGCGTCCGCGACTAGAATAAAAACGCATACATGACTAGGAATAACACGCGCGCATTAGGAATAACACACCCGCATGATGACAAGTGACACACATGCACGAGAGTGAAACCTGTACATGATCGGGAATGACACGCGTAAACGGCAAAAACAATACTTTGGATTTTCTAATAAACTTTAAATTAGCCGGACAAAATTAGGGTATGACACTCATAATAGAGATGTTGTTTTTCAAACAAATATTAGTAGGTTAAAAGATTATGGAATGGTTTGAAAACTGTCTTGAGAAGGTTGATGAAATTAACCTTCTCTTGGTTTGGAAAACATTACCGAGTGTAAAGCAAGTATGCAAATAGTATGGAAAACAATTAAAGAACACAGTAGAGTTATAGAGGTTCACCCAATTCTTGGCTACGCCCTCTCCCCACTTCCAAGTGAGTATTTCCACTATTTCCCAAATAGCTATTACACTTGCTTTTGCTCAACCACAAAAGACTTACAACACCACTTTCTTTTGATCACCACACAAAAGACAAGTACTCTCTTACCCAGCTTCACCAAGCTGTTTCCACCTACTAGAAAACTCTCTCCTAGTTTCCTACAGGTTCTTATATTAAGTAAGTTCAACACCAACACTCACCTCTCAATAGGTAGTTTCATGGAATGTTACAAAATAGTGTTTACAGAAGCGGTTTTGGGTTTTTGGGATGTTTAAGAGCTTGAAGATAAATTACACAGAGTGTATACAATGATGCTTATCAAGCTAACACACTCTCAACAAAGATATCCCAGAAACTTAACTTTTGGAGCTTTGAGTGTGGGATGAGAAGGTTGGATAATTGAGAAGTTTGAACTTGAGAAGCTTCCAACTCAGTCTCATACTTTGAAAGTTCAAAGACCAGCCTTTAAATAGTCCCATTAGATGAATATAGTCGTTAGAAGGTTGAAATCAGTTCTAGGCTTGTAGAGTAGCCATGATGAGAGTTGCTTTAGTTTGCACCTTTTGAAGCTTCTCATGCTACACATTGTACTTTCTCTGCACATTCTGAACCTTCTCAATCTGACACAGTACTTTGTTTTTGCTTTTGACAGCTCATGAACCTTCTCAACTGATTATTCTTTAAATAGACAAACTTTTATGCTCCTAGGAAGAATCATTGATTACCTCTCTTGCTTTTAATACCTTCTCAACACATTTAATGCAACATTCTTCATTTAATGCTTCAGCTCATTAAGAAGAAGGATTGTTCTTGAATTGTTGAAGTATTCCAGATTTAGTAGGTTGCTGTTCTTGAACCTTCTCAATGTGAACCTTCTCAACTGTTGAACTTTCTCATTGGTGAACCTTCTTTACTTTGGTTTTGCATATATGATGGCTTGGTCAAACCTTTTGTTGACTTTTTGGTCAAACCTTCTCACTACAAAAAATGTCGCCTTTTGCGACGGAATTAGAGAGGGACTTTATGTCCCTCGCAAAAACTGATATTAGCGACGGCATTAGCGAGGGCATAGAGCTGTCGAATTTTTTTAAGCGTTAGCGACGGCAATTTTAGCAATAGCAACGGCAAGACCGTCGCTAATGGCCTGGGCGGGAAAAATTAGCGACGGCTATAGTGTCCCTCGCAAAGGTTTTTTGACCGTTCAACGCGTGGAACCACGTGGAAATGTTTGTAACGGTTAGCGACAGCCCATGCCGTCGCTAATGCCGTCGCTAATGTCAAATTGATTTCCAAATCTGAATCTCAGAACAGAACCCCTCATTTCTCTCTTCACCTCGCTCTCACCGCATCTCTCTCTTCACCTCTCTCTCTCCGCCTCTCTCTCACCTACGACGGCCACCCCACCACCACCATCACCTACCTACGACCTCCTCTCTCCGTCACCTCCTCACTCCGGCTCTCTCTCTTCGCCTCCTCACCGTCTCTCTCTTCGCCTCTCTCTTCCTATGGTGCGCACCCAAACGCCGCCAACGCCACCACCCTCACAACCACCACCACCATCCTCACCTACCTACGACAGCTCCTCTCCGCCTCTCTCTACTCGTTGTCTCTCTCCGCCATCTCGCCCTCTCTCTCTCCGCCTCTCTCTCTCTCACCTACGGCCAACAACTACCCATCACCACCGTCACAACCACCCACCACCATCAGCACCTACTTTCCGTCTGTCTCTCTCTCAGCCTCTCTCTCTCTCTCTCTCTCTCTCACCTACGAACATGAACTGTGCACCGCCGCCGCCACCACCACCACCACCACCGCCGCCACCACCCCCACGAATTTCTGCCCTCTCCCTTTTGTAGGTTTTGATATTTTTTTTATGATATTTTTTTGATATTGATTTTTTAAATTTGTTTTGATTTATGTCTTTTGATTGATTTAGGATTGACATCGTTTGTGTTTGGAGTTTAAGAACCGCACCAGAGTGCGCATCGTCACCGAACAACCGCACCAGACGTCAATCTCATAACGGTTAGTTTAATTGAAAAATATTTAATTATTGTTTTGATGAACCCTAGGTTAGATGACTGTGTGTTGTTGATGGAAAAGGGTGAGGGACATCCTAACCCCCATATTTTGCTCGAAATCATCTCCATTGAGATAATTGCGAGACGATACTAACAACGGTAAGGTTGGGAGTTATATGAAATAACTTCCTTCACTACTTGGATGGAAAAGGGTTTTGTGCTGTCCTTAACCCCCATATTCGGCTCGAAATCATCTCCACTGAGATCATATTGATGCCACTAACTTGAAATATTATTGGGAATGTTATCTAACACGTTTTCTTAAATACGTGTAGATGAATTTGTATGAATTTAATCGTGATTGGGTGTATGATCGGTTATATCCGAGAAGAGCGGGTTTAAAGGAATCTTTTGTAATTGGGGTTGAACAGTTTCTTGTGGTAGCGTGGCGACATGAATTGGCTCAACAGGAAAAAGGGGTTAGATGTCCATGCTTAAAATGCGACGGTGAACCTATTATGACCGATGATGAAATCAGGGATCACTTGTATCATTGGGGGTTTAGGCCTAATTATTGGATTTGGGTAGACCATGGAGAACAACAATTTCAAAATTTTGAGATAGGGGCTTCAAGCAGTTCTGGTGTTGGTGTTCCACGTAATGAAATTTTTGAGTCGATGCAAAACATGATTTGCGATGGTCTCAGGGGGAATGTGCCATTTGATGAGCCTCAATATGATGATAATGATGAACTTCCAAATGAAGAAGCACAAATTTTTTATAATTTGTTAAGAGATTCAAACACACCGTTGTTTGAAGGCTCGCCACATTCAAAATTATCTATGTGTGTGAAACTTTTAGCTCTCAAGTCCATGAGTAATATTTCTGAGGTGGGTTTAGACTATGTGACTGAAATGATGTTGGAAGCAACACCTAATAAGGATAATTTACCAAAAAGTTATTATGAAGCAAAGATGTTAGTTTCGAAGCTGGGATTGAAATTTAAGAAGATTGATTGTTGTGAGAAAGGGCACATGTTGTTTTACAACAACGAATTTGGTAAAAATGATGGTGAGCTACTTGAATGCAAATTCTGTGGAAGCCCAAGGTATCATGATCGTAAAGGGGCAAAACGTAATTATAAACCTATCCCTGTAAAGTCGATGTTCTATTTGCCTATAGTTCCAAGGTTGCAAAGAATGTTTGCATCGACCGAAATTGCGCAGAAAATGACTTGGCATTATGACAATAGGCGTACCTCGGACGACATTTTACGCCACCCATCCGACGGTGAAGCGTGGAAGCACTTTGATCAAGTGCATTCAGATTTTGCCTCAGACCCACGGAATGTTCGGCTTGGTTTGTGCTCTGATGGGTTTACTCCATATATCCAAGCATCGGCGTCACCCTACTCTTGTTGGCCAGTCATTGTTACCCCTTACAATCTTCCTCCTGAGATGTGCATGACTAAACCGTATATGTTTTTGACTTGTTTGATACCTGGTCCATCCAATCCAAAAGCTAACATGGATATCTTTTTGGAACCTCTGATTGATGATCTTAAGAGATTGTGGGGGGGTGTTTTGACATATGATGCAGCACGAAAGAAAATTTTTATGATGAGAGTCGCATTGATGTGGACAATTAACGACTTTCCTGCTTATGGTATGTTGTCTGGTTGGGGGACTCACGGTAAATATGCATGTCCGCACTGCATGGAACACACAAAGGCGTTTACGCTAAAGTACGGGGGCAAGAGTTCTTGGTTTGACTCGCATCGTAGATTCTTACCGCAAGATCATAAATTTAGAAAGAACAAGAAGGCCTTCATGAAAGGGGCAGTTGAAACAGATGGACCACCGCCTTTGTTGACATCAGGTGAAATCTGGAGCAGAGTTATGGATTTTCCAGAAGCCACAGAGGTAGGGGAGCTCACCCGGGTGGATGGTTATGGACGGTGGCACAATTGGACAAAAAAAAGCATATTTTGGAATCTCCCATATTGGAAAGATAATTTGTTGAGGCACAATCTTGATGTTATGCACATCGAGAAGAATTTCTTTGAGAACATATTTTTCACTGTGATGAATGTGAAAGATAAAACCAAAGACAATAATAAGGCTAGATTGGATTCTGCTCTTTATTGTAGCAAACATCGATCTGATTTGAATTTGGTGGAAATGCCTAATGGGAAGATGTTAAAACCCAAAGCCAAATACTGTCTAACACCAGATGAAGCGAAAAATGTTTGTCGATGGTTGAAAGAATTGAGGATGCCAGATGGTTATTCTTCTAACCTTGCAAGATGTGCCGATGTGAACACCGGGAAGATGTATGCGATGCAAAGTCATGATTGTCATGTATTCATGGAGTGTTTGCTTCCAATTGCTTTTTGATCGTACCTGATCAATACGATGGGTTGTTGCTGCCTGATGATGTTGCTCGGTCGTTGGGATGAAGGACCGAGTTCTGAGCCGCACGCGGGTGGTACCTGCAAAGGCACTCCAACGCTCAAGTCAGAGGTGTTTCAACGGGCAGGTGGTCACAAGGTGAGTAAAACATACCTGAAGCCACATGCTGGTGTGGTATATATAATGTTGGCGTTCTAGCCGTTGCGGTTTTTGCGGGGCCGGCCGCATCTTGCGGAGCAAGTTAGATATTGGGCCGCGATGGGCCTACTGTACGAAATTGGCCTTCGAGCCCACTCCAGAACAGTTGCCCCCCAAGCCTAGGTCGCCTGGAGGCGGGTTGAGGCTTGATTCCTTACCCCCCAGCGTGGTCACAAACGACCGTTCTGGAACGAAGACTGGTCGAACGATACCTGGTCGATCGCTAATTAGTTGACTGCGCGGTCGCTGCCACGCGGCCTGGTCACACGGGACCAGGTGCCGTCTCGGGGGTGATGCCTGACAATCAATTGTCATGAATGGTGAGGCGACAGTTACTTTAATGAGGTGACGTTTGGAGACTCGAGGAGTTTAAGTAATGAGGGCACGCGAAGAGTGGCGCCTCTTCACCTCCGGCCCATGATGACGGTTGGCCCATTATATATAGGGTTCAGGGGGTGCCTCATTTACACGTTTCTCCGATTTCTCCGCTCTCGCAATCAGCTCGCTCGCAATCAGCTCGCTCGTATTCAGCTCGCTCGCATTCAGCTCGCTCGCATCCAGCTTGCTCGCATTCCGCTCGCTCGCAACATCAGCTCGCTTCCTATTCCAGGTAACTACGACCGCTTTTCCTTTATTTGAGTTTTTATGTTCCACCTAATGGAGGGGGTGTCAGGTCTGGGGACGACCACGTCGCCCCTTCCCACGCGCGAGCAAGACCTTGACCCTTATTCCCCTCCACGGGTTCATTCTGGCGCGGACCAAACAAACCCGCCGTATCTTTGGAATCCCGGCCGTTTCTCTTGCGTACAACATGACCCGACCAGTGGAGCAAAGTTCTGCGCTCGCCCGGTCGTCTTCTTCCAACGACGAATCTTCCTCTGGGTCTTCGACTCAGAACTGGTCTTCTAGCGAATCTGGAACTCGGCCGGACAGAAGCGGGGCGCCGTTCACCGAGACTGTGGTCAATGACACCGCAGAAAGCAACGCGCGGGTTGCCAGCGATGAAGGTATTGGCCAGGCTGCGGCCGACTGCTCAGAGACTGCCGACCGAGGCCAACAGGGCGACCATCGAGAAGATCCTGAGGTCGCAGCTACAAAGGACATGTCTTGGGTTTCTCTTAACCTGAGAAGTCAACGCAACAAAATTCAACATGGGAGCCAGGACCTAGAGTATCTGGCGACCGGGCTGAACGAAGGCTGGAGAGTTGAAGGAATGGTTAAAGGAGAAGATGTCGCGGCCTGGACTGATGTGCTAAAATTCACAATGTACCGCATCGTTTTCGAACGCATGGGTATAATTCCACCATTCACCAGGTTCCAGCGCCAGGTTCTACGCTATCTTCAGGTCGCCCCTTCTCAACTGAACCCGAACGCTTGGGCGTTCCTACAGGCATATGAAGACGTTCTCGTGGTTCTGAGACGGCCGGTCTCCGTAAGACTGTTTTTCACTTTGTTCGAAATGAGCTATATTTATGAAAAAGGCTCCAAGGGCGCCCGCAAGGAAGCGGTCTCGTTCAAAAACCGTTCAACATACAACTTTTTCAAGCCCTACATGGAGTCATTGACGACCGGGTGGAAAAGGGAATTCTTTTGGGTTGTTCCCAACTCGGTCGAGGCCCAACGAGGGATCGCCCAAATGTCCAAAAATGATCAGGAAGGAACGCCCGTGTTTCCCACGGTGTGGAGTTTTGACCACTTCTCAAAAAAACCGGGCCAGTACGCTTTCAAGGACACTGAACTTGACGACCTGGACAGCGGGACGATCCAAAGATTGAGAAAGATTGCGTCCCTAGTCCCTGAGGGTCGCATCAAGGTTAAAAACATTGTGGATGCTCGTGGCAAAAAGAAAGTCAAGGCCGCTCTTGGTTGGTGGTCGCTCGCCTAGTTTATTTTCTGTCACTTTTATTTAACTGTTTCTAACCATCTACTTTTGCCTTGCAGTTGATATAACGAGCATGAATGACTTTGACCTCTTGGAACATTGGGCGGCCGAGGATGGAGATGCATCGCCCGCCCGCGGAATTCCTGAGGCTCAGCCTGGGGGTACGCCCCATACTGCCGGAACTGGATCTCAACCCGGTCGTCAGGATCTTCGGGCGGCCACGCCACCTCAGGCAATCGACTTGGGCAGCCCACCCCCAAATAAAGAAAGGTCCAAGAGGAATAGGTCGGTCGATCAAGGGGGCCAGAGCAAGAAACATAAGAGTGGGAAGAGCCACGGGCACAGTCGGTCGCCAAAACTCGACCTACTTGGATTGGGTGATGAAGACTGTGCTCGTTTCAAGGAGGAACCTTTCGAGGTCATGGCCGATGCAATGAAGGCCGCTGGTATTCTGTTCAAGAAATACCAAGATGAAGAATCAGATCGCCTGGAAGGTAGGCGTCTTGCCCATAGATATTCATTGCTTGAAGACGACCTAGTCGATAAAAATTTTAAATTGAACTCTGCCTTGTCATTGCTCGCAGAAATGAGGGGCGAGCGAGACGACCTGCTCAAGAAAATGGAGGAGCTCGAACCGAGGATCGCAGCGGACAATGAGAGGAAGCTTGTCGAAGCAGAACGCCAGCTTGTGGCTGCTGTCACTGCTCAAACTGCGGCCGAGTCTGCTCTGGACAAGGCGGTCGCTGACAAGGAAACAGCTGAGAAAGAGGTCGGACGCCTCTCTTCCAAGAATAAAGAGCTGTCGAGCCAGGTCGTTGGGCTGAAAACTGAGCTGGATGCAGTGGAAGTGGAAAAGAACAAGTTTAGGGGTCGCTATAAAGACGTTCTTGACCGGGCGAAGGGAGCTGCGGAGGGTCAATTTGAAAATGTTGTCAGCCAGATCAAGATCCTCTACCCTGATTTGGAAGTCGATCGCGAGATTGTGCAAAGCACACATCGTGCGACCGATCAACAGATCGTCCGCCCCCAGAAGATGTCGAAGGGGAAGGTTCTTCAAGAAGAAGCGGTCATCTATCAGGCCCCCAGCGACCCTTAACTTGTAATTTTCTTCTGAATTGTAATCTTGGCCCGCCTGCGAGCGGTGTTTGAATTGTAATTTTTCGACCAAGGCGTCTTTGTTTGTAATCGATGACAATTTTTCCATGAATTCGACCTGTTTAATTTCTTTGTAATTCGAATTGATTCTTTTTACTACGGTCGGTCGCGACCTTGAATTTTTTATGGGTCACTTTATTCGGTAACACTTTTTCAGGCCGCTCGGCGACTATCGTTTGGGCCATTCGATGGCACTTTTATTAGGCCGCTCGACGGCTTTCGTTTGGGCCATTCGATGGCACTCTTTTAGGCCGCTCGGCGGCTCTTCGTTTGGGCCATTCGATGGCACTCTTTTAGGCCGCTCGGCGGCACTTGTTTGGGCCATTCGATGGCACTCTTTTAGGCCGCTCGGCGGCTTTCGTTTGGGCCATTCGATGGCACTCTTTTAGGCCGCTCGGCGGCTCTTCGCATGGTGAGCGACCGTGCATACAATTTGCATAAAAATAAAGTACACATGTCGAATTTTAAGGTCGGTCCTCGGTAAAAACCCCTGTGGGGAAAAAGAGCGACCGCCTGTTCTTTATTGATCAATTGGTTTTTACAAAATACTCTCAACTTGTCAGCATTCCATGTTCTGGGGGTGGTCGCCCCTTCAGTTTATTCTTTAGCTCGCGGGCTAAACCGTCGTCGTCGTCCTCAGGGTCGCTATCTGGGCCGTCTCGAGCATCCAGGTCGGCCACATTGACCTGATGCCCCTCTCTGAGATTCTGAGGTTTAGCATTTACTGCCTCCATATCACAAATCTCTTGATAGAGGAAATGGCTCCTCATGGCCGCTTCCATGTCGGCCATTACTGTCACAACTTGGTCGCTTTTACTGTCGAATTTCATCTTTAAATGCACAGTTGAAGCTACGGCCTCCAATTTTCCCAGTGTTGGCCGGCCGATGATGCAGTGGTAACACGATTTGATTGGCAGAACTAAGAACGTCGTCCTGACCGTCCTGTATGACGCGCTGCTGTTCGTATCATCTCCAAAAGTAACAAGCAATTCTATCGTCCCCAGGGGGTAGGTGGTCGCCCCATTGAACCCGGTCAATGGGGCTGGCACTGCTTGTGGAATAATTTCGCTGCTGTCCACGTTTAACTTGTCAATTAGTTCCTCAAACATGATGTCGGCTGAGCTCCCTTGGTCGACCAGGATCCTTCTGACCTCAGTGTTGGCCATTACGGCTGATACTACCAAAGGGACGTAATTATTGACTTTGCCATCGAGCAAGTCTTCATCCCCAAAGGAAATGGGCGGCCTATTCGAGGCCGACCGTGGGGTTGAAGTTGAGCCGACCATCATAAGTTCATTCCACTTCCTCTTCATTGCCTTCTTGGACTCTCTGATATCCAACGGATTACCTCCATGGATGACCATGGCTACATTGCGGCCCTTCGATTGTCTGGGGTCGCGATCTTCCTCAGAATCGCTACGCGCTTGCTCGACCGTTGAGTTGATGATCGCTTTGCCTCTGTCATTGGCGGGTTGGCCAACGGCTCTTCCTTCAGGGCGATCGTTACCTTCATCTCTGACATATTGCCTCAACTTGCCTTTCTGAATGAGATCTTCTATGTCATCTTTTAGGGCCATACAGTCATTGGTATCATGCCCCTTACTCTTGTGGTATCGGCAGTATTTCTTGGTGGGCCGACCCTCTTTCTTCAACACTAGAGGATCAGGTCGCCTCACGCCAGCGAACTCGTTGTTTTGGCACTCTGTGAATATCTGCGCGATCGGAGTGTTCAAATTTGTACGATGCTCGTACTTCTTGGACCGATGCTCGGGCTTATTCTCATGATAGTTTTCTTGCCCTTTGGGTGGCCTGCTATTCTCTTCTTTGGGACGCGCGCGGGCGCCCTTGTCAGCGGCCAATTGCTCTTCATAGCCCATATGGTCGTTGGCCCTTCTAAGGAACAGGCCGAGGTCGTAGTAGCGGTTCAATGAGAACTCTTCAGCAAATCTGTGGTTCTTTCTTATACCACGTTTGAGATACTTCAGTTTGTCCGTGTCTGATAGGTTGCGAACTGTGTAACACCCTAAAATAATTTAATTAAGTAATTGATTAAATTATTTAAAGTGTTACACTATTTTATTTTATTATGTGATGATATGGTAATTTATTTTAATTGAAGGGGATGGCGTTGGTAATACCGGAATTTCAAGTGACGGCCCAAGAGGCCCAAGCCCGTTGGCTTAGGCGCTCTTTAGACACTAGGGGTCTAGGTCGCGCCCCACTAGTGTCAAAGGAAAGAAAGAAAGTCGAAATAGAGAGGAAAAGAAAGAAAGTCGAAGAGAGGAGAAGAGAAGGAAGGGCGATTTCAAGCTTGGAGTTAGGGCTTGTGCGCCTTGTTCCTAGGTAAGGGTTCTTAATGTTCTATGATTCGATTTCCTTCTCTATCAATTGCTTAGGTTTCGAATTTCCCTAACCCTTTCTATTTTGATCAATTCGCAATGCTCCTAGGGAAAGAGAGAAAGGGCGTGATTGTGTGAAAAGGAGGAGCTTCTTGATTTCGGTGATTTGTCGGTGCTTCGGTGGAAAAGGCTCTAGCTCGTCATAATCAAGGTTAGGGGAGTCTCACTCTATAATAGAGAATATAATAGGTTGTATGTAAACCATAGGACCCCACTTGACACTACTTGCTAATTGTTAGAATTGTTTAGGTTAGTCGAATTTGATAATTGTTGTGGTTAATTCGATTTCCCTAGGCTAAATTTTGGATTTCATGTATTAATTTTGTGCTTTGATGTATTCCTAATATATGTATGAGATTGAATGTTGTTGGTATGAGCACAATGTGATTTGTGAATGTTATGGTGATTTGAGTTAGAAAAATGATTAAGAATTTTTGGTGTTATGGTTGTGTTGGGGCGCCTGGGCGCCTAGTGCTGGGGGAGGGAATTGGCGCCTGGGCGCTGTGTTTCTGCTACTGGGTGTGCGTGTGTTCTGGGCAGGGCGCCTGTGTTGTTGCCTGTGGCGCCTGGTGGGGCGCCAGGTTGCTGCCTATGCTTAGGCAAGGCGCATAAATCATGTTTTTGAGCAAACCCATTTTCTGAGCATATTTTACCGAGCCAAACTTTGTATTGACCTGACCAAATGTTATTTAAAACACTTTGGCTAAAGAATTTCTGGATTTTCACTTGTGGTTTTGAATTTGTCCGGTTGGGCATCATTTTGACTTGTTTTAGGGGTGCCTTGTGCACACATCATTTTCTGAGCATATTTTACCGAGCCAAACTTTGTATTGACCTGACCAAATGTTATTTAAAACACTTTGGCTAAAGAATTTCTGGATTTTCACTTGTGGTTTTGAATTTGTCCGGTTGGGCATCATTTTGACTTGTTTTAGGGGTGCCTTGTGCACACATCATTTTCTGAGCATATTTTACCGAGCCAAACTTTGTATTGACCTGACCAAATGTTATTTAAAACACTTTGGCTAAAGAATTTCTGGATTTTCACTTGTGGTTTTGAATTTGTCCGGTTGGGCATCATTTTGGCTTGTTTTAGGGGTGCCTTGTGCACACATCATTTTCTGAGCATATTTTACCGAGCCAAACTTTGTATTGACCTGACCAAATGTTATTTAAAACACTTTGGCTAAAGAATTTCTGGATTTTCACTTGTGGTTTTGAATTTGTCCGGTTGGGCATCATTTTGACTTGTTTTAGGGGTGCCTTGTGCACACATCATGTTCTGAGCATATTTTACCGAGCCAAACTTTGTATTCACCTGACAAAATCATATTTTAAGTGTTTTGGCTAAAGAATTTCCAGATTTGCGCTTGTGGTTTGAAAGTTGTCCTATTGGGCATCATTTTGACTTGTTTTGGGGGTGCCTTGTGCACACATCATGTTCTGAGCATATTTTACCGAGCCAAACTTTGTATTCACCTGACAAAATCATATTTTAAGTGTTTTGGCTAAAGAATTTCCAGATTTGCACTTGTGGTTTGAAAGTTGTCCTATTGGGCATCATTTTGACTTGTTTTGGGGGTGCCTTGTGCACACATCATGTTCTGAGCATATTTTACTTAGCCAATTTCTGTATTCACGTGACCAAATCCCATTTTGAACATTTTGGCTAGAGCGGTTTCAATTTTTAAGGTGGTCTACTATGTTTGTGCGTTTGGGTGTGGTGTGGGCGCCAAGTGTGGCCGCCTAGGGCGCCTAGTGGTGCGCCCGTGACTTGTGTTTGAGTTTCGGGTCTAATGGTGCTAGATTGGTCCCTAAGTGTTATCCTAGTCCTAGGGACGTGATTGTGAGGAGAAAATAATGAGTTGGTTGGTGATGAGGCCATGGGGGCTAAAACTAAGATTAATTAAAGATGTGATATAGGGTACATGGACCGTGTTGTTAATAATTATGATTGTGGTTTTGTCATGGAGTCTCATGCATACATAAGGCTGCGGTCTGAGTTGTTAATTATGATAATAAGGCTGCGGTCTGAGTTCTAAATTGAAATGATAAGGCTGCGGTCTGAGTTGATAATATGATGACAAGGCTGCGGTCTGGGAAAAATGGTACCACATGCATAACTGTATTGCATACATCCTCATGATAAGCATGCTAGTTGGTGGTTGTATAGACTATGCTACTGTGTGACTGTGTGAGTGTGATGCTATGATGTAATATACTTCTTATTATAATCTTTATTATGTAGTTGAGACTCACCCTTCTGTTGTTGTTTACCACAGGTAGTCCTGAGTGAAGGCTTACTCCTTTCACTCCCGAGTCGGTCTGCTCTGATACGTGACACCTAGGGGGTTGGCTTAGGATTTCTAATGATATTTAATTGTTGTTGATTTTCGTGTGCATTGACTTAATGTTTCCGATGAGGCCGTTGTTTGGCATTTTGAGTTTACGTTATTTTTCCGCTGCGAGTCGTTCAAATTATTATGCGTGGATTTTGTTGGTAAAATCAAGAGTACTTTAATTTATTAAATGGTGTTGCGTATTGTGAATGGTTACATCAAATGCGTGTGTAGCATTCCATTCAAAAGAAATTTTGAAACTCTGATCTCTATGGAAATTAGCCGGGTAGAATGGGGTGTTACATTAGTGGTATCAGAGCAAAAGTTCGGTCTGTCCGACCAAGTATGTCTGTCTGTCATATTGTGTATGACAATTAGGTGTTTTGTTTTAGTTCTAAATTGTCGTTTATGCTGCAGTGCTAGGTTGAGATGGCTAGAAGGGATGATGCTGCTTTGGCTGCTGCTCTGCAGGCCATAGCCCAAGCTGTTGGAAATCAACACAATGCTGCCGATGTGAATGCCCGTAACCTGGCAACGTTTCAGAGGGAAAACCCACCCACCTTCAAGGGTCGGTATGATCCCGATGGAGCCTTGTCGTGGCTGAATGAGATTGAGCGGATATTCCGAGTTATGGATTGCACTGCTGCCCAGCAAGTGAAGTTTGGGACGCACATGCTGGCGGAAGAGGCTGACAAGTGGTGGTTAGGGATGCTGCATAGGTTGAACACTGCTGGTGAAGAGGTTACTTGGGATGTCTTCACAAGAGAGTTTAAAAGAAAGTACTACCCTGAAGACGTTCGGGCCAAGAAAGAGGTAGAATTTCTAGAATTGAAACAGGGAAATAAGACTGTGGCTGAGTATGCAGCCAAATTTGAAGAGCTGGCTCAATTCTGTCCTTACTACGCCAATGATGCTGATTCAGAGTTCTCTAAATGTGTGAAATTTGAAAGTGGCCTGCGACCTGACATTAAGAAGGCAATTGGGTATCATGAGATACGCGATTTTGCTAGATTGGTTGACAAGAGTAGAATTTATGAAGAAGACAGTTCTGCTGCCTACAAGATTGGGAAAGAAAAGAGGAATACTCAGTTTAGGGGCAAACCATATGATGTGTCTGGGGGTAAAAATAAGTGGAAGGCAGGTGCTGGTAAGAAATTTTCTGAGGGCAAGAAGCCTAGTGGGGGAGGTGCTTCCGCTGATATAGTGTGCTACACCTGTGGCAAGCCGGGTCACAAAAGTTTCGATTGCAAGACGGAGGTAATGTGTTACCGTTGTGGGAAGAAAGGTCATATGGCGTCTAACTGTGATCGTAAGGAATCAGTGTGTTTCAATTGTGGTGAAGCTGGTCATTTCAGTTCTAAATGCACCAAACCGAAGAAAGAGAAATCCAATGGAAGAGTTTTCGCGCTAGCAGGCTCAGAGGGGCCTAATGAGATTCGAGGTACTTGTTTTATTTATGGTTTCCCTTTAATTGCCATAGTTGATACTGGTGCTACGCATTCTTTTATTGCTGCTGCTTGTGCTGAAAAGTTAAATCTAGATTTGTCTGATATGAAAAGGGAAATGGTTATCGACACTCCGGCTAAGGGTTCGGTGACTACTTCTCTATTGTGTGCTAAGTGTCCTCTGTCAGTATTTGGCAGAGATTTTCTGGTTGACCTTATATGTTTGCCTTTGGGAGGGTTGGATGTTATTCTTGGTATGGACTGGTTAGTGGATAACCATGTGCACATCAACTGTTTCAGCAAGTCTGTGAGTTTCTTTCCTCCTGAGGAGGGAGAGTCTGTTTTGTTGTCTGGGGACCAGCTGCATAAGGTAATGAAGGATGGTGGTCAACTATTTGCTTTGATGGCATCTATGTCTGCTGAAAACCAAGCTATGGTTGAAGGATTGCAGGTGGTGTGTGAATTCCCTGAAGTGTTCCCTGATGAGATTCCTAGTGTGCCACCCGAGAGGGAAGTAGAGTTTGGGATTGACCTTGTGCCTGGTACTAGGCCTGTGTCCATGGCTCCGTACCGAATGTCAGCTTCTGAGTTATCTGAATTGAAGAAGCAGTTGGAAGAGTTACTTGAAAAGAAATTTGTGAGGCCTAGTGTGTCACCATGGGGAGCTCCGGTTTTATTAGTAAAGAAGAAAGATGGGAGTATGCGCCTGTGTGTGGATTATAGACAGTTGAACAAGGTGACTATTAAAAATAAGTACCCTCTTCCGAGAATTGACGATTTGATGGACCAGCTGGTGGGTGCTAAAGTTTTTAGTAAAATTGATTTGAGGTCAGGGTATCACCAGATTAAGGTAAAAGATGAGGACGTCCAGAAGACAGCGTTTCGAACGAGATATGGACACTATGAATACTCTGTGATGCCGTTTGGTGTTACCAATGCACCAGGGGTGTTTATGGAGTACATGAACCGTATCTTCCATAGTTACTTGGATCGATTTGTGGTAGTTTTTATAGATGATATTCTGGTATACTCCAAGTCTGAAGAGGAGCATGCAGAGCACTTAAGATTGGTGCTTGAGGTGTTGAAAGAGAAGAAGCTTTATGCTAAGTTATCCAAATGCGAGTTCTGGCTGCGTGAGGTAAGCTTTTTGGGTCACATTATTTCTAGTGATGGCATAGCTGTAGACCCAGCTAAGGTTGATGCAGTGTTACAATGGGAGAGCCCAACGTCTGCGACTGAGATTAGGAGTTTCTTGGGGTTGGCCGGTTACTACAGGAGGTTCATTGAGGGTTTCTCAAAGCTAGCCCTTCCGTTGACTCAATTGACGTGTAAAGGGAGAATTTTTGTTTGGGATGCTAAGTGTGAAGAGAGCTTCCAAGAGTTGAAGAAAAGATTGACAACATCTCCGGTGTTAGTGTTGCCCGTGCCGGATCAACCGTTTGTGGTATATTGTGATGCTTCCAGAATGGGCCTAGGGGGCGTATTGATGCAGGACGGGAAGGTAGTCGCTTATGCGTCCAGACAGTTGCGGACTCATGAGAAGAACTATCCTACTCATGATTTGGAATTGGCTGCTATTGTGTTTGCGCTAAAAATTTGGAGGCACTATTTGTATGGCACTAGATTCGAGGTATTCAGCGACCACAAGAGTTTGAAATACTTGTTTGATCAGAAGGAGCTGAATATGAGGCAGAGGCGTTGGTTAGAGCTGCTGAAAGACTATGATTTTGGCTTAAACTATCACCCCGGCAAAGCTAATGTCGTGGCTGATGCTTTAAGTCGAAAGACTTTGCATATGTCAACAATGATGGTAAAAGAGTTGGAATTGATTGAGCAATTCCGTGATATGAGTCTGGTTTGTGAAGTGACACCGCGGAGTGTTAAGCTGGGTATGCTGAAGATTAGTAATGACTTCTTGGTTAGTATCAGAGACGCCCAGAAATTAGATGTGAAGCTGGTTGACTTGTTAGTTGCGGGTGATCAGAATGTGGATGGGGATTTCAGGTTGGATTCCCAGGGTGTGTTGAGATTTAGAGACAGAATCTGTGTTCCCGGTGATATTGAGATGAAGAAGATGATCCTTGAGGAGAGTCATAGGAGCAAGCTGAGTATTCATCCAGGGGCTACAAAGATGTATCATGACTTGAAGAAATTATTCTGGTGGCCTGGTATGAAGAAAGATGTAGCGCAGTTTGTGTATGCCTGTTTGACTTGCCAGAAGTCAAAGGTTGAGCACCAGAAGCCTGCGGGGTTGATGCAACCTTTAGATGTTCCGGAATGGAAATGGGATAGCATTTCCATGGATTTTGTGACTGGGTTACCGAGAACCGTTCGGGGATTTGATTCTATTTGGGTGATCGTGGATAGGTTGACGAAGTCTGCTCACTTCCTTCCTATCAACGTCACGTATCCGGTAGCGAGATTGGCCGAGATATATATTAAGGTGATTGTGAAGTTGCATGGTGTCCCGAAGAGTATTGTATCTGACAGAGATCCGAGGTTTACTTCGGAGTTTTGGGGGAGCTTGCAAGAGGCATTGGGGTCCAGATTGAGGTTGAGTTCAGCCTACCATCCTCAGACTGATGGGCAGACAGAGAGAACCATTCAGTCATTGGAGGACTTATTGAGATCGTGTGTTTTAGAGCAGGGAGGTGCGTGGGATACACACCTTTCGTTGATTGAGTTCACTTACAACAACAGCTACCATTCGAGTATAGGGATGGCTCCTTATGAGGCACTGTATGGACGGAGGTGTAGAACTCCTTTGTGTTGGCATGAATCGGGCGAAAGTGTTGTCCTTGGACCTGAATTGGTGAGAGAAACTACAGAGAAGATAAAAATGATCAGGGAGAAAATGAAAGAGTCTCAAAGTCGGCAAAAGAGTTACCATGATAGAAGGAGAAAGGATTTGGAATTTCAGGCTGGAGAGCATGTTTTCTTGAGGGTCACGCCTATGGCTGGTGTTGGGCGTGCACTTAAAGCAAAGAAGTTGACTCCTAGATTTATTGGACCGTATCAGATCACTGAGAGGGTCGGAAAGGTTGCTTATAGGGTGGCTCTACCCCCTAATCTTTCGAACTTGCACGACGTATTTCACGTGTCGCAACTTCGGAAGTACATTCCGGACCCGTCTCATGTGATCCATATGGATGATATTGAAGTGCGAGATAACCTCACTGTGGAGACTATGCCAGTGAGGATTGATGATAGAGAAGTGAAGGTGCTAAGAGGGAAAAGCATTGTTTTAGTGAAGGTGGTATGGTTGGGAGCTTCTGGCGAGAGCGTGACGTGGGAGCTGGAGAGTAGGATGCGGGAGTCCTATCCAGAGCTATTTGACTCAGGTATGAATTTCGAGGACGAAATTTCCTAAGTGGGGGAGAGTTGTAACACCCTAAAATAATTTAATTAAGTAATTGATTAAATTATTTAAAGTGTTACACTATTTTATTTTATTATGTGATGATATGGTAATTTATTTTAATTGAAGGGGATGGCGTTGGTAATACCGGAATTTCAAGTGACGGCCCAAGAGGCCCAAGCCCGTTGGCTTAGGCGCTCTTTAGACACTAGGGGTCTAGGTCGCGCCCCACTAGTGTCAAAGGAAAGAAAGAAAGTCGAAATAGAGAGGAAAAGAAAGAAAGTCGAAGAGAGGAGAAGAGAAGGAAGGGCGATTTCAAGCTTGGAGTTAGGGCTTGTGCGCCTTGTTCCTAGGTAAGGGTTCTTAATGTTCTATGATTCGATTTCCTTCTCTATCAATTGCTTAGGTTTCGAATTTCCCTAACCCTTTCTATTTTGATCAATTCGCAATGCTCCTAGGGAAAGAGAGAAAGGGCGTGATTGTGTGAAAAGGAGGAGCTTCTTGATTTCGGTGATTTGTCGGTGCTTCGGTGGAAAAGGCTCTAGCTCGTCATAATCAAGGTTAGGGGAGTCTCACTCTATAATAGAGAATATAATAGGTTGTATGTAAACCATAGGACCCCACTTGACACTACTTGCTAATTGTTAGAATTGTTTAGGTTAGTCGAATTTGATAATTGTTGTGGTTAATTCGATTTCCCTAGGCTAAATTTTGGATTTCATGTATTAATTTTGTGCTTTGATGTATTCCTAATATATGTATGAGATTGAATGTTGTTGGTATGAGCACAATGTGATTTGTGAATGTTATGGTGATTTGAGTTAGAAAAATGATTAAGAATTTTTGGTGTTATGGTTGTGTTGGGGCGCCTGGGCGCCTAGTGCTGGGGGAGGGAATTGGCGCCTGGGCGCTGTGTTTCTGCTACTGGGTGTGCGTGTGTTCTGGGCAGGGCGCCTGTGTTGTTGCCTGTGGCGCCTGGTGGGGCGCCAGGTTGCTGCCTATGCTTAGGCAAGGCGCATAAATCATGTTTTTGAGCAAACCCATTTTCTGAGCATATTTTACCGAGCCAAACTTTGTATTGACCTGACCAAATGTTATTTAAAACACTTTGGCTAAAGAATTTCTGGATTTTCACTTGTGGTTTTGAATTTGTCCGGTTGGGCATCATTTTGACTTGTTTTAGGGGTGCCTTGTGCACACATCATTTTCTGAGCATATTTTACCGAGCCAAACTTTGTATTGACCTGACCAAATGTTATTTAAAACACTTTGGCTAAAGAATTTCTGGATTTTCACTTGTGGTTTTGAATTTGTCCGGTTGGGCATCATTTTGACTTGTTTTAGGGGTGCCTTGTGCACACATCATTTTCTGAGCATATTTTACCGAGCCAAACTTTGTATTGACCTGACCAAATGTTATTTAAAACACTTTGGCTAAAGAATTTCTGGATTTTCACTTGTGGTTTTGAATTTGTCCGGTTGGGCATCATTTTGGCTTGTTTTAGGGGTGCCTTGTGCACACATCATTTTCTGAGCATATTTTACCGAGCCAAACTTTGTATTGACCTGACCAAATGTTATTTAAAACACTTTGGCTAAAGAATTTCTGGATTTTCACTTGTGGTTTTGAATTTGTCCGGTTGGGCATCATTTTGACTTGTTTTAGGGGTGCCTTGTGCACACATCATGTTCTGAGCATATTTTACCGAGCCAAACTTTGTATTCACCTGACAAAATCATATTTTAAGTGTTTTGGCTAAAGAATTTCCAGATTTGCGCTTGTGGTTTGAAAGTTGTCCTATTGGGCATCATTTTGACTTGTTTTGGGGGTGCCTTGTGCACACATCATGTTCTGAGCATATTTTACCGAGCCAAACTTTGTATTCACCTGACAAAATCATATTTTAAGTGTTTTGGCTAAAGAATTTCCAGATTTGCACTTGTGGTTTGAAAGTTGTCCTATTGGGCATCATTTTGACTTGTTTTGGGGGTGCCTTGTGCACACATCATGTTCTGAGCATATTTTACTTAGCCAATTTCTGTATTCACGTGACCAAATCCCATTTTGAACATTTTGGCTAGAGCGGTTTCAATTTTTAAGGTGGTCTACTATGTTTGTGCGTTTGGGTGTGGTGTGGGCGCCAAGTGTGGCCGCCTAGGGCGCCTAGTGGTGCGCCCGTGACTTGTGTTTGAGTTTCGGGTCTAATGGTGCTAGATTGGTCCCTAAGTGTTATCCTAGTCCTAGGGACGTGATTGTGAGGAGAAAATAATGAGTTGGTTGGTGATGAGGCCATGGGGGCTAAAACTAAGATTAATTAAAGATGTGATATAGGGTACATGGACCGTGTTGTTAATAATTATGATTGTGGTTTTGTCATGGAGTCTCATGCATACATAAGGCTGCGGTCTGAGTTGTTAATTATGATAATAAGGCTGCGGTCTGAGTTCTAAATTGAAATGATAAGGCTGCGGTCTGAGTTGATAATATGATGACAAGGCTGCGGTCTGGGAAAAATGGTACCACATGCATAACTGTATTGCATACATCCTCATGATAAGCATGCTAGTTGGTGGTTGTATAGACTATGCTACTGTGTGACTGTGTGAGTGTGATGCTATGATGTAATATACTTCTTATTATAATCTTTATTATGTAGTTGAGACTCACCCTTCTGTTGTTGTTTACCACAGGTAGTCCTGAGTGAAGGCTTACTCCTTTCACTCCCGAGTCGGTCTGCTCTGATACGTGACACCTAGGGGGTTGGCTTAGGATTTCTAATGATATTTAATTGTTGTTGATTTTCGTGTGCATTGACTTAATGTTTCCGATGAGGCCGTTGTTTGGCATTTTGAGTTTACGTTATTTTTCCGCTGCGAGTCGTTCAAATTATTATGCGTGGATTTTGTTGGTAAAATCAAGAGTACTTTAATTTATTAAATGGTGTTGCGTATTGTGAATGGTTACATCAAATGCGTGTGTAGCATTCCATTCAAAAGAAATTTTGAAACTCTGATCTCTATGGAAATTAGCCGGGTAGAATGGGGTGTTACAAACTGTATCAGCCTCTGTCATGAACCGATCGATAAACTCCCTCAATGGTTCATTCTCTCCTTGGACGACCGAGTCCAAGTGTTCTTCATAACGATACTGACAACAGTTGGCTGTGTAATTGGCCAAGAACATTGCCACAAGACCTTCCCAAGAAGAGACAGAGTTGGGACGCAGGGATTCCCACCATTCTAACGCCCGACCTTCGAGCGACTGAGGAAAAAGTCTGCACTTCATCGTCCGTCCCAGCTCCCTATAGCTACAGTAGTTGTTGAAGTACATGAGGTGTTTATCTGGATCCCCGCGACCGTTAAACTTGTTCAGGTTCGGGGGCTTCCTCAGGTCCCTTGGGATGCGATAACGCCTGATTTCGCTGGTGAAAGGCCCTTGTCCGGTCGGGGCGAGATTCTGCCCGTAGGGTTGCATGGCGGCATAAGTTTGGTCGACGGGCAGACCGTAAAGGCCGACCGGCTGACCAAGGAATCTGTCAGCAATTGGAGGTCCATGATATTGTGGAGCATGCGACGGCGACCGTCTTCTAGGACGCTCTGAATAGTTCCTTCTTGGTCGGCTGATGGCACGGGAGACATCTCTAATCTCCCTGTTGCGGTAGTCGTCAAACTCCTCATACGAGTCCCACGACCTGCTTCTTGATCGGCGGGATCCTGAGGACTCGTTGGACGAGTATCTTGTTGGCGACCTATCTGACTCTGGTCGGTAGCTTGAGTCAGCATAGTCGTAATCTTCCACGGGGGAACGATGACGGCGACTTGCTCGATGAGGAGGCGACCTGTGGGCGATCGCCCTTCTTGAAGGATTGCGTCGGGATACGCCTCGACGAGGAGCTTCTCTTCGTGGTGGTGAACGATGGGGCCGAGATGGTTGCCCTCGGTGACCGCTGTCCGCACGCGGGCGGATCGAGATCGATCCTCTCTCATAGCGTTCGATCAGCTCGTCTCGATCAGCAATCACTTGATTCTTTTGCTCCAGAATTTGTATGAGTGCCTGGGTTACATGCTCTGGCAATGCTTCTGGGATCCCAGCTTCGGCCAGCTCGGCCGGTAATTGCTGGACTGGTTGGATGACTGGCCCGCGGCCGCCCTGCACTGAGGGTTCTTGACGAGGCTCGCCTTGTGATTCATGAACTGTTACAGGCATGCCCTCTGGGGTCCGTTGAGGTCGGTTCTGTCCAGAGGTGTTGAGCCTAGAAGAAGTGCGTTTCTGACGTGGCGACATGGTTTGATGTGGAATAGCGCTCGGGCCTCCCACTGTGGTCGCCAATTGATCGTACCTGATCAATACGATGGGTTGTTGCTGCCTGATGATGTTGCTCGGTCGTTGGGATGAAGGACCGAGTTCTGAGCCGCACGCGGGTGGTACCTGCAAAGGCACTCCAACGCTGAAGTCAGAGGTGTTTCAACGGGCAGGTGGTCACAAGGTGAGTAAAACATACCTGAAGCCACATGCTGGTGTGGTATATATAATGTTGGCGTTCTAGCCGTTGCGTTTTTTGCGGGGCCGGCCGCATCTTGCGGAGCAAGTTAGATATTGGGCCGCGATGGGCCTACTGTACGAAATTGGCCTTCGATCTTCGGTCGCCCTTCGGGTAAGAAGTCAACCAATTACTTATCAGATAAAGAGCATAAATCAGCACATGTTCATGTCTTGATCAATTGCACTGAAGTTAAACCATATCTTGAGTAAGTATGCTCCAATTCAGTTAATCTATACTGTGTGAAGTTAAATAATAATTTGATCAACTTTCAATCTAAAGAGTAATAATATTTCTTTTTCAGTGCATTCTTACGAATTGAGGGTATAGGCGTTGAAGAATCTTCTATTCGTATATGTTGAGATATTGGCAAGTGTACCAAATCGTTCAAGTAATAAAATCGGTAAGAACCGGATATCGTCCTCAAGGATCGAAGTTAATTTACTAAGACGTTAACAACAACTAATGTGAACCAAATTTAAATGGGTTTGATGGATATGGTTGAGCTATGAAGCTCGAAGGTAAAGCAATAAAATATTTTTGAGTTTTTAACGAGAGAAACGAAGAACACGTTGGAAAAGATACGATGGAGGAAATGCTAGGGACGAATTCCTATTGATTTCACACTATTGCGCTAATCTAATTCGAAGGACAAACTCTCTCTAATTTGCTATCAAACCAACACTATCAACTAATTCCTAATTCCTTAGGTAATTAATACTTTGTAGATAACTAGAATCCCCAATTCCTTAGATTATTCTAATTAACAACAAGCAGTAAAAACAAAGGTTTGCAATATACAACAATTCATAGATTATTCCTAAACCACAAATTGAAGGTATCGAAATTCAAACATTCAAAATAAAATTTCCATTTCATAATTGAACAAAATATCATTGTATGAGTTTTCCAACCATAAAACGCATTAAGCACAGAATTCCGATACACAAATCCGAGAGAGAAAGATATAAATATGGTTCTAGATCTGCGACAATAGTGGTTACATCAATATTCCTTCATCCCTAACATAAACGGGTTGAGTTACACATGATAAAAGGAGAGAAAAAGGGAGAATTACAAGTTGAAGGTGAAGATCTCAATTCTTGTTCCCAAGTCTTGATTCTTCACTTGCCGTCAGCTGGAAGGAGCTCTCTTCGCGTGCTAGGGTTTCCCAAACGTCCAAAAGTCCCTTCAAAACGCGTGCTGGGCCTGTTTTAACGCGTTTTCCGACGTTTCGCGCTTCACTGGCGCTCCCAGCGCAACTTACGCGCCACTCTGCGTGACTGTTCCTGTCAATCCGCGCGCGACTCGCGCTCCCAGTGCCACTTAAGCGCGGATGGAGGACGCTACAGTGTTGATTTTGCGCCTCACTCGCGCTCCGCGCGCAACTGCAGCGCGATTTGGCAGAAACCTCACTTCCTTGTATTTTTGAGTCTGCTTGCTTGCATTTCTTCGTTCTTCTCTTCACCTAGTCCCTGGGCACAAAAACACCACAAAACCCAGCATAAACACTGCAAAGCAATTAAATCCCAAATAGAACAACTTCTTAATTTTCTCCTAACACTTTCCATTCATTCATCAAATTATCAAGTAAAATTCCCCTTTTTTGCAGTGAAAAACATCATGTGATGGGGATTCATCACAACCCCCAACTTGAACATTTGCTTGCCCTCAAGCAAAGACAAGACAAAGACAAGACAATATCAACATCAGATAACATGCAATCAATGGTGAGTCCCTTTCTAAACAAGACAATTACGAACAATCAAAAGACAAGCTGAGCAGCAACTTTCAGACTGGTCACTCAATTTCCAACCCACACGTGGTATTCTTACTAGCATCATCTTGCTCAATAGTGCGTGTGTGACACTTAACTCAGTTGGACCATAGCTAGTTTCAAAATGTATTCACCTAAAACTAGAGGGTTTCCTTCCGAGAATGCCAAAGATGGTTCAAAATATAGGGTAGATTAACGTTTCCACATAAGGATCAAGGGGCTTCAAGCACAACAAAGGGTCTTAAATAGGCATTTCAGATTAGACCAGTGCACTAACTATTACCACACACACATTTCACACGCAACACAACTACGCACACTTGTTTTTGGGCTGCAACCCCTTTCATTACATTGGTGTTTGGATTTGATCAACATTGGCTTTGGGACATTGCAGCAATTATCAGTTTAAACAACACAACACGGCATACACTTAAGCGTTACGGGTAGACGCTACAGTGCTGCACACACGCACCCCGACACACACGGCATACACTATAGCGTTACGGATAGACGCCACAGTGCTGCACACACACATTAACACACACGGCATACACTATAACGTTACGGGTAGACGTTACAGTGCTGCACACACGCACCCAATGCACTGATCATCCTACAATCCTCATGCCCAGCCTTAGTACAACTGATGCACCCCCAACTTAGCTTCTACAACTCCCCTAAATTTTTAGTAAAAAATTTGGCGACTCCCATGGTCCACCACACTAGCTTAGCTGCCCACATCTCTAGGATCACTAAGTTCCACTGGTTAGTGTTTTAAGTGTGGAAGCAAGATTGTACTAATTTGATCACCACAGGGGTATTATTCGCTCAGTTCTCCCGAATCATCACTAAGTTTGCTCAACTGTCTTTTTTTTTAAGCAGGAAATTCACCACATGACTGCATTTTTTCCTGATACTAACACTGACAATAGGTCCTCCCCCCACTTAAACATAGCAATGTCATCACTGATTAATTTAGGGGAAGACCTATTTACAAAGACTAAGACTAAAACAAAAATGAAATTAAAAATAAACCTACGAAACTACAACTACTAAAGGAAACACAAGGTGAACAATCAAATAAAGCAAAAGAGAAGGAAAAGATAAAAGGTAACCTGGCGGTGAGTAGACTACTCAACCGGGTCCAGAGTCTGGAGGATGCGCCTGAAAAATGTCCGCCTCAGGATCCAACTGCTCTCCCCGCTGCACCATGCACATAGCTCTGTACATGTTTCTCATCCCTACTTCCATCCGCTCCTGTCTGGCTGCCATCCGCTGCTGATCCCCTGCTAGCAAATCCATTCTTGCCTGAAGATGCTGAAAGTCCTCAGCGTGTGGATCAACCCAAGGTTCATCCATGGAGAAGGTTGGTTCTTCCTCTTGGTGCTGCTCTTGCGGAGGTTCTTCTCTGTGCACTGGCTGCTCAAAATACCCATCCCCTGCTATGGTCCGAATCCAAGACCCGGTGATTGCAGCAGATGGTTCAATAGTCTCTTCATCGGCATCAGCAACAACTCCTGCTCTCTCACACAGCAAGGCAACGAGGCTGGCATGCCTCCAATAGCTAGGCTGGTTTCCACCCTTAAAGTTGGCAAAACTGCTTATTTCCTCTTTAAGCTCCCATCCTATATTGACGGGCTCTCCTCTCATAATGCACGCAGTGAGGCATGCCCTATCAATGTTCAGCTCTGATTGGTTAGAGCTAGGGCATATAGTGGTGAGGATGAAAGATGCCCATGCCCTAGCAACTGGGGTGAGAGAAGTTGTCATAATTTTCCATGGTCCCCCACTCTTATTCCTTACCCAGTCCATTCCCGGCTTGCACAGTGCCGCAGAGATCTCAGCTGCTCGCTCAGGGTTGTTCTTTATCCTTTCCCTATCGGCTTTGGTTCTGAGCCGGCTGTCCAAGATGTCCACAGGTCTGATCCCAAACAGCCCATTGATGGTGTTAGAGTCATAAGGGATATTATGACCCCGCACGTAACTTGTGGCCTCGGGGAATGTCAATTTCCCATCAACTGCTTGCTTGGGGAAGACATTCGAGAAGAATTCATATACTAAAGCCTTGCTTGCTTTTTTCGGGTAGGTTACAAAATTATTCCACCCCCGGTTGTTAATGTTTTGTCGCATATCATCGTAGTCACCGGGGAAGAGAGTGATCGCCCTTTCTTTCACAAAATTGGGGTTCGCCTCAATTGACTCAAAAAACTTTTCACACCCCAAAGAGCGAAATAAGTCGGAGTTGTAGGATGGTTGGTGTGGTTGGGAGGTTGAACCCCTGCGAATTGCCTGCCTCTTTCGTGACCTCTCAGCCATTTCCTGCATACACCAAAGTGCAAGGTTGTACAAGTGGGTGAAGGTTAGTGCACATAGAACAAATATTCAAATTGCTCAAGATCATCACCACATTGCTTCCTTGATGGAAACAATGGGTTCACCTGGCCAGTTTACCAAACCAATTATAAGCACAAGTTGTTGTTCACAAAACTAAGTCCTGTTGTCCATAAATTTGTCACTTAGGCATTTTAGCAAACATGTAGGGTGCATACAATTTTCACATGTGAAGAACAACAATCCAAAACCTTAACATACCCCAACTTGTTTCTTTTTCATTGCCATCAATTAGTTTAACAACATCACAACCAATTAACCAATTCAAAGGTCATCTTTTTATCATTTCCAAATTACTCAAAATCTAGCAACAAAACATAATTTTGGAAAAATTAAGTTCTTTTTCATTGAAGTTACTTACTTGGTTGATGATGTTGAAGAACTAGATGATGCAACAAAGGAATCTTGGCACGAAATTCTGGTGATTTGGCCTTGGGTAGCAAAAAAAATCGTGTGACCTAGAGTGGGAAGGAGAGAAAACGCGAAGGAGGAAGGGGAGAAAACGCTGCGTGACTGCAGCGCGTGTGAGGCGTGGCCTTATATACCAAAGTCGTGCTTGGAGCGTGACTTAAGCGCGAGTGAAGCGCTATTGGACAGAACGCACGCCACATTTTCCTTTGTGTTCGCGCTTGAAGCGCGAGTGAGGCGCGAGTGAAGCGCGATTGGACAGAACGCACGCCACATTTTCCTTTGTGTTCGCGCTTGAAGCGCGAGTGAGGCGCGAGTGAAGCGCGATTGGACAGAAACCATTTTTAACATGCAGAAACACTGATTGTGACTAAATGTACCTACTCTACGAAAAATAATGCAAAAATTTAAAAAGTTAAGGGTTAAGACATGTTGGGTTGCCTCCCAATGAGCGCTTCTTTAACATCACTAGCTTGACGTTACCTCCGGTTTTAAGGGTCGCTTAAAACCAATGCCAGCTTCTCTCTATCCACCAATTCGCCTAGGTATGGCTTCAACCTCTGCCCATTGACCTTGAAAGATCTTTTTGACTCGGGCTCCTCTACTTCAATTGCTCCATGAGGAGTCACTTCCTTGACAACAAAAGGCCCTGACCACTTGGATTTCAGTTTTCCTGGGAATAGCTTAAGTCTTGAATTAAACAACAGCACTTGCTGTCCAGGATGAAACTCTTTCCTTGAAATATTTTTGTCATGGTATGCCTTCATTCTCTGCTTGTAAATCTTATTATTCTCATATGCCTGCAGACGCAACTCATCCAATCCATGTAGTTGTAAGATTCTCTTTTCCCCACAGACTGAAGTGGTAAAATTCAAAAACTTTAGTGCCCAATATGCTTTATGCTCAAGTTCAACCGGCAAATGGCAAGCTTTACCATAAACCAATTGGTACGGAGACATGCCTAAAGGTGTCTTATAGGCTGTTCTGTATGCCCAAAGTGCACCATCTACCTTCAACGACCAATCCTTTCTTGAGCTTCCAACTGTCTTTTCCAAGATCCTCTTGATTTCTCTGTTTGAGACTTCTGCTTGACCATTGCTCTGAGGGTGGTAGGGAGTTGCCACTTTATGCGTAACACCATACTTGGAAAGCACATTGTTGAGTTGAGCGTTGCAAATGTGGCTACCCCCATCACTGATTAGGACTCTTGGCACACCGAATCTAGAGAAGATGTTCTTCTTCACAAATTTTACCACAGTTTGGGAATCGCTCTTGGAAGTGGCAGTAGCTTCAACCAACTTGGAGACATAGTCGACTGCCACCAAGATGTACTCACAATTGTAAGAGGGTGGGAATGGTCCCATAAAATCTATGCCCCAACAATCAAACACTTCTACTTCTCACGTAGTCAATATCTATTGTTTCTTATAGAATGTTCCTTTAGAATTGAAGGAACTGAAGTGTCAACTTGAAGAATTAATATCGAAAAGGTTTATCCGACCGAGTGCTTCTCCATGGGGTGCTCCGGTATTGCTAGTTAAGAAAAAGGACGGAAGCATGAGATTGTGTATTGACTACCGTCAACTCAACAAGGTGACGACTAAAAACAAATATCCATTGCCAAGGATAGACGATTTGCTTGACCAACTTCGAGGTGCCGTGGTATTTTCAAAAATTGATCTGAGATCGGGTTATCATCAAATAAAGGTACGAGCCTTAGATATTCCGAAGACAGCTTTCCGTACGAGGTATGGACATTACGAGTTCGTAGTAATGCCCTTCGGTTTGACTAATGCTCCAGCCGTATTCATGGATTACATGAACCGAGTGTTCCACCCTTATCTGGATCAGTTCGTTGTGGTTTTCATTGATGATATCTTGGTGTACTCTAAGACTATTGGGGAGCATGCCCAACATCTCCGCATTATTCTGAACGTACTCCGAGAGAAGAAATTGTATTCCAAGCCGTCGAAGAATGACTTCTGGATGCCGGAAGTGAAGTTTTTGGGACGCGTGATTTCCCAATCGGGAGTTGCGGTGGATCCTAGTAAGGTGGAAGCGGTGTTGAATTGGGAACGACCAACGTTAGCCACTGAAATCAGAAGTTTTCTAAGTATAGCCGGTTACTAAAGGAAGTTTATCGAAGGATTCTCACAAATGGTTCTTCCACTTACTCGGTTAACTCATAAGGGTCAACCTTTTACGCGGGATGCCGATTGTGGAGAATGTTTTCAAGATTTGAAGGTTCGGTTGACTTCTGCTCCAATCCATATTCTTCCAGATCCGTCTTTGCAATTCCAAATTTACAGCGATGCTTCTGGGAAGGGTTTAGGATGTGTTCTTGTGCAAAATCAACAAGAGGTAGCATATGCATTCAGGCAATTGAAGATTCATGAGGAGAATTATCCGACTCACGATTATGAGTTGGCAGCTATTGTGTATGCACTGAAGATTTGGAGACGTTACCTGTATGGGTCTCGTTTCGATGTCTTTAGTGATCACAATAGTTTAAGGTATCAGTTTGATCAGAAAGAACTGAAGAGCAGGCAGGGAAGTGTGTTGAGTTTCTGGAGGATTATAAATTCGTGTTGATGTAGCAATCAAGAGAGGCCAATGTTGTAGCTGATGCGCTAAGTAGGAAATCCATTCACATGGCAGAGTTAATGATGCAAGAAATGGAATTGTTAGAGTCTTTTAGATCTAAGTTGAATTACATCCATAAATTTCCACTATAGTGGCAAGGTTTTGGTGTTAACCCTTCGCTTGAGAAGGTTAACGATCAAATAGCATTTTGTGATTCCGTTTGACAAGACGAACGTGAATACGAATATGTAAGTGAGGTAACTGCTGACTGTTTTCACGTTGCGAATAACCATCAAAGGATTAATTGATGGATCTGCTGCAAGGGACTGGAATTTCCAAAGTGAAGTTTGGCGTGCGGTATGGTAGTTTTGAAAAATCATTTTTGTGAAAACCCGCATGCTAAAGTTAATTTTGGGAACGAATCAAGAGGCTAATAGGATCTGATTGAGGAAAATCATAGAAGGCGTGCTTAGGTTGAGGGGAAACTCAACGCTACTGGCTAATTCGGAAAGGGATTGGGTGCGTCGTAGAAGAATATATTGTGAGGAAAGTTACAGTAAAGGAAGAAGGGTTTTGCGTTCTGTCTGATAGTTGTTTTGAGAACAACTGATATGATTTTCATTACTTCCGAAATTAATTGATGTTCCCACGGTTTATTTCTACGTTTAAGATAAACGTTTTGGTAAATCCTCATTCCATCTTTTTGAAAAGTTCTATCTCGAAATCCCAAGGGCGAGTCAGGAAGTTTCACAGATGACTTTTCCGTCACATTTTTAAATGTGTATGAGAACTGTTGTGGATATTAGAAGATTTGTTGAGAAAGTGTTTACACCCTTCGAGGAAATCGTGTTTGTTTTTACCTCTACCGAGGAGTACCAGTTCGTGGATCTCATTTTCAACCTGTATTTCTATCAAGTGTCTTGTATTAAACCCTTTGATTTAGATTAATCAAAGTTGGAGGGTAAACGAGGATAATTGGAATGAAGCTCCGGAAGTGTTTTCAAACGCGGTGCCGAGCCTATGTAGGCGAATGAGGAGTTTCTCGTGTTGATTCGTAACAAGAGAGTTCGGACTGTAATCTTAGAAGCGTTCTAGGGTAGTAGTCGAACATACTTAAAGATTGGCGTGCCAACTTGGGAAGATTTTCTACACTCATTTCGTTAATTCAAGATTGTGTTCCAGCAACTAAAAGACCTTTCTGAGGATGTCGATCCTCGGTTAGTTGGATGAAAGACTTAACGAAATTTTGAGGACAAAATTCTTTCAAGTTGGGGAGAATGTAACATCCGCAAAATAATTAATAGAATTATTTGGATGTTAACCCAATTGAATTGATTTAGTACTTGACTGGTAAATTTATTGAGTGCTAAAATTATTTATTGGTTGTCATCGGATCGTTAACCGGATAATACGGGTCAAGGAAGTTTTGGAATCGAAATAAGAGATTTAGATCAATATGGTAATTGGACCACGTTACCACATATATATATATTAAATAAATAAATATATGTGTGTATGTGTGTGTTAAAAAGGAAGAAAAGAATTAAAAAGAGAAAAGGGAGAGGGATACGGGAACAGGGAGAGGGATACGGGAACAGAGAGGGAAAAAGAGAGAAAAGAGAGGAGAAGAGAAAGAATGGTGGGAGGAAGAAGAAGAGGAAAAAAGGACTACTTCGGTTCATCAAAACGACTTCCTTCCAACACGAAAAATGTTCCGCGTTCCTTCCTCTTCGTTTTGGTACCAATTTCATGACGATCAACTCACTCTCTCTCACTTGGCCATTTTCGTGTTTTGGAGGTTTTGTGGGAGATCCGATTTTGGGTTGGTTTTGAAGGTTTAAGTTCGATTAGGAACGAACCCAAGGTGGATTACTCGAGTATTAAAGTTCGATTGGATGATTGGGAGCTAGTTGGGTGAGTTAGGTTGGAGAAATCACATTTTGGGGTTTATGTGTGAATAGTGTCATGGAGGTTAGGGGAGGAAGATGATGAATAGTGTTCATGAAGGATTTCGGGGAATTCGGTTTTACGGTCAAAAGATTTCTCGAGGTCGAGTGGGAAGCTTTAGGAGCGGATACGGATGTCGCCGAAGCGTGGAATTGATTCGGGGAGCGTTCGTGCCGTTATGGCAGAAAAGCGTTTTCTCGGAAAGTCTCGGTGTTTCGTGATTTTCATCACGATAGGTGAGTTCTCCTCACGTTTAGGATTTTACGTTTTGAATTAATTGATTTAATGTTTTATCGCTTTCGCTGGACTGGAATATTTCTTGATAATGTCTGATTCGGGGTTAGGAATTGATCGGAGCGAGTCTCGGGTTGAGTCGTGTTGAAATGGAATTTTTAGTGATTTGATTTCGGAAGATTTTGAGTCAAAAACTATTATTTTTAAATATGTCGAATTTTGATGAAAATAGAATGTGTTGAGTCTTTGATTGGATTGGTTGATCGAGTGAGGACGTTGGATATGTTTTTGTACTATTTTGGTGTTAGGATTGGACTGGAACAGGTACCGGAAGTGATCGGAATTGATCGGAACGACGAAAAACGCAAAGCGGAATGAAAATAGAATGCTGTCAAATGCGCACGATCCGTGGGCCCCAGGCGCACGAACCGTGCGTCTGGTTCTGTTTCTATTTCGCAAATTTTTATAAAAGGGCGCACGACCCGTGCGTATGGGAGCACGGTCCGTGCGTAGCGTTCTGTCCAAGTTTTCCAAATTTGCCCGAAACGATCCCGATCGATTCCAATCCTCTCCCAATCCTTCCTAACCCTTCTTTAATGATATTAGGCTTATAATGCCATGATTTTGGGTATGTTTCAAAAGAGTTTTATAAAATACTTTTGATGTTCAAATCGTTTCGAAAATCCGAAATATAGTATATGTGTGAGGACATGTTTTTATCGAAAAGAAAACGGACTATGAGTCCTACGTGGTATGGTATAACTGACGCGGAATGATTATTATTTATTCGTCTAAACCGGTCTACGATTCACGATATATATATTATATCGATTATAGGAGTCGGCCCAATGTGGGTGGTTATACATGATTGTAGATCTATATATTATATCGAGTTTGGGTGACGACCCATGTTGACATACTAGGCGGGGTAGTCATGAACCCTTACCCTAGGCTCCGTGCCATTAGGAGACACTATTGGTTATGGGGTTCGCCGGAAGATGCAATGGGATTGCGGCCGGTGTTATGTTAAAAGTTATTGTACTATGTTCACCAGAAGATGCAAGCGGATTGCGGCTGGTGGTACGTAGAAAGGCCTAGGATGCTAGTTCATCGGGAAACGCAAGTGGATTGCAGTCGATGTCTTACTAGATCGAAGCCTTAGTATATGTTCCACCGGGATTAGCAAGCAGATTGCGGTCGGTGTTGTATCAAATCTTAAAAATGTTTTAAATGGACCGAGAGTGTTAGTAGGGGTCTCGGTAGAACTCACTGAGATTGTATCTCATTGTTTATATGTTGTGGTTTTCCAGATAAACAGGGAAAGTGGAGATCCAAGAGGCACGAGTAGGTGGTACTCGGATGGTTGCTGAAGACTTAGCTTTTATGCTTAAGTTATGTTTTCCCTTGTTATTTATGTATCACGGCATTATGACCTTAACTGTTGTAAAAGTTATGTATTTATTTCTGTTTTCTTGTGCGATATTGAACACTGTATTTCACTGATGGTTTATGGTCTTATTTATGTTTAAGACTGTTCTGTTGTTATTCAGTGAAAATTTTATTGTGGTGTTCAGTATTTAAACAGGAAATATATCTCTGATGTTTTAGGAATGGTGCACTTGGGTATTTTTACTCGATAAAAATACCGGGGTGTTACAGCTGGTATCAGAGCAGTTCGACCTAATCGGACTTAGTTTAGGGTTGAGTCGATTCCTTGCTAGTCCTTGTCGTAATTACACTTGTGATGCTAAGAGACATTGAGCCTGATCAACTTAATACTTAGTGCATCATAAGCGGAATTATACCAGGATGATCAAGACGCAATCCTCGACCAAGACCGGAGTCACCGACCGGTGCATCCTCAGGAAAGGTGGCATGACGGTGGAAGAATGCACCGCTATGTTTGAGAAGTTGTCTCAGTTTTACCAAGTGGTAAAGTAAGCTTCGGATGACGAATGGAGAATGCAGAAGTATAAGAGGGGCCTTAGTGCTTTTATGACTTAGGGTCTCAGTTCTTATACTATTACCAATTATGTTGCCTTAGTGCAATCAGCCTATGTCGTCGAGGATGATCTCATAGGGAGTATGGGAAAAGAAGGAAGGTAGTTGAATTATCAACTCCGAATGAAAAGTCCTAAGATAATTTCATCAAAGGAAAAACAGGTGCAATTCTTCGATTCTTCAAAGATCAGAAGATGTTCTAACTGTGGAAAGCATCACAGTGGTGATTGTAAGCAAAGATCTAATCGGTGCTATTATTGTAATGAAGAGGGTCACTATGGTAAAGAGTGCCCTGCAAGGAAGAGTTCCAAGGAGTTACAAGCAGCTCCAAGGCAAAGACGAGTCAACACTTTGGATGCTCAGACAGTTGCAACGGCTGACAGGTTACTGAAGGATATGGGATCTCCTTTCAATAACTCCGTTAGTATATTATGCGATTCGGGTGCAACCCAATGTTTTACAGCACGATCGCGTGTGAATCGGTTGGAATTAGCTTTATCATCGCTATCCGAGCCGATAACTATTTTAACTGCTGCTAAGGGTCGTGTCCAGATCTAATCTTTGTATAGAATTGTCTACTTGTCATAGGAGGCAGAAATTTAGTTGTAGAATTTATTGTTTGCCTATGAGAAGTGTGGTCACCATTTTGGGTATGGATTGGATGACTGCAAATCATGTTGCAATCGACTGTGTTAATCAACTATCAGCTTCGCTTCAGAATCAGTTAAATTGTCTAGGACAAATTCTGAAGCGGTTACCTAGTTCACCTTAGACGGTCAATCTTCATTCCAAGGTGCGGAAGCACATGTTAGTATGTTATCTGCATCCACTGAAACTAGTTTAGATTTGGCGAACATTCAGGTTGTGAATGACTTTCTGGATGTTTTCACGATGAAGTTTCTTCTGAACCTCCAGAGCGAAAGGTAGAGTTTTCCGTAGAATTGGTTCCTGGCACGGGATCAATAGCTATTGTTTCTTATAGAATGTTCCTTTAGAATTGAAGGAACTGAAGTGTCAACTTGAAGAATTAATATCGAAAAGGTTTATCCGACCGAGTGCTTCTCCATGGGGTGCTCCGGTATTGCTAGTTAAGAAAAAGGACGGAAGCATGAGATTGTGTATTGACTACCGTCAACTCAACAAGGTGACGACTAAAAACAAATATCCATTGCCAAGGATAGACGATTTGCTTGACCAACTTCGAGGTGCCGTGGTATTTTCAAAAATTGATCTGAGATCGGGTTATCATCAAATAAAGGTACGAGCCTTAGATATTCCGAAGACAGCTTTCCGTACGAGGTATGGACATTACGAGTTCGTAGTAATGCCCTTCGGTTTGACTAATGCTCCAGCCGTATTCATGGATTACATGAACCGAGTGTTCCACCCTTATCTGGATCAGTTCGTTGTGGTTTTCATTGATGATATCTTGGTGTACTCTAAGACTACTGGGGAGCATGCCCAACATCTCCGCATTATTCTGAACGTACTCCGAGAGAAGAAATTGTATGCCAAGCCGTCGAAGAGTGACTTCTGGATGCCAGAAGTGAAGTTTTTGGGACGCGTGATTTCCCAATCGGGAGTTGCGGTGGATCCTAGTAAGGTGGAAGCGGTGTTGAATTGGGAACGACCAACGTTAGCCACTGAAATCAGAAGTTTTCTAAGTATAGCCGGTTACTACAGGATGTTTATCGAAGGATTCTCACAAATGGTTCTTCCACTTACTCAGTTAACTCGTAAGGGTCAACCTTTTACGCGGGATGCCGATTGTGGAGAATGTTTTCAAGATTTGAAGGTTCGGTTGACTTCTGCTCCAATCCATATTCTTCCAGATCCGTCTTTGCAATTCCAAATTTACAGCGATGCTTCTGGGAAGGGTTTAGGATGTGTTCTTGTGCAGAATCAACAAGAGGTAGCATATGCATTCAGGCAATTGAAGATTCATGAGGAGAATTATCCGACTCACGATTATAAGTTGGCAGCTATTGTGTATGCACTGAAGATTTGGAGACGTTACCTGTATGGGTCTCGTTTCGATGTCTTTAGTGATCACAATAGTTTAAGGTATCAGTTTGATCAGAAAGAACTGAATAGCAGGCAGAGAAGTGTGTTGAGTTTCTGGAGGATTATAAATTCGTGTTGATGTAGCAATCAAGAGAGGCCAATGTTGTAGCTGATGCGCTAAGTAGGAAATCCATTCACATGGCAGAGTTAATGATGCAAGAAATGGAATTGTTAGAGTCTTTTAGATCTAAGTTGGATTACATCCATAAATTTCCACTATAGTGGCAAGGTTTTGCTGTTAACCCTTCGCTTGAGAAGGTTAACGATCAAATAGCATTTTGTGATTCCGTTTGACAAGACGAACGTGAATATGGGGTGCTCCGGTATTGTTAGTTAAGAAAAAGGACGGAAGCATGAGATTGTGTATTGACTACCGTCAACTCAACAAGGTGACGACTAAAAACAAATATCCATTGCCAAGGATAGGCGATTTGCTTGACCAACTTCGAGGTGCCGTGGTATTTTCAAAAATTGATCTGAGATCGGGCTATCATCAAATAAAGGTACGAGCCTTAGATATTCCGAAGACAGCTTTCCGTACGAGGTATGGACATTACGAGTTCGTAGTAATGCCCTTCGGTTTGACTAATGCTCCAACCGTATTCATGGATTACATGAACCGAGTGTTCCACCCTTATCTGGATCAGTTCGTTGTGGTTTTCATTGATGATATCTTGGTGTACTCTAAGACTATTGGGGAGCATGCCCAACATCTCCGCATTATTCTGAATGTACTCCGAGAGAAGAAATTGTATGCCAAGCTGTCGAAGAGTGACTTCTGGATGCCGGAAGTGAAGTTTTTGGGACGCGTGATTTCTCAATCGGGAGTTGCGGTGGATCCTAGTAAGGTGGAAGCGGTGTTGAATTGGGAACGACCAACGTTAGCCACTGAAATCAGAAGTTTTCTAAGTATAGCCGGTTACTACAGGAAGTTTATCGAAGGATTCTCACAAATGGTTCTTCCACTTACTCGGTTAACTCGTAAGGATCAACCTTTTACGCGGAATGCCGATTGTGGAGAATGTTTTCAAGATTTGAAGGTTCGGTTGACTTCTGCTCCAATCCATATTCTTCCAGATCCGTCTTTGTAATTCCAAATTTACAGCGATGCTTCTGGGAAGGGTTTAGGATGTGTTCTTGTGCAGAATCAACAAGAGGTAGCATATGCATTCAGGCAATTGAAGATTCATGAGGAGAATTATCCGACTCACGATTATGAGTTGGCAGCTATTGTGTATGCACTGAAGATTTGGAGACGTTACCTGTATGGGTCTCGTTTCGATGTCTTTAGTGATCACAATAGTTTAAGGTATCAGTTTGATCAGAAAGAACTGAATAGCAGGCAGAGAAGTGTGTTGAGTTTCTGGAGGATTATAAATTCGTGTTGATGTAGCAATCAAGAGAGGCCAATGTTGTAGCTGATGCGCTAAGTAGGAAATCCATTCACATGGCAGAGTTAATGATGCAAGAAATGGAATTGTTAGAGTCTTTTAGATCTAAGTTGGATTACATCCATAAATTTCCACTATAGTGGCAAGGTTTTGCTGTTAACCCTTCGCTTGAGAAGGTTAACGATCAAATAGCATTTTGTGATTCCGTTTGACAAGACGAACGTGAATATGGGGTGCTCCGGTATTGTTAGTTAAGAAAAAGGACGGAAGCATGAGATTGTGTATTGACTACCGTCAACTCAACAAGGTGACGACTAAAAACAAATATCCATTGCCAAGGATAGGCGATTTGCTTGACCAACTTCGAGGTGCCGTGGTATTTTCAAAAATTGATCTGAGATCGGGCTATCATCAAATAAAGGTACGAGCCTTAGATATTCCGAAGACAGCTTTCCGTACGAGGTATGGACATTACGAGTTCGTAGTAATGCCCTTCGGTTTGACTAATGCTCCAACCGTATTCATGGATTACATGAACCGAGTGTTCCACCCTTATCTGGATCAGTTCGTTGTGGTTTTCATTGATGATATCTTGGTGTACTCTAAGACTATTGGGGAGCATGCCCAACATCTCCGCATTATTCTGAATGTACTCCGAGAGAAGAAATTGTATGCCAAGCTGTCGAAGAGTGACTTCTGGATGCCGGAAGTGAAGTTTTTGGGACGCGTGATTTCTCAATCGGGAGTTGCGGTGGATCCTAGTAAGGTGGAAGCGGTGTTGAATTGGGAACGACCAACGTTAGCCACTGAAATCAGAAGTTTTCTAAGTATAGCCGGTTACTACAGGAAGTTTATCGAAGGATTCTCACAAATGGTTCTTCCACTTACTCGGTTAACTCGTAAGGATCAACCTTTTACGCGGAATGCCGATTGTGGAGAATGTTTTCAAGATTTGAAGGTTCGGTTGACTTCTGCTCCAATCCATATTCTTCCAGATCCGTCTTTGTAATTCCAAATTTACAGCGATGCTTCTGGGAAGGGTTTAGGATGTGTTCTTGTGCAGAATCAACAAGAGGTAGCATATGCATTCAGGCAATTGAAGATTCATGAGGAGAATTATCCGACTCACGATTATGAGTTGGCAGCTATTGTGTATGCACTGAAGATTTGGAGACGTTACCTGTATGGGTCTCGTTTCGATGTCTTTAGTGATCACAATAGTTTAAGGTATCAGTTTGATCAGAAAGAACTGAATAGCAGGCAGAGAAGTGTGTTGAGTTTCTGGAGGATTATAAATTCGTGTTGATGTAGCAATCAAGAGAGGCCAATGTTGTAGCTGATGCGCTAAGTAGGAAATCCATTCACATGGCAGAGTTAATGATGCAAGAAATGGAATTGTTAGAGTCTTTTAGATCTAAGTTGGATTACATCCATAAATTTCCACTATAGTGGCAAGGTTTTGGTGTTAACCCTTCGCTTGAGAAGGTTAACGATCAAATAGAATTTTGTGATTCCGTTTGACAAGACGAACGTGAATACGAATATGTAAGTGAGGTAACTGCTGACTGTTTTCACGTTGCGAATAACCATCAAAGGATTAATTGATGGATCTGCTGCAAGGGACTGGAATTTCCAAAGTGAAGTTTGGCGTGCGGTATGGTAGTTTTGAAAAATCATTTTTGTGAAAACCCGCATGCTAAAGTTAATTTTGGGAACGAATCAAGAGGCTAATAGGATCTGATTGAGGAAAATCATAGAAGGCGTGCTTAGGTTGAGGGGAAACTCAACGCTACTGGCTAATTCGGAAAGGGATTGGGTGCGTCGTAGAAGAATATATTGTGAGGAAAGTTACAATAAAGGAAGAAGGGTTTTGCGTTCTGTCTGATAGTTGTTTTGAGAACAACTGATATGATTTTCATTACTTCCGAAATTAATTGATGTTCCCACGGTTTATTTCTACGTTTAAGATAAACGTTCTGGTAAATCCTCATTCCATCTTTTTGAAAAGTTCTATCTCGAAATCCCAAGGGCGAGTCAGGAAGTTTCACAGATGACTTTTCCGTCACATTTTTCAATGTGTATGAGAACTGTTGTGGATATTAGAAGATTTGTTGAGAAAGTGTTTACACCCTTCGAGGAAATCGTGTTTGTTTTTACCTCTACCGAGGAGTACCAGTTCGTGGATCTCATTTTCAACCTGTATTTCTATCAAGTGTCTTGTATTAAACCCTTTGATTTAGATTAATCAAAGTTGGGGAGTAAACGAGGATAATTGGAATGAAGCTCCGGAAGTGTTTTCAAACGCGGTGCCGAGCCTATGTAGGCGAATGAGGAGTTTCTCGTGTTGATTCGTAACAAGAGAGTTCGGACTGTAATCTTAGAAGCGTTCTAGGGTAGTAGTCGAACATACTTAAAGATTGGCGTGTGTCATACCCCAATTTTGTCCGGCTTAGGTCAAAACCCTAATTTTCCAGACAAAAAATATATAATAAATTATGCATTGCATTTTGGATCCTAGAAACCGCTTCAAAGTTTTTGAAATCATTTTTAGGGTTAGAATGCACTTTTTAAGAAATTAGGGTTTTGAAAAATATGTTATGCATGCATGGCAAGCTTTGGAAAATATTTTATGCATGCATGGCAAAGACCTAAAAAACATTTTTGTGGAAAGCAAGAATTGACTTCTACACTGTTCCAATGGCCAAGAATCGATTTATACTATTTTGTAAAGGCCATGAAATCGATTCCTTAATCCAATATTAAACCATGAAATCGATTTTCAGGCCATTTTAAGGAGCCAAGAATCGATTCCTCCTTATTTTGTCAAAGCATGAAATCGATTTTCAGGCCATTTTAAGGAGCCAAGAATCGATTCCTCCTATTGTTATCAAAGCATGAAATCGATTTTCAGGCCATTTTAAAGAGCCAAGAATCGATTCCTCCCTATTTTATCAAAGCATGAAATCGATTTTCAAGCAATTTCAAAGAGCCAAGAATCGATTCCTCACTCATCTAACTAAGCTTGGAATCGATTCATGTGATTTTTCAAAGGTAAAGAATCGATTCTCTCATATTTCACTTCATCAAACAATCGATTCATCCTTGCAATAAATGTTTTTTAAAAAAATTCTACGCTTTCCTAAGCCTATAAATAGGCAGCCTCAAGTCACATTTTCACAGACACATTTTTTCACGAGATCAGAGAAGACAATTTTCGCAAATCTCATTTTCCAGAAACCCATTTTTGCGAGATCCCTCACATTTTAAAAAAACTCTTCTACGCTTCATTTTTTTTGCTCCATTCGTTCCGTTGGTCCGTCTGAGCTGATCGTCTGCAAGAGTTAGTCGGGGTCGCGTTCTCCAAATTGTAATATCGGCCTTCATCAGAGGTATTTCTGTCTTTAAATTTGTTAATATTTAGTTAATGTGATCCGTGCCAAAATTGCCCTATGTGATTTGACTTAGCTATAGTGTTTATTTACTTGTTCTTGTATATTATCGTCCATTGTTGATGATGAACCATGTGATTCCCACTTATGCCTAGTGCATCATATTCTAAGTGGTGAAGATGGTCTCAGATGATTCAACTTGCCCCTTTCAAATCCTTTCAAAAACATTTTTCATTAGAACTACTGCTTTGATTCCCGTTTGGGATACGTAGGAACGAGTCACGTTCTCGTCAAGCGCAACGAATAAAAATCCTTTTCGCAACCATAAACAAATCATTTTCATAAAACAAACCAAAAGAATTATTTTCAAACCCATTGTTGCTAGTAGCTCATCAGAGCCTTCGTTCGTTTAGCTATTAGTGGCAATGTCCTTTTTCTCCTAAGAATAATAAACGATGATCCATCATAACCTTTGTTAGTTTGATCATCGTACAAATCAATCTTTTTCGAAAATCACTTTCAAAAAGATAATAAAAACAAGTTATTATCAATAGTCCATCAGAACCTTTGTTCGTTTGACTAGCGGTACAACTCTTTTTGAGTATTTAGCAGTGATTCATCATAGCCTCTGCTAGTTTAATCATTTGCTAATGCTCGTCCTATTTCAAAAACTCACTAAAAAAGGATAAAAAACAAAAACTTTTCAAAAAGAACCCAAGAACTACGTAGCTTTGAATTCTCCATCGCACCGGGAGATACGTAGGAGCGGGCCATGTCCCGTCAAGCACTTTTTTTCTAAAAACCCTTTTTTTCCCCTTTCTCACCCAAAGTGAAATTTTCATTAAAGTTTTCCCATTCATCTCCAAATGAGAAATAAATAGGCAAATCTAGGCATTTTTCAAATCAAACGTTAAAACCACACATTTAATTAGAGGTTCCCTTTCGGTAGAAAGGACGTGCGCGGTGCTAACACCTTCCTCGCACGTAATCGACCCCCGAACCCATATCTCTAGTTTCCAAAAGACCATCCGCCTTGTCCAAAAGACCTTTTTTTCAATGTTTTGGTCTTAAAATTAAAATATTGGTGGCGGCTCCAAAATTTTCCACGTTGTACATTGAGAAACCCAAACCGGGGATTTTTCGGGGTGCAACAGCTGGCGACTCCGCTGGGGACTTTTTAAAAGACGAGGGTCAAGCCTAACTAATTAAAATGTGTGGTTTAATGTATTGTTGATTTGATTAATACCTTGTTTGCCTTTCTTTCTTATCATTGATTAGAGGCATATGCATTTGTCTTCTTTGTTGTTCCCTTCTTCTCAGCTCCCTTTCTGAAGTGAGTAATGTGTTTGTTGTTGGTACCCTAGGCTAGTTGTATTTGAATGATATTGAACCCTAGGGTAGATAACTTGTTATTGCTTGCTTTTATCTGGACTGCTCTGGTTTTCATTTCAGGTAGGGCGTAGTGCTAGGGAAAATGCCCTTCACACACACTACACTTGTACCCCGAGATTATATGATTAGAGAAAAAGACCATAACCCAGGTCTGTTAGGATACCATAGGATGAGTGGATTCGAGTAGTGGGAGCCCATCAGGACCTTTGTCCGTTTGGCTACTCGCGAAAGTTTCAATCAGAGTTGTGCTCTTCCATGATACCTTGTACCTAGCAGTTTGCTGCATTTACAAGGAATTTCGTGAAAGAGACTGTGGCTCTGATGACCTTTGTGAGGGTGTGAATAGAGCTACATGAGAAGATTACCCCTAAAGTGTCTTAGATCATAGGTTCTACCCCATTTTAGGTCACAAGGGCTTTCCAAATTGTGTGTTGCATCGTGCATTCAGTTCAATCAATTTTTCCTCAAAATTTTCGAAAATCAAAAAAAGATGTGCTTTTCCTTTTCAATAAACGCCTATATGAGGTGGCATATAGTGTGAAGATTTTCAAAACACCACCTGTAAATATCCCCTTTCTGTAAAAAAGCATCATCACATCATGCATCGTGGCATCATTGCATCATTACGTCATTTGCATCATCTACATTAAATAAAACTCAATTTTGAAACTCATTCGTCACGCATCTAAGTTGTTTTCCGGGATTGTAAAGTAACTTGGAATCTTGTTTTAGGCGGGAAAGATAAAGCAACATGGAATCAAGAAGCGAGATTGTACTTAATTCGAGGTTTCCAGTTGTCAGGAGAATAGATGTAGAGGGTTTGAAAGGGTTTGTTTCCTTGATGGAGTCAGAAGAGAAGGATCTATTCGGGAAGGCTTATGGTAACCTCATCAGATTGTTACAATTAGATGTCCAAGAGAGTGCTATTATGGCCCTCAGCCGATTCTATGATCCAGACATTCGATGCTTCCTCTTCAAAGACTTTCAGTTATCACCAACTCTCGAGGAGTATGAACAGATCCTGGGGTTCTCGAAATCAGAGTTAGCACCTTACCAATATCAGAAACATCGGTATTCAGACCAGAGACTCTCTTTGTTGTTGCAAGTCAGTGTGAAGGAATTAGAGCTTCATAAGGAAAAGAAGAACCGTATCAAGGGTTTCCCGCTAAGTTATTTCGAAGGTTTGTTGAAGTCTTATGCCCAGAATCAGAAGTGGGGCCCTTTCAAACAGCTGTTAGCCCTAACTATTTTCGGGATCGTCCTTTTCCCTCAGGTCGAGAAGTTCATTGATGAGACCGCTATTGGGCTTTTTCTAGCATTCATAAGTAAAGAAAATCCGATTAACCCTGTACCAGCAATCCTTGCAGATACCTACTATTCCTTCACTCATCACCGTGTGTTAGGAAAGAAGAAGGTTGCTTGCTCTTTCCATGTTCTCTACACCTGGTTCCTCAACCATGTTGTCACTCATAAGACGAAAGCTGCGGACTTAGTAGAATATGCCCTGTGTTGTGTGATGTAGAAGCCAGATGTGCACAAGAATGGGTTCACACTTTAGAGAATCTCAGTGCTCTCAAAGTCTGTTGGTTCAATCATCCGTGTTGGAAAGATAGGCCTTCAATACTGTTCCGGTGTGGCAGTTTCCAGAATGTACCCTTAATGGGAACCCAAGGCTACATCAATTACAATCCTTCTCTCACCATCAGACAGCTTGGGTATCCTATGAAGAATGCACCCACTGAAGACATGTTGGCCCCAATTTTTCTCGATAAGGAAGATTCAAAGAACCAGGGCTTGCTTCAGAAAATTTCAAAGGCTTGGGAGGGTGTAGTTTACAAGGATAAAGTGGAGATCACAAAGAAAACAGGTGATGTTACTTTCTACCAATGGCTTCACCAAAGAATCCAAAATATTGGCCCGCCTCGTCAGAATTCATCGTCAGTTGCGAAAGAAGTCCCAGAGCCTCACGTTCCAAGTCTCAAAGAACTAAGTGAGGTCAAGTCTGCTTTGTTCAAGGTAGAAGAAGAAAAGAAAGCCTTACAAGATAAGTTGGGGAAAGTAATTTCTGAGAAGAGAAAGTTAGAGAACGAGAACGAGCGCAAGGCCGAAGCTCTCGAAGAAAGCAGCAAGAAACTTAAGAAAGAAGAGGAAAGTAATCTGGAATTGAAGAAATATCTGAAAGGTGCCAAAGATGAGTTGAAAAGATCGAATGCCAAGGTGGGTGAGGCCATGGTTAGAACAAACGAATGGAGGAAGTTGTTCAGGAAGTCTACGCAAAGTGAGAGAACTACAAAGGAATCACTAGAGGAATTCAAGAAAAAGTCTCAGTCTGTGACGTGTGAGCTTGAAAGTCAAATAGGGTACATCAGACAAGATAGAGATGCCATCGTGAACATCCTTAGAGAGTATCAGCAGACCTTAAGGATGGAGCAAGAGAATTCAGATGAGCTAAAAAGGAATCTGAGGCACATCAGTGATGCTTACCGACAGGTGAGAGAGGAGAGTCAGTACTGGGAACATCGTCTTCTCGAGCTAATGGGTAGGATTGAAAAGCAAGAGATTATAGTTGAGATGAGGGCGGAAATTCGACAGTGGAAGAACAAGTTCTCCAAATTGGCATGGTTGGCTAACCAGGCGGTGGGGGATATTCCCAAGAGGTTGAGAAAGACAGAAGCTGAGATGCTGCCTTACAACACTCCGGTGCGAGTATATGAATTTGTGGAGTACTGCAGGTCTCTGACTGAGGAACTCATGAAAAAGGCAAAGGAAGCTGCTGCAGCTAGCAAAAAGGAGAAGAGCCAAGAGAAGATGAAGGCAATAGGTTTTTAGATTTAAATTTTCCCTTTTTTAGAATGTTCACTAGGAAATTGTAATTTTTCTTAAAAGAATGTTGTGTTTTTCTTTTCAAAGCGTTGTATTGCATTTAAGGATATTGTACCTTGTTCTTCCCTTGGGATGGTTAAAGAAATAATGCTTGAATGAAGTATGCTTATCTCGCTTGTTGATCCCAGCCGCGTTATGTTCTGGAAAATATTTGAATATACACCTATGACAAGAGCAAGTTGCACTATGATTCCCGGCAATAAACAACAAATAACATAAAAATCATGTGCATTACATTGCATTCATTAATTTTCTCCTTTGCTTATAAAAATATTTCAATTCAAATAGAGATAAGGCAAGCTGGTGCGACCACATTCATATTGGACACGTTCACAGGCCAGAAGAATGACAATCTTAAGTGATCCCGATCAACCTCCACCAGAGAATCAGAATCCTCCAGTTTCAGGCTCAGAGAATGGAAACGAAACAGGCCAAGGCCCCGAGGTGCAGAATCAGAACCTTTCAGCTCCTGGTAATTCCAGTCAAGGTGATCCTGAGTTGAGAAATGAAATGAATGCCATGAAAGCACGGATGAATGAGATGATGAGACTCCTGTTGTCCTTGAAGAATGGAAATGACTTCCAAGCTGCTCAGTGGCCTCCTTATGGCCTTCCTTTGGGTTATGGTCCTCCAAATCAAGGGGCTAACCCAGGAGCTAGTCCCGGAGCAATGGCTGAGAATGCACAGCCAACACCTGTCGGATCAGAAGGAATGACTGGTGAACCCCAGGTTCAGATCCCGCATTCAATTGTTATACCTCAGCCTACTCCTCAAAACATCACTCCACAGCCAGCTGCCTTTCCACAGACTCAAGGCTTTGTGTCTGGAAACTCCGTTTACCCTCAGGTTCAGCACTCAATGCCTCCACCTCCTTATAGTGTAAGTCATTCCCCTCAAGCCTATTCCGCTGAGCACCAACAGACCAAAGAGCAGTTCCAGATGTTAGAAGAAAGACTAAGAATGATTGAAGGATTTGGCTCCAGGGCTAGGGAGGCCAGAGACTTGTGCCTCATTCCTGATGTGGTGTTACCGCCAAAATTCAAGGTCCCCGATTTTGACAAGTACAGAGGCGCGACCTGCCCAAAGAGCCACTTGACGATGTATTGTAGGAAGATGTCTACCTACTCCCGTGACGACAAGTTACTAATCCATTGCTTCCAAGATAGCCTTGCTGGGGCATCTCTTAATTGGTATATGAAGTTAGAGCCATCCCAAGTCCGCTGCTGGAAGGATTTAGCTGAGGCATTCCTCAAGCAATATCAATACAATACTGACATGGCACCAGACCGGACACAGCTGCAGAATATGAGCAAGAAGGACAATGAATCATTCAAGGAGTATGCCCAGCGATGGAGGGCTTTGGCCGCACAAGTCACACCTCCTCTTTTAGACAAGGAATTGGTTTCTATGTTCATGGAAACCTTGCCACCGCTATATTATGATCGTCTGATCAGCAGTGCATCATCCAATTTCTCAGATATGGTGATTGTGGGAGAGAGATTGGAGAACGGATTGAGAAGTGGAAAGATTGCACAGGGGGCCACAAGTAACATGAGCTCCCAAAAGAAGCCATTCTCCAGCTTTCCCAAAAAGAAAGAGGGGGAAACCAATACCATCACTATCAACCCACCATACCAGCCACCTAACATCCCAGTCCCCACTCCCACACAAATAGCTCATCCATTCCAAAACAACAACCAAAACAACCACCAAAGAACCTACCAAAACAGAACAACTTTTGACCCAATTCCCATGTCATACACAGACCTATTTAACTACCTCATCACCAATAAGCTCATCAACACAAGACCCATGAAGCCTGTCCAACCACCTTACTTCAGAGGGTACAACCCCAATAGTACCTGTGCTTTCCACGAAGGAGCAGTTGGGCATGTTGTGGAAGATTGCAAAGCCTTCAAGATAGTGGTGCAAGACTTGGTAGATAAAAAGGGCATAACTTTCAAGCAGGAGGATCCAAATATCGCGACTAATGTCATGCAGAATTGTGCAAATGCGGGATTATTGGAATGGGTTGTGTTCAGAAAGGAGTTTGTACTAATGTCAGCTGTGTGGGAGCATGTGAAGCATTCAAGGTGGTGTTACAGGATCTGATGGACCGCCACATCATCCAGGTGGATATACAGGAAAGAGAAGAGGATGTTCTGACCTTCCAATCAGATGAGGGTAGAGATGTGAGGAGACCTATCGAGGTGCCATATGTAACACCCCTTTCTACCCATCACTTTGTTTATAAAAATCAGAGTTCAAAAAAAAAATTGCGTTCATAGGGAATGTTACACATACTTCAATAAAACGTCACTTGTCAATTTTAAAACAGTTCAACTCAATAATTATGCATTCACGTAGCACGTCACAAATAAAAGAATCTCAAGCCTCAATTTAACGTCGCTTATAAAACTCAACATAACAAAACCAACTACGCAGCGGAAATTAATAAAACATAACAGAAGAGTCCACATGGACATAACAACCAAAAATCATTAATAAATATAACGAGTTTGTTTCCCCCCCTTGAGTGCTACGTATCAGAGCGTGACGACTCGACTCAAGAAGTGAAGCTAAGGCATTCGCTGAGAATCACCTGCACGTTACCAACACGGGGGTAACATTCAAACAGGAAAGGGTGAGCATCATTTCAATCCATATAATAGAAAATATGATAAGTACTAATCATAGGCTACACACTAGAATAATCAGCATCCAAAACACTAAATACCACATCACAGTCATCATTCACATCACTTACAATAACTCATCTCATGTCATGTAGACTCATGAAAATGCAACCCACTCGCGGGTATATGCATGAGGTACCTTTTTCATAAAACGTCGCTTAGCCCTTAAGGCCTCATCGTCACTTAGCCACTCAGGCCCCAAAAACGTCACTGGGTTTATGCATATGGGCATGAGACACTATGACATGTACCACTCACAGCACACAAACACACAATTACTCAAATCATAGTCAACTATGTGACCCGTCACTTACCGGTTTTGCTCGCAAGAGCGCAGCACCTGTCAAATTCACAATCAGCACACAACGTCACTGGCCATTTAGACCTTAACATCACTTAGCCCTTCGGGCCTCGAACGTCACTGGGTTTTCATCGTCACTTACACACAGATATCAATCAACTCAAACAATAGCCACTAAGGGCAAAAACGTCATTTGACTAGCCACCAAGGGCATCCTCGTCATTTACAAATCATTATCTACAACTTTGGCCACTAGGGGCAAAACAGTCATTTGACTAGCCACCAAGGGCATCCTCGTCAAAAATCATCGTTTTGACACCACCACGTTAAAACTGTTGTTTATACACCAAAAGGATTTTTAAAGAGCTTCATATAATTTTTCAATGTCACAGGGACGATCACCGGGGAGGGCCACTTGGGCGCCCACAAATAATCAGAAAATAACAATTTTTCATTTTAAAAATTGGACCCACAGATAGACAACGTAAAAAGCTTCATGACACTTTTCGAATCGTTCAAAACGGACGTCTGAGTCAAAAGTTATGTTAAGAATAAGTTTGGGAAAAATCAAGCAACAGTCTGAAATTGGCGCCTTAGGCGCCCAGGCAACCAGGCAACACGCGCACTGGCGCCCAGCACCCAGGCGCGCAACACAACGCACACACGCAACACAACGGGCGCTCAGCGCCCAGCGCTGGCACCCAGCGCCTCAGCGCAACACGCAGGCAACACACACGGGCGCTCAGCGCCCAGCGCCTGGCGCCCAGCGCCTGGCGCCCAGCGCCTGGCGCCCAGCGCCTGGCGCCCAGCGCCTTGGCGCAACACACACAGGCACGCATGGGCGCTCAGCGCCCAGCAACACACACAGACACAGGAAACACCGCACGCCACGGGCGCCCAGCGCCCAGGCGCGCACACACGTGCAACACAGCACGCCACAGGCGCCCAAAACACAGCAGCAACACAACCCAGAATTTTTTCCAACAACTCTTCAACAATAAAAACCAAAAATCACCATTTTTCCAGCAATTTTCCAAAACACTAAAAACTGATTTTTAGCAATTTAACTCATCAAAATCTTATAATTTTCAACACCCAAAATAACGCTTAATTTAATCAATTAACAAAATTCTTTTGGAGCACTAACATCATCATCACTTTGGCGCCCTAGGCGCCCTTGCACACCCTCACCCAATTGCGAAACATCAAGCTCTCCAACATACCAATTCATAATTCCATGAACTCACAAATACCAACATCATCAAAACACATACATAATTCGCATTATCTCAAGGTTCAAATACTAAGTCAATTCGCATATGGCATACATATATATATATATGAAGATCATCATCATGGGCAACCCAAAAACATTCAAGAACCTTAAAGAACATCAAGAAACACATGGTACTAGTATAAACCCTAGATCTAGGACCCATCATATAATTTATTAGATGGAATGATAGAGCTCCCCTAACCTTTTCAAGAAGAAGAATTCGATGCCCTAGGAGTAGTCACCAACAGAACCTCAGCTACAATGGAGATCTCTTCTCTCCTTGCTCTTCGAGTTTCCTCTTCTCCTTCTCCTCTTGGCCGCCTTGCTCTCTCTCTTTCTCACGCTCTTCTCTTTCTCTCTTGCTCTCTCTTGCAACTTCGCAACAATTAGGTAAAAACCCTAACCCCCAATCACTACTCCACTTCGCATACTTGTGGATCATGGGCTTGGGCCTTCCACTCAAGCCCAAGTCATGCAAGTGGCGCCTCCACTCCCTCCTAATACCACCAAAATTCATAAAATTCTAATTAATTACATTATATCAAATAATTTAATTTAAATCCCCAAATACTTAATTAAATAAGTTAATTAAATATTTTAGGGTGTTACACCATACAGTCAGAATTCGGCTGTGGCAAGACCAAAGACTATTGTGATCCCAGTTCCGGCTCCTAGCCAGAAGAACAATAATGTCCCATGGAACTACAGTGCACCAATTCCAGCTCCGAGATCTCGAGCTGCTCTTGACATCACCAATATTGCAGGAAGTAGCGGGGTAACTAGAAGTGGGCGTGTGTATGTTCCCCAAGCTCAGGAAGAGAATCCCTCTAAGGCAGCAGAAGAGAGGGTCCGAAAAGGAAAGAATGTAGAGCCGGAGCCTATGATAAATAGGAGGGTGGCAGACCCAGAGGTTGCTGAATTCTTAAGGATAATGCGGCAGAGTGACTATAAAGTGGTGGATCAGCTACACCACACCCCAGCCAAAATTTCCATCATGTCCCTACTATTAAACTCAGAAGCCCACCGTGACGCCTTGGTTAAAACACTGAATGAGGCCCATGTCGCCCAAGATATTACAGTCAATCAGTTGGATGGTATAGTTGGGAACATCGTTGCATCTAATTACATTACTTTCACTGATGATGAGCTCACCCCAGAGGGGAAGGGGCACAATAAGGCGTTGCATATCTCAGTGGCGTGCGGTGGGTATACACTCTCCAGAGTTCTCATTGACAATGGATCCTCATTGAATGTTATGCCCAGATCAACGATGAACAAGTTAGAGGTGGATTGTTCCTATATGAGACCCAGCTCAACCCTGGTCAGAGCCTTTGATGGGTCTAAGAAAGAAGTCATAGGGGAAATGGAGTTCCCAATGCAAATAGGGCCTGAGGTTTTCTATGTGACTTTTCAAATTATGGATGTTGAATCCTCATACAGCTGTCTCTTGGGGAGACCTTGGATCCATGCAGCAGGCGCTGTCCCTTCAACACTTCACCAAAAACTCAAGTTTATAGTCGACGATAAGCTTGTGGTTGTCTGTGGGGAGGAAGAGTTCACAGTCAGCAAACCTGTCCCCTCTCATTATATTGAAGCTGTAGAGGAATCCCTCGAATCCGCCTTTCAATCCTTAGAAATTGCGAATGCTGTGTTCGTAAGTAGAGAATCCCCACTACCTGTACCCAAGTGGTCCAATGCTGATGTTATGGTAGCAAAAGTTATGCTGAAGAGTGGCTATCAGATTGGGAAGGGGCTGGGAAGATTTGAGCAAGGAATTCTGTCACCTCTGCATCTGCAAGAATACAAGGACAGACGTGGGTTAGGTTATTGGCCCACTCCAACTGATAAGAGAAGAATAGTCGAGGAAAAGCGTGAGAAGAGATTGGCTAAGCTTCAGGGGAGAGAACCCCGGTTGATGATGGTCCCCGTAGATGACCTCAACCAGAATTTCAGAAGTGCTGGCATGCTGATCCCTAATCAGATAGCTGTCATCGGGGAAGAGCTAGTTGAAGAAGGAGAGAATCGGGGCCTGGTTCGTCGCAGTGCTGCAGGAGAAGCAATTGGCAACTGGAAGATCGTTAATTTCCCTGTCGTTTTCATTTCAAAGTAATGATCTTTGTAATGCAAACCCTTTGGCTCTGCCCAAGGCCTTAGGACCTTTTCATAAGGGCATGCATGTTTTTCTTATTTATTATCATCTATCAATGAAATGTAGTTTTGAATTTCTCGAATGAATAAAAATAGCTTTTTTCGCGTCTTCATTTTGTGTCTCTATTTTTGCTTGTTCATTGCTTTTCTATTCCCGCAAATGCAGATCTAAAATGAATACCTCTGAAAATAATGATGCCAGCGGTTCATATGTTAATTTTGATTACCCCGTTAATCAAGCCGAGGAGGATGCTGAGGATGACTGGGAAACGCCTCCAGAATTGATGAGAATGGTCGAGCAAGAAGAAAAAGTTATTCAGCCACATGGGGAAACTATTGAGATCATCAATTTAGGCACGGAGGGCGAAACGAAAGAAGTCAAGGTGGGCACTTCAATGAAAAAGAGTGAGCATGAGAAGTTGGTTCAACTCCCGCGTGACTACGTTGATGTCTTTGCATGGTCGTATTAGGATATGCCCGGGTTAGATACCGATATAGTGGTGCACAAGCTGCCAGTCAAGCTTGAGTGCCCTCCGGTTAAACCGAAGTTAAGGAGGATGAAGCCCGAGATGTCTTTAAAGATCAGAGATGAAGTGAAGAAACAGTTCGACGCTGGTTTCCTAGCCGTAGCCAAATATCCGCAGTGGGTTGCTAACATTGTGCCAGTGCCCAAAAAGGATGGAAAAGTTAGAATGTGTGTTGATTACAGAGATCTGAATCGCGCCAGTCCCAAAGACGATTTTCCCTTGCCTCATATTGATGTCCTAGTAGACAGCACAGCACAGCATTCCCTTTTCTCCTTCATGGACGGGTATTCGGGGTATAATCAGATTAAAATGGCTCATGAGGATATGGAGAAGACTACTTTCACAACTCTCTGGGGAACGTTCTGCTATCAGGTCATGCCGTTTGGATTGAAGAATGCCGGCGCTACTTACCAAAGAGCTATGGTCACGTTGTTCCACGATATGATGCACAAAGAGATTGAGGTGTACGTGGACGATATGATCGCAAAGTCCAGAACAGATGAAGAACACGTCGTTAATTTGTGGAAGCTCTTTGAACGGTTGAGAAAGTTCAAGCTCAGGTTAAATCCGGCTAAATGCACCTTTGGGGTGAGATCAGGAAAACTATTGGGGTTTATTGTCAGTCAAAAGGGGATAGAGGTTGACCCAGATAAAGTGCGTGCAATTCTCGAGATGCCTACTCCTAAGACAGAAAAAGAAATTCGGGGTTTTCTCGGAAGACTGAACTACATTTCCAGGTTTATCTTCCAGTTAACTGCCACATGTGAGCCGATTTTCAAATTGCTGTGCAAGAATCAAGAGACTAAGTGGAATGATGATTGTCAAGAGGCTTTCGAGAAGATTAAGAAGTACCTGCAGAATCCGCCTATTTTAATGCCCCCTGTACACGGCAGACCTCTGATCCTGTACCTAACCGTGCTAGACAGCTCAATGGGTTGCATGTTAGGGCAACATGATGAATCTGGGAAGAAAGAGCATGCCATTTACTATTTGAGCAAGAAATTCACTGACTGTGAGACAAGGTACTCGCTGCTAGAAAAGACTTGTTGTGCTTTAGCTTGGGCTGCTCATCGTCTGAGGCAGTACATGCTAAGTCACACTACTTGGTTGGTATCTAAAATGGATCCTATCAAGTATATCTTCGAGAAACCCGCACTTACAGGGAGACTTGCCCGCTGGCAAATGCAGCTATCAGAATATGATCTCCTATATGTCACTCAGAAAGCAATTAAAGGTAGTGCGCTGGCCGAGTACCTGGCACACCAGCCTGTTGAAGATTATCAGCCTATGCAGTATGACTTTCCCGATGAAGATATCATGGCTTTGTTTGAAGAAGGGAAATCCCCAGAAGATGAAAGATGGAGAATGGTGTTCGATGGTGCCTCCAATATATACGGGCACGGAGCCGGGGCAGTGCTGATTTCCCCTGATAATCGCTTCATCCCATTCACTGCTAGACTAAGCTTCTACTTCACTAATAATATCGCAGAGTATGAGGCATGTATTCTTGGTATCCAGGCAGCCAGTGATTGGAAAGTTAAGAGACTTGATGTGTATGGAGATTCCGCTCTAGTAATTCACCAAGTGAACGGTGATTGGGTGACAAGGGACTCCAAGTTGATCCCTTACCGAGATTACATTCTAAAGCTGGTTGAGCTTTTTGAGGAAATCACATTCCAGCACCTTCCTCGCAATGAGAATCAGTTGGCTGATGCACTAGCCACTTTGTCTTCAATGTTTAATGTCAGCTGCGACAAAAGCTTGACTCACATCGAGATTCAGCATCGAGATTTGCCAGCATATTCCTACTCCTGCGCAGCAATTGAGGATAATAAAGATGATAAGCCTTGGTATCATGACATCAAGCAGTATATCCTGAACAGAGAGTATCCTCCAGGGGCATCGGAAAAGGATAAAAGAACACTTAGAAGGCTGTCAATGAACTTCTTCTTGAGTGGCGAGGTTCTCTACAAGAGGAATCATGATAAAGTACTCCTTAGGTGTGTGGCGAAGAAGGAGGCAGAAAGGATCATGAGTGAGGTGCATGAAGGCTCGTTCGGGACACATTCCAACGGGCATACTATGGCAAGGAAGATATTAAGGGCTGGCTATTATTGGCTGCAGATGGAGTCAGATTGCTACAGTTTTGTAAGAAAGTGCCACAAATGCCAGATTTATGCTGATCATATACATGTACCACCGGCTTCATTAAATGTCTTGACTGCACCTTGGCCATTTTCAATGTGGGGCATGGATGTCATTGGTCCCATAGAGCCCAAGGCGTCAAACGGGCACCGTTTCATTCTAGTTGCAATTGATTACTTCACCAAATGGGTTGAAGCTGCCTCATATTCCAGCATAACCAGTTCTGTGGTTGCCAAGTTTGTAAAAAAGGACCTGGTGTGTCGCTATGGTCTCCCGGATAAAATCATCACGGACAATGGTAGCAATCTAAACAGTAAGATGATGAAAGAATTGTGCGCAGAGTTTAAGATCAAACATCACAATTCCTCTCCCTACCGTCCAAAGATGAATGGGGCAGTCGAAGCAGCCAATAAGAATATCAAGAGAATCGTGCAGAAGATGGTAGTAACCTATAAAGACTGGCACGAAATGCTTCCTTTTGCTTTGCACGGGTATCGCACCTCAGTACGCACTTCGACCGGGGCAACCCCCTTCTCTCTAGTGTATGGGTCAGAAGCAGTTCTTCCCGTTGAAGTTGAGATACCCTCTCTACGGGTGCTGTTGGAAACCGAGTTGGAAGAAGCAGAATGGGTCCAAGCTCGTCAGGATCAGCTGAATCTCATTGAGGAGAAAAGAATTGCTGCCCTATGTCATGGTCATTTGTATCAACAAAGGATGAAGACAGCCTTCGACAAGAAGGTTCGCCCTCGAGAATTCAACGAAGGAGACCTTGTGCTCAAGAAGATCCTGCCTATCCAGAGTGACCCCCGTGGGAAATGGACTCCTAGCTATGATGGGCCATATGTAATAAAGAAAACCTTTTCTGGAGGAGCATTGATACTCACCAACATGGATGGTGAAGAACTCAAACCCAGTTAATTCAGACTCAGTCAAGAAATATTACGCCTGAGAAAAATAAAAGAAAAAAGAGAAAGATGAGCCAAGCAAGAATTAGCTCGCTAGTTCGAAAACCCGAAAGGGCGGCCTAGGCAAAATTGAGCGACCCGGTGGATTGAAAACCCAAAAGGGCGATCCAGGCAAAAATTAGGGTCAGAAAAGTTGGACATAAAAGAAATGGGGCAAGCAGTGCTTCCAAAAGCTTGGATAAAAGGGTGATCAAGGCTGCAAGTATGAGCGGTTGGCATCAAACGCTCCAGAGACAAAGAATATTCATAAGATCTGCTGCGTCCATTCTCCTTTCTCTTTTTCTTAGTTTCAGGAAAATTTCCAATGTACTCTTTTCAGTCAGCGTGACATTCTGCGCGTCTGACTCCCGTATGAATAAAAGTCCAAATTTTTCACTCTATCAGTTTGCTGTCTTATCATTGCTTTCTTTTCATTTCTGATTTTTTAAACTACGTTTTATGGTAGATGATAAATAAATCACGGAAATGTGCATACGTCATAGCATTAAGATCATTGCGAAATTTTTGAAAATGACAACAAAAAGAGACGATCTTTCAGTCAAGTAAGCTCACCGAAAATCAAATAAGAAGCGCTGATTGCATTGAAACAAGAGGACGAAGCTCGGCTCCCGAATAATTATCATAAATAATCATGGTGTCTCATGACGCAAGTCCCGCGAGTGGATCGGGCCAGCAAAGGAAAAGCCAAAAGAGCAAAAGAGCACAAAAAGAAAAATATGTATGAAAAAAAAAGGATTGAAAAAGCAAAAGAGCAATAAACAAATAAAGTCATGCATTACATTCCCCAAGCATAAAATCATGCACCCATCATACATAGGAAATAATAATAAAAAAGAAAAGAGAAATTCAGACATTTGCATCACATTCATCATAAGAAAAAGAAAAGAAAAAAAGCAATCATGGCATTTGCATCGCACACGTTGGTGCATTTTCCAGTTGCAGACAAGTGAGAGAGGATGAACACCGCAGTGTTAACGCTCGTCTTCAGATTCCAGAAAATGCTCCCCCAAGTTGGGAGTTCAAAAAAAAAAAGGAGAAAAGAAAAGAGAGCGCTCAGGCGCGCATTGCGGATTGGAGCCCAAAGAGGTCAACGCTCCCTTCTGCCCAGGTCTCACATCGTGTACGAGCAACACGATGGACCGCAGCCCCATGTGAGGTTCAACGGAATAGTTGTATCAGCCTAAGATACAGTGGACGCCGTGCATTGATCAGTATATCAGTTCCGGAGCTGATAACGATCCCCCCGGTCGCTCGAAAAGGCCAACAGGAAGAGCGTGCTCCTCAAAGCCACGTGCAAACTCGGATTCTTCAAGAGTTCGTTTAAGGATTACAGGTTTTAGGCAGCCTGGGCAATTTACCGCATTCTGCACGCAAGTGCCCATTTTACTTTTCTGTTTGCACGCCAAGTGCCCATTTACTTTTCTGTCTGCACGCAAGTGTCCATTTTACCTTGTCTGTCTGCACGCAAGTGCCCATTTTACCTTTTCTGTCTACACGTCAGTGTTCAGTTACTGTTTCCGCAGCAACACGAAAGTGCCCATCTATTCAAAAAAAAATAGAAAAAGAAAAAGAGGAAAATTCGGGTTTCCCCAAGTAGACAAAATCGGTATAATTTCTGAATTCTTTATCTTCATTTTGCCTTGGAATATGTTTCGGCCAATTCATATTCCTCGTTAAAATTCAGATAAAGAGGGGCAGCTGTCATACCCCAATTTTGTCCGGCTTAGGTCAAAACCCTAATTTTCCACACAAAAAATATATAATAAATTATGCATTGCATTTTGGATCCTAGAAACCGCTTCAAAGTTTTTGAAATCATTTTTAGGGTTAGAATGCACTTTTTAAGAAATTAGGGTTTTGAAAAATATGTTATGCATGCATGGCAAGCTTTGGAAAATATTTTATGCATGCATGGCAAAGACCTAAAAAACATTTTTGTGGAAAGCAAGAATTGATTTCTACTCTGTTCCAATGGCCAAGAATCGATTTATACTATTTTGTAAAGGCCATGAAATCGATTCCTTAATCCAATATTAAACCATGAAATCGATTTTCAGGCCATTTTAAGGAGCCAAGAATCGATTCCTCCTTATTTTGTCAAAGCATGAAATCGATTTTCAGGCCATTTTAAGGAGCCAAGAATCGATTCCTCCTTATGTTATCAAAGCATGAAATCGATTTTCAGGCCATTTTAAAGAGCCAAGAATCGATTCCTCCCTATTTTATCAAAGCATGAAATCGATTTTCAAGCAATTTCAAAGAGCCAAGAATCGATTCCTCACTCATCTAACTAAGCTTGGAATCGATTCATGTGATTTTTCAAAGGTAAAGAATCGATTCTCTCATATTTGACTTCATCAAACAATCGATTCATCCTTGCAATAAATGTTTTTTAAAAAAATTCTACGCTTTCCTAAGCCTATAAATAGGCAGCCTCAAGTCACATTTTCACAGACACATTTTTTCACGAGATCAGAGAAGACAATTTTCGCAAATCTCATTTTCCAGAAACCCATTTTTGCGAGATCCCTCACATTTTAAAAAAACTCTTCTACGCTTCATTTTTTTGCTCCATTCGTTCCGTTGGTCCGTCTGAGCTGATCGTCTGCAAGAGTTAGTCAGGGTCGCGTTCTCCAAATTGTAATATCGGCCTTCATCAGAGGTATTTCTGTCTTTAAATTTGTTAATATTTAGTTAATGTGATCCGTGCCAAAATTGCCCTGTGTGATTTGACTTAGCTATAGTGTTTATTTACTTGTTCTTGTATATTATCGTCCATTGTTGATGATGAACCATGTGATTCCCACTTATGCCTAGTGCATCATATTCTAAGTGGTGAAGATGGTCTCAGATGATTCAACTTGCCCCTTTCAAATCCTTTCAAAAACATTTTTCATTAGAACTACGTCGCTTTGATTCCCGTTTGGGATACGTAGGAGCGAGTCACGTTCTCGTCAAGCGCAACGAATAAAAATCCTTTTCGCAACCATAAACAAATCATTTTCATAAAACAAACCAAAAGAATTATTTTCAAACCCATTGTTGCTAGTAGCTCATCAGAGCCTTCGTTCGTTTAGCTATTAGTGGCAATGTCCTTTTTCTCCTAAGAATAATAAACGATGATCCATCATAACCTTTGTTAGTTTGATCATCGTACAAATCAATCTTTTTCGAAAATCACTTTCAAAAAGATAATAAAAACAAGTTGTTATCAATAGTCCATCAGAACCATTGTTCGTTTGACTAGCGGTACAACTCTTTTTGAGTATTTAGCAGTGATTCATCATAGCCTCTGCTAGTTTAATCATTTGCTAATGCTCGTCCTATTTCAAAAACTCACTAAAAAGGATAAAAAACAAAAACTTTTCAAAAAGAACCCAAGAACTACGTAGCTTTGAATTCTCCATCGCACCGGGAGATACGTAGGAGCGGGCCATGTCCCGTCAAGCACTTTTTTTCTAAAAACCCTTTTTTTCCCCTTTCTCACCCAAAGTAAAATTTTCATTAAAGTTTTCCCATTCATCTCCAAATGAGAAATAAATAGGCAAATCTAGGCATTTTTCAAATCAAACGTTAAAACCACACATTTAATTAGAGGTTCCCTTTCGGTAGAAAGGACGTGCGCGGTGCTAACACCTTCCTCGCACGTAATCGACCCCCGAACCCATATCTCTAGTTTCCAAAAGACCATCCGCCTTGTCCAAAAGACCTTTTTTCAATGTTTTGGTCTTAAAATTAAAATATTGGTGGCGGCTCCAAAATTTTCCACGTTGTACATTGAGAAACCCAAACCGGGGATTTTTCGGGGTGCAACAGCGTGCCAACTTGGGAAGATTTTCTACACTCATTTCGTTAATTCAAGATTGTGTTCCAGCAACTAAAAGACCTTTCTGAGGATGTCGATCCTCGGTTAGTTGGATGAAAGACTTAACGAAATTTTGAGGACAAAATTCTTTCAAGTTGGGGAGAATGTAACATCCGCAAAATAATTAATAGAATTATTTGGATGTTAACCCAATTGAATTGATTTAGTACTTGACTGGTAAATTTATTGAGTGCTAAAATTATTTATTGGTTGTCATCGGATCGTTAACCGGATAATACAGGTCAAGGAAGTTTTGGAATCGAAATAAGAGATTTAGATCAATATGGTAATTGGACCACGTTACCACATATATATTAAATAAATAAATATATGTGTGTATGTGTGTGTTAAAAAGGAAGAAAAGAATTAAAAAGAGAAAAGGGAGAGGGATACGGGAACAGAGAGGGAAAAAGAGAGAAAAGAGAGGAGAAGAGAAAGAATGGGGGGAGGAAGAAGAAGAGGAAAAAAGGACTATTTCGGTTCATCAAAACAACTTCCTTCCAACACGAAAAATGTTCCGCGTTCCTTCCTCTTCGTTTTGGTACCAATTTCATGACGATCAACTCACTCTCTCTCACTTGGCCATTTTCGTGTTTTGGAGGTTTCGTGGGATATCCGATTTTGGGTTGGTTTTGAAGGTTTAAGTTCGATTAGGAACGAACCCAAGGTGGATTACTCGAGTATTAAAGTTCGATTGGATGATTGGGAGCTAGTTGGGTGAGTTAGGTTGGAGAAATCACATTTTGGGGTTTATGTGTGAATAGTGTCATGGAGGTTAGGGGAGGAAGATGATGAATAGTGTTCATGAAGGATTTCGGAGAATTCGGTTTTACGGTCAAAAGATTTCTCGAGGTCGAGTGGGAAGCTTTGGGAGCGGATACGGATGTCGCCGAAGAGTGGAATCGATTCGGGGAGCGTTCGTGCGGTTATGTCAGAAAAGCGTTTTCTCGGAAAGTCTCGGTGTTTCGTGATTTTCATCACGATAGGTGAGTTCTCCTCACGTTTAGGATTTTCTGTTTCGAATTAATTGATTTAATGTTTTATCGCTTTCGCTGGACTGGAATATTTCTTGATAATGTCTGATTCGGGTTAGGAATTGATCGGAGCGAGTCTCGGGTTGAGTCGTGTTGAAATGGAATTTTTAGTGATTTGATTTCGGAAGATTTTGAGTCAAAAACTATTATTTTTAAATATGTCGAATTTTGATGAAAATAGAATGTGTTGAGTCTTTGACTGGATTGGTTGATCGAGTGAGGACGTTGGATATGTTTTTGTACTATTTTGGTGTTATGCGCACGATCCGTGCGCCCCAGGCGCACGAACCGTGCGTCTGGTTCTGTTTCTATTTCGCAAATTTTTATAAAAGGGCGCAGGACCCGTGCGTATGGGAGCACGGTCCGTGCGTAGCGTTCTGTCCAAGTTTTCCAAATTTGCCCGAAACGATCCCGATCGATTCCAATCCTCTCCCAATCCTTTCCTAACCCTTCTTTAATGATATTAGGCTTATAATGCCATGATTTTGGGTATGTTTCAAAAGAGTTTCATAAAATACTTTTGATGTTCAAATCGTTTCGAAAAACCGAAATATAGTATACGTGTGAGGACATGTTTTTATCGAAAAGAAAACGGACTATGAGTCCTACGTGGTATGGTATAACTGACGCGGAATGATTATTATTTATTCGTCTAAACCGGTCTACGATTCACGATATATATATTATATCGATTATAGGAGTCGGCCCAATGTGGGTGGTTATACATGATTGTAGATCTATATATTATATCGAGTTTGGGTGACGACCCATGTTGACATACTAGGCGGGGTAGTCATGAACCCTTACCCTAGGCTTCGTGCCATTAGGAGACACTATTGGTTATGGGGTTCACCGGAAGATGCAATGGGATTGCGGCCGGTGTTATGTTAAAAGTTATTGTACTATGTTCACCAGAAGATGCAAGCGGATTGCGGCTGGTGGTACGTAGAAAGGCCTAGGATGCTAGTTCATCGGGAAATGCAAGTGGATTGCAGTCGATGTCTTACTAGATCGAAGCCTTAGTATATGTTCCACCGGGATTAGCAAGCGGATTGCGGTCGGTTGTATCAAATCTTAAAAATGTTTTAAATGGACCGAGAGTGTTAGTAGGGGTCTCGGTAGAACTCACTGAGATTGTATCTCATTGTTTATATGTTGTGGTTTTCCAGATAAACAGGGAAAGTGGAGATCCAAGAGGCACGAGTAGGTGGTACTCGGATGGTTGCTGAAGACTTAGCTTTTATGCTTAAGTTATGTTTTCCCTTGTTATTTATGTATCACGGCATTATGACCTTAACTATTGTAAAAGTTATGTATTTATTTCCGTTTTCTTGTGCGATATTGAACACTGTATTTCACTGATGGTTTATGGTCTTATTTATGTTTAAGACTGTTCTGTTGTTATTCAGTGAAAATTTTATTGTGGTGTTCAGTATTTAAACAGGAAATATATCTCTGATGTTTTAGGAATGGTGCACTTGGGTATTTTTACTCGATAAAAATACCGGGGTGTTACAGCTGGTATCAGAGCAGTTCGACCTAGTCGGACTTAGTTTAGGGTTGAGTCGATTCCTTGCTAGTCCTTGTCGTAATTACACTTGTGATGCTAAGAGACATTGAGCCTGATCAACTTAATACTTAGTGCATCATAAGCGGAATTATACCAGGATGATCAAGACGCAATCCTCGACCAAGACCGGAGTCACCGACCGGTGCATCCTCAGGAAAGGTGGCATGACGGTGGAAGAATGCACCGCTATGTTTGAGAAGTTGTCTCAGTTTTACCAAGTGGTAAAATAAGCTTCGGATGACGAATGGAGAATGCAGAAGTATAAGAGGGGCCTTAGTGCTTTTATGACTTAGGGTCTCAGTTCTTATACTATTACCAATTATGTTGCCTTAATGCAATCAGCCTATGTCGTCGAGGATGATCTCATAGGGAGTATGGGAAAAGAAGGAAGGTAGTTGAATTATCAACTCCGAATGAAAAGTCCTAAGATAATTTCATCAAAGGAAAAACAGGTGCAATTCTTCGATTCTTCAAAGATCAGAAGATGTTCTAACTGTGGAAAGCATCACAGTGGTGATTGTAAGCAAAGATCTAATCGGCGCTATTATTGTAATGAAGAGGGTCACTATGGTAAAGAGTGCCCTGCAAGGAAGAGTTCCAAGGAGTTACAAGCAGCTCCAAGGCAAAGACGAGTCAACACTTTGGATGCTCAGACAGTTGCAACGGCTGACAGGTTACTGAAGGATATGGGATCTCCTTTCAATAACTCCGTTAGTATATTATGCGATTCGGGTGCAACCCAATGTTTTACAGCACGATCGCGTGTGAATCGGTTGGAATTAGCTTTATCATCGCTATCCGAGCCGATAACTATTTTAACTGCTGCTAAGGGTCGTGTCCAGATCTAATCTTTGTATAGAATTGTCTACTTGTCATAGGAGGCAGAAATTTAGTTGTAGAATTTATTGTTTGCCTATGAGAAGTGTGGACACCATTTTGGGTATGGATTTGATGACTGCAAATCATGTTGCAATCGACTGTGTTAATCAACTATCAGCTTCGCTTCAGAATCAGTTAAATTGTCTAGGACAAATTCTGAAGCGGTTACCTAGTTCACCTTAGACGGTCAATCTTTTTTCCAAGGTGCGGAAGCACATGTTAGTATGTTATCTGCATCCACTGAAACTAGTTTAGATTTGGCGAACATTCAGGTTGTGAATGACTTTCTGGATGTTTTCACGATGAAGTTTCTTCTGAACCTCCAGAGCGAAAGGTAGAGTTTACCGTAGAATTGGTTCCTGGCACGGGATCAATATCTATTGTTTCTTATAGAATGTTCCTTTAGAATTGAAGGAACTGAAGTGTCAACTTGAAGAATTAATATCGAAAAGGTTTATCCGACCGAGTGCTTCTCCATGGGGTGCTCCGGTATTGCTAGTTAAGAAAAAGGACGGAAGCATGAGATTGTGTATTGACTACCGTCAACTCAACAAGGTGACGACTAAAAACAAATATCCATTGCCAAGGATAGACGATTTGCTTGACCAACTTCGAGGTGCCATGGTATTTTCAAAAATTGATCTGAGATCGGGTTATCATCAAATAAAGGTACGAGCCTTAGATATTCCGAAGACAGCTTTCCGTACGAGGTATGGACATTACGAGTTCGTAGTAATGCCCTTCGGTTTGACTAATGCTCCAGCCGTATTCATGGATTACATGAACCGAGTGTTCCACCCTTATCTGGATCAGTTCGTTGTGGTTTTCATTGATGATATCTTGGTGTACTCTAAGACTATTGGGGAGCATGCCCAACATCTCCGCATTATTCTGAACGTACTCCGAGAGAAGAAATTGTATGCCAAGCCGTCGAAGAGTGACTTCTGGATGCCGGAAGTGAAGTTTTTGGGACGCGTGATTTCCCAATCGGGAGTTGCGGTGGATCCTAGTAAGGTGGAAGCGGTGTTGAATTGGGAACGACCAACATCAGCCACTGAAATCAGAAGTTTTCTAAGTATAGCCGGTTACTACAGGAAGTTTATCGAAGGATTCTCACAAATGGTTCTTCCACTTACTCGGTTAACTCGTAAGGGTCAACCTTTTACGCGGGATGCCGATTGTGGAGAATGTTTTCAAGATTTGAAGGTTCGGTTGACTTCTGCTCCAATCCATATTCTTCCAGATCCGTCTTTGCAATTCCAAATTTACAGCGATGCTTCTGGGAAGGGTTTAGGATGTGTTCTTGTGCAGAATCAACAAGAGGTAGCATATGCATTCAGGCAATTGAAGATTCATGAGGAGAATTATCCGACTCACGATTATGAGTTGGCAGCTATTGTGTATGCACTGAATATTTGGAGACGTTACCTGTATGGGTCTCGTTTCGATGTCTTTAGTGATCACAATAGTTTAAGGTATTAGTTTGATCAGAAAGAACTGAATAGCAGGCAGAGAAGTGTGTTGAGTTTCTGGAGGATTATAAATTCGTGTTGATGTAGCAATCAAGAGAGGCCAATGTTGTAGCTGATGCGCTAAGTAGGAAATCCATTCACATGGCAGAGTTAATGATGCAAGAAATGGAATTGTTAGAGTCTTTTAGATCTAAGTTGGATTACATCCATAAATTTCCACTATAGTGGCAAGGTTTTGGTGTTAACCCTTCGCTTGAGAAGGTTAACGATCAAATAGCATTTTGTGATTCCGTTTGACAAGACGAACGTGAATATGGGGTGCTCCGGTATTGCTAGTTAAGAAAAAGGACGGAAGCATGAGATTGTGTATTGACTACCGTCAACTCAACAAGGTGACGACTAAAAACAAATATCCATTGCCAAGGATAGACGATTTGCTTGACCAACTTCGAGGTGCCGTGGTGTTTTCAAAAATTGATCTGAGATCGGGTTATCATCAAATAAAGGTACGAGCCTTAGATATTCCGAAGACAGCTTTCCGTACGAGGTATGGACATTACGAGTTCGTAGTAATGCCCTTCGGTTTGACTATTGCTCCAACCGTATTCATGGATTACATGAACCGAGTGTTCCACCCTTATCTGGATCAGTTCGTTGTGGTTTTCATTGATGATATCTTGGTGTACTCTAAGACTATTGGGGAGCATGCCCAACATCTCCGCATTATTCTGAACGTACTCCGAGAGAAGAAATTGTATGCCAAGCTGTCGAAGAGTGACTTCTGGATGCCGGAAGTGAAGTTTTTGGGACGCGTGATTTCCCAATCGGGAGTTGCGGTGGATCCTAGTAAGGTGGAAGCGGTGTTGAATTGGGAACGACCAACGTTAGCCACTGAAATCAGAAGTTTTCTAAGTATAGCCGGTTACTACAGGAAGTTTATCGAAGGATTCTCACAAATGGTTCTTCCACTTACTCGGTTAACTCGTAAGGGTCAACCTTTTACGCGGGATGCCGATTGTGGAGAATGTTTTCAAGATTTGAAGGTTCGGTTGACTTCTGCTCCAATCCATATTCTTCTAGATCCGTCTTTGCAATAACAAATATACAACGATGCTTCTGGGAAGGGTTTAGGATGTGTTCTTGTGCAGAATCAACAAGAGGTAGCATATGCATTCAGGCAATTGAAGATTCATGAGGAGAATTATCCGACTCACGATTATGAGTTGGCAGCTATTGTGTATGCACTGAAGATTTGGAGACGTTACCTGTATGGGTCTCGTTTCGATGTCTTTAGTGATCACAAAAGTTTAAGGTATCAGTTTGATCAGAAAGAACTGAATAGCAGGCAGAGAAGTGTGTTGAGTTTCTGGAGGATTATAAATTCGTGTTGATGTAGCAATCAAGAGAGGCCAATGTTGTAGCTGATGCGCTAAGTAGGAAATCCATTCACATGGCAGAGTTAATGATGCAAGAAATGGAATTGTTAGAGTCTTTTAGATCTAAGTTGGATTACATCCATAAATTTCCACTATAGTGGCAAGGTTTTGGTGTTAACCCTTCGCTTGAGAAGGTTAACGATCAAATAGCATTTTGTGATTCCGTTTGACAAGACGAACGTGAATACGAATATGTAAGTGAGGTAACTGCTGACTGTTTTCACGTTGCGAATAACCATCAAAGGATTAATTGATGGATCTGCTGCAAGGGACTGGAATTTCCAAAGTGAAGTTTGGCGTGCGGTATGGTAGTTTTGAAAAATCATTTTTGTGAAAACCCGCATGCTAAAGTTAATTTTGGGAACGAATCAAGAGGCTAATAGGATCTGATTGAGGAAAATCATAGAAGGCGTGCTTAGGTTGAGGGGAAACTCAACGCTACTGGCTAATTCGGAAAGGGATTGGGTGCGTCGTAGAAGAATATATTGTGACGAAAGTTACAATAAAGGAAGAAGGGTTTTGCGTTCTGTCTGATAGTTGTTTTGAGAACACTTGATATGATTTTCATTACTTCCGAAATTAATTGATGTTCCCACGGTTTATTTCTACGTTTAAGATAAACGTTCTGGTAAATCCTCATTCCATCTTTTTGAAAAGTTCTATCTCGAAATCCCAAGGGCGAGTCAGGAAGTTTCACAGATGACTTTTCCGTCACATTTTTCAATGTGTATGAGAACTGTTGTGGATATTAGAAGATTTGTTGAGAAAGTGTTTACACCCTTCGAGGAAATCGTGTTTGTTTTTACCTCTACCGAGGAGTACCAGTTCGTGGATCTCATTTTCAACCTGTATTTCTATCAAGTGTCTTGTATTAAACCCTTTGATTTAGATTAATCAAAGTTGGGGAGTAAACGAGGATAATTGGAATGAAGCTCCGGAAGTGTTTTCAAACGCGGTGCCGAGCCTATGTAGGCGAATGAGGAGTTTCTCGTGTTGATTCGTAACAAGAGAGTTCGGACTGTAATCTTAGAAGCGTTCTAGGGTAGTAGTCGAACATACTTAAGATTGGCGTGCCAACTTGGGAAGATTTTCTACACTCATTTCGTTAATTCAAGATTGTGTTCCAGCAACTAAAAGACCTTTCTGAGGATGTCGATCCTCGGTTAGTTGGATGAAAGACTTAACGAAATTTTGATGACAAAATTCTTTCAAGTTGGGGAGAATGTAACATCCGCAAAATAATTAATAGAATTATTTGGATGTTAACCCAATTGAATTGATTTAGTACTTGACTGGTAAATTTATTGAGTGCTAAAATTATTTATTGGTTGTCATCGGATCGTTAACCGGATAATACGGGTCAAGGAAGTTTTGGAATCGAAATAAGAGATTTAGATCAATATGGTAATTGGACCACGTTACCACATATATATTAAATAAATAAATATATGTGTGTGTTAAAAAGGAAGAAAAGAATTAAAAAGAGAAAAGGGAGAGGGATACGGGAACACAGAGGGAAAAAGAGAGAAAAGAGAGGAGAAGAGAAAGAATGGGGGGAGGAAGAAGAAGAGGAAAAAAGGAGTACTTCGATTCATCAAAACGACTTCCTTCCAACACGAAAAATGTTCCGCGTTCCTTCCTCTTCGTTTTGGTACCAATTTCATGACGATCAACTCACTCTCTCTCACTTGGCCATTTTCGTGTTTTGGAGGTTTTGTGGGAGATCCGATTTTGGGTTGGTTTTGAAGGTTTAAGTTCGATTAGGAACGAACCCAAGGTGGATTACTCGAGTATTAAAGTTCGATTGGATGATTGGGAGCTAGTTGGGTGAGTTAGGTTGGAGAAATCACATTTTGGGGTTTATGTGTGAATAGTGTCATGGAGGTTAGGGGAGGAAGATGATGAATAGTGTTCATGAAAGATTTCGGGGAATTCGGTTTTACGGTCAAAAGATTTCTCGAGGTCGAGTGGGAAGCTTTGGGAGCGGATACGGATGTCGCCAAAGCGTGGAATTGATTCGGGGAGCGTTCGTGCGGTTATGTCAGAAAAGCGTTTTCTCGGAAAGTCTCGGTGTTTCGTGATTTTCATCACGATAGGTGAGTTCTCCTCACGTTTAGGATTTTACGTTTTGAATTAATTGATTTAATGTTTTATCGCTTTCGCTGGACTGGAATATTTCTTGATAATGTCTGATTCGGGTTAGGAATTGATCGGAGCGAGTCTCGGGTTGAGTCGTGTTGAAATGGAATTTTTAGTGATTTGATTTCGGAAGATTTTGAGTCAATTTTAAATATGTCGAATTTTGATGAAAATAGAATGTGTTGAGTCTTTGATTGGATTGGTTGATCGAGTGAGGACGTTGGATATGTTTTTGTACTATTTTGGTGTTAGGATTGGACTGGAACAGGTACCGGAAGTGATCGGAATTGATCGGAACGACGAAAAACGCAAAGCGGAATGAAAATAGAATGCTTTCAAATGCGCACGATCCGTGCGCCCCAGGCGCACGAACCGTGCGTCTGGTTCTGTTTCTATTTCGCAAACTTTTATAAAAGGGCGCACGACCCGTGCGTATGGGAGCACGGTCCGTGCGCAGCGTTCTGTCCAAGTTTTCCAAATTTGCCCGAAACGATCCCGATCGATTCCAATCCTCTCCCAATCCTTTCCTAACCCTTCTTTAATGATATTAGGCTTATAATGCCATGATTTTGGGTATGTTTCAAAAGAGTTTTATAAAATACTTTTGATGTTCAAATCGTTTCGAAAAACCGAAATATAGTATACGTGTGAGGACATGTTTTTATCGAAAAGAAAACGGACTATGAGTCCTACGTGGTATGGTATAACTGACGCGGAATGATTATTATTTATTCGTCTAAACCGGTCTACGATTCACGATATATATATTATATCGATTATAGGAGTCGGCCCAATGTGGGTGGTTATACATGATTGTAGATCTATATATTATATCGAGTTTGGGTGACGACCCATGTTGACATACTAGGCGGGGTAGTCATGAACCCTTACCCTAGGCTCCGTGCCATTAGGAGACACTATTGGTTATGGGGTTCGCCGGAAGATGCAATGGGATTGCGGCCGGTGTTATGTTAAAAGTTATTGTACTATGTTCACCAGAAGATGCAAGCGGATTGCGGCTGGTGGTACGTAGAAAGGCCTAGGATGCTAGTTCATCGGGAAACGCAAGTGGATTGCAGTCGATGTCTTACTAGATCGAAGCTTTAGTATATGTTCCACCGGGATTAGCAAGCGGATTGCGGTCGGTGTTGTATCAAATCTTAAAAATGTTTTAAATGGACCGAGAGTGTTAGTAGGGGTCTCGGTAGAACTCACTGAGATTGTATCTCATTGTTTATATGTTGTGGTTTTACAGATAAACAGGGAAAGTGGAGATCCAAGAGGCACGAGTAGGTGGTACTCGGATGGTTGCTGAAGACTTAGCTTTTATGCTTAAGTTATGTTTTCCCTTGTTAGTTATGTATCACGGCATTATGACCTTAACTGTTGTAAAAGTTATGTATTTATTTCCGCTTTCTTGTGTGATATTGAACACTATATTTCACTGATGGTTTATGGTCTTATTTATGTTTAAGACTGTTCTGTTGTTATTCAGTGAAAATTTTATTGTGGTGTTCAGTATTTAAACAGGAAATATATCTCTGATGTTTTAGGAATGGTGCACTTGGGTATTTTTACTCGATAAAAATACCGGGGTGTTACAATCATTATCTGCAAGGAACACATACTTCAAATGAGAGGGGAGTTGTTTCATTTCAGTGATCTTTTTCTCGGGACTCTCCCCCCTATCTAGCTCTTCCTTTTTCTTGGAGACATTTTCTATTTGAGAAGCTTCAAACTGCCGGATACAGTCTTCTATTTCACTGCCCAGATTCTCCTCTGCTTCTTCAATAGAATTCACAATTACCTTTTCCAATGGAGGAGATGGTACTTCCTGTCTAAAGGTCTCTTTCACAGAGTTATCAATCATATCCACCCTAAAACACTGTCCTTCGTCATCCGGATGGCGCATAGCTTCAAAAACACTAAAAGTAATCTTCTCATCCTGGAACCTCAAGATCAGCTTCCCTTGTTGCACATCAATCAAAGCTCGCCCTGTGGCTAAAAATGGTCTACCCAGGATAAGTGGTACATCTGCATCCTCCTCCATGTCAAGGATCACAAAGTCTACCGGAAACAGGAATTTATCAACTCTGACTAGAACATCTTCCAACACTCCATAAGGATATTTTACTAATCGATCAGCAAGTGTCAGCGACATTCTAGTAGGCTTTACCTCGCCACCACCCAGTCTCTTCAGCATAGACAATGGCATAAGATTAATACTGGCCCCCAGATCACAAAGAGCTTTGCCAATGGCTATGTCGCCAATTGCACACGGAATGGTGAAGTTTCCCGGATCTTTCATTTTCTGAGGGAGCTTCCTCTGGATTATAGCACTGCACTCCTCAGTCAAAGCCACTGTTTCGTCCTCTTTGAGTTTCCTCTTCTTTGTCAAAAGCTCCTTCATGAATTTGGCATATATGGGCATCTGTTCTAGAGCTTCTGCGAAGGGTATATTGATTTGTAGCCGCTTGAAAACCTCCATGAACTTAGAAAACTGCTCATCTTTTTGATTTTTCTTGCTAGCATGAGGATACGGTAACTTCACTTGCGGAGGAGGTGCCTTGAGTTTCTCTTGTACCTGCACATCAAAGAACAAATTGTTTTTATTAGGGTTAGACTTCACACCTTCTTCACTTTCCTTACTCAACTCATTTTCAACTTCTCCATTTTTTTCATTTTCATTCTTTTCACTCAACTCTTTTCTTTCATTTTCAACTGACACCTTCTTTTCACAATTTACCACAGGAGTCGGCAACTCCCGACCACTTCTTAGAGAGATAGCCTTAGCAGTTTCATCCCTAGGGTTGTCAACTGTATTAGCTGAGAAACCGCTGTTAGATGATCCAGCAAGCTGCTTTGATAACTGCCCAATTTGAGTCTCTAGATTCTTTATGAAAGCTTCATGATTCTTTTCCATATTCTTCATAGCTTGGTCTTGAGATTGAAAGGTTGTCTTTGTCATTTGCATAAACTGAGTCAACGCTTCCTCCATAGGAGATGGCTTTCTTTGTTCTTGACTAGGTTGCTGCTGATGTGACCCTGCGGTATCATTATTCTTCCAAGAGAAGTTGGGATGATTCTTCCACCCAGGATTGTAGGTGTTAGAATAAGGGTTCCCACCTTGCTTCTGAAAGTTGCCCATATAATTAATCTGTTCACTGTTATCTCCATGAGTTGCACAGTCACCTTCATGAGCATTTCTGCCACAATAATTACATGCCCCCGTTTGCACTGCTTGAACGGTTGCAGGAGTTTGAGATCCACTTGGCAAAGCAGCAGCTAACTGTTTAGTGAGAGCCTCAATTTGAAGTGACATTACCTTTTGTTGAGCCAACACAGCACTATTAGCGTCCAACTCTAAAATTCCTGGCCTCTTTGTTGCCCCTCTATCATTTTGAATCCGGTACTCATTAGAAGCCATATGCTCCACTAACTGTCTTGCTTCCTCTTCAGTTTTAGTACCCAAAGACCCTCCAGCTGAGGCATCTAACATCATTCTTGTTTGAGGTCGCAAACCATGACAGAAAGTTTGCAACTGAACAAAGTCATCAATACCATGCCCAGGACATTTTTTTAATAACAGTTTGAACCTTTCCCAAGCATCATAAAGAGACTCAGCATCTCCTTGCTCAAAATTTGATATTTCAGCCCGTTTCTTGATGAACTTAGAAATTGGAAAGAATCTTTCTAAGTACTTGCTCTCTAGATCACCCCAATTGTTAATAGTTCCTGCTGGGATAGTGTTTAGCCAATCTTTAGCCCTCCCAGTCAAAGTATATGGAAAGAGACGCAACTTTTTCTGGTCATCAGTCACTCCCACAGGATTTGTGGACCCACAAATTTCATAGAACTGAAATAAGTGTTGATTTGGATCTTCAGCATCAGACCCAGAGAATTGTTCTGATTTCAAGGCAGTGAGGATCGAAGACTTGATCTCAAATGCCACAGCTCCCACAGGTTGGAAGGTGTATGCTTGAACGCCTTGATTTCTTCTACCAAAGTCGCCAAGAGTGCGAGCATGTGGTGGATTTTCTCCCATAATTTCAGTCACAGTTTGTTGCACAGAAGATTCTCCGGTTGTTGCTCCTTGCTTCCTTAACCTTGCTTCCTTTCTATTAGCTCTAGCGGTTTTCTCAATCTCCGGATCGAAAAGTAAATCCTTAGGATTAACAGCTCCGCGCATGCACTGAGAACACAAGAAACTCGGACAAGTGTCAAAGCAAACTGTGTAATATATATACTATAACAAAAATAACAGAAATAAAACTAAAGTGAATGTAAAAATGTACGGGTTCGAATTAGCAGTTGCCTTCGAATTACTAGTTCATGTAATTTCAATCCCCGACAACGGCGCCAAAAACTTGTTGAGATATTGGCAAGTGTACCAAATCGTTCAAGTAATAAAATCGGTAAGAACCGGATATCGTCCTCAAGGATCGAAGTTAATTTACTAAGACGTTAACAACAACTAATGTGAACCAAATTTAAATGGGTTTGATGGATATGGTTGAGCTATGAAGCTCGAAGGTAAAGCAATAAAATATTTTTGAGTTTTTAACGAGAGAAACGAAGAACACGTTGGAAAAGATACGATGGAGGAAATGCTAGGGACGAACTCCTATTGATTTCACACTATTGCGCTAATCTAATTCGAAGGACAAACTCTCTCTAATTTGCTATCAAACCAACACTATCAACTAATTCCTAATTCCTTAGGTAATTAGTACTTTGTAGATAACTAGAATCCCCAATTCCTTAGATTATTCTAATTAACAACAAGCAGTAAAAACAAAGGTTTGCAATATACAACAATTCATAGATTATTCCTAAACCACAAATTGAAGGTATCGAAATTCAAACATTCAAAATAAAATTTCCATTTCATAATTGAACAAAATATCATTGTATGAGTTTTCCAACCATAAAACGCATTAAGCACAAAATTCCGATACACAAATCCGAGAGAGAAAGATATAAATATGGTTCTAGATCTGCGACAATAGTGGTTACATCAATATTCCTTCATCCCTAACATAAACGGGTTTAGTTACACATGATAAAAGGAGAGAAAAAGGGAGAATTACAAGTTGAAGGTGAAGATCTCAATTCTTATTCCCAAGTCTTGATTCTTCACTTGCCGTCAGCTGGAAGGAGCTCTCTTCGCGTGCTAGGGTTTCCCAAACGTCCAAAAGTCCCTTCAAAACGCGTGCTGGGCCTGTTTTAACGTGTTTTCCGACGTTTCGCGCTTCACTGGCGCTCCCAGCGCAACTTACACGCCACTCTGCGTGACTGTTCCTGTCAATCCGCGCGCGACTCGCGCTCCCAGCGCCACTTAAGCGAGGATGGAGGACGCTACAGTGTTGATTTTGCGCCTCACTCGCGCTCCGCGCGCAACTGCAGCGCGATTTGGCAGAAACCTCACTTCCTTGTATTTTTGAGCCTGCTTGCTTGCATTTCTTCGTTCTTCTCTTCACCTAGTCCCTGGGCACAAAAACACCACAAAACCCAGCATAAACACTGCAAAGCAATTAAATCCCAAATAGAACAACTTCTTAATTTTCTCCTAACACTTTCCATTCATTCATCAAATTATCAAGTAAAATTCCCCTTTTTTGCAGTGAAAAACATCATGTGATGGGGATTCATCAGTATACATGAAAGTTTTCCATCCTGGTTTAAGGCTAGAGTAAGTAACCAAATCCCCAAGGCGCTGAATAATTCTTTAAAGTAAATATGAGACATAACTTATTTTTTCCATATGTGGTTTACCGAGACGTCCTAATAAAGGGAAGAAGACTATGACCGATGAACCTCCTAAGAGGAGGCGTAATCGTGAGGTGGAACTTAATATTGGGAATATGAGGAGCCATAATTCGTTTGTGGGCCCACCATCTACTGCCCCACAACCTTCGCCTCCATCTGGCCCTGGATGGTTTCATTTACCATCTCATGGGAATTATACGGGCCCAACAGCTGGGTATGGCACAGCAGCTGGGTATGGCGCAGCAGTTGGGTATGGCGCAGCAGCTGGGTATGGCGCAGCAGCTGGGTATGGCGCAGCAGCTGGGTTTGGCGCACCAGCTGGGTATGGTGCACCAGCTGGGTATGGCGCATCACCTGGGTATGGCGCATCAGTTGGGTATGGCGCAGCAGCTGGGTTTGGCGCACCACCTGGGCATATAGGCTCATCATCTGGACATATAGGCCCATCAGCTGGGTTATCTATGCCTACACCAGATCCCCAGGATGATATTCAGCATGATGTACATGATGTTGGTGGGGGTAATGTTGATGCTGATTCATCCACTGATGCCGAGAGAGTGGAGGTGATTGTTATTAATGGTATCAGACTCAAAGTCATTTATAGCAGTGGTAACGCGTAAGTATTATATTGTTTGTTTTCTTAAAGTTAATTATGCAACGACTTATATATATTTGATAATTGTTTGATATATCTTTCAATATGCAGGCTTCTTCCTGCAAAGGTAGCTTCATCAAACATCACTCATGTCATCCGCAAACGATATTTTCAAACGTTCCATAAAAAGTGGAGCAATGTCGAAGAAGATGAAAGAAATGATCTGCTAGACTTCTTTAGGGTAAGTGTTAATTATTTTGTCATTACTTATATTGTTTGTTTAAATTTTATGTTTAATAACGTTTAATATAATACAGACCAAGGTAACTTGGGACACAGAAGACGATGACAATGTGCGGAGAATTTTTTTCAGAAGGATGGGCGCTCAAATTTCTGATTTGCTTTATAAGCTCCGCTGTAAAGATAAGAAGCCTTCCTACATGAGTGATGAGATTTGAAATGCCTTCAAGAGCCATTGGGCTTCAGAGGCTTTCAAGGAAACTGCTGCAAAAGCCAAAAATAATAGAAACTCGGAAAAGGGTGGCTCGCTTCACTGCGGTTGGTCCATCAACCAGGCTCAGCATGCTGCTAGAATGGTAAATTATTTTTCAAATCTATGTGTTTTTTATATTATTTAATTAGTTAGCAATTTTTAAAAATGTGTTTCATCTTACAGAGTAAGAAGGCAGGACGCCCTATCACTGCTCCTGAGCTGCATAGAGCCACCCATGTGAGGAAAGGCACTGGCGAGTATGTTGATGAGCGCTCCAAGATGACCCAGGTAAATATACATATTGATTTGTATTATATAATGTTCATTTGTCAAAATGGAGCGCTAATTTGTGGTTATTCAAAACAGGAGCAAATAAATAAGTTCATGACTCAGCTAACTCAGGGGAGCTGGAACCCTGATTCATTTGGCCAACTTACTCCTGAGATGAGAGATCTGGCAAACAAACATTGGGAGAAGACAGTAGGTTGTTCTAAGGGTCACCTGTATGGTACGGGGCCCATGGCTCCATGTATGAGTCAGTCTGGGGCCGAGAGCAGCAGAAGACAGAGTCGACCAGCTTTTACTCCTGCGGAGACAGAGCATAATAGGCGGCTGGAGCAGGAGCTGCACGAGACTCGACAGGAGGTCAGGACCTCCTCTGAGGCGATGAGAAAGATGCAGCAAGATTATGAGAAGGTGACCCGTAGGCAGGAGCTGATGTTTAAGTATTTTAAGAATATGCAGCAAAATGAGCAGCAGCAAGATGAAGAGGAAGATGAAGATGAGGAGGAAGCTGAGGAGGAAGCTGAGGAGTCTGATGGTGGCAGCTTTTAGTGTTGTTGATTAAATATTTTGTTATAACATTTCAGATTAAGTGTTGTTGATTCAAAATTTATGTTATTGGATAATTTTTATTTTAAACTATTTTATGTATTTTAGATTTTATTATTTATTAATAAAATAAACAGGTATAAAAGCAGATAAAATAAAAAAAAAATTCCATCAGGTTGAGCAGTAGCGTGGGAATTAGCGAGGGAACGCGGCCACGTGGCTGAGCAGTAGCGAGGGCATTAGCGAGGGGCTTAGCGAGGGAACGTGGCCACGTGGTTGAGCAGTAGCGTGGGAATTAGCGAGGGAACGTGGTCACGTGGCTGAGCAGTAGCGAGGGCATTAGAGAGGGGGTTAGCGAGGGAACGTGGCCACGTGGTTGAGCAGTAGCGTGGGAATTAGCGAGGGAACGTGGCCACGTGGCTGAGCAGTAGCGAGGGAATTAACGAGGGAGCGTGGCCACGTGGCTGAGCAGTAGCGAGGGATCTAGCGAGGGACACTGCCCTCGCTAATTAGCGAGGGACCCAAATCCCTCGCTAATCGCATTTGCGAGGAGGGAATTAGAAAGGGAAGTTGTCGCTCGCTAATTCCCTCGCAAATGACTTTTAGCGAGGGAATAAGGTGATTTAGCGAGGGACTTTGCCGTCGCAAATGACCTTTTTTTTGTAGTGTCTGTTGATTTGGTCAAACCTTCTCTTGACTTAGTCAACCTTCTCAGATTTTAACCTTCTCAAGGCTTTTCTACCTTTGTAATTTTACATGTTTTGGCCATGCTTTTTGGTCTGCTTCTAGATAAGCTTTTGAACATTTGAGTAAGAGAGCGTTGGTAGAATATAACCCAACTAATAACTATGAGAATCTTCTATGCATAGACTTGTACACTCCTTTGATCAATGTAGTCATTAGGTTCTAAGGAGTCCAATTGATTGGAATTCACTTAGTGATTTGAACTTTCTCTTGATTTCCTAATATCAATAGGACATTGTCCTTCCATAGCCAAAAAGCTTCTCTTCTACTTTTAGTTGCATGCATAGGAATAACCTGCATACATCATTGAAAAACTAAATTATTAATAACTAATACAATGTGAATATCATAGAAGACAATGAAACTGAATTAGAAAAGTAGAAAGGAGGGCTGCTCCACAAAGTTAACCAAACACAAATAATGGCATAAATTTTAAAACAAAAAAAACAAAGGGACATTGATCTAGTTGTGGTATTATTAAGAGGTCAATTCAATGATTGATCTTGAAACAAATTAGTTTTAGTTTGTGACTCTTTCAAACAGATTAAAATTTCATCCTATATTTAAGATTTTTATCCTTCCTTTCTTGCATATGTAATATAATAAAGGTATTAATTGTTGTTCAAAAAGTCAAAAGTAGTGTGGACAACTTTTGCATTGATGTCAAATTGTAGGCCACCAACCAAATCCAAGTGTGCATGCATCAGCAAGTTTTTCATTGGCCGGTGCAGTAATTGTAGAAAACAATTACAAAGGAAACTTGCTCAGATGGGCAGAACGTGTAAAATGCGTGTCACATCACTTCTATAAATAGAGGCATGCAACAAGTGAAAAAGCATCCCCAACAAAGTGAGTTAAACCGAGAGTGAGAGAATTTTTGTGAGAAACTCTTGGGTGTAATTGGATTGTGGGTAGTGAGAGAGTGTGAGTGTTTGTAAACACTTTGTATATTTCCCTATTTAGTAAAAAATCTGCAACAGTCCGGAGACGTAGGCATAATTGGCCGAATTCCGTTATCAATTTTGTGTGTCTTATTATTTCCCAACATTAAAATCAAAGAAGAACTTACCAAACCCCCTAGATATAGCCTACTGCATATGCTACTGGTATACACATGTAAAATATAGCAAGCCACTCTGGTTTTTGACATATACACCAGTATAAGAAAGGTTACCACCATAAAGAAAATACCAGTAATCACAATGATATATAACATTCCAAATACTAAGAAGGGTGAGGAAAATTAAACATCAATCATTTTTACCAAAACATCTATAAACCATTAAAATGTTGAATAGAAGCAACCTTATCTTAATATACATGGTTTTAGATACAAATGACTTGATTACAAATGTACCCAAAATTTCCTATTATAGGTTTATGAGGATGGTTTTAGAAAATTCTACAATATTTGGCTTTCCCTTAGATTCTAGATTATTCTGTGTTATTAGATATCTCCATTACATTCTAGATACTTCTACATCTAGATGCATTTACAATTCACTAATCATATATACTAGATGTTACTAGCCTATAGGATTATCTACACATTGTTGCACCCCGAAAAATCCCGGGTTTGGGTTTCTCAATGTACAACGTGGAAAAATTTTGGAGCCGCCACCAATATTTTAATTTTAAGACCAAAACATTGAAAAAAGGTCTTTTGGACAAAGCGGATGGTCATTGAAAACTAGAGATATAGGTTCGGGGGTCGATTACGCGCGAGGAAGGTGTTAGCACCGCGCACGTCCTTTCTACCGAAAGGGAACCTCTAATTAAATGTGTGGTTTTAACGTTTGATTTGAAAAATACCTAGATTTGCCTATTTATTTCTTGTTTGAAGACGAATGAGAAAACTTACTGGAAATTTTATTTTTGGTGAGAAAGGGGGGAAAAAAGGAGTTTTTAGAAAGAAGTGCTTGACGGGACATGGCCCGCTCCTACGTATCTCCCGGTGCGATGGAGAATTCAAAGCTACGTAGTTCTTGGTTCTTTTTGAAAAGTTTTTGTTTTTTATCTTTTTTAGTGAGTTTTTTGAAATAGGACGAGCATTAGCAAATGATTAAACTAGCAGAGGCTATGATGAATCACTTACTAAATACTCAAAAGAGAGAGTTGTACCGCTAGTCAAACGAACGAAGGTTCTGATGGACTATTGATAACAACTTGTTTTTATTATCTTTTTGAAAGTGATGTTCGAAAGAGATTGATTTGTACGAGGATCAAACTAACAAAAGTTATGATGGATCGTCGTTTATTATTTTTAGGAGAAAAGAAATTGTCACTAATAGCTAAACGAACAGAGGCTCTGATGAGCTATTAGCAACAATGGGTTGGAAAATGATTCTTTTTGTTTGTTTTTATGAAAATAATTTGTTTAGGGGGGTGAAAAGAGTTTTTATTTGTGGCGCTTGACGAGAACGTGGCTCGCTCCTACGTATCCCAAACGGGAATCAAAGCGACGTAGTTCTAATGAAAGATGTTTTTTTTCGAAAGAGTTTGAAAGGGGAAGGTTGAATCATCTGAGACCATCTTCACCACTTAGAACATGATGCACTAGGCATAAGTGGGAATCATGTGGTTCATCATCAACAATGACACTATAGCTAGATTAAATCACATAGGGCAATTTTGGCATGGATCACAATGATTAAATATTAACAAATAGAAAAACAGAAATACCTCTGATGAAGACAGATATTACAGATCTGAAGAATAAAAATGAAGCGGAGAACTGGAAAATGAGATTTGCGAGAGTTGTCTTCCCAGATCTCGTGAAAATGTTTCTGGAGCAATTCTTCTCAGATCTTGTGAAAAAAATGTGTGTAGCAATTCTTCTCTCTGATCTCGTGTGAAGTGTCTCTGTCTTGTGAGATGTGTGTCTGAAAAAATGAAAATCACGCCTACGTATTTATAGGCTTAGGCAACAGTAGAATTTTGAAAAGACAATTAATGTAAGTGAAGAATCGATTATTGCATGAAGGCAAAATATAGTATAATCGATTCTTTGCTTTTAGAAAACATAGGAATCGATTCCTTGGGCTTTAGAAATTAGTGGGAATCGATTTTCAGGACCTTTTGCATAGGTGAAAATCGATTCCTTACTTAGTTAACACAATGAGGAATCGATTCTTGAGCCTTTGGAAATAGTGGGAATCGATTTTCAGGACCTTTTGCATAGGTGAAAATCGATTCCTTACTTAGTTAACACAATGAGGAATCGATTCTTGAGCCTTTGGAAATAGTGGGAATCGATTTTCAGGACCTTTTGCATAGGTGAAAATCGATTCCTTACTTAGTTAACACAATGAGGAATCGATTCTTGCTTTCCACAAAATGCTTTTAGGTCTTTGCCATGCATGCATAAAATATTTTCCAAAGCTTGCCATGCATGCATAACATATTTTTCAAAAACCCTAATTTGATGCATGAGGCCTATTGCAAAAAAATTGTTTTTAGAGACCCTTTTGTGAGAAATGACCAAAATGCCCTTTTTGACTCTAACTTCCCAAAACGTGCATTCTAACCCTAAAAATGATGCATAATTTATTTTTGTGTGGAAAATTAGGGTTTGGACCTAAGCCGGACAAAATTGGGGTATGACAGCTGCCCCTCTTTATCTGAATTTTAACGAGGAATATGAATTGGCCGAAACATATTCCAAGGCAAAATGAAGATAAAGAATTCAGAAATTATACCAATTTTGTCCACTTGGGGAAACCCGAATTTTCCTCTTTTTCTTTTTCTATTTTTGAATAGATGGGTTTTGAGAACAAACGGGGAACGGTTAACACTTGGCACATTAACTGAGAGAGAAAATGACGGACCACTCGGGATCTGAAGGAGCACTAAGGCTCTGAAGGACCACTCAGGGTCTGAAGGAGCACTAAGGCTCTGAAGGACCACTCAGGGTCTGGAAGGCTGCCTAGGCCTTAATTGAAGGACCATCGTGGTCTGAAGGAGCGCTACTAGCTATGGTACTAGTAAAACGGTCTGAGGGGGCCTTTCGAGCGGCCATGATGGGTCAAGATCAGCTCCGGAACTGATATGTTGACTATGAAGGACGTCCGTCGTGTCTTAGGCTGACACAACTAGTCTGAAGGACCACTTGGGGTCTGAAGGACTTACCCGCAGCTCGAATACGAGGTGAAGTCTGTTTTTGAAGGGACACTTGGGTCCTGAAGGGATTCACGAATCCTGTTGGTTGATTGATTGAAAAGTTCGACTAAAGCAGACAGAATAGTAAAATGAGCACTTGGCGTGCAGACAGAAAAGTAAATGGGCACTTGGCGTGCAAACAGAAAACTAAAGCGGTAAAGAACGCAGTAAAGAAGGAGCACTGAGGGCTCAGGATGAGCACAGAGGGCTCACAGGGGGAGCACAGAGGGCTCAGGATGAGCACAGAGGGCTCAGGATGAGCACAGAGGGCTCAGGGGGAGCACAGGGGGCTCAGGATGAGCACAGAGGGATCAGGAGGAGCACAGAGGGCTCAGGAGGAGCACAGAGGGCTCAGAGAGGAGCACAGAGGGCTCAGGGGGGAGCACAGAGGGCTCAGGAGGGAGCACAGAGGGCTCAGGATGAGCACAGAGGGCTCAGGGGGAGCACAGAGGGCTCAGGAGAGAGCACAGAGGGCTCAGGACGAGCACAGAGGGCTCAGGACGAGCACAGAGGGCTCGGGAGGAGCACAGAGGGCTCAGGGGGAGCACAGAGGGCTCAGGATGAGCACAGAGGGCTCAGGAGGAGCACAGAGGGCTCAGGGTGAGCACAGAGGGCTCAGGAGGAGCACAGAGGGCTCAGGCGGGAGCACAGAGGGCTCAGGAGGGAGCACGGAGGGCTCAGGATGAGCACAGAGGGCTCAGGGGGAGCACAGAGGGCTCAGGAGAGAGCACAGAGGGCTCAGGGGGGAGCACAGAGGGCTCAGGAGGGAGCACAGAGGGCTCAGGATGAGCACAGAGGGCTCAGGGGGAGCACAGAGGGCTCAGGACGAGCACAGAGGGCCCGGGATGAGCACAGAGGGCTCAGGATGAGCACAGAGGGCTCAGGATGAGCACAGAGGGCTCAGGGGGATGAGCACAGAGGGCTCAGGGGGATGAGCACAGAGGGCTCAGGAGGATGAGCACAGAGGGCTCAGGAGGAGCACAGAGGGCTCCGGATGAGCACAGAGGGCTCAGGATGAGCACAGAGGGCTCAGGGGGATGAGCACAGAGGGCTCAGGATGAGCACAGAGGGCTCAGGATGAGCACAGAGGGCTCAGGGGGATGAGCACAGAGGGCTCAGGAGGATGAGCACAGAGGGCTCAGGATGAGCACAGAGGGCTCACGAGGGGAGCACAAAGGGCTCAGGAGGGAGCACAGAGGGCTCAGGATGAGCACAGAGGGCTCAGGATGAGCACAGAGGGCTCAGGGGGGAGCACAGAGGGCTCAGGACGAGCACAGAGGGCTCAGGATGAGCACATAGGGCTCAGGAGGGAGCACAGAGGGCTCAGGGGGAGCACAGAGGGCTCAGGGGGAGCACAGAGGGCTCAGGAGAGAGCACAGAGGGCTCTGGACGAGCACAGAGGGCTCAGGACGAGCACAGAGGGCTCAGGACGAGCACAGAGGGCTCAGGGGGAGCACAGAGGGCTCAGGATGAGCACAGAGGGCTCAGGAGGAGCACAGAGGGCTCAGGGGGAGCACAGAGGGCTCATGAGGGAGAGCACAGAGGGCTCAGGAGGATGAGCACAGAGGGCTCAGGAGGAGCACAGAGGGCTCAGGATGAGCACAGAGGGCTCAGGAGGATGAGCACAGAGGGCTCAGGGGGATGAGCACAGAGGGCTCAGGATGAGCACAGAGGGCTCAGGATGAGCACAGAGGGCTCAGGATGAGCACAGAGGTCTCAGGAGGGAGAGCACAGAGGGCTCAGGAGGAGCACAGAGGGCTCAGGATGAGCACAGAGGGCTCAGGAGGAGCACAGAGGGCTCAGGAGGATGAGCACAGAGGGCTCAGGATGAGCACAGAGGGCTCAGGAGGAGCACAGAGGGCTCAGGAGGATGAGCACAGAGGGCTCAGGATGAGCACAGAGGGCTCAGGAGGAGCACAGAGGGCTCAGGAGGATGAGCACAGAGGGCTCAGGAGGAGCACAGAGGGCTCAGGAGGATGAGCACAGAGGGCTCAGGAGGAGCACAGAGGGCTCAGGAGGAGCACAGAGGGCTCATGAGGATGAGCACAGAGGGCTCAGGAGGAGCACAGAGGGCTCAGGAGGAGCACAAAGGGCTCAGGAGGAGCACAGAGGGCTCAGGATGAGCGCAGAGGGCTCAGGGTGAGCACAGAGGGCTCAGGGTGAGCAGAGAGGGCTCAGGGGGAGCACAGAGGGCTCAGGACGAGCACAGAGGGCTCAGGAGGAGCACAGAGGGCTCAGGGGGAGCACAGAGGGCTCAGGACGAGCACAGAGGGCTCAGGACGAGCACAGAGGGCTCAGGACGAGCACAGAGGGCTCAGGATGAGCACAGAGGGCTCAGGAGGAGCACAGAGGGCTCAGGGTGAGCACAGAGGGCTCAGGGGGAGCACAGAGGGCTCAGGACGAGCACAGAGTGCTCACAAATGCTGTTGATAGGTTGATTTGAAATGACCGATGCTGCTGTATTGGATTGAGGTACCTGCATACGTTAGTTGATGCAAGAAATGGTGCATGGAGTATGAGTGCATGTTATGCAAGGGCATGTTATGCGGATGCATGCAATGCTCATGATTTTTGGTGTGATGATGAATGTGGTGAAACATTCTTGAGGTTTTCCTTTTGATTTGTTTTTTCTTGAGCAACTGTTTTTTCATTTGCTCTTTTTGCTATGTGAGGATGCAACTGCAATACTTTGATGCATGATATGAAATGGTTGATTGGGAAACATAGGCATATGGGATGAATGCATGAAATGCGAATGAAATGTTTGGATGCTAATGTTATGATGCATAGCGTAATGATATGAAATGGTTGATTGGGAAACATAGGCATTTTGGATGACATGCGATGAATGCATGAAATGTGAATGTGAATATGATGTGAATGAAATGTTTGGATGCAAATGTTATGACACGGGATGACGTGTTTTTGCTTTTATGATGCAATGCTTTGATGCTTGATGGAATGAGATGGAAGATTTTTGCTTTTATCCGTTGCTTCTTTTTTTGTTGCCTTTCATGAAATGATGATGTTGGCACGATGCAAACTATGATAAACAAAATGGAACGCCTAAATGCATGAGGCGAAAAATAGAATGATTAAACATTTTTGTGATGATGAGATGTAAGACTTTGAATGCAATGAATTGAGATGATTATTGACCACTTTGTTGAGAAAAAATGGAATTTGATTCAAACTCCGGTGTTCTCAAGATTTTATTTACAAACAGGCTCACTTGTTTTCTCTTCCTTCCAATGACGACTGAATCTTAAGTATCGCATGACTAACTTGTGTTCTCTCTCTTTGAAGCATTATCTAGTAAGCATGCATAGGGGTGCAAATGTGAATGAGTGAGTCCGTTAACTTGGAATTGGTTTAGGGCCTGGACTTTTATGGCAAGTGAAGGAATGACCGACATGGCTATTGCCGAAGATTTTGAGGGACCAAGAGATACAAGATTGCCCCAATTCATGTCTTTGATGAGTGAACAGTTTGCCCCTATCTAGTGGTGACAACAACAAGGGGTGTAGAAGATGATGAATTGGGAACGCTTCGGCTCTTGGGATGAAAGCTGGAATGAAAGGGGTTTTGCTTCAACCCACAGAATTTGATGTTGCCCCAGTCATAACAAGGACAAAGCTGCCCCAATCAGAATGACAATGTCTTGTTTAGGATAGTGAGTTGAGAAATTGCCCCGGTGAGGTTTTTATGGGAATGAATGAGGTGAAGGAATGGGAATGCACTTGCCCCACTTTGGAATGACATTGACAACTGGAGTGACATGGGATGGGCATTGAACAGACTTTCCCAAGACTAGGGTGTGTGGGTGGTGAAGAGAATGCCCCAACTTTTGGGTCTGAGTGGTATTCTCAGTGCAAATTTTTGGTTCTCTACTGATGTCTTGACTTTTGGTGCGAAAGAATCCTTACCTGGTGATGCATCTTGAATGTGTTTTGGAGTGCAAGTCCCTCTTTTTTTATTTTGTCAGCTTTCTTTTTTCTGACTGTTTGTTTTTGTTTCCTCAGTTCTCTTTTTTCTGAGGGTTTATTCTTTCTTGATCAGCTTTCTTTTTTCTGATCGTTTGTTTTTCTTTTGAGCAAACACTTTGTACATAGATAAGCTTATTCGTCCTAAGATTAAAATTTGAGTGAACAAAAGCAACCGGTCATTGATCGGAATGGACTTTTCGGGATTGTGGTGTTTTGTGGAGGAAAGAAGGTTAGGCTTAATGAAGTGTTTGAGGCTAAAGGGAGGATGAGTTTTGTTCGGCGTTGATTGACGGTTAATGGTCTATGAGGAAGATGGTTATTGGGCTTGTTTGGGCTCTGTTAAAGCAAATTCGTGTCTCATGGTAGAATGACTAATGGGTTTGATGTTGAGGCCAAAGGAAGTGTTTGAAGGTTTATGGAACCAGGTGTTGGAATGATGAAGTGTTTGAAGGTTTATTTAGACAAGGATCTCATGTATTTTGTGGTAACATGTACCAGCTCACCACTTACATTTCTTTTGTATTTTGTTTTGGGATTTTCATTTTTGAAGCCCCTTTTTTTGATTTTTTTTTTTTTTTTTTTTTTTGGGGTGATCCTTGTCTAGGGTGATTTTTGGATTTTGGTTTTTCTTGGCTCAAGGTGGGTAGGAAAAGGACTTTCTGGGATTTTGGGATTTTTGAGGAGATGGCCAAACTTCATTTCAAATCCCGATTGCTTATTTCTATAAGACTTAACTTTAGAACAATGTGTTTGCTCTTTTTTTTCCTTTTTTGTGCCCTAATTTTTGCCTGGACCGCTCTTTGCGAGTTTTCAGTCCACCGGGCGCTCCTTTTTGCCTAGGCCGCCCTTTGCGGGTTTTCAACCTAGCGAGCTTGTTTTCTTGTTTATTATTATTATTTTTGAGAGACTTGCACTGAAGGAGTATGATATTAATCAAGGGGAATTAATGATCACAGACTTGCCCCAGCATGGAGGACTTAAAGCATTAGAATGAACCAAAAGTCAAATACGCACTGATGGGGAGAATATGCACTTTATGGGTGGACGGGGCGGGGCTAGACTTGGACGGGAAACTGTGGTAAGGGAGGAAAACCAACGGACTCAGACAAGAGAATGTACTCATAGCATGCACGCTCATTAGAAGAATGCTTCACAGAGAGTTAACATCAGTTAAAAATTTGTTTTTGCTTTGATACACTATTTCAGTCTTTTGTCATGGAATGGATGGGATGCAGTGCTTTTGAAAGAAATGCAAATGAGCTATTGGTTTGAAAAACTGAGTGCCTTGGAACACCTTGAGTTTGCAATCAAGTAAGGATAAACTTTTCAAAAAGGATGGTTGTTTCGCAAGAACGTCTCGCTTCTCATCACAACTCTTATTTTAGGTAATGAATGAATGAACAAATTATGATGATGCAAATGATTTTATTGGAAAAAAGGTTTTAGAAAAATGTGCTTGACGGGGTATGACCCGATCCTACGTATCCCCATTGTAATGAGGAATCAAAGCTTACGTAGTTCTACTGTGTCTTTTTTTGAAATAATGCTTATGCATGAAAGTCTCATCTTGGATGAACTTGACGAGGATTTTTTTTGCATGATTATAAATGAAATGTTTATGCTATGCAGATGATAATTGTTTTTTTTTTTTGTTTTATGTAATGAAAGGGAATGCAATATGAATGGTTTTTTTTTGGAATTTTATGCAATGCAAATGATGCAATGATGCAGTGATGCAATGATGCGATGATGCAAGGATGCTTCTTTTTTGTGTTTTTGCAGAAAGAGGATATTTACAGGTGGTGATTTGAAAATTTTCACACTATATGCCACCTCATATAGGCGTTTATTGAAAAGGGAAAGCATATCTTTTTTTGATTTTCAAAAATTCTGAAGGAAAAAATTGATTTGAACTGAATGCAACGATGCAGCACACAATTTGGAAAGCCCTTGTGACCTAAAAGGGGGTAGAGCCTATGGTCTAAGGCACTTTAGGGATAGTCTTCTCATGTAGCTCTATTCACACCCTCACAAAGGTCATCAGAGCCACAGTCCCTCTCATGAAAATCCCCGTAAATGCAGCAAACTGCTAGGTACGAAGCATCATGGAAGAGCACAACTCTGATTGAAACTTTCGCGAGTAGCCAAACGGACAAAGGTCCTGATGGGCTCCCACTACTCGAATCCGCTCATCCTAAGGTATCCTAACAGACCTGGGTTATGGTCTCTTTCTCTAATCATATAATCTCAAGGTACAAGTGTGTGTGCGAAGGGCATTTCCTTAAAAACTACCCCACCTGCAAATGAAAATCCAGACAATCCAGACAATAGAAAGCAATAACATGTCGTCTACCCTAGGGTTCAATACCAATTAAATACAACTAATCTAGGGTGCCAACAACAATGCACTACTTACCTCAAGAAAGGGAGCGAAGAAGAGGGAACATGATAGAATGGGGAAGAGATGCATGAACTTACCTTTGGAGAAAAGGAGCAAAGAAAAAGGGAACATGGGGGGTTGGAAGAATGCATGAGCATAAGCGATAAAAGAAAGGGAATAAAAGATGAGACAGGGAACAACATAGAAGAACACAAATGCATACGCCTACAATCAATGATAAGAAAGAAAGGCAAACAAGGTTTTAATCAAATCAACCATACATTAAACCACACATTTAAATTAGTTAGGCCTGACCCTCGTCTTTTTTAAAAAAAGAATTTCCCCAGCAGAGTCGCCAGCTGTTGCACCCCGAAAAATCCCGGGTTTGGGTTTCTCAATGTACAACGTGGAAAAATTTTGGAGCCGCCACCAATATTTTAATTTTAAGACCAAAACATTGAAAAAAGGTCTTTTGGACAAAGCGGATGGTCATTGAAAACTAGAGATATAGGTTCGGGGGTCGATTACGCGCGAGGAAGGTGTTAGCACCGCGCACGTCCTTTCTACCGAAAGGGAACCTCTAATTAAATGTGTGGTTTTAACGTTTGATTTGAAAAATACCTAGATTTGCCTATTTATTTCTTGTTTGAAGACGAATGAGAAAACTTACTGGAAATTTTATTTTTGGTGAGAAAGGGGGGAAAAAAAGGAGTTTTTAGAAAGAAGTGCTTGACGGGACATGGCCCGCTCCTACGTATCTCCCGGTGCGATGGAGAATTCAAAGCTACGTAGTTCTTGGTTCTTTTTGAAAAGTTTTTGTTTTTTATCTTTTTTAGTGAGTTTTTTGAAATAGGACGAGCATTAGCAAATGATTAAACTAGCAGAGGCTATGATGAATCACTTACTAAATACTCAAAAGAGAGAGTTGTACCGCTAGTCAAACGAACGAAGGTTCTGATGGACTATTGATAACAACTTGTTTTTATTATCTTTTTGAAAGTGATGTTCGAAAGAGATTGATTTGTACGAGGATCAAACTAACAAAAGTTATGATGGATCGTCGTTTATTATTTTTAGGAGAAAAGAAATTGTCACTAATAGCTAAACGAACAGAGGCTCTGATGAGCTATTAGCAACAATGGGTTGGAAAATGATTCTTTTTGTTTGTTTTTATGAAAATAATTTGTTTAGGGGGGTGAAAAGAGTTTTTATTTGTGGCGCTTGACGAGAACGTGGCTCGCTCCTACGTATCCCAAACGGGAATCAAAGCGACGTAGTTCTAATGAAAGATGTTTTTTTTCGAAAGAGTTTGAAAGGGGAAGGTTGAATCATCTGAGACCATCTTCACCACTCAGAACATGATGCACTAGGCATAAGTGGGAATCATGTGGTTCATCATCAACAATGACACTATAGCTAGATTAAATCACATAGGGCAATTTTGGCATGGATCACAATGATTAAATATTAACAAATAGAAAAACAGAAATACCTCTGATGAAGACAGATATTACAGATCTGAAGAATAAAAATGAAGCGGAGAACTGGAAAATGAGATTTGCGAGAGTTGTCTTCCCAGATCTCGTGAAAATGTTTCTGGAGCAATTCTTCTCAGATCTTGTGAAAAAAATGTGTGTAGCAATTCTTCTCTCTGATCTCGTGTGAAGTGTCTCTGTCTTGTGAGATGTGTGTCTGAAAAAATGAAAATCACGCCTACGTATTTATAGGCTTAGGCAACAGTAGAATTTTGAAAAGACAATTAATGTAAGTGAAGAATCGATTATTGCATGAAGGCAAAATATAGTATAATCGATTCTTTGCTTTTAGAAAACATAGGAATCGATTCCTTGGGCTTTAGAAATTAGTGGGAATCGATTTTCAGGACCTTTTGCATAGGTGAAAATCGATTCCTTACTTAGTTAACACAATGAGGAATCGATTCTTGAGCCTTTGGAAATAGTGGGAATCGATTTTCAGGACCTTTTGCATAGGTGAAAATCGATTCCTTACTTAGTTAACACAATGAGGAATCGATTCTTGAGCCTTTGGAAATAGTGGGAATCGATTTTCAAGACCTTTTGCATAGGTGAAAATCGATTCCTTACTTAGTTAACACAATGAGGAATCGATTCTTGCTTTCCACAAAATGCTTTTAGGTCTTTGCCATGCATGCATAAAATATTTTCCAAAGCTTGCCATGCATGCATAACATATTTTTCAAAAACCCTAATTTGATGCATGAGGCCTATTGCAAAAAAATTGTTTTTAGAGACCCTTTTGTGAGAAATGACCAAAATGCCCTTTTTGACTCTAACTTCCCAAAACGTGCATTCTAACCCTAAAAATGATGCATAATTTATTTTTGTGTGGAAAATTAGAGTTTGGACCTAAGCCGGACAAAATTGGGGTATGACACACATTAGTGGAAGATTCTAGAAAATTGCATCAAATTCAACGCTCCTCCATGATGCGATTTTCAAAAACTCCAAGCTTTCTCCTCAGTTCCTCCAACTTGACTCTTGGTAATGCCTTTAGAAATATATCTGCAACTTGATCTTCTATTGTGCAATATTCGAGATGAATCTGTTTAGTCATCCCTCCTACTCTATTGAAGTGATATTTGATTGCAATGTGTTTTGTTCGGTGATGATGAACCAGATTCTTTGCCATTGCTATAGCTGACTTGTTGTCGCAGTAGATTGTAGTAGGGAGATCTTCTTGTTCACCCATGTCGTCAGGTATTCTTCGAAGCCATATAGCTTGACTTGTTGCTTCAGCTGCTGCCACATACTCAGCCTCAGCCGTTGATTGTGCAACTCTTGTTTGCTTATTTGATGCCCATGAGAAAATTCCTGATCCTAGTTAGAAGGCATAACCTGATGTGTTCTTCATGTCATCTATTGATCCTGTCGGTGTAACCAAGCAATATTGAGTTGTCCGTAGGTTTATACCATATACCAAACTCCTTTATGTCTTGGAGGTATCTTATAACTCTTTTTCCTTCTCCAAATTGAATTTGGCATGACTTCTGCATGAATCTTGATAGAAGACTTGTAGCGTACATGATGTCTGCTCTCGTAGTAGTAAGATATAGTAGGCTCCCAATCAAATTTCTATAACGCGATGCATCAGCTTCTGGCGCCCTGTCTTCCTTTTGTAACTTCTCATTTGTCACAAGCGAAGTTGCTACTGGCTTGCATTCATTCATGTTGAACTTCTTCAATAGTGCTACAGTGTATTTCATCTGACATATGAATATCCCTTCTTTTTGTTGTTTTACTTCTGTGCCGAGGAAGTAGTTCATCAAGCCAAGATCAGTCATCTCGAATGTCTTTATCATGTTTTCTTTTAGTCACCACCTTCGTGTTATCTCCTGTGTAGATTAGATCATCTACATACAAGGAGACAATGAGAGTATCATGCTGACCTTGGGTCTTGACATATAGTAATGGCTCACTCTTGCTCCTCCTGAATCCTCTATTGATGAAGTATTGATCAATTCGGCTATACCATGCTTGAGGAGCTTGCTTGAGACTATATAGAGGTTTTCTTAGTCTCAATACTTTGTCTTTGTTTCCTTTATTGACGAAGCCTTGTGGTTTCTCAACATATATGTCATCTTCTAGTACTCCATTTAGAAAGGAAGACTTGACTTCTAGTTGGTAACTGCTCCATTCTTTTTGTGCTGCACGAGCTATTAAGGCTCTTATTGTATATAGACGAGCAACTGGAGCAAATGTCTCGTACGTTGTAGTCAATTCCAAGTTGGTGTGTCTAGCCCTTTGCTACAAGCCTGGCTTTATGCTTTTGTATTGAGCCATTGGGGTTAAGCTTTGTCTTATAAACCCGTTTGACTCCTATGATATCTTTATCTTTTGGGCAGTCTACTAGCTCCCATGTGTTATATTTCTTAATTGATTTAATTTCCTCCTCCATTGCTTTCCCATACTTCTTGCCTTGATGCTACTTCATAGTTTTTAGGCTCAAGGAGCATCGTTAAAACCTTCTGATGCAAAACCTCTTTAGGGAAAAAACATCAAGAAGGAAAAAAAGTAACCCCCCCTCCCCAAAATTTAATGATAAAAAATGAAAAATACACAAATACATGGGGGACTAGGCCAATACCCATGAGCAAAAACAACAATACAACCGAAATGAGAAGGATACTCATCTAGATTTTCTTTGAGCAGTTTCTATAATTCTTTGTTTCTAAAATTTTCTCCACTACTCATGTTTCCTCCATACCCTTTATTTTGAGACTTTAAGTACAACTAAGGACTTTGATTGAGTATTTCAAAACTGTTGAGTCAATGCACTATTCTTATTTTTGGTGGTTCTTTTCTTTGGTGCAGATGCACCTGGATTTTTTTTTTGTGAAGTGCAGAAGCACTGAGTTTTTGACAGTGCAGATGCACTTGAGTGCAGCTGCACTGGATACTACATTTCAAGACTTGTAGCATATATTGCCCTCCTCACTGACCTCCTTATGCATACTTTTTTTCTTTGGTTTTGCTTTTCTTCTTTTTCTTTCTTTTCTTTTGTATTTTGATGCTTTTCTTTTCTTTCAAACCAAATGCACTATTTGGAACAGGTTCATTTTAATGATTTGGGTAAATATAGCTAGTTTATAACACTTTGAGCTCTTTTGTACTGATTTTGGTAACCTATTTGCATTGACTACTCTAAGCTTCTCATACTCAGCCTTAGTATTTATGGAAATTCCCCCAAACTTAATTCTTTATGCTCTTCTATATTTTTAGTAAAAATTTGTTTTTGACCTTGGCTTTCTGAAAATTCCTCTTGTATCAGATAGTTTTTCAAATAGCAAGGTTCTTTTCAAAAATCAGTTTTGATGTGTCAAAGTAACAATAAAAATTAGTCATTTGGGGAAAACAAGGCTTCTTTTCTTTTTCTTTCTTTCATCATTAAAAATCAGCTCAAAGAATGTATTTGGCTAAGTTTTGTGAAAAAGAATTTAAGCTGATCATGCTTCAAAAACTCACAAATCCTACTTTGAACATAGAAACAATTTGATGCACCTCAAACTATAACTAATGTTTCAGACATACATACTTACTAAAACATATAAGCACATGCATAGAGTGTTTTAAAGTGTTTCTCCCCCAACTTAAAGTTGAGCAGTGTTCCCACTGCTCTATGTTGAGATTCAAAGGTAATTGTGCATCAAAATGGGGAGAGGGGTTAATACATGTGGGATAGCAACAAAACATATAAGTAAATTTAAAGATAACAACATTAAAGCTTTACTCTTTCTTGGCACCACTCCTGATCCTTGAGTTGGTTCTGCTAGGCATGTGCTTGAATTTTAGTTTTTTCTTCAACCTGCTCCAAATAGAATGCTCTGTGCTGCACGAACAGATCCCAGTGGAGACTTGAGATTGTTTCCATGAAGCTAGGGTGTGCCTTCATCAGACTGTAGCCTCATTCAGGAAGGAATTTTCTTTCCCAGATGTGTGCGAATTTAGGATCCACAGCGATTGAAGCAGGTGCAGTTGCACTGGACTGCTTCTTTGGAACTTGTTGTGCTGAGGTAGCTGTTGTAACACCCCTTTTCTACCCGGTAATTGTTTAATAAAATCATAGTTTACAAAAATTATTTCATACTTCGAAAAAGGATGTCACACATTCATCGTTAAATAAAACGTCTCATACGATATAAATAACACCTCGTCAAAAATATATCACCACGCAGCGGAATATAATATAAGTTTTAAAACATAAAATAACAACGTCCTGAATGGACTCCAACTAACAAAATATAACAACCAAAGTTTAGCTTTTATCCCCCCCTTGAGTGTTACACATCAAAGCAAGGACACCGACGACACTGACTCAGAATAGTGAAGGTACCTAAGCCTTCACTCGCAATCACCTGCACGTTACCGCATAGGGGTAACATTCAAACAGAAGGGGTGAGATATCTTCAATATAATAGCGTAAAATGATAGGAAATATGCTAGAATATAATACTCTATCTACCACTCCACTACACACATCAAATTATTAACACGCGTCAAGTTATAACATCACATCAAATTATAAACATTGCAACCAATCACCAAATGTCATGACGATGCATGAATGCAACCCACACCAACGGGCATATGCATGTGGTACCAAATCACCAAAAGTCTTGCCCGTAAATAGGGGCGTCACCAAAATTGAGAGCTTTCACACCAGGCTCACCAATTCACCAAAAATCGAGCTTTCACACCAGGCTCACCAGTTTTATAAAATTTGAGCTTTCACACCTAGCTCCAAGACCAAAAGGCCTTCACCAAAATAAATGCACATGCTGTATGCGACACCATGAATGCACACAGACAATCACCAAATTTGTCACAATGTGACACACCAACAACAATCACCAAATATCACCAAAGTTGGGCTTTCACACCTAGCCACAACGACACCGAACACACCAACCACCCGACACAACGGAACACCAAGACTTGGAACCTTCACACCTAGTTCCAACAACACCAAGGTTTGAGCCTTCACACCTAGCACCAAACCACACCAAGACACCAAGAGGACAACAATTTTCCCGAAACAGCACCAAGACACCAAGATGACAACAAGTTTCCAAAACAGTACCAAGACACCAAGATGACAATAGTTTTCCAAAACATTTGAGACACGGGGAATTTTCACAGCACCGGAGACAAGCGACAATTTTTCCAAAGTATTTGAGACATGACAATTTTCTTTTAAAACATCACCATTTAACGACTACACCAACGGTTAACAATTTTTCCAGAAAAATGGACTACTTTACCTCAAATTAGAATATTCAGTTAGGCCTCTGAATAAGCTTTCCAAAACATTTTGAAACGTCCAAATCGGACTCCCGAGTCAAAAGATGTGTTAAAAACAAAACCGGGGAAAAATTGAGGAACATCCTGAAAATGGCGCCCAGGCACAGGGCGCCTAGCAGGAAAACGCAACACAGCAAACTGGCGCCCAGGAGCAGGGCGCCCAACAACAGGCAACAACACTGGACTTGGCGCCCAGGGGTAGGGCTCCTGGCAACCAACGCAACACACATGACTTTGGCGCCCAGGGGCAGGGCGCCCAGCAACAGAAAGCAGCACAACAGGCAACACTGCAGGACATGGCGCCCTTGGCACCCAGACAACCCAGAACATAACAGACACGCAACATGGCGCAGGGAACACACCCAGACACGGCGCCCAGGCACAAGGCGCCAAAAACTGCAACACGCACAGGAACTCAACATCAGCAACTCTGGCGCCCAAGGCGCCCATGACTCAACACAACAGCAACAACTCCCTGGCACACAGACACACACACCAGGCACGGCGCCCAGGCACTGGGCGCCAAAAACAGCAACAGGAACACCAGGAAACATGGGCAGGCACGGCGCCCAGGCACAGGGCGCCAAAAACAGTTTCAAGGACAATGGCGCCCATGACGCCCTAGGGGTCTATAATTTCGTTATCTCACCAATTTACGTCACCAATTCTTAATCACCAAATCCAATCACCATGAATTATCAATCATCACACCAATTAACAATTTATCGAACACCTAGCATGCAATTAGCTATAACAACAACGAATCACCAATGTTTAGGGTCACAATAATCACCAACAAGCAAGTATGTTCAATCAACCTAGTTACGATTCACCTACCATCAAACTACACATCAAAATCAAACCCTGGGCATCATAGGATCTACTCCCACATAACCCCCATCATAGAACCCTATTATAAGGAAGAACCCCACCCTTACCTTATATTAGGAGAGCACCAATTCTCATGATCAAGTCACCAACAGATCCTCAGCAACACAGCTCCTCCCTGCTCCCTCGAATTTGCGAAATTCTCCTCCTCCTCTTCTCCCTTGTATGCGCGCCGTACCCTTCTCTCTTCTCCTCTCTCTATTTCGCAACTCTCCTTTCTTTCTTTCTCAACAAATCGCATATGACACCAAACCCTAGCCTAGGCGCTTCTCCTATGCGCCCAGCTAGTGGACTTGGATCACGGGCTTTTCTCCAGCTTAAGCCCGATCACTATTGTAACACCCCCTTCTACTAAGCTACTATTTAATTCATTTAAGATCAGAGTTTCCAAAAACGTTTTAATGCATCCACAAGAGGGTGCCACATTTCAAAACAACAACGCATAATAGTCTCCAAAATTTAATTCATAAAGTCATAAGGTACGATACATAGCACCGCAAATAATCTGTTAGCCTACACCAAAGTAAATCATAATAGTCATCGCAGCGGAATAATCACCAAATCTTAAAATGCCAAATTAGATCACCAATAAAGTTCAAAACATAAAATAAAATAATACGTAAACTAAACTCCCCCCGGTGCTACGTATCAGAGCAGACTCAACTGACTAGGAGAAGGTACTAGATCACCTTCACTCGCTATCACCTGCACGTTGCCGACATAAGAAGCAACACAAAAGCAGTAGGGTGAGTCTCATTTCATAAGTAATAACATATAAGATAAGCATCATTTAGAGAAGGCAACTAAGCACACCAATTCCCCACAATAACAACATGCCCCATTAATTTTCATTCACCAAGAAACAGCACCGAATATTTTCAATCACCGAGAACAACACCAAATATAACTAAATACACCAAATTACAATTATCTCCACATACACCATCAATTTATAATCACCGGGAAAAGTACCGAATGCATGTCCAATGTTTGAGATGCAACCCAAAACTCCATGGGCACATGCATGTGGATCCATCACCAAAAATTAGCCTTGAGGGCATACACCAAAATAAGGTCGAAGCCTTCTGCTCACCAATAAATGCACATGATTATGCGACGGCATGAACAAGGACACCATACACACCAAAATCACCACAACAATGCAATAACATGCGCACCAATAATTTATTTAACTCACCAATAGTTTTATTAACTCACCAACACCAAAAGAAAGGTCATAGACCATTGCCTTGAGGGCACTCACCAATAGACTCACCAATAATTTATCTCACCATTTTATATACATCACCATTATACATCTCCAAAATTTCAGCTCTAAGGATAGCACACCAATCACACCAAGCACAATTAATTACGCGACTACATTATCACCAAAGGACTAAACAACACCCATTAGGGACCAAAACAGCACATAGAGTAGCAGCAGCAATATAAACAGCAGCATAAAACAGCAACAACAATACAAAACAGTTCATTTTGCCTTAAAAATAGAATAATCGGTTAGGCCTCTGAATGAGCTCTTCAACGCATCTTAGAACGCCTCAATCGGGTTCCCGGATCAAAAGATATCGCGAAAACAAACAAGGTGCAGAAATTCCGTAACCATGCGCTTACTTTGGCGAATTGATTAAAATAGTAACCCACACCGGATTTCGACAAATAAATACTTGTTGGAAAGCCCTATGGGTCTACTCCTTATTCCTAAGTTCAGTTTTTGAAAAAAAGAGTCTAACAGGTACAGTTTTCAAAAACACACATACTAGTTACAAAAGAGGGCAGTTTCTGTCATTCAAATTCAAGCAGTTCTAAAATGACCAAAACTCAATCAAATTGCATGAAACTTGTGCATAAACTGGGGATAATTCTGTCTAGTTTTCAAAGAAATTGGATTCGTTCGAAAATGAGTTCTTTTGAAAACGCAGTGACTAAAACACTGACCCTATGTCCAGATTGTTTCCAGAATCCTATCCTAACTTGTGAAATTCATATCTCGAGCTACTCAACTCTAAACGCAACCAAACCAGTGCCAAATTAACAAGCATTAAGTCTATTTTCCAGAACAGTAAACCACATAATTTTTCAGTCAACACAACTTTCCCAGTTACCGAAATACTGAACCTCTACCCAAATCGTTTCCAGAATTTTAACCTAACTTGTTTCACCTATAACTTAAGTTTTACAACTCCAAATGCAACCAAATCAATGCGAAATTAACAAGCATTAAGTCTATTTTCCAGAACAGTAAACCACATGATTTTTCAGTCAACACAACGTTCCCAGTTACCGAAATACTGAACCTCTACCCAATTCGTTTCCATTCTCGATTTCATTTAGTCATTACAACATACACCTAACTTGCATGACTAATATCATGTACATCTCAATACTAATCAATTATGGATTCTACCAAAATAACATAAGTTCATCATCAACCACATGGATTTAACAATTTACATTCATCGTAACAAAAACATCCAAAAACAACAATTCAATTCAATCAATCAAACCCCCCTAAAACCTAACTCATGTGATTCTAATCCTATAAGTTATTAAGGATGAAAAGAGAGCCCCCTAACCTTTTGTTAATGGAAGAAGATGAAATCCTTTAGCCTTAGAACCTTGGAGCCCTAGCTTTTTCCTTCTCTCTCTCTTGTTCTTGGTTGGAACTCACGCTTTCCTCTTCTTTCTTTTCCTCTCCTAGCCACTGCCCCTTCCTCTCTTCTCACTTCTCACGCTTCTTTTCTTTTCTTTCTCTCCAAGTGTCTAAGACACTAACCCTAGAGCATAAATATTATGGGTCCTAGTGTCTTGGGCTCTTTTTGCCACTTAGTTAATTACTAACACTTCTCCTCTTTTAATTAAATTACCACTCCCTCATTTACTACACACCACCCCTTATTTAAATTAAAACACCATTCATTCCTTTTATTATAACCGACCAACATAACACCTAGATAAATTAATTAAATAAATACTTGATTATTTTGGGGCGTTACATGGAGCGCCGTGCATTGAGTAAGGTCATCTATAAGTTGGGGTGAATTAACCTTTGGGATAGTCGTATTTTCAATCTATCGTCATTAGAAACCCCATTGAAAAGAATTTTCATTCAAAGGGAACTATTGTACTTTCAAGTTTTGGAACCGATTTAATGAAAGAATATTTTGCTATTATTTTAGAGTTTTTCCTGGATTCGGTTGCAAGGAAAATTGTTTCTAGATTCCTTGGACTGAAAGTCAACCTGTTTTATAAAACAACTCTATTTGCTTCAGTCGAGATTTTTAGTAGAATGAGTCAAGCGCTTATGTGAGCGTAACTCGGAAAGAGAAGAAAACTTTTCTTCTGGATACCGTATGGTTTGATTCCAAAGAAATTCTCTTAAATTGGACAATAATGCAAACAGGAACATAACTAATGATTCCAAAGAAATTCTGGAAACGTAATGCTATTGTGTCAGTCAAATTTCGAAGCAAACATGACAAATAGGAACATAACTATTGGATGATCACATACCCGCTTTCGAAACCAATCAACAAATTCCTTAGATAATCTCTTTTCTATCTCTGTTGCCGAAGGTCTTCTTGACCTTGAACTTCTTTTTATGAATTGTCTAAATTCCCTACACGAATTAATAATGGCAATTCAGTGCACATGACTAGTATATTTAAAAGTCTAATAATGAATGAGCTGATGTTTATTCTAAATACTCACTCAACAAATGGTGCAACTATTGAACAATTCAGAAGCACGTATCGATGAGCTTGTAGTTTTTGCATTTGAGTTAACGTGAACATTGAGGAAGCTCCTACTGGTTTTCCAAGTTGAGGGAAGATAGAGGATGCATAAGGGGACTCATTCTCATTTGGGACATCACAAACACGCCCAGGTCTATTGAATCGTGTCTCTATATCTTCAATATAGCGAGAACAAAAATTTAGAGACTCTTCAGCTAAGTAACCTTCAGCTATAGACCCTTCTGGTTGAGCCTTGTTACGTACAAAGGACTTCAAGTGAACCAATTCCCTACAAGAATGATCGATAATTAGTGTATGCAAGTGGCATATATAGAACAAGATAGCTTCAATTGAAGGAGCAATTCTTTTTACCTCTCTACAGGATACATGTATCTATAATGTACTGGACCTCCAAGCTTGGCTTCCTCTATTAAATGGACAGTTAAATGAACCATAACTGTGAAAAATGAAGGAGGGAATAACATTTCCAAATGACAAAGTGTAATCACAATGCGATCTTGGAGAATTTGAAGATCTGAAAGGCTCACACTTTTACCACAAAGAATTCTAAAAAATGAACAGAACTCCACCAAGACAGCCGTAACATGGTTTGGCAACAAATTGCGGATGGCTAATGGTAGTAGTTGTTCCATTATAATATGAGAATCATGGCTTTTCAATCCAAATATCTTTTGTTGTGCCTCATCAACACATCTAGAAATGTTACTTGAGTAACCATCCGGTACTTTAACATTCTTCAAGGTTTTAAAGAACAACTTTTTTGTATCGCGTGTTAGTGAAAACAAAGCAAGGCGATATCTCCCTTTATCATCGGGCCAAAGATCACGCCTTATACCCATATCTTGCAAATCTTTTCGAGCATTAAGATTGTCTTTTGATCTAGGCTTCTCGTGGAGCAAAGTATACAAAACATTGTGACATACATTTTTTTCAATATGCATGAAATCCAAATTATGACGCAACAAATTAGATTCCCAATATGGAAGTTCAAAGAATATGCTTCTTTTATTCCATTACTTAGTTGGTTGTCTAGATCTTTTTCCTGTACCATTCAACACTGCTTCTCTTCCAAATGGAACATCTAGGTTTTCCACTTGCTTCAAAACATCAGATCCTGATATAATTGAGGGTGGACTTCTCTCCTCTGTGCTTCCATCGAAGCGAACACGGCTCAGTCTAAATCTATGTTTTCTGCTCAAAAAACGACGATGGCCCATAAAACACCATTTTCGACTATGAGGGAGACGACAGGGCTCTGCATCAAAATTACAAGTTGGACAAGCCAAACCTGTATGAGTGTTCCAACCAGACAAATTTCCTAAGCCAGGAAAGTCACTAATTGTCCACATAAGAGCCGCCCGCATTCTAAAGTTTTCATTCATTGATGCATCAAAAGTAACCACACCATCATTCCATAGCTCCTTTTACTCATTTATAAGGGGTTGTAAGTAAACATCTATATTATTTCCAGGCGTCTTCTTTCCTGGAATGATCATCGATAAGATGAAGGAAGTGTGCTTCATACACATCCAAGGAGGAAAATTATACGGAATCAAAAACACCGGCCAAATGCTATAGGCAGAACTCATGGTTCCAAAAGGGTTAAAACCATCACTAGCAAGGCCTAAGCGAACATTTCGAGGATTTAAAGCAAATTCAGGATGCATCAAATCAAATGTCTTCCATGCTTTACCATCCCTCGGATGCCTTAGCAACCCATCCTTATTACTCTCAATAGAGTGCCACCTCATATGCTCTGCAGTCTTACAACACATGAACAATCTTTGCAATCTTGCTTTTAATGGAAAGTAACGCAGAACTTTTACAGCTTGTTTCTTCTTCTTCTTCTTAGGGTTCCATCGAGACGCTCCACAATGCTTACAGGCTTGCAAGTCTTTGTCTTCATCTCCCAAATATAACATGCAATCTCTTGGACATGCATCTATCTTCGTATAATTAAGACCTAGTTTGTTGATGATTTTCTTTGCCTCATAAAAAGAAGGGGGGAACTTTGCTTGTTGAAACACATCTCTCAACAAATCTAGTATCATAGTCATTGCCTTGTCACTCAATCCACACAAAACCTTTATATGATATAATTTGATTACAAATTCTAATTTTGTATACTTGCTCCGTTCGTGCAACATCTGACTTCCGTCTTTGATAAACTCATGAAAATCACTAAAATCCTCCCTTGGCCCTTCGTTTAATACTTCATTTGTGCCTATTGCTTGTGGTTCATCTCTATTAGTGGCTTGTTGCCTATGGTGACCAAATGCATCATTGACCATTGTGTCTAGCGGGTTCTCATAACCAAATATCCCTTGCACATGATCTTACTTTCTAGTAGATTGCGGTACTTGTTTCTCACCATGACGAGTCCATACGATATAGTTTTTAGGGAATGGTTTCGATTCTAAGTGTGATTGGACTATATCTCTGGTTTGCCAATCAACAATCCCGCAATCAGGACATGGACATTGTATTGTATCTCTAATAGCGCCATGCTTAAAAGCAAAATCCAAGAAATGACTTATTCCATTTAAGTACTCACTTGTATTTCTTGGCTTTGCAATCCAAGATTTGTCCATATTTAACTGTCGTCTAAATAATGATAAGAAGGTATAAAAGAAATTAAGAAAACCACAAGTGAATTAACGATGGAGAACACTAGCAATACAAACAGTTGCGAGCAATACAATATGTCATATATTAGAAACTAGTAGGACGCATCTTTAAAAAAAACAAGAAATACTGGTATGAAAAATCTGTCATATCTAGCTACGAGCTTTGAAAATGTAATTTCAACTTTTCGGTTTAAAAGACGACGACAACAATAAGCAACGACAACATCAATACGAGACACGACAATAAGCTACAACTCAGAAGCCTATAATTTAATTGAATTAAGAAGCCTATAATTCTGCAAAGTATGTTCAAAATATACATTATTTTTATGTCCAGAGAGCACAACTCAGTAGTAAAAAAACACAAGTGTTATGTTTCATTTATTCCAAATGCATCAAATGTAATTCAATTAGAAGACTAACACTATTTTCTAATTTCTAGGAAGTAAAATAGTCGAACTAAACTTACACAGCTGAATCTAATAACAAAATTGGGGGAATCTTTTTTAAATTAATTTCCAGCATAAATGTTATTCTCAGAATTCACAATATTTTTGCTTGAAACTCCTACATCTATCTAAGACACCAAAAGAATATTAAGAACAAAGAGAAGTTAAGTTACCTGTAAGAGCAGATCGTCAATGAGAGAGGAATCGGTGGAGGAAGAAGTGGAAGGAAGAAATAGGGTTTGGTTTTCTTGTTGTTGCTGAAGTTGCTGAGAAGGAGGAGCAGCAATTTGCATTGAACGCAAGATGTCGCGAGAGGGAGAGAGAAGGAGGAGCAGAAATTAGGTTTACGCGAGGGAGGTTTCGCGAGGGTGTGAGAAGGGTTTACGCGAGCAGAAATTAGGTTTACGCGAGCAGAAATTAGGTTACGCGAGAGCTGGGTTTTGAGAGGAGGTTTCGTTGAAACACAGGAGAGAAGCTGAGGGGAGCTGAGGGAAGCAGATGAGGTTCGTTGAAACGCGAAGGTAGAAGGTTTTTTTTTTAGAAGAGGGAAGCTGAAATTACGCGAGGGAGAGAGTGAAAGTTAGAAGAGGGAAGCTGAAATTAAAAGGTTTTGTTTTTTGTTTTTTTATTTTACATTTAGCGGGGGTTTTTCGTGACACTCAGCGGGGGTTTTTTAAACCTCCGTAAAATGAAACAACATTTTCAACCTGTCTACCGATGAGTTCCTTTTTTATTGTTAAACCGAGGGGGTTTTTAAAACCTCCGCAATAAAACCCCCGCTATTTGATCCGTTTTTTGTAGTGTAATGAAGAGTTTAAGTTGAAGGGTAAAATAGTCATTTCACCAAATATCGTTGGATCAATCTAGTAAGAGGTCATGGCTATATTTGTTAGTCAACCCAAGTGTTTTAACTAATCAAATGGCTAATGTTGGGAGAATGTTCATTATTGATTGAAATTTAAGTTAGAGTGAGAATTAGTGAGTAAGGGGTAGTGTGGTCTTTTTGCCTCATTTCTTTTTACTTCAGCCCCCTTATATTCTGAACCCTCATCCTCACACCCTCACACTTATCCATCTTGCTGAAACAGAATTAGAAGTAGAGGAGAGAACGAGAGAGTGGGCGAAGAGGGAGTGAAGGAAATTCACCAAAACCCCATTGCATGTAAGCCTTCTTCATACCATTCTCTCTCATTTTTCATTCCCTTCACAACGGTACCAATTTCATAGACTCATTCCCCATCCTTTCTCTTCCACCATTTTCTGGTTCCAAGCTCAGCCATGGCCAAGGTCAAAAAGATTTCATTGCTTGTGTCTTTTGAAGCTTGGGGGTGAAGTGTGAAGACAAGGTTCGGCCCTAGGACCCATGAGCAAGCCACATTGAGAATTGGAGCTCCATGGATAGTGAATTGGAACTCAAATTCGTGATTTGCAAAGGATTGAAATGGTTGTGTTAAGTTCAACAGAAATTCTGGGTAAAACCCGTTTTACCCACCTTCATTGTTTTCATCGTATCTCGCTGTATACTACTCCGATGATCGTGATTCTTGTCCCTCTGGAAACTAGACACAAAGATCTTCATTTTGGGCACAAGAACCGTATGATTGCATGGAGAAACGAAGGAGATATCATGTCCCCAAGTTACGGTTTTAGAATCAAGGACTATCCTGGACCAGGTTTGGATAGTTTTGGTCACGGATTGACCAAGTTATGCCTATTGCAAGACTGAATCCTGATGCTGAAAAAAAACAGAAATAAAGCTGGGAACGTGGTTTGACGGATTCGGGGTCGAGTCGTCAAAGTGTCGAGAAACCCAAATTCTATCAACCGGAGATGAAGTCAGTATCAAGAGGGGTGTTGGTTGCGGAATTCAGTTGCGGAGGCTTTCGGAGTGGGTACGTGACTACGAGGATTGTTCGAGTGGTTACGGTCCGGTCGTCCGTGCTCCGGCGTGATTTCTCGCGAGATCGTCAACCGGGTGAGTTCTACTCACGGATATGGATATTTTTACATGTCTTGAAAATATATCGGTTTTGAGTCATAAGGCATTATCCATTTTCGAAAGATTTTGGAACCGAAAACCGTTTTTGAGAAATGTTACGTTTTTACGGTTTTTGTGGAATTATTGAACAATTTACGAAAGTGTGATTAAATTGTTGAAATAAAATGATTTGTGTACTATCTGGAATATTTGAGATTTTGAGTTTCAGGAGTGATCGATATTAGAAATCGAATTGGGCGAAAACGGAAAGCGAAATTGAGAAATAGGAGAATTAGAGAAACAGAACCGGACGCACGGATCGTGCGCCCCTGGGCATGGACCGTGCGCCCTCTTCGGGTTGACTGTATAAATTTTGGTGCATCACGCACGGGTCGTGCGCCCCTGGGCACGGACCGTGCGTGAGCTTCTATCACCGATTCCCGATTTCTCGTTCCGGAGCTCCGTTTGAAAACCGTATTTTGAACTTGTTCAACTCATGTTTTTGAAAAGAGCTTCGAAAGCATATTTGATTGAAAAACCGAAACCCTAGGATACGTGTGGGTACACCGACTGATGGACTGACTGAATATATATGTTTATGGCTAAAGTGCTCCCGGGGTCCCTTATCTTTATTTAAAGTAACGAATTAGTCCTTTATGATTTTTTTGTCCCAAATAAGTCCTTTATCTTTCAAATTTTTGACACATAAATCCGTTTCCGTTAACAATGCTGATTTATGTGTCAAAAAAGGATTTATGTTAAAAATTTGAAACATAAATGACTGATTTGGGACAGAAAAGGATTTATGTGTCAAAAATTTTAAACATAAAGGACTGATTTGGGACAAAAAAAAGATAAAGGACCAAATCGTTACTTTAAATAAAGATAAGGGACCCCCGGAGCACTTTAGCCTATGTTTATACATGTCAATTGAATATGATTATAATGCCGGAGGTCTAATTTATGAATTCCTCAAAACGGATTATAGATCGATATGGATATTGTTTATCCAACTAGTATGTGATAGATCCTTCGCTGATCGAAAAGATATAAATTATCTAACTCTCGAGAATTTGATGCGTGTTGCGCCCGAAAAAGTCCCCGAGGGAAACTTTCTTCGTTTACAACCTTTTAAGAAACAATGAAGTCGCCACCAATATTTTTTTTATAAGGAAAATATTGAAGAAAAACCTTTTGGAAAGCGGATGGCCTTTTGGAAAAACCGGAAGATTTGGGTTCGGGGGTCGGTTAGGCATAGGGAAGGTTTTAGCACCCCACACCTCCTTTCTACCGAAAGGGAACCTTTAATAAAATGTGTGGTTTTAAGTGCGGATTTGAAAAATACTTAAATTTGCCCTTTTTTCGAAAAGAGAATGAAAAGACTTAATGAAAATTTTTATTTTCGGCAAAAGTGTTTGTTGCCCTTTTTTAAGAGAAAAAAAAAATGTTTTTAGTTTATTGTGCTTGACGGAGGATATCCGCTCCTACGTATCTCCCGGTGCGATGGAGAATTCAAAGCTACGTAGTTCTGGTTTTTTTTGAAAGGGTTTTGTTTTTTAATCTTTTTTGGAGTTTTTCGCAAAGAGGTTGAGCGTTCGCAGTGACCAAACAACAATGGTTTAGAGTGGTCGCACTACTAACTCGTATGAAAATGAATTATCATTAACGTCCAAACGGCAACGGCGCGAGTGGTGATTAATGACAATTGGTTTTTATTTTGAGCATTGAAAATGTTTTTCGAAATTGGAGGAGAGCGTTTGTAAGGACCAAACAACAACGGTTTAGAGTGGCCACACTACTAGCTCCCACAGGAATGAAATCATCACCTACAATCAAACGGCAACGGCGCGAGTGATCATTGGTGATGATTAATTTTGATTTCGATGTTTGAAGATATTTATTTTCGATGTAAGAAAATATTTATGTGGGGCAGGAAATATGTTATTTTTTTGAATGCAATAGTAAAAATGGGGGTGCAAAAAAAGAAGCCCAATTCGCATGGGAGGGCCCAGTTAGCGAAACTGGGCTTAAGTGACAAAAGGGACTTTATGCTTGGGCCTGGGGGGTGTAAATAACAATTTACTTGTTTCTTAAAAAAGTTTTACTTACCACTCCTTTTTTACTAATGAAAGCTTTTTTGTTCTTTCTTTTTTTCTTTGAGATTCTTTTGTTATTATTTTTGGTTGAGGTAATTTTTGGTTGGAAAAGAATAAATAAATTAAATAAAAACGAAAAAAACAAAAATCAATTTATTTGTTTTTAAAAAATGTTTTATTTACCCTTTTTTATTAGTTGCTAGGAAATGATTTCTATGAAGTGTTTTTTTTGGTATTTGGTATAAAAAGATCTATTAATTATTTAGAGAAACACTTCACCTTAAAGTGAGAACATTAAACAAAATTGAATCATATAGAGTAATCCTCTCACCTAGATTAAAGTGCCATGGGCACAAGTGAAAATCAACTTACCCCATCATCAACGTCTAGCAATGAGCAAAATAGGACATATGAACCAAGAAAATAAAGTTGAATCCTTTCTAGCCATCTTCACCACTTAAATTAAAGTGCACTAGGCACTAGTGGTGACTCACATAGCTAAATCATCAACAACTAACCAAAAACCAATTAAGGAACATATGAACTATGAAACTAGATTAGGGTAAAAATACATAGATAAATAAACTAGTTTAGCAAATTAGCATATGAAAATTGAAGAGCATCTAAATAAAGTTGAATCCCTTCTAGCCATCTCCTCCACTTAAATTAAAGTGCACTAGGCACTAGTGGAGACTCATATGGCTAGATCATCAACAAATAACAACTAAAACAAATATTGAACAAGGGAAATTCATAAAGAAAGTTGAATCCTATCTTAAAATCTTCTCCCTTAAATCATGGTGTTCTAAACACAAGGGAGAGTCAAGTTGTAAGATCATCAACATCACAAGGACTAAAAATCACATTTAACACAAGGCTTTAAACACTAATAATAAATCATCCTCAAGTGAAAAGGAACCACAAGATAAGTTAAAAAAAAGAAAATGCGAAATATAAGGGATATAAAATCACATGTTTATTTCATTTTAAAAAAAAAACAAAGATCAACACAAACTAACAACAAGCTAAGTTACTCAAAGGTGAGAAGCAACTTCTCACCCTAACAACAACAAACTACATTTTAAAAGTGAAAATGATGAGTATATCAAAAATAAAGAGGAGAATATGAGATGAAGATGATAAGATAAATCTTGATGCAAAATGTTTGAAAATGATGCTAAGACATTAGGAATTTTACCTTATCTCTAAAATGGGTAGAAAATTGGAGAAGTAGAGGAGAGGTAAATAAAGGGAAGCTACGGTTTTAATGGAGGAGAGGAGGAGAAGGATTATGTGCTTGATTTTTCTTGAGTGTGAGAGGAATGGATTGGAGGTAGTTTGATGATGAATTGGTTAAGAGAAATTGAAAAAAATGGAGGTGGTTTAGGAGAGGTGAGGCTACGGTTTTAGAGGAGAGGAGGAGGAGAGGAATTATGTCAAAATCTTAGAGTAGATCCAATGAGAGCTAAGAAGGGTTTTGAAGGGGAAGTGTGTGAGAGAGAGTGAGAGAGTGATATGTGAGGGAGAGAGAGATGGCCGTAGGGGGGGGGGGGTTGAGTGTGTGAGTGTGTGTGAGAGTGAGTGATGGGAAGGGTGGAGTGTATGGGGAAAGGAGATGTGTGGAAGTGAGGTTGTGTGTGGAAGTGGGGTTGTGTGTGGAAGTGGGATTGTGAGTTCCAAGGAGGAAAAGAGGGAAAGTGGGGTGGATTTCTAGGGAGGAGAGAGGGGATGAATGTGGATGATTTTTAAGGCTAGGGGGGAGAGTGAATGTGGACACATTTTAGAGTGAAGGGGGGGAGGTATGCGAATTAGGGTTTAGTTGGAGTGGGTTGGATGGAGTTGTGTGTTGGGTTATGGGTTGGATATGGGTTAGGGTTAGGATATGGATTGGGTTTGGTGGAGGAGTTGGATTGGGCTTGGTGGAGGAGTTGGATATGGGTTAGGTTTATGCGAATTGGGCATAAGGTTTGGTGGAGGAGTGGGCTTTAGATGGCCCAATCCTAAATGCACCTCTATCTATTTTTTACAAACCTCCCCTATTTACTCCTTTGCTTATTTTGTTTCTCTACTTCTAATTATTATTATTTTCTTTTTTTTTTAGAAAAATTGGAACTTGTAGCAAACAAAAATGAAATAAAACATGGCATAAAATAATTATTTTTATAGATAAAATTTCTTATTTTTGGATAGGACAAAATTAGGGTGTTACAGCTGCCCCTCTTTATTTCACATTTCGCCAAGAAATATGACTTGGCCTTTTCATATTTGTTGGTGAAATGGAAATAAAGATATAGAAATAACACTAATTTTGTCCGCTTTCGGAAAAGCTCAGATTTTCTTTTTGTTATTTTCTTTTTTGGGAAAAAGGGGGGTTAACACTTGTCGTATTAACGGGAAAGCAGTAAATTGGGAAAAGCGGTAAATTGAGAATTCGGAGGTTGCCTAAAAACCTTCTAACGAACTCTTGTCGAGTCCGAGCTTTGGGGGTAGCCTTTTCGAGCGGCCGATCAATATCAGGTCCGGAACTGATTTGATCAATGGATTTACGCTATGCCTTAGGTTGACACAACTAATCTGAAGGACTTAACGAAGTCTGATGGATCCATCGCGTGCTCGTACACGATGTTGTGATCTGTGGAAGGAGTTCACTAACTCTGTGTTGATGGAGTTTACTAACTCTGGGTTAATGGAGTTTACTAACTCAGTGCTGATGGTGATTTTCTGAAAAATAAGATTTTTGGGACCCTCTGGTCCGAAGTAACTTCCTGGATGGTGCATGAAATGCATGCATTTGGGTATTTGGATGTGCATGAATGCCATGATTGATTTTGGTGGGATGCTTTTTTTTCTGTTTGATTCCTCATTCACTTCTTTTCTTTTTGTTATTCTTCGCTCTCCTGAGATGCGAATTTGAAAGCGTAACGCGCCACTGTTTGATGTCATGGAGTGACGAATGGTATGGATGATATGATGTGAAGATGTTGTGTTCTTTTATGTTCCGCCTTCTGTGATTTTCTCTTTTGTTTTTTTTTTGTTTATTCTGTTTGTTTTCTTTAAGCAGCTTTCTTTTTTCTGCTTATTTGTTTTTGTTTATTCTGTTTGTTTTCTTTAAGCAGCTTTCTTTTTTCTGCTTATTTGTTTTTCTTTGGCACTCTTTTTTTGCTGGTTAAATCGATCTGCCGGGCGCAGGCTGTTCCAGGGCGGTGATCCGCGAGGATTGCACACTGGTTTGTCACGACTGCCTTTTTCGCAATTTTATTCACTTGGGGAATCACTTCTTTCCGTATTTTTTCAAAGATTTCGTAATGATCCTGTAATGCTCTGAATGTGCACATGTTTTGCAATTCGACTTCATCAATCATAAAAGTTATTATTTTGAAAGAAACTGAATAGATGAAAGCAGAGACACGAAAAGCACACATATGAAAGAAAAGTTGGACTTTTATTGGTATAGAAACTGGACGTGCAGAAAGTCACGCCAATCGAAAGTGCATTGCAATCTTTCTTTTAAACTACAAAAAAAAAACAAGCAAAAGGAAACAGATCTCGTGATTCTATCTCTGAAGTAACGGTGCCCACCGCCGTCCATACTCATAATATTGATCACACCCTTATCCGAACCTTTGGAATGCTGATTGCCTTTTTCTTTTCTCAAGCCCAAGTTTTCTGACCCTAATTTTTGCCTGGATCGCCCTTTGCGGGTTTTCAATCCACCGGGCCGCTCTGATTTTGCCTAGGTCGCCCTTTGCGGGTTTTCAACCTAGCGAGCTGATTTTTCCTTGGCTTATCTTTCTCTTTTTTCGTCTATTTTTCTAGGCATAATACTTCTTGACCACATCTGAGTTCACTGGATTTGGGATCTCATCTCCGTCCATGTTCGCCAGAATTAAAGCTCCCCCTGAGAATGCCTTCTTCACCACATAAGGTCCTTCATATTTGGGAGCCCATTTGCCCCTAGAGTCTGTCTGAATCGGCAAGATCTCCTTCTTGGAATTCACGAGGACGGACTTTCTTGTCAAAAGCCCTCCTCATCCTCTGCTGGTACAACTGTCCATGACACATTGCGGCCACCCGTTTTTCATCAATGAGATTCAACTGGTCAAGACGAGACCGAACCCATTCTGCTTCATCAAGTTTTGTCTCCATTAACACCCGCAGGGATGGTATTTCAACCTCGATAGGGAGGACTGCCTCTGACCCATAAACCAGGGAGTAAGGGGTTGCCCCTGTGGAGGTGCGTACTGAGGTTCTGTAACCATGCAGGGCAAATGGGAGCATCTTATGCCAATCTTTGTAGGTCACTACCATCTTTTGCACAATCTTCTTGATATTCTTGTTGGCTGCCTCAACTACCCCATTCATCTTTGGGCGGTAGGGAGAAGAGTTGTGATGTTGTATTTTGAAGTCTTTGCACAAATCCTTCATCACTCTGTTGTTCAAATTACTACCGTTGTCTGTGATAATCTTGTTTGGGAGGCCGTAGCGGCAAACCAAGTCTCTCCTGATGAACTTAGCAATCACTGAGCTCGTTACATTGGGATAAGAGGCAGCTTCCACCCACTTAGTGAAATAGTCAATAGCAACCAGGATGAAACGGTGACCATTGGAAGCTTTGGGTTCAATGGGACCAATGATGTCCATGCCCCACATTGAGAATGGCCATGGCGCGCTTAAAACATTCAGAGAAGTTGGAGGTACATGGGTGTGATCTGCATAGATTTGGCATTTATGGCATCTTCTCACAAAACTGTAACAGTCTGATTCCATCTGCAACCAGTAGTATCCAGCTCTCAGGATTTTTCTAGCCATTGCGTGCCCGTTAGAATGAACCCCAAATGAGCCTTCATGAACATCTCGCATAATCTTTACTGATTCTTCTCCTGTTACACACCTGAGGAGTACCAAGTCATGGTTTCTCTTGTAAAGGACGTCTCCACTCAAGAAGAAACCTGCTGACAGCCTCCTGAGGGTTCTCTTGTCATTCTCTGTAGCTCCGGGAGGATACTCTCTGTTCGTGATGTACTGCTTGATGTCATGGTACCAAGGCTTACTATCTGATCCCTCTTCGACTGCCATACAGTAGTGATAAGCAGGTTGTTCTCTGTGCTGGATTCTGACAGTTGTCAGACTTTTGTCACAGCTGACGTTGAACATGGAGGACAAAGTTGCCAAGGCATCGGCCAACTGGTTCTCGCTGCGGGGTATGTGCTGGAAAGTGATTTCCTCAAAGGGCTTGATTAATTCTTGAATGCAGTCACGGTAAGGAATCAAATCTGAATTTCTTGTTTCCCAGTCTCCTTTTACTTGATGGACAACTAGAGCTGAATCTCCGTACACGTCGAGCCTCTTGACTTTCCAATCGAGAGCTGCCTGGATACCCAAGATACATGCTTCATACTCCGCAATATTGTTTGTGACATAGAAGCTTAGTCTAGCGGTGACTGGTATAAAGCGGTTGTCTGGGGAGATCAGCACTGCTCCGATTCCGTGCCCCCACATGTTAGAGGCACCGTCAAACAACATTCTCCACCTTTCATCATCTTGAGACTTCCCTGCGTCAAATAATGCCATAATGTCCTCATCTGGGAACTCACATTGCATTGATTGGTAATCCTCAACTGGTTGATGTGCCAGGTAGTCTGCCAGTGTGCTACCTTTAATCGCCTTCTGGGTTACGTACACGAGATCGTATTCTGACAGAAGCATTTGCCAACGAGCAATTCTACCTGTGAGCGCAGGGTTTTTCAAAGATGTACTTGATTGGGTCCATTTTGGACACCAACCAGGTAGTGTGACTCAGCATATACTGTCTCAGTCGATGCGCAGCCCAGGCTAGGGCACAACAAGTCTTCTCTAATGATGAATATCTTGCTTCACAGTCTGTGAACTTCTTGCTTATGTAGTAGATCGCATGTTCTTTCTTTCCTGACTCATCGTGTTGCCCCAGCACGCAGCCCATAGAGTTGTCTAGCACCGTGAGGTATAGGATGAGGGGCCTGCCGGGCACAGGTGGCATTAGGACGGGCGGACTTTGAAGGTACGCCTTGATTTTCTCAAATGCTTCTTGACATTTATCATTCCACTTCATCTCTTGGTTTTTGCACAGCAGTTTGAAAATTGGTTCGCAAGTCGCAGTCAACTGGAAGATGAATCGAGAGATGTAATTTAGTCTTCCCAGGAAACCACGAACTTCTTTCTCTGTCTTAGGTGCTGGCATCTCCAGGATTGCTCGTACTTTGTCCGGGTCTACCTCAATTCCCTTCTGGCTAACAATGAAACCTAACAGCTTCCCTGACCTAACCCCAAAGGTGCACTTGGCGGGGTTCAACCTGAGCTTGTACTTTCTGAGACGTTCGAACAGCTTCTGCAGGTTAACCACGTGCTCTTCATCAGTCTTTGATTTAGCAATCATGTCATCCACATAGACTTCGATCTCCTTATGCATCATGTCATGGAATAGGGTTACCATCGCTCTTTGGTAGGTTGCCCCGGCATTCCTCAACCCGAAAGGCATGACCTTGTAACAGAAAGTTCCCCAAAGGGTTATGAAGGTGGTTTTCTCCCTATCCTCCGGAGCCATTTTGATCTGGTTATAGCCTGAACACCCATCCATGAAGGAGAACATCGAGTGCTGAGTAGTACTGTCCACCAAAACGTCAATATGGGGTAGAGGGAAGTCATCTTTAGGGCTTGCTCTGTTCAAGTCACGGTAGTCAACACACATTCGGACCTTCCCATCTTTCTTAGGGACTGGGACAATGTTTGCGACCCACTCAGGATATTTTGCCACAGCTAAGAACCCTGCATCAAACTGTTTCTTGACCTCATCCCTGATCTTCAGAGACATTTCAGGCTTCATTCGCCTTAACTTCTGTTTCACAGGGGGACACTCTGATTTCACTGGCAATTTATGTTCAACAATATCTGTGCTCAACCCTGGCATGTCCCGATATGTCCATGCGAATACGTCAGCGTAGTCGAATAGGAGCTGAATCAACTTTTTGCGCTCTTTATCCTCCATTGCGGTACCAACCTTGATCTCTTTTCTGTCTTCCTCAGTACCCAAATTGACCATTTCTGTAGACTCCTCATGGGGTTCGATGACCTTTTCTTCTTGTTCTACCATTCTCATGATTTCTGGAGGAGTATCCCAATCATTCTCAACGTCTTCCTCGGCTTGATTAACCGGGTAATCAAAATCACAGTATGAGTTATGGGCATTATTATTTTCAGAGTTTATTATCGATCTGCATTAGAATGGAGCGGCGAATAAAAACAAAGAAGAAGCAACACAGATAAAAGATGAAGACAGAAATTTTATTGAAAATTCAAAATAACACTTTATTGATTGATGATTTTCGACGAAAGCATGTGTGCCCGAATGAAATATCCCAAGGCCTTGGGCAGAGCCGAGGGATCTGCATTACAATGATAATTACTTTAAATTGGAAAATACGGGGAAATCCATGGCCTCCCAGTTTTGCAGCTTCTCTCCAACCGCATAGCAGCGCACCAGACCTTCGGCACGGCCGCTTGAGCTTGATCCTTCTTCAACCATATTGACCTGGTCAGGGTTCAGCATACCAGCACTCCGGAAGTTGTCCTTAAGGTTAGTGATGACTATTCTCTCCTGATTGGGTGCCCTTCCTCTGAGTTTGGCCAGCCATTTCTCCCTCCTGTCAGATGTCAGTCTCTCCCGATCAGCAAGACTTGGGATGTATCCAACACCGAACCTCTCAATATTACCCCTCAACTGGATAGGCATTACAATTCCTTGAGCAGCTTTTCCTAAGCCCTTACCAATCTGATACCCGTGTCCCAGCATCACTTTTGCAGTCATCATGTCTGCCCTGGACCACTTAGGCTTCCAACGAGGCTCTCCTTCGACGAAGACAGCGTTTGAAATCTCTAATCCCTGGAAAGCAGTCTCAAAGGACTCTTCTGCTGCTTCCACATAATATTCAGGTGGCGATCGATTTATCAATGTTTCTTCCTCTCCGGAGATCACTATCAGCTTTCCCCTAGCCACAAACTTGAGTTTCTGATGAAGCGAGGATGGCACTGCCCCAGCCGCATGTATCCAAGGACGTCCTAGCAGGCAACTGTAGGATGAATTGATGTCCATCACTTGAAAGACAACATAAAATACTTCAGGGCCTACCTGCAGCGGCATTTCCACTTCTCCAAAAACTTCCTTCACTGACCCGTCAAATGCTCTGACCAAGGTGGAGCTTGGTTTTAGATATGAACAGTCTACATCCAGCTTATCCATTGTAGACTTAGGCAGCACGTTCAAGGATGAACCGTTATCAATAAGCACCCTGGCAAGTATATGGTCCCCACACTTGACTGAGATATGAAGAGCTTGGTTATGACTCTTTCCTGCCGGAGGCAGCTCAGTGTCTGAGAAGGTCAAGTAATTAGAGGCTACAATGCTGCCAACAATACCATCAAGCTGGTTTACTGAAATGTCATGGGAGACGTGAGCTTCATTCAGGACCTTTAGCAGTGCAGCACGATGTGCCTCTGAACTAAGCAGCAAAGAGAGCATTGAGATCTTGGATGGGGTTTGATTCAGCTGGTCTACCACCCGATATTCACTCTGTCTTATTACCCTCAAGAATTCTTGAGCTTCTTTGTCCGACACGTCCCTGACCTCTACAGCTTCCTTGTCTTTTCCCTTACGGGCCCTTTCTTCACTTCCCTTGGATTGCTCTCTTCTGAGGTTTTCAGGAGTATACATCCTTCCACTCCTTGTGATACAACTACCTCCAGCAATGTTTGTTATATCCAGAGTGCCTTTAGGGACCTCCGCTTGCATTTGCACATTGCAACTCCATGGAGTCATCCTAGTATCCCCATTAGGGGTAGCAGCAGGTACTGGAATAACAACAGTTGAGGGTCTCGTCACAGCTAGGCTGGAATTCAGGTTGCAGGGAATTTCAATCGGTCTCCTGAAACCTCCATTGCCTGATTGTAAGGTAAATACACCTTCTTCTTTCTCCTGGACTCCCACTTGGACCAGGTGTCTGTCTAAGAGATCTTGGAGAATTGGTTTAAAGCCTTCACATGCCCCGATGCAGCGAGGATTGTAACACCCCTTTTCTAATAACTTTACTTTTAATAAAATCAGAGTCTTTTTTTTTTTTTTGAAAACAACTAAAGTGAGTGCTACACTTACTCCATAAAAATCAAGATACATAACACCATAAGGAAAAGGTTTAGTTCGCATCAACTAAATCCAATCACCATCAGCAGCGGAATAATAATCAGTTCAAAAATTAAAGCCAATACATCACCAATGAAAACTAACAGTTTTAGGAAAATAAAACATAAACATAAGGACACCCCCCCCCCCCTGGTGCTACGTATCAGAGCGTGACACTTCCTACCAGACGAAGGCACAAGAAATCCTTCACTCGCTATTACCTGCACGTTGCCGACATAAGAAGCAACATAAAAGCAGTAGGGTGAGTCTCTTTTCATAATTAATAACATATGAGAATTAAGCACTGCATAGGAAAAGGAAACCAGGCACACCAATTCATAACAATAGGAAACATTCGCATCAGCATACTAAATTCCAAACAGCACTATATAATATATGAATATGTATGTAATGCAACCCAAACTCCACGGGTACATGCATGTCGGATCCGTCACCAATACAAATAGGCCGTAGCCTCTGCTCACCAAATCAAAATTAGGCCGTAGCCTCTGCTCACCAATAATGCATATGTCCATGAGATGCTATGGGAATGCATTACAACACACCAAGTCCAAGCATTTCATCATTTAAAATTCATGATCTCACCATTGTATATTAATCAGCTCACCACATTAAAATTAGGCCGTAGCCTCTGCTCACCAATCTCACCCTATCACACGCGCAACAGCGCACAGGCGCTAGGCGCCCAGGGGAACAAGCGCGCATCAGCGCACAGGCGCTAGGCGCCCAAGAGGCAACACGCGCACATAGGCGCTGGCGCCCAGAAGCAACATCCAGGGAACAGCAGCAACATGGCGCCCAAGCACTAGGCGCCTAAGGCCAACATGCTACACAACTCATTTTGCTTCGAAATTCATTTTACACGAGCCAAATGCTCAGGACATGATAACTCAATAAAAATTTTCTCAAAAACTGAACTTTAATTTTGGCGCCCATGCACTAGGCACCTAGTGAAATTTCGCAACTCAACTCCTTTCTTGACCAAAATCAGTTTTCATGAGCCATTTTACCCAAGTATAAAAACCTGAAAACAATTTTCACAAAACTATCACTAGAACTTTGGGGCCCTTGGCGCCCATGACACAAGCAACGTGCCAAAACTGGCAGCACAGGGAACACAGTAGGCAACACAGGCAACAGGGACAGCAACACAGGCAACAGGGACAGCAACACAGGCAACAGAGACAGCAACACAGAATGGCAACACAGCAGTGCAACACAGGGCAACAGAATTTTTGGAAACAGGCGCAGCACACTGCTGGGCGCCTGGTGCCCATGACTAGGCGCAACACAGAATTTTTCAGCAATAGGCATATGGCGCCCAAGGCGCCTAGGGGTTCCCAAACAGAACTTTCTTCACTTTCTTTCACTAAATTACATTCACCAAAACACTCAATTACATGAATATTACTAAAGTGTCACCAAAATTCTCAATTTCACCAAATAATCATATGATCAAACATATGGTCTTCAATTCGCATTTAGCAACAATTCAAGCATCAACCATAAAATTCCCAACATAATAATTCAACAAATAGCAACACAATATTATAATCCTCATCAATAACACAATTCAATCATGAAACTAACCTAGGACCCTAACCCTAAGCAATTCAAAATTCGCATAGTTATTAATAACAAATAGAGGACCCCCTAACCTTGTGAAATTCGAATTAGCTAGCCAAGCTCCAAGGGAAGAATGCGAATCACAATTGAGCCTCCTCCTCTTCTCTTTGAGCTTCGCCCCTTTCTTCTACTTCTCCTCTTCTATTCGCAACTTTTCTCTTCTCACTTCTCCTCTCTTTTACGTTACTTTCTTTCTTTTCACAATTGGGTGAATTTGCCACTAACTCCCTAGACCCCAAGTAATTCGACTCCAATGCCAAAGTAATGGGTCACGGGCCTACTTGTGGATCACGGGCCCTTGCTCGCACCACTTAAATAGTAACAGCACCTCCTAATAAAATAAAATAAAATACTTAAACTCGAATTATTTAATTAAATTAAATAAATATTGTAAGCCTTAAATAATTTAATTAAATAAATAATTAAATTATTTTGGGGCGTTACAACTCTCCCCCACTTAGAATATTTCGTCCTCGAAATTACCTGAATCAAACAACTCCGGATATGCTTCCCGCATCCTGCTCTCCAGCTCCCAAGTCATACTCTCACCAGCAGCTCCCAACCACACCACCTTCACCAACGGAATTTCCTTCCCCCTCAGAATCTTTACTTCTCTATCTTCAATCCGCACAGGCATAGTCTCAACCGTGAGATTATCCCGTACCTCTACTTCGTCCATCTGAATCACATGAGACGGGTCCGGAACATACTTTCGAAGTTGTGACACGTGAAACACGTCATGCAAGTTCGAAAGATTAGGCGGCAAGGCCACCCTATATGCAACACTTCCCACCCTCTCCGTAATCTGATACGGACCAATGAAACGGGGAGTTAACTTCTTAGATTTCAAGGCACGCCCAACACCAGTCACCGGAGTGACTTTCAGAAACACATGATCACCGGCCTGAAACTCTAAATCCTTCCTTCTCTTATCATGATAGCTCTTTTGTCGACTCTGCGACGCTTTCATCTTCTCACGGATTAATTTTACCTTCTCAGTTGTCTCTCGCACAATCTCAGGCCCCAACACTGCACTCTCCCCAGATTCATACCAACACAACGGAGTCCTACATCTCCGACCATACAATGCCTCAAACGGTGCCATACCAATACTAGAGTGAAAACTGTTGTTATAGGTGAATTCTATCAACGAAAGATGAGAATCCCATGAACCTCCCTGCTCAAGAACACATGCCCTCAACAAGTCCTCTAACGACTGAATAGTCCTCTCCGTCTGACCATCTGTCTGCGGATGATAAGCGGAGCTCAACCTCAACTTAGAACCCAAAGCTTCCTGCAAACTCTTCCAAAATTCAGAGGTGAATCTTGGATCTCTATCAGACACAATACTAAGCGGAACGCCATGCAACTTCACAATAGTCTTGATATAGATTTCTGCCAACTTTGGGACTGGATAAGTCATATTAATCGGTAAGAAATGAGCAGACTTAGACAACCTGTCCACAACCACCCATATGGCATCAAACCCTCTCACTGTATTTGGCAAACCAGTTACAAAGTCCATGGAAATGCTATCCCATTTCCATTCCGGAATCTCCAATGGTTGCATCAACCCTGCAGGCTTCTGATGCTCAATCTTAGACTTCTGACAAGTCAGACAAGAATACACAAATTGAGCCACATCCTTCTTCATACCAGGCCACCAGAACATTTTCTTCAAATCTTGGTACATTTTCGTAGCCCCGGGATGAATACTCAACTTACTTCTATGGCCCTCCTCAAGAATCATTCTCTTCATCTCAGCATCGTCAGGAATGCAGATCCTATCTCTGAATCTTAATACACCTTGGGAATCTAACTTGAAATCTCCATCCACATCTTGATCATTCACAACCAACAGGTCTACCAACTTTACATCTGACTTTTGTGCTTCTCGGACACTAACCAAAAATTCATTTCCGATCTTCAACATCCCCAATCTGACACTCTGCGGTGTCACTTCACAAACCAGACTCATGTCTCGAAACTGCTCAATCAATTCTAACTCTTTCACCATCATAGCCGACATATGCAAACTCTTCCGACTTAAAGCATCAGCCACGACATTAGCTTTGCCGGGGTGATAGTTCAAGCCGAAAATCATAATCCTTCAGCAATTCTAACCAACGTCTCTGTCTCATATTTAGCTCCTTCTGATCAAACAAGTATTTCAGACTCTTATGGTCGCTAAACACTTCAAATCTGGTACCATACAGATAATGCCTCCAAATTTTCAGCACAAACACAATTGCAGCTAGCTCCAAATCATGAGTAGGGTAGTTCTTCTCATGGGTCCTCAACTGTCTGGACGCATAAGCTACTACCTTACCCTCTTGCATCAATACACCTCCCAAACCCATCTTGGAAGCATCGCAATATACTACAAACGGTCGATCAGGAACAGGCAAAGTCAAAACGGGCGACGTGGTCAACCTCTTCTTCAACTCATTGAAGTTCTCCTCACAGCGTGCATCCCACACAAAAGCTCTTCCCTTACACGTCAATTGAGTCAACGGAAGTGCCAACTTCGAGAAACCTTCAATAAATCTCCTATAATAACCAGCTAATCCCAAGAAGCTTCTGATTTCTGTAACTGACTTCGGGCTCTCCCATTGAGACACAGCATCAACCTTGGCTGGGTCCACAGCTATACCATTACCAGAGATAATATGACCAAGGAAACCTACTTCATTCAGCCAAAACTCACACTTAGACAATTTTGCATACAATTTCTTTTCTTTCAGCACTTCTAGCACTAACCTCAAATGTTCTGCATGCTCCTCTTCTGTCTTAGAATACACCAGAATGTCGTCAATAAACACAACGACAAACCGATCCAAGTAACTATGGAAAGTACGATTCATGTACTCCATAAACACACCCGGCGCATTAGTAACACCAAACGGCATAACAGAATACTCATAGTGCCCATATCTCGTTCTGAAAGCGGTTTTCTGAATGTCTTCATCCTTTACCTTGATCTGGTGATAACCTGACCTCAAATCGATTTTACTAAACACCTTAGCACCTACCAACTGGTCCATCAGATCATCAATTCTGGGAAGCGGATACCTGTTCTTTATTGTCACTTTGTTCAATTGCCTATAATCGACACAAAGTCTCATACTCCCGTCCTTCTTCTTCACTAACAATACCGGAGCACCCCACGGTGACACACTTGGTCTTACAAATTTCTTCTCAAGCAGCTCTTCTAATTGCTTTTTCAATTCAGACAACTCTGAGGCTGACATTCGGTACGGTGCCATAGACACAGGCCTAGTACCAGGTATAAGGTCAATGGCAAACTCAACCTCCCTCTCTGGCGGAACACTTGGAATTTCATCTGGGAACACTTCAGGGAACTCACACACTACTTGAACCCTTTCAATGATTGCCTGATTCTCAGCAGACAATGACGCCATCAAAGCAAACAGATGAACTCCCTCCTTCATTACCTTATGCAAATGACCAGCAGGCAACAACACCGATTCTTCCTCTTCAGGAGGAAAGAAACTCACAGACCTCCGGAAACAATTAATATGCACATGGTTAAATACTAACCAGTCCATACCAAGAATGACATCCAAGCCTCCCAACGGCAAACAAATAAGATCAACTAGAAAATCTCTGCCGAAGATTGACAGAGGGCACTTAGCACACACAAGAGAGGTAGTTACTGAACCCTTAGCTGGAGTGTCAATAACCATCTCTCTCATCATAGAAGATAAAACAAGGTCCAATTTCTCAGCACACAAAGCAGCAATAAATGAATGCGTAGCACCAGTATCAATAATAGCAATCAAGGGAATACCATTAATAAAACATGTACCTCGAATCTCATTAGTGTCCTCTGATCCTGCGAGAGCAAACACCTTTCCATGGGACTTCTCTTTCTTCGGCTTAGTACACTTAGTACTAATATGACCTGATTCCCCGCAATTGTAACACACCACATCCCTTTTCTCACATTTCGCAGCCACATGACCCTCTTTACCGCATTTGAAACATTTATTATCTGAGCAGTCAAAACTCTTGTGACCCGGTTTGCCACACCTGTAACACACAACCTTCGCAGGGGCATCTCCCCCACTTGCTTTCTTATTGTCAGTATACCTCTGCTTACCCTTACCAGCTGGAGCCTCATACGGTTTACCCCGGTTCTGAAACTTACCCCTCAGATCCCTCATGACCCTGGAGTGAGCATTACTATCATCCTCATATATCCTGCAACTGTCGATCAAATCAGCGAATACCCTGATCTTCTGGTACCCTACAGCTTTCTTAATATCAGCCCTCAGCCCATTCTCAAACTTAATACACTTTGAGAACTCAGAATCAGCATCAGCATAATGGGGATAAAACTTAGCCAATTCAGTGAACTTGGCAGCATACTCTGTCACTGACATGCTTCCTTGCTTCAGCTCAAGGAATTCTATTTCTTTCTTACCTCTCACATCTTCAGGAAAATATTTCCGCAAGAACTCTCTGCGGAAAACAGCCCAAGTTATCTCTTCATTAGCAACTTCTAACCTCTGCCTCACCTCCATCCACCAAGCATCAGCTTCCTCTGCCAGTGTATGGGTACCATACCTGACCTTCTGCGCATCATCACAATCCATGACCCGGAATATTCTTTCAATCTCTTTCAGCCATGCCAAAGCACCATCTGGATTATACTTGCCCTTAAAGACAGGTGGATTCTCTCTCTGGAACGTAGCCAAATTGCGCGTCCCATCATTAACAGCACCGGGTATATTACCCATCGCCCCGGCTATAGCCTGCAAGGCAGCAGCAAGTGCAGCATCGTCCCGTCTGGCCATTTCAAACTATCACTGCAGCACAAACAGAAATTTAGAACTAATCTAACAATTCTATTTGTCATAAGACACTATGACAAGACGACTTGGCCGGACAGACCGAACTGCTCTGATACCACTAATGTAACACCCCTTTTCTAATAACTTTACTTTTAATAAAATCAGAGTCTTTTTTTTTTTTTGAAAACAACTAAAGTGAGTGCTACACTTACTCCATAAAAATCAAGATACATAACACCATAAGGAAAAGGTTTAGTTCGCATCAACTAAATCCAATCACCATCAGCAGCGGAATAATAATCAGTTCAAAAATTAAAGCCAATACATCACCAATGAAAACTAACAGTTTTAGGAAAATAAAACATAAACATAAGGACACCCCCCCCTGGTGCTACGTATCAGAGCGTGACACTTCCTACCAGACGAAGGCACAAGAAATCCTTCACTCGCTATTACCTGCACGTTGCCGACATAAGAAGCAACATAAAAGCAGTAGGGTGAGTCTCTTTTCATAATTAATAACATATGAGAATTAAGCACTGCATAGGAAAAGGAAACCAGGCACACCAATTCATAACAATAGGAAACATTCGCATCAGCATACTAAATTCCAAACAGCACTATATAATATATGAATATGTATGTAATGCAACCCAAACTCCACGGGTACATGCATGTCGGATCCGTCACCAATACAAATAGGCCGTAGCCTCTGCTCACCAAATCAAAATTAGGCCGTAGCCTCTGCTCACCAATAATGCATATGTCCATGAGATGCTATGGGAATGCATTACAACACACCAAGTCCAAGCATTTCATCATTTAAAATTCATGATCTCACCATTGTATATTAATCAGCTCACCACATTAAAATTAGGCCGTAGCCTCTGCTCACCAATCTCACCCTATCACACTCACCTATTCAGCTCACCACTCACACCAACACCAATTCAAATAGACCAGCTTAGGACATTGACACAACATAGGGAAAGTGGGTAAAAATAGCCATTTGGACACTTGAACACCATCAGCCAGAAACACCAGTGAAAATAAATTATTTTTGCATAAAATTGAGACTATTGGATAGGCATTGAAATTAGCTTCAAAACGCATTTTGAACCGTTGGATTTGGATAACCGAGTCAAAAGTTATGTTAAAAACAGTTTAGGAAAAATGTTAGACATTCTGGAAACAGGCGCATGGGCGCTGGGCGCCCAGGGGCAACACAGCGCTTGGCGCTTGGCGCATGGGCGCTTGGCGCCCAGGAGAGGCAACACGCAACAGCGCACAGGCGCATAGGCGCTTGGCGCCCAGGAGCAACACGCGCAACAGCGCACAGGCGCTAGGCGCCCAGGGGACAAGCGCGCATCAGCGCACAGGCGCTAGGCGCCCAAGAGGCAACACGCGCACATAGGCGCTGGCGCCCAGAAGCAACATCCAGGGAACAGCAGCAACATGGCGCCCAAGCACTAGGCGCCTAAGGCCAACATGCTACACAACTCATTTTGCTTCGAAATTCATTTTACACGAGCCAAATGCTCAGGACATGATAACTCAATAAAAATTTTCTCAAAAACTGAACTTTAATTTTGGCGCCCATGCACTAGGCACCTAGTGAAATTTCGCAACTCAACTCCTTTCTTGACCAAAATCAGTTTTCATGAGCCATTTTACCCAAGTATAAAAACCTGAAAACAATTTTCACAAAACTATCACTAGAACTTTGGGGCCCTTGGCGCCCATGACACAAGCAACGTGCCAAAACTGGCAGCACAGGGAACACAGTAGGCAACACAGGCAACAGGGACAGCAACACAGGCAACAGGGACAGCAACACAGGCAACAGAGACAGCAACACAGAATGGCAACACAGCAGTGCAACACAGGGCAACAGAATTTTTGGAAACAGGCGCAGCACACTGCTGGGCGCCTGGTGCCCATGACTAGGCGCAACACAGAATTTTTCAGCAATAGGCATATGGCGCCCAAGGCGCCTAGGGGTTCCCAAACAGAACTTTCTTCACTTTCTTTCACTAAATTACATTCACCAAAACACTCAATTACATGAATATTACTAAAGTGTCACCAAAATTCTCAATTTCACCAAATAATCATATGATCAAACATATGGTCTTCAATTCGCATTTAGCAACAATTCAAGCATCAACCATAAAATTCCCAACATAATAATTCAACAAATAGCAACACAATATTATAATCCTCATCAATAACACAATTCAATCATGAAACTAACCTAGGACCCTAACCCTAAGCAATTCAAAATTCGCATAGTTATTAATAACAAATAGAGGACCCCCTAACCTTGTGAAATTCGAATTAGCTAGCCAAGCTCCAAGGGAAGAATGCGAATCACAATTGAGCCTCCTCCTCTTCTCTTTGAGCTTCGCCCCTTTCTTCTACTTCTCCTCTTCTATTCGCAACTTTTCTCTTCTCACTTCTCCTCTCTTTTACGTTACTTTCTTTCTTTTCACAATTGGGTGAATTTGCCACTAACTCCCTAGACCCCAAGTAATTCGACTCCAATGCCAAAGTAATGGGTCACGGGCCTACTTGTGGATCACGGGCCCTTGCTCGCACCACTTAAATAGTAACAGCACCTCCTAATAAAATAAAATAAAATACTTAAACTCGAATTATTTAATTAAATTAAATAAATATTGTAAGCCTTAAATAATTTAATTAAATAAATAATTAAATTATTTTGGGGCGTTACAAGGATTATCACAGGCGTCTTTCTTAGCACACCCTTCTTTGATGACACCAAAACGACATAATTCAGCATGGATAAAATTCAAGGGCATCTGAATGCAATCAACTTTTCTAACCAAACACTGACCCCCCTGACGGTCAACGGCATTAATAGCAGACCCTCCATGCCCTGGCAACGGGTTGGTGGCTACATTGGGTTGTTGAAATGATATGCTTTTCTTATCAAGTAAGTCTTGCACCACATATTTGAACGCTTTACAATCCTCCACCACATGACCTACTGCCCCAGAATGAAAGGCGCAGGTGGCATTTGCGTTGTACCCTCTAGGATAGGGAGGCTGATATGGCTTCATTTGACGAGTACTGATTATTTTGTTGGTGATGAGATAATTAAACAAGTCCGTGTAGGACATGGGAATGGGATCAAAGACAGCAGGCTTTCTTTCATTATAGTTCCGGTACTGATAATTTGATTGAAAAGGCTGTGCCAGCGGTGCCTGAGGGGGAACCGAAATAGCTTGCGATGGATTGCTGTGCGACGGACCACTGGCTCCGATGACTGCATTAGTTTCACCTTCTTTCTTCTTATGAGACCCAAAAAATGGCTTCTTTTGACTGGCAGGAGGCGTCGGGCTATGAGCTATTCTTCCGCTGCGCATACCATTCTCTACTCTTTCCCCTGTGACCACCATCTCAGAGAAGTTTGAGGCTACGCTGCCAACCAACCTATCATAATACACTGCAGGAAGGGTTTCCATAAACATGTGGACCATTTCCTTGTCCAGCAGAGGGGGTTTTACTTGAGCCGCAAGGTTCCTCCATCTCTGAGCGTATTCTTTGAACGACTCGTTATCCCTCTTAGACATGCATTGTAGCTGAGTTCTATCTGGAGCCAAATCATTATTATACTGGTATTGACGCATGAAAGCATCCGCCATGTCTTTCCAGCAACGGATATTAGTTGGCTCTAACTGCATGTACCAGTCAAGGGGAGCTCCAGCTAAGCTTTCTTGGAAGCAATGCATCATTAAGTTATCGTCACGGGCGTAAGCAGTCATCTTTCGGCAGTACATCGTCACATGGCTGACTGGGCAAGTTGTCCCTCTGTATTTGTCAAAAGTGGGTGCTTTGAACTTGGGTGGCAGGACTAGATCAGGAACCAAGCACAACTCATGGGCATTCCTGGCTCGGGAACCTGCCCCTTCAACAGCTCTTAACCTTTCTTCCAGCATCTGATACTGACTTCTAGCTTCGGCAGGATAATTCTGTGGGAAAACGCCGGCGCCATAGTGAGGGTTATTCATCGACGCCACGACCGGGGTCATGTGTCGGTGAGCAATATTCTGAGGGACTGGGCCCTGCACGTGTGGATGAACCATTATTGGTGAATTGAAACCTGCCGGAGTTCCTAGAGCAATGACAGGAATTGGGATCTGAATCTGGGCTTGATGCGTCCCTGTCCCAACTCCATTCACAACTGTATTAGGCTGAGCGTGCCCCGTGGTTCCTGAAGGATCTCCTCCAGGGTTTGCATCAGCAGCAGGAGGCGTATAGCCCAGTGGGAGACCATAGGGAGGCCATTGCGCAGCTTGGAGGGCTTGAGAGATCCCAGACCCAGGAAGGGGAGGAGGATTGTTCGTCCCAGCAACAGCGGTTTCAGTTGTGCCAACATCTCTTAAGGCACTTAGCACTCTTATGACCTCCGCCATTTGAGCCCTCAGGACTTCCATCTCAGCTTGAGTGACTTGATTCCCCTGATTCTGATCGTGCTGACCCTGACCATTAGGATCCGGACCTCCTGGAATTCCGTCATCCTGATGTGGCTGCGGATCGTTCTGATCCTGGTTGGCTTGATCGTTTTCCATGTTTCTTGCTTGCAGACGCGTCCAATAGCGATGATTAACCAGCTTGCCTAATTTTCTGTTGACGGAACACGTTTATGAACACAAGAACAAATAAATGAATGCAATGCGAATGAATGCGTGTTTAGTTTGTCTTGCCGAGAATCGCAGTGTATTATGTCTTGTCATAGATACGCGAGTAAATCTTTGATTATTTTTGTTATATCGCTTTCTTTAGATTATACTGAAATTGGAATCTGGAAGCGAAACGGGTGTATTCAAAATACTTCAATATCTGAATCCGAAAGTACGACATTCTGATACAATGATTGAAAAAGGAAAGGTACAATAAAACAAAAATTACAATAGAGAAGCTCAAATACAAAGGGCTTTGACATTTCCACTCTTTTTCCTTTTGTTGTTGGTGGAGGTACTTCCGGTTCTTCCTTTGGCTTCCTCAACTAGGGCTCTGCAGTACTCCACAAACTTGTACACCTCAAGCGGGGTGTTGAGGGGATACATCTCAGTTTCAGCTTTTCTTAACCTCCTGGGCATATCCGCAAGAACCTGGTTGACCAATTCTGATAGCTTGGAGAACCTACCCTTCCAGTGTTGAACCTCGTCCCTCAGCTCTATGATGACTGCCTGCTCTTCGATCCTACCGAGCAGCTCAACATAGCGATGCTCCCAATACTGACTTTCATCCCTTACTTGCCGGTACGCATCACTGATGTGACAAAGACGCTCCTTCAACTCATCAGAATCCTCTTGCTCTGCTTTTAGGGCCCGCTGATATTCCCTGAGGATGTTCTCAAAAGAGTCTCTCTCTTGCACAACACTGTCTAACTTACTCTCCCATTCAGCTTGTATCATGCGGGATTCTCTCTTTGACTTGGCAAGTAAGCTTTTCGCCGTTCTCTCTTCCATTTTTGCTTCATCCCATAACTCTTTCCACTGATTGGCTTCTTCCAGGGCCTTCTTCTCTTTCAAGCTTCGTCTCTTGATTTCCTCCTTGGCTCCTTGCAGATACCTTTGAGCTTCTAACTTGCTCTCCTCTTCCCCTTTTAGTTTCTGACTGAAACTCGCAATGGTAGCAGACTTCATGGCATTTTCTTCTTTCAACCTCTTGTTCTTCAGAGCCATCTTCTCTATCTCAGCTTGCAAAGATTTCTTCTCTTCCTCTGCTTTCATCAGAGCCAACTTAACTTCGCCTAATTCTTCGACAACAGGGGCACTGGCGCCTACTACTTCCCTCTCGACTTGCAGCTCTTTTTGGTAAGGCAGTTGAACATTCTGGATCCTTTTTTCGAGCCATTGAGCGAAAGTGATACCACTAGTCCTCTGAGCGAGCTCTACTTTTCCCATGCGAACCAACGTATTCCAGGCTTGCAAGACCTTTCTAAGCAAACTGTCATCTTTTGGTCCTCCTTCATAGATGTAAAGCGGGAATATCATCTCTTTGGTAGGCGAATTCCTCATTGGATACCCTAATTGCCTCAGAGTCAGGGATGGGTTGTAGTTGATGCATCCTTTAGTGCCCATCAGCGGGACATTTTGAAAACTACCACAGCGGAAGACTACCTCAGGCCTATCTTCCCAGCAAGATGAGAGATACCAGCGGATCGAGTGCTCATCTAGACCCCCTAGAAACTGGATCCATTCTTGAATACTCATAGCTTTCACCTTACAAGTTACAGCGTAGCTAATCAATCTTTCCACTCGTGCTGGGTTGGTGAAGGCATGGATGAGAAGCCATGCATATAACAGGTGAGAAGAGCAAGAGATTTTCTTCCTTCTTAAGTCACAATGATGAGTAAAAGCAGAATAAGTGTCGGCAAGGATGGCGGGAATTGGATTAATGGGGCTCCTCTTGTTCTGAAAGGCTAGGAAAATACCAATAACAGTCACATCCACATACCTCTCAATCTGCGGAAAGAGAACAACCCCAAAAATTGCTAAGGCTAAAACTCGCTTGAAGACAACCCAATTTTTATTTCTAGCATAGGCTCCCATTAAACCTTCAAGGTAGCTCTGCGGGAAACCTATCACATTGTTTCTCTTCTGCTTTTGGAGCTTCAGGTCCTCTACACTCACTTGCAATAATGCAGCGAACCCCTCATCTGTGTAGTACTGTTCTTGATACCGGTAGGGGACAGCTTCTGTCTGAGTGAAACCCAAAATTTGCTGATATTCCTCCAATGTGGGTGCCATTTGAAAATTTTTGAAAAGAAAGCACCTGATTTCTGGGTCATAGAATCTACTCAAAGCCACAATAGCCTCGGTCTGCACTTCTAGCAACAACAACTTCCGGAGGTTCCCATAAGCATTATCAAACGATCCCCTTTCTATAGGTCCCATCAGGTCAACACATTTTTTCAGACTAGTCACATCTACCTTGTTTACAGCAGGGTACCTTGGAGTATACACCGTCTCCCTTCTAGATTCCATGCCGTATCTATGACAAAAAATTTCTTATTACTTGGGGTTCTCGGCAAGCAAACCATGATGAGATGCAAAGATGCATGCGAAAACTATTGAAAATGTATGTTTTATGCAAAGGATGCGTGTAAATGATGATGATGTTCTATGTCTATGTAACTCAGAGACCAGCCCTTATTGGCAGTGATTCAAGTTTTTTTTGGAAAATGCGGGTCGTACGTCATTTCATATGGACCGGTATGAGAAAGGCTACAGCGGTAACTCTTTCACTCCCTCTTTTTTTTTAAAAAAAAAAAAAAACAAAATAAAGTGGTTCATATGTCACTCCATACAGACCGGCGAAAGAAAGGTTACAACGGCAACTCTTTCTCTATTTTCTCTTTTTCGAAAAATTTCCTTTTCTTTTTTGAAAACGTGCGTAGCTTACAATGCAGCACACAATTTGGAAAGCCCTTGTGACCTAAAAAGAGGTGAGACCTACGATCTAGGGCAATTTAAAAGGTAATCCTCCCATGTGGCTCTATTCACTCCCTCGCAAAGGCTACCAGAGCTAAATCTCTTTTATGATAACACCCACAACGATGGAACGCCATCTGGTGTGAGGTACCATAAAGAGCGTACTCTGGCTGAAACTTTCGTGAGAGCAGAAGGACATCGGTCCAATTGGCAGTCACTACTCGTTTCCACTCTCCTAGGTGTTTTTCAGACCTTGGGTTTTAGGCCCCTCTCAAAGCTCATAATCATAAGGGGGTGAGTGTGTGTAGCGGGGACATACCGCCTAAAACTACCCACATATACCCCACCTGCGAAGGAAAACCCAGAACAGTCCAAACAAATAGCAAGCGGTAACATGTTGTCTACACTAGGGTTCAATATCAAATTAACTACCCTAGGGTTTCAACAATAATCAAGTGTTTTGCTTACCTCAAGAAAAAAGGGCCAAGAAGAGGGGAACATAACAAGATGGGGGAAAAGCATGAGGGTACTAAGCACATAAGCGAAGACGAGAAAAATAAACATGGAAGGAGAGAAAACAAATGCACATGCATACAACATGATAAGAAGAGCAAGCCGAAAAGGGATGTAAGTAACAAAGTATCCAAATCACATCGATAGCACGCTAAACCACACATTTAATTAGTTAGGCTTGACCCACTTAAAAAAGAAAAGTCCCCAGTGAAGTCGCCAGCTGTTGCGCCCGAAAAAGTCCCCGAGGGAAACTTTCTTCGTTTACAACCTTTTGAGAAACAATGAAGTCGCCACCAATATTTTTTTTATAAGGAAAATATTGAAGAAAAACCTTTTGGAAAGCGGATGGCCTTTTGGAAAAACCGGAAGATTTGGGTTCGGGGGTCGGTTAGGCATAGGGAAGGTTTTAGCACCCCACACCTCCTTTCTACCGAAAGGGAACCTTTAATAAAATGTGTGGTTTTAAGTGCGGATTTGAAAAATACTTAAATTTGCCCTTTTTTCGAAAAGAGAATGAAAAGACTTAATGAAAATTTTTATTTTCGGCAAAAGTGTTTGTTGCCCTTTTTTAAGAGAAAAAAAAAATGTTTTTAGTTTATTGTGCTTGACGGAGGATATCCGCTCCTACGTATCTCCCGGTGCGATGGAGAATTCAAAGCTACGTAGTTCTGGTTTTTTTTGAAAGGGTTTTGTTTTTTAATCTTTTTTGGAGTTTTTCGCAAAGAGGTTGAGCGTTCGCAGTGACCAAACAACAATGGTTTAGAGTGGTCGCACTACTAACTCGTATGAAAATGAATTATCATTAACGTCCAAACGGCAACGGCGCGAGTGGTGATTAATGACAATTGGTTTTTATTTTGAGCATTGAAAATGTTTTTCGAAATTGGAGGAGAGCGTTTGTAAGGACCAAACAACAACGGTTTAGAGTGGCCACACTACTAGCTCCCACAGGAATGAAATCATCACCTACAATCAAACGGCAACGGCGCGAGTGATCATTGGTGATGATTAATTTTGATTTCGATGTTTGAAGATATTTATTTTCGATGTAAGAAAATATTTATGTGGGGCAGGAAATATGTTATTTTTTTGAATGCAATAGTAAAAATGGGGGTGCAAAAAAAGAAGCCCAATTCGCATGGGAGGGCCCAGTTAGCGAAACTGGGCTTAAGTGACAAAAGGGACTTTATGCTTGGGCCTGGGGGGTGTAAATAACAATTTACTTGTTTCTTAAAAAAGTTTTACTTACCACTCCTTTTTTACTAATGAAAGCTTTTTTGTTCTTTCTTTTTTTCTTTGAGATTCTTTTGTTATTATTTTTGGTTGAGGTAATTTTTGGTTGGAAAAGAATAAATAAATTAAATAAAAACGAAAAAAACAAAAATCAATTTATTTGTTTTTAAAAAATGTTTTATTTACCCTTTTTTATTAGTTGCTAGGAAATGATTTCTATGAAGTGTTTTTTTTGGTATTTGGTATAAAAAGATCTATTAATTATTTAGAGAAACACTTCACCTTAAAGTGAGAACATTAAACAAAATTGAATCATATAGAGTAATCCTCTCACCATGGGCACAAGTGAAAATCAACTTACCCCATCATCAACGTCTAGCAATGAGCAAAATAGGACATATGAACCAAGAAAATAAAGTTGAATCCTTTCTAGCCATCTTCACCACTTAAATTAAAGTGCACTAGGCACTAGTGGTGACTCACATAGCTAAATCATCAACAACTAACCAAAAACCAATTAAGGAACATATGAACTATGAAACTAGATTAGGGTAAAAATACATAGATAAATAAACTAGTTTAGCAAATTAGCATATGAAAATTGAAGAGCATCTAAATAAAGTTGAATCCCTTCTAGCCATCTCCTCCACTTAAATTAAAGTGCACTAGGCACTAGTGGAGACTCATATGGCTAGATCATCAACAAATAACAACTAAAACAAATATTGAACAAGGGAAATTCATAAAGAAAGTTGAATCCTATCTTAAAATCTTCTCCCTTAAATCATGGTGTTCTAAACACAAGGGAGAGTCAAGTTGTAAGATCATCAACATCACAAGGACTAAAAATCACATTTAACACAAGGCTTTAAACACTAATAATAAATCATCCTCAAGTGAAAAGGAACCACAAGATAAGTTAAAAAAAAGAAAATGCGAAATATAAGGGATATAAAATCACATGTTTATTTCATTTTAAAAAAAAAACAAAGATCAACACAAACTAACAACAAGCTAAGTTACTCAAAGGTGAGAAGCAACTTCTCACCCTAACAACAACAAACTACATTTTAAAAGTGAAAATGATGAGTATATCAAAAATAAAGAGGAGAATATGAGATGAAGATGATAAGATAAATCTTGATGCAAAATGTTTGAAAATGATGCTAAGAAATTAGGAATTTTACCTTATCTCTAAAATGGGTAGAAAATTGGAGAAGTAGAGGAGAGGTAAATAAAGGGAAGCTACGGTTTTAATGGAGGAGAGGAGGAGAAGGATTATGTGCTTGATTTTTCTTGAGTGTGAGAGGAATGGATTGGAGGTAGTTTGATGATGAATTGGTTAAGAGAAATTGAAAAAAATGGAGGTGGTTTAGGAGAGGTGAGGCTACGGTTTTAGAGGAGAGGAGGAGGAGAGGAATTATGTCAAAATCTTAGAGTAGATCCAATGAGAGCTAAGAAGGGTTTTGAAGGGGAAGTGTGTGAGAGAGAGTGAGAGAGTGATATGTGAGGGAGAGAGAGAGATGGCCGTAGGGGGGGGGGGGTTGAGTGTGTGAGTGTGTGTGAGAGTGAGTGATGGGAAGGGTGGAGTGTATGGGGAAAGGAGATGTGTGTAAGTGAGGTTGTGTGTGGAAGTGGGGTTGTGTGTGGAAGTGGGATTGTGAGTTCCAAGGAGGAAAAGAGGGAAAGTGGGGTGGATTTCTAGGGAGGAGAGAGGGGATGAATGTGGATGATTTTTAAGGCTAGGGGGGAGAGTGAATGTGGACACATTTTAGAGTGAAGGGGGGGAGGTATGCGAATTAGGGTTTAGTTGGAGTGGGTTGGATGGAGTTGTGTGTTGGGTTATGGGTTGGATATGGGTTAGGGTTAGGATATGGATTGGGTTTGGTGGAGGAGTTGGATTGGGCTTGGTGGAGGAGTTGGATATGGGTTAGGTTTATGCGAATTGGGCATAAGGTTTGGTGGAGGAGTGGGCTTTAGATGGCCCAATCCTAAATGCACCTCTATCTATTTTTTACAAACCTCCCCTATTTACTCCTTTGCTTATTTTGTTTCTCTACTTCTAATTATTATTATTTTCTTTTTTTTTTAGAAAAATTGGAACTTGTAGCAAACAAAAATGAAATAAAACATGGCATAAAATAATTATTTTTATAGATAAAATTTCTTATTTTTGGATAGGACAAAATTAGGGTGTTACAATGCGTATTGTCATATGTATCGCGTTGGGTGACGACCCGACAAGTAGCATACTAGGAAGGGAAGTCATGAGCCCTCATCGTAGGCCGTGAATGTGTTTTGGCGTGGTCAACTCACGGGTTACCGGGATTAGTGATCGTTGCACGACCGGTTTATGCTAAGTTAAACACACGATTCGCTGGGATTAGTGGTCGTTGCCCGGTCGGCGTTTCGATTTATAACTGGACATTTCTTCCTAATTAATGTTGTAAACCGGGATTAGTGGTCGTTGCACGGCCGGTTTATGCTAAGTAAGTACACGATTCGCCGGGATTAGTGGTTGTTGCACGGTCGGCGTTTCGATTAATAAATTAAGAACACGAATTGCCGGGATTAGTGGTCGTTGCACGGTCGGCGTTTCGATTAATCAATAAGACATTGTTATGTCAACTTTTGTTGTAACGGTTTAATAATTGAACCGAGTGTCAGTGAGGGGGCACGGTAGGACTCACTGAGACAAGTTGTCTCACCCAATCCATATTTGTTGTTTTTACAGGGAACAGGTTATAAGGACAGCAGGCGGCACAGTTAGTCGTCAGGCTCGAGGAGAAGTTGAAGATGAAATCTTCCATCTGTGTTTTGGATTCTTCTGATGTAGTCTCTATATTCAGTCTTATGACTCGAAGTTGTAAAATATTATTTTTGTAGTTTCCGTTGTTTCTTGTAAAGATGTATATCTGAACAGGAATTTTTATATTCTGATTTATACCAAATTGTATATTTAGGTGTTTCTTTGTATAAGAAATACTGGGGTGTTACAAGAATCACAAACCATGTTGTGGTAATTGGGCCCCCAACAACCACCAGGTCACGAGTTCCATACCCATCCAATGCCAAAACTTTAATTTTTTTAGTAACACACAATATTCCACTTAGCCAAGTCAGTGCCACGTGGCAGCCATCCATTGGTTGCTGACGTGGCACATGTCAGTGCCACGTGGCAGTGGTGACATAGATGCTGACGTGGCATGTCAGTGCCACATGTCACAGAGGCCCAATAATATGGTGACACGTCAGGGGGTAACTGGATAAAGTTACATTTTACATTTTTTTAACAAAAAAGTTAATAGTAGGGGGTAACTGGATAACATTACATTTTACAAGGTGTTTTTTAAACCTTTTTTTTTTGCAGGGAGGTAACTGGATAATGAGGATATTTGCAGGGGGCAATAACTATTTAAGCCTAATAATAATAATAATAATAATATTAATAATAATAATAACTATATAAAAAAATAGGCTGATATAAAAAAACGTGGCTGTCAGAGTTAGCGACGGAATATTCCCTTGCTAATTACCACTAGCGAGGAGCAGTTTAACGAGTGACTGATTCCGTCGCTAATTCTCTCGCTAATGGGAATTAGCGACGGATTTGGGGCATTTAGCGAGGGAAAAATCCCTCGCTAATGGGCAATTTTTTTGTAGTTTTTATGGATGGTTATTCTTTATAGGGTTAAATATGTTTTTAGTCCCTACAAAATCGGCTCCTTCTAAGTTTAATCCCTACATTAACGAAATAGGCGTTTTGGTCCTCATCTTATTTTCCCGTTTTCAATTTTAGTCCCTCATGACTTTGAATAGCGCTTCAAAATTTTTAATAGCGCTTTTTTGACCTTTTATAAGCGCTATTAAAAGTTTTGAAGCGCTATTAAAAGTCATGAGGGACTAAAATTGAAAACGAAAAAATAAGATGAGGACCAAAACGCCTATTTCGTTAATGTAGGGACTAAACTTAGAAGGAGCCGATTTTGTAGGGACTAAAAACATATTTTACCCTTCTTTATATAACCAGATCTATGTGGCCGAGGCGGACACCCATAAGACTGCCTTCAGGTGCCCTGGCGCCTTAGGAATCTATGAGTGGTTGGTCATGCCTTTTGGCCTCAAGAATCCGGGAGCCACTTATCAATGGGCGATGAAGGCAATCTTCCATGACTTAATTGGAAAAAGCATGGAAGTTACAATGACAATGTGGTAGTCAAGTCTAAAATCTTTGAAACACATTCGGTCGAGCTTGAAAAAGCTTTGAAGCGGAAGAGACTCCACAACCTCAAGAATAATCCCACTAAGTGTGCGTTTTGTGTATCTACAGGAAACTTCCTAGGTTTCTTGGTCCACAACCAAGGTATCGAGGTGGATAAGAATAAAGCCCGGGCTATATTGGAGGCTAGTCCGCCAAGGACCAAGAAGTAGTTGCAGAGCCTTCTCGGCATGATTAAATTCCTAAGGAGATTCATTGCCAACTCTGTAGGGAACATGAAAGCTTTTTCACTGTTGCTAAGACGGAAGCGCTCCGAGGAGATGGTGTGGGGAGCAAAGCAGTAGGAGGCCTTTAATCAAAATAAGGCTGCTTGGCTAACTCTCTAGTCCTAGCGCCTCCTCTGCCGGGGACGCCATTAAAGCTCCACATTGCAGCCGAGGACCAAGCCATCGAATGCCTCCTAGCACAAGATGACGACAATGGTGCCGAGCGAGCTATTTACTATCTTAGTAGGATTCTCAATGATGTAGAGACTAGATATTATCCTATTGAAAAACTTTGTCTGTCATTGTTTAATGCTTGGACCAAATTGGAATGTTATTTGTTACCTAAAGAAGTTCCAGTCGTATGCGAAGTTGATATTGTAAGATACCTTCTTAATTGACATGTCTTACAACGAAGACTTGTAAAGTGGGCCATTAAATTAAACGCCTTTGCTTTAACTTATGTACCTTTAAAGGCCATCAAAGGATAGGCATTAGCCGATTTTCTTGCCAAACACCCTTATGTGGAAGTCCACGACCCACCAGCAGAGCCTGTCAACTACATCGGCTTAAAGCCGTGGGCCCTTATGTTTATAGTGACTAGAGATGAGGGATATGTAATCATTGTAAAAGAATCAGGGCCCTAGGGCATTAGGAGAGACTAGGCCTCTCGAAAGCCGAGAACTAGTTACTTTCACTGTATTTTCCAGTTTTACACCATTAATAAACAGTTTCAGTTCTGTTAATGTTTCCATGGATCTTGGTACCTATCAGACAGCCACCGCAATAGCAATATTGCGGCCGCAATGCGCATTATTTTGAAACAATGATTGGCAAGAGGACACTAGTGCAAAAAAGGCTTTTTGAATCGGTTATTTGGCACATTTAGAATCGGTTATTGGCCGATTCAGATACTCTCGATTCTAAATGTGGGGACATTTTGAATCAGTTGTTTACAACAACCGATTCTGAATGTCACATTTTGAATCGGTTGTTGCAAACAACCGATTCAAATTGCATTTTTTTCATCAAATAAATTACTGAATGCATATTTATAAACCAATTTACTATCAGCAATTCATACAGCAATTCACCCAGCAATCATGAATACCTATTTTATTAATTTCAAAGGGAAGGATACAACTCAGCTGCCCTATGCGGCATGTGAACTGGTGGCTTAACCCACCAACTAGGAAGAATCGGCTTAACCCGAGTTCAACCACTAAAACTGAAATGAAATCTCGCTCCCCATGACCAGCCCCTGACTTCCTATTTATAGAATTCATAGGAAGACAGTTGGGTCATTTACAACAGCCAGCCCCTCCCAGTAACTAAAACTAACTATCCTAACCACTATATTGTAAAGACATATTACACCAGCCCATTCTTGTCTACACTAACTACCTTTGTCTAATAGCACATTCTTGTTTTCCTTTTCTTTGAAGGTGAAGGTATGTTGTCTTACCTTTCTCCTTCAAAAGTCTTTCCACTAATGGTGAAGGAAACCTTAGGCATCAAAGAGATCTTTCCACAATCAACAGATGATTGTCCCATTGGGTTAGGCATTTTATCACAAAGCTGCAATATTATCACAAGGTATATAGTCAAGGTGTGAAGCAGGATATACGAACTCAAATAGCAAAACTAAAGACAAACTACCTGATTGATATACTCTATTATCCTATCCTCTATTTGATTCTGCCTCAGCTGGTTCTGCATCCAAACGACGACCATCTCGCATGCAGAACATATAGCAGCCTAAATTTACAAGCATTAATTCAAACCGTTGGACCTGCCAACAATGAAGTCTCTGAGTCAGCAATTGCTGAACAATCCTTAGCACAATATTCTCATGTGTGACCAACAGGAACAATATCAATAATATAGTCAAGTGAATCAGCAGCTTCTTGCATGCTAGTTGCATCTGAACTAACAACATAAGCATCAGCTCCAAGATCCTCAAGAGCCTCTTTCTTTTTCTTATCCGAAGAGCTTATCACAGTCACATGGTGACCAAAAGCCTTTGCAATAATCACCCCCATTTGTCCAACTCCTCCAAGCCCCAATATTCCTCCTCTCAATCCCTTCTCTTTCAATCCAAAATGTGAAAGTGGACTGTATATTGTCACACCTGCGCACAATAGCGGTGCTGCTTGCTCTGGTGTCAAACCCTCTGGTATTTTCACAACAAACCTGATATATAGTGAAAAATCATCAGAAAAAAATAAAACAAACAGAAATATTCCCTCTGGTATCAAATAAACAAACAACCTTTGCATTTTTGCTTTCCCCAGTTGCATTCTCCTTCTTTTCCACCTCACCATTCTGATCATGTTCTTTCTTCTCAGTACCTAGCAGCAAGAATTACAATACTTTGTAAGTCATCTGAGTCAGTAATATTCCCAGAGCCAAATAGAAAGAATACCTTCAAGTCTGCTTTTGCCCTTTTACGGGATGCTAATAACTCTGCAAGTATTTCAGGAAGTATGCCCTAAATTTATTTTCTCAATACGTCAGCCCCTCTACTTCATATAAGCATTAACAGCTTCAAGCTCTTCAAGCCCTTTCTTCTTCAATTCCTTCTTTGAAGCTTTGCATTCCTTGAGTCACCTCCTGCAGTATGATGCAAAAAAACATATGCAGCAAAAGTTACCAACATATTTATTTCTACAGAAACTGGATCTTACTCCTAAAAAATGAACAAGTAACACAAACAAAGCTGAAATTGGAGTAAAGCTTACTTCATTCGTTCAGGGCAAAGGAGGCAACGGACCATATATCCACCGCCATTGAGTAATGAGTAGCTCCCAGAAGGACTTCAGGAGCTCTATACCACAGGGTTAGTATCTGAAAATGACAAAAAAAGATTGATGATCCACTGGCCAGTGCAGTGCAGTGCAATGCAATACAAAGAAAGGCAGAGTGTGCAAGATTCCATGGGAGTGGCACAAAGCAACCCCTTGCAAAGTTGGTACATCAAGCTCTGTAAAAAAAGCCTGTCTGGGTCAGAACACAATCCATTATAATCCTAATCTAATCTAAAAAGAAAAGATACAAACAAATAGATTACATTGATGGTATTGGGTGGGATGTTTTCTCCAGTTTGACGGAAACTTCGAATATATTTCTTCAGATCCGTATCCATGTATTCGAAGACCAAGTACAGAACTGTCTTTCCTTCCTTGTTCTGACCTTGTTTTACATCCAATAACTTGTTGGTTGAGGAAAATAAATAAAATGAAAAAGAAAACCTAAATTGGTTGGGGGATTGATTCAACTGAAAGAAACGAGAAATAAAAAACCCTAAAATACGATACTTGGACGAGCCTTGTGGCTTTCTCGTTCTTCGTGGGTTTCTCGTTCTTCGTGGGTTTGTTCTTCGTGGCTTGAGAGAGATAAACGGAACCTGTACGAGCCTTGTGGCTTTCTCGTTCTTCGTGGGTTTGTTCTTCGTGGCTTTCTCGTGGATCTGGTCTTCGTGTTCGTTGATCCTTCGGCTTCATGTTCGTCGATCTGGTTTCCGTGTTCGTTGATCCTTCGGCTTCGTGTTGCGCCGTCTAGTTCTCTGGTTCCCTGGTTCTCTGGATCGGGTCTTCGGGTCTTTGTGGTGGTGACAGTGAGTGGTTGGTGGTGAACGGTGAGTTGCGTTTTGGTGGCGACGGTGAGTGGTTGGTGGTGAACGGTGAGAGGGTTTTGTGGCGACGGTGATGGAGTTCGAGAGTGAGAGGAGGCTTCGAGAGAGAGAAGAAAATTTGAGAGTGAGAGGAGGCGTACGTGTGAGAGGGATGAGGGAAACCGAAAATGAGAGGGATGTGGGAAACGTGTGAGAGGGAAACTGAAAAACAAGGAAGGGATCGTGAAATTTTTTAATAATGAAACAGACATTATGAATCGGTTGTTTAAAGAACCTATTCTGAATGTAACTATTCGGAATCGGTTATTTAGGCAACCGATTTCAAATGTCTAAATTGGCACATTTCGAATCGGTTGTTTAAACAACCGATTCTAAATGTCTAAAAAAATCTGTCTCAATTTCATTTAATTGCAATTTTTCCACCGCGTCCACATTTGGAATCGGTTATCCAAACAACCGATTCAAAATAGTGTTTTTTAAAGCTAATTTTGCACTAGTGGGAAGTGAAGTTGTCAATAATGTTCCAGCAGTACAAGATTACTTAGAGCACAGAGCTCCAGTTTTGACTCAATTGAAGGAACACACTTGGCTAAGGCTCAACGGAGAATGAAGGACCAGGCTGATAAGGGAAGGAAAGATGCAAGTTTTGATATTAGTGAGAGAGGATGGAACAAGGAATGTACGATGTAATTTTCCGTCTATTTCTCATTCTCTTGTATTCTTTATATTCGCTCTATTTCTGAACTATCAGTGTACTAGTCCTTGTAGAAACTCTTTCTTCAGGTTGAATTTGCATTCCTGAGTAATTCAATAAAACAGTACACACCTCATCATTCACTTGTGTTGTTATTTTCTGTTAAGTAAATTCCATCAAATCACCTAATTACGGTAATATAAATCTCTGGATTATGAATCGTAGATCAATTAGATCCTACAATTAACATAGACCGTACAATATAGACATAATTGGTGGCTTGTCTAATAACAGTTTCAAACTTTGATAAATATAAGTTGCAATTTTGCATCAAACACCAAACTTCATTAACAATATCAATAGCTTTGAAAATTATCTTGTTACACAATTTTCAAACCACTTAATTAAATCTGTATGATCAAGCTTAGCAAAGACCAGGCAAATTGTCCCAAGTGTAGCATCCTGTGTTTTCATTATGGTTCGTTGTGTTGTTATTACTGAGAGGAAACAATGAAGCTATAGGTTTGAGATCAAGTCCAAAATTATCATTTGTCATCACATTCACACCACTAGAAGAAGATTGGACATTATTGGAGATTTCTTGTGTACTGTTATTATTTTGCCAATCCTGTTGACTTTGCACTGTGGAAGATGGCATCACAGTAAGCAGTGTTGATAAGTCTTCTTCATTCATGAATTTGCTTAGGTCCGGTCCTTCTTCCTTTGATTTTTGTCCTGCATTTTTTTTTGTTAAAATGATTTTATTAATAGTAATAATAGTTGTAAAAAATAATAATAATAATAATAATAATATTTGAAACTGGCATAAGAAAATGACATGTGGCAACAATGAAAGACCAAAAAATAGTACATTCGTTTTGTTTACTAAAAAAAGTAAAGTATAGGTGAGTGAAAATAATTTTTAGACAAAAATAGACAAAAACCAAATTACAACATCAATTAACCAAGTTTTTTAAGCAACTAACCAACCTACTTTTTCACAGTATTCTAGGCAATTGACTAAAAACTGTGAAAAAGTAGGTTGGTTAGTGGCTTAAAAAACTTGGTTAATTGATGTTGTAAGTTGGTTTTTGTCTATTTTTGTCCCAAGAAATTTGGCTGAATAGCATTTCTCGTGAAAATAACCTGTATAGACTATAGAGCATGAAAATAACCTGAGTGACAATAATTACCTGTATGAAAATAACCTGGGTGACAGTAATCTATTCAGCATGAACAGACCAGCTAGACTCCTATTTCAGATTATAAGTTGACTATAAATGGGTCGAAAAATAACCTTTTTTGGTCAAACTGAAAAACAATTTATGGAATCACAGCACATAAAAGGAAGGAATGCATCGTTGATACTAAAAGAAAAGAAAAGGCCAAAATTAGTAAGTAAAAACCATATTCTATTTTTGACAATATTTGAGCCAGTAAACTATAATATAACTATAACCAAACAAAATGAAACAAGATATACAAAATGACTAAGTATCTATAAAGAAAGCAATTAGTAAAATAATAATAAACCTGAATTAGAAGACCAATAAAGTGGATAATCATCAAGGCTTTGACATCCATCAAACATATCATTTCCTTCATTTAAGCTCAAGTAACTTCTTTTCTTGGAATTCTGTCCAGAAGCCAATGCCTGTGCTTCAATAAGAAGATCTCCAAGCAAGCCACTATTTGTCTGAAAAGAAGGGTCACTGAATTCTTGCTCTGAGGTTTTGTTTAAGTAGTGATTTGTAGGTAACTCCAACTTAGTTGAAAAAGGTGAAGATGATGAAGAAGAAGAAACTCCTCTATCAGATGATAAGTCTAACAAAGGTGTTTGAAAATACTGGGAGTAAGTACTTGAGTTGAGTTGAACTGAGGGGAACCTGAAACCTTCAAGATGAGTCAGAGACTGAGAGTGAGACTGCGACTGAGACTGAGACTGAGACTGAGAGAGAGAGTTCATGATGATAGGAGTAGAGACATGAAGATTGTTGTAGCTGGGAGAAGAACGGTAGCGTTTGAAACGAAGTGGGCTACATAAGAGTGGTGCAGGTCTTTGGAAAGTGAAGGAAAGGGGGGAAGGTGAAGAAGATGATAAAGGTATTGCAGATGCAGGTGAAGTGTCTAAGAAAGTGTGAGGGGAATAGGAGTGTTGTGTTCTGTGTTGGAGTGGTGAAGAGAGTGGAGAATGGTGGTGGGGAGGTGCAGTTGGAGATAAAGGGTGATGGTTATAGTGGTGGTTTTGTTGGTTGAAGAATTCAAAATTTGTAGCAGTGTTGTTGTTGTTGTTGTTGGGGTTTGAACCTGTTGGTGTGAGACATGGAGATGATGGGGTGTTTGGTGTGGTTGGTGTTGTGGGACGATCATGATCATCTGCATACAGTGGAAGACCTTGTCTTTGACGACGTTTGATCCTTGTGTTCATGTAGTTCTTTATTTCATTGTCTGTTCTCCCAGGTAACTGCATCATATATAATACACAACAAAACAATGTTTCATATAGTCAGTCCCAAACTGCTAACGCTATCCTAGATTCTAAGAATCACATTCTGCGGCTTAAAAAATGTCTGTGATGTGTCGTAAGGTTTTTTATGTCTCCCACTGCAGCAACGCGATTGTAATTGGTGTTTTTATTGGTCACATTTAATTTAATATATTAGTCCTCAAACAAAACATGTCTTTTTTAGTGTCTGTCAATCATAGAATAACCAATATGGAGGATGGTTGGTTTATAAAGATTATTAATATGTCAGCTGCCAAATTTCTGAAGATGAATTTATCTGGAGTTTCTTTTTAAATAAAATTGGATGATTGTTTATATTAAATGTATTTATTCATTCATTGTTAAAGTCTTAAAAAAAGTCCGCAGCTGTCATATGTGTTTTTTGTGACATCAATGTTTTCGAGATCTCTACCCCCAATGTGATCGTCATTGAAGCCACATCACATCAATCGTATTAATTAATTTGACAACAATTCTCTGCAATATTATGTATCTCACAATGCAACCGCGACTTCCATCATGAACGCGATTTAAAACCCCATGATATTAGGCTATAAGTTTGGATTTGGTAATCAATGGTAATTTAGTAATGTTGCTTTTGGTTGGTCAAATAGGGCAGAGAGAGAGAGAGAGAGAGGAAAGAATGCATACGTACCAAAGCAGCCATTCTAGCCCATTTGTTGCCAAACTGAGAATGAAGTTCAATAATGAGTTTCTCTTCTTCAGGAGAAAATGCACCTTTCTTCAAATTAGGTCTCAAATGATTAGCCCATCTAAGTCTACAACTTTTACCACAACGATTCAACCCTGTATTCCTCTGAACCGCATTCCAATTCCCTTCACCATGTTTTGTCACATAATCTATTAAAATAGCATCCTCTGCTGTTGTCCATGGACCCTTCTTCAATGTCACCTCTTCCCCACCACCACCACCACCGTCGCCACCACCACCGCCTCTTTCGTTGCCTCCCATCATTCCAAACAACCCATTTTCATCAGTTGTTACATCATTAACACTTGTTATATGCTCCATCTTTCCAATATCGAAGGCACACTAGTTCAACATAATTCTCCTCCCTCTTGTTACTATTTTTCCATCCATGCATATATTATGCATGTTGTATAAATGAAGTTATATTAATGATTTTGAGGTTAATTTCTGAAGAGAGAAAGAGCAGGAACTAGGAAGTAATGGTGACGGTGGCGGTGGTGGGTGGTTGTATGTTACCTTGACGGTGGTGAAGGGTGGTGGAGAACAATTGGGGAGGTGCCAACAGAATCTAAAAGCGAAAAACTGAATTATGAGAAAAAGAATGGAAGGGAAAGAATTTAGAGAGGTCGCTAAGATTGCGCTTCCGAGTAGCTATCAGAGCCAATGGTGGAAAATTGTACACGCAATTTTGCTTATACTCTTAGTTGTAACACCTCACTTTTTTGTTACAACATTACTCTTAGTTGTAACAGATCAGTTTTTTATTACAACATTATTTGCTGCTAATCAGCTCAAAATAGAAAATCCATCACACAACACTGCGGTTATGAACTTGATTCTACTTTATGTACATCGAAAACATGTGGCATATCCTTTTTGACTTCTTAGTCGACACTGCAGTGGTACTAGCTGTTTTTCTCTTGAGGTCGGACAAAAGTGTGTTGTAGGAATGCGAATTTTAAGGAGTTTTTTTGTAAAATATTTTATATGTTAATGTTTGTTTTCATATATTAAATTTGAATACATCTAGAGATAAACCGTGCGTTTTATATTTATAAATTTCTTTTTATTTGATTATATGAGCATTGTATATATCTTAAATGTTTAAAAATAGGCTATACAAATTTTTTATATTTAAAAATATCTATTATCATTGATTATATTGAAAATAATTCTAAGGATAAGCACACATAATATGTATTATTTGACAATAAATAATATAAGTTAGTTTTATAAAATATTAAATAAAACTTAATACTTTCAGTAACTCATTATAATGCGAGTAATGTTATTCGGTCAAAGTTTTTCAGTCAAAAACCATATTACAACACCAATTAATCAAGTGTTTTAAGTCATTAACCGACCTACATTTTTACAATTTTTAGTCAATGGCCAAGAAAACTGTGAAAAAGTAGATTGCTTAATAGCTTAAAAAACTTGGTTAATTGGTATTGTAATGTGGTTTTTGCCTATTTTTGGACGGAAAACTTTGGCTTAATAACATTATTCTTATAATGTCAATGAAGATTGGCTCATTTGGTAAAGAGTTGGCTCAAACACCACAAAGTTTAAGGTTCAACTCTGAGGACTTCTTTTTGTGGCTGATAAAAAAAACACGGTAGTAAAACTTTTATTTAATTCGATGACGTCATATATTTTTTTTTGTCAAAATAGTCACCAAAATAAAACAATATAAATATTGGCAAACATGTCTAACGCAACTAAAATTTCTTTCTCTAGATAATTTCTCTTATCCAAGCAAACAAAGAAAGACACACTTCAACGCTTCTTAGAGACACCAACAGTTTTTCCCCTGCGACCAGTTGTCTTAGTATGCTAACCATGGACACGAAGACCCCAGTAGTGCCTCAAACCAAGGTGGTTTCTGATTTTCTTCAACCGCTCCAAATCATGTCGAGTGCATTTGAGTCTTACCCTAAATGTCCCAATTTTTTTCTTTCATTTTTTGTTCTATCGATTCTGATTTTGTTGAAGCTAGGTTTTATTTTATTTTTTTAATCAATGCTCTAAGCAGTGTTTATTAACTGTTGTTTGTGGACTTGTGGTTCTTGTTTGTCTTTTTTCATCACTGGGTTATCCGTAAGGTGTTTGTGGAAATGCTTTCTGACTGTGAAATGAAATCCTGAGTTAATTACTTGTTATGTTCTGAAAGCACATTCTGACTGTGTTCTGAAATTCAGCATTTATTAACTTGTTATGTTTTTTTAACTTGATATGTTCTGACTGTGTTTCATCACTGGGTTATCCATAAGTTTTCTTATATCTTGTCATTATTTGCATTGACAAATTGTGTGAACATAGCATGAAAAAAAGCCCAAACTTATGCGTGGAAATTGTTTGTGGAGCTTGCTACGTATGAGTATATGTTTGGAACCAATTGATAAAAAACATAGCATCAAAAAAATCCCAAACTTCTTACTGGAAGCACATTCTGGCAGTGGTGTTGGTTTAAACACTGCTCTTGGTGGTGCTTCTTTTGTGTCATGTGTTGTTGTAGGAATTGTGAGCATTTCTGTTCGTAATAGAGAAGTTCAAGTTAAGAAATCTTCTTTGATAAGAGATGTTTGTTTTCTTCTCTTTGTTCCTTATCTTAATCAATGGTGAAATCAATGTTGTTGAGGTAATTGGGTTTTCTTTAATTTATGTGGTTTATGTGATTGTTGTTTGTATCTCATCCACAAAGGATAGTGTTTGTAAAGAAGCTGAAGGTAAAAGTGAAAGGGAAAGTGACGGTTTAGGTGGAGGTAAAAGTGAAGGTGAAAGTGACGGTTTTGGTGCCCCTCTACTTGGTTTGATGGAGAAGGGATTGATTGATGATTGTGCTGCAAATTGTGTTCAAGAATGTGACATGAAAATTGAGAAGGAATCAAATTGTTGCTGTGAAAAATCTTCAGTTGGTAATTGCTTTTTAAATCGTGTTGAAATTGCTTTTTAAATCGTGTTGTAATTTCTTATTGCACTTTGTAAGCTCCCGTCTCTGGATCCTAAAAGCACCAGAGTCACTAAATTTATTCTAAATATATATTTACTATCAATTCCAATTTCATATTTTAAGTACCAATTATGAGAGTTTTATGTGACCTTTTTTGTAACTTCAATTTGTGTGCATTTGATACATGTACAGGCTCTTTTCCCGGATACCACTTATGGTGTTGACAGCGGAGGTGATCCTCAAGGTATTCCCAAGTTGACATTTGAGGAATGTAAGGTTTGTTTTGAGAATCATGTCAACTAATTATTGTGGTATATAGAGTTAACTCTAGACTATTCAAGGGCAATTAAGTGATTTAATGTTAGTCTAAATAATTGATTCAAAGAGATTATCTTCAATTCATAAAATATTTACTTACTAATATGCTCACTTTTGGAATTGCAACAGATTATCTTTGTTAGTCTAAATAATTGATTCAAAGAGTGGAATCATGTGCAGCAGACCTAGAATGATAGCTAGAGCTCCATCAGTGTTCCCTTTGTTGCAACTGATGTTCAAAGAGTGAAACTGATGTCTGTTGCTGCTCCTGCTCCTATTTATCTCAAATTGGATTAAACTCATGTTAATTTGCATATGGTGGTTGTGTTTTATGAATGGTAGATGAATTTAATGTTGTGAATGATAGATGAAATATAATCCGATTATTTGGTTTCTGATTTGCTCACTATTATGCCTATTTACATTTGGATTATGAAACTCATGTTAATTTGCATTTGCTGGTTGTGTTTTTTATTTATTTTGCTTTCTGATTTGCTCACTATTATGCCTATTTATTTCTCACAATCATATTGAGTATTCTGTTGGGTGAATGAATATCTTCAAGGTGTTACAACTTACAAGCATAAGCCTCCATGTTAGGTGAGGTGAGGCTCCTCCTCATGTTTGTTTTACTACCTAGATTCTTATAGTAACTAGCACATGCTTTGCTTGCCTAATCTGGGCCTCGAATGTTGTTTCCTTTTTCAATTTGGTTTCTATCTTCCCTGTTATAAATAAATAAACAAAATCTGCAGTTTCCCTGTTATAAATCAAGTGTTCTCTTTGTTTGTGTCTTTCCATATAATTTATGTTTTGTAACACACTAGTATTATTGACTATTTGACTCTTTCCACTAGCTTTACAAATCAAAAGAACAAAGCACTGATGAAACTGCTAGCATATCAGGTCCTGAGTTCTGACATGAAAACTAACTGATGCATTTATTATATATTGTTCTATTCTAAAGAATATTTTGAGAAAGTGCACTTCACATGCCTATCAATATAGGAGAGATCAAAGTTACTGCAATAATGGTGTGTACTAGTACTACTTTCTGGTTTATATATATTAGCATATTAATGATAACGCCTAACCTCACAAAAGCAAAATACACTGGGAAGGTTGGAAAATGGAAGATCAACTTCTTATCAACCCAAAAGTAGATTATTCCTTTTCTCACACTTTTTTCACTGCTTGTTTAAACACTATTTATGAGTTTCCTGCACCTATCACTAGTGCAGAAAAGAGATTTAAAATCTGGCAAATTGGCATTTTAAAGTCAGGCGCCAGCATGACTTTTATTAAGGCGACTTTGTATGTCAGAAGCTTTAAAGTCAGGCGGCTTGACTTCATATGTTTGTTTTTAAGTCGGGCATTCCTTTGCACGGCTTTAAATGTGTTTATATTTTAAAGTCAGGTTTGTATCCGCCTGACTTTAAAATTTTTTTTTTTTTGGCTTTTGGCCTATTCCTCTGCATATACAAATTTGGCTCCACTAGCCATCAAATTCATTAACCAGCAACACACATTCTATATAAAAGTACAAAATTAGTAAATTTTACTCCAAAAGTTCCATTATCATTTCACTAATATCTTGTCAAAAGGTATACTAGAGCAACAATAATACATTTAGCAGAGCAACAAATAACATCAGAATATTAAGCTCCAATATAGATGTAATATTAAAAGCAAAAGAACATCATTTAGGTTGTTTTCTTCGTTCTTCCTTTGAAGTTGGTTTACGCTCTGCATACAACTTTATAAAGAACTCTGCCCAAACTTATCTAACGTGTGTCATCTCTTCAAGTGTGAACGGACAACTTGAATTAAACATCTACAAAAACAAAAGTTGAATACGCATCACATGGTTAACCTAATACCTACGACATAATAATTACCTAGTAATCATCCTATGAAAAATAGCTATTACCTTCTTCCAATTATTAGTGATAGTTGCGGAGACAATGGATAGAGCTTTGGCTCTTCTGCCCAACAGGATTACAACAGGGTCAAACAATTTAAATGAATGAGATAAATTCTAACAGTAGGCAACTGCCAAAACTTTGAAAATAATTTATATGATACCTTGGTCAACCTCAAGTTCAAGCAACCAAATAAATCAAAGGAAAAGGCTTTTGGTTCTAGTTAACTGGAAACTAAGATCTGAATTCTAGCTTTTATCATTTGAATTGGTTATAATAAAATCATAATAGACAACCTAAGCTGTCAGAAAGAACTAGTCTTATGTTTATTATAATTCAAATACAATCATGAACAATATTTTTGCAGCCTGTGTCCTCTGTAAATATTCCCTATGTTACTGAAATTCAAAAGTCCTTTCCGATTCATAGATTTCATGGTCATTTGCCATCATGTTCAATGAAAATAAAAATGTAGAAAAGTTAAGGAAATTAGTGTAGCATTTCCACATTTGAACTTTGCTACACTAACTAGAGTTACACATGTATCCTTAAAAGCATTTCCATCATGTATTGGCAAAGAACAAGATATATGTGAACAAACAGCAATCGGTAAGCACCATACAAGTAATCTTAAAACATTCTATATCTCACATTAACAAACAAAATTCCAAAATGCTTCAGGTGTAGACTATCAAATACTACAAAAATGCACATAATTAATGCTCACGACAAAACCCCAACAATAATGCTAGCAACAGACTTTAGAAAACATGTTCTACATATACTTTTTCAAAGTGACAAGACTATGGATTTCATCAAAGAATGGTTAAAGTATATTAGCAGCATTCTTCATATAAAAAATAATAAACGAGTTTAATCAAATTACAAGTTTATGGAGAGAGTTCCCCCAAAAAATAACATTCGGCCGGCAGAGGAATAGACCTCTATTTTCCAGAACCTATAAGACTAACAAAGTATTTTTTTTTTAAACAAAAAGGAAAGGAGCCTCGTTAAAACCTTCTGATGCAAAACCCTCCTTAGGGATAAAAACACCAAGAAGGAAAGAGTACTCCCCCCTATTTCATTAAATAAAAAGCAAAATTACAAAAAGCAAGGGGGGACATAAACCAAAACCCCTGCAAATAAAAATTACAAAAATTACTGTCTGAAACGAAAAGAAGGAAGACCAACCATATTACGGTTAAAATCATCCTGAATAAAAGTAGGAATAGAATTCCACCATTGGAAGCCAGATAGGGTAGTTCCATGAGACGCAAGCTTATCAGCACAGTGATTTTCTTCCCGATAAATATGAGTGCAACTGAAAGTCATGGATTTTAGAAGACCCATGCAATTCAGCCAGCGGTTGCGGATACTCCAAGGCACAATGGAATGAGACGAAATGGCCATAACAGCAAGCTGAGAATCACTCTCAATCCATAAACAATGCCAACCTTTATGGAAAGCCACTTCAATGGCTATCATGATTCCAACAAGCTCAGCATGCAGAGCGTAATTTGTACCAAGAGGAAGCATGAAGCAACCCAGAGATTCAGCATTACTATCGCGAAAGATACCCCCACAAGCAGCTAAACCAGGCGAACCCCTAGCAGCGCCAGTAGATTAAAAATTAATCCAATTATTTATGCCTTTCTATCAATTCCCTCAGAAACTTTACTAGCAGCAAGTCAAACATAGTATCAAAAACACTTAAACAACTAAACAAGAATTGTAAATATGAAACGAACCAATCAATTAACACTTCAGATCCAAACAAACCCCAAATCCCAACTAAACCACTAAAACAGAACACACCCTTCCATCACCGTAACAGCCTTCCCACGCAGAAACACTCTTTGTTTCTCCTCATCAATGTGAATATTAAGAGCCCCCCTCTCGCTGATGCCTGCACAAATAATGTAATCTACAGGTTAGGATGAAAAAGACAAAATTAATCCAAGAGAGGGGAAGGATAGTAGTACCTGATAAGCATTAATATCACAATTCCCCAGCGTCTTGCTCCAATAGGATGCCAAGGCACAATGTGCACTTCCACAAATTGAATCCCGAAAAGAAAATTTGAGTTACTAACATTATCTAAATCAGAACCTAACCATACTTCAACTTTCTGTATTCAATTCTTAATTCAAGGAGACATTAACAATGCTATTGGAGGATTACTTTAGTCATAGTTCTAAACAGCTTACCTCATCGATTCCAAATTTTGGGGCGAAGTATAGACTGTAGAAGTCAAATCCGGAGCCAGGAGGAGCAATCCCGGAAACAATTATCCCATTTCCAAGACACTTAACTATTACATCAAGTTCTGGCTTTATTTGTCACATTTATACCAGACGCGACAACAACCTAGTAAAAACAATAATAATAAGCTTCATATGACTCAAAACACTTAACTAAGAATAAGATGTCATTCATATTTAGGAATTACATACAAGTAAGTTATCTTCAAACTGTGTCCTCTTGATATCAGGTATGTAAGCACTGTTCAATGCTCCAGAAATGAGAGAACGATCAACAGGGTTATATTGAATAATAGGGTCAGCAGGAAAATCCAATTCAATATAAAATCCATTATCCTCCTCAAGAGCTTCACTGTTTGGCAAGTTTGTGATTTTTGTAGCAGTTAAAACAGCAGATAATGTGAGAAATTGAATAAAATTGGTGTTCACTAAACCAGATGAAAACAACGTGTGTGCATCTGCTAATGTGGCGTGGCCACAAAGGTTAACTTCACTAAGAGGTGTAAACCATCTGAGGTGAAAACGTGGGGGATTGGATTCAGAGGTTGTTTCATGAATGAGAGTCAAATAACATGTTTCAGAAGATTCAAGCAAATAGAGCAAATCATACCAGATAGAGCACCACGGCCAAGTCCCTAAGCTTGAATTTTGACAAAACCACCTTCAGAAACCTTGTAAACCTGACCCAGAAAACAACACCACACATTATATCCAAACAATGATGCCCTAAACACAGTTTTACAAAAGTAAAGAACCCTTGAGAAAGAAAACGAAAATAATGCCCAAATAGCAGAAAGAAAACAACACAAAAAATCCTAGAAGAAAGCAGAACGAGAAGCGAGAAGCGAGGAGAGTAAAAAACTGAAATTCCGTTCACAATGAATGAAGAAAGCAGAAGCGAGAGTGAATAAACTTACCTAAATGTAAACCATTTGCGGTTGTTCTTCAACAGTTCGAAGTAGATGTTACACGGTTTGCACAGTTCGAACTTCGAAGTTTGCGGTGGTTCTTCGGTTACGATAGAGAATAGCGATCTTCGAATCTGCCATTGCAATCTTCGATTAGGATTCAGAGAGGGAGCGATTAGGGATCGTGATTGCACACTAGGGGAAACTGTTTCGCGTTTGCAGATAAGGGCAGAGCGACGACAATGAGGGCAAGGTGATGGCAACGGCAACGAGGGAATGAAATCAGAGTGTTTTCTATTTTTAATTGTTAAAGTACTTTTGAAGTCAGGCTATATACCGGCCTGTCTTAAAATGTTAAAATTTTTCATTTTTAAGGTCACGCATGTTTGCGCTTGACTTAAAAACACGCGTGTTAAATAAAAAATTTCATCTTAATTACAAGTTTGCCACCGCCATTGAGTATAAAGTCAGGCATCTGAGCGCTTGACTTTAAATGTCTAATTCGTTTCCTATTTTTCCACTAGTGTATGTAAATTTTCTTGGGTTTTAATCTTAAAAATCATTTCACTTCTGTTATGATTCTGGGCATCTGCACATTGTTTTTGTAGTTACCATGAAATTCAGTATAATATCCCAAGTTTACACTTTTTTACTGATCTTATTATTAAATATGTAATCAACTTCTGTATTTATAGGTGGGAAAATCCACTGATGGGTTGGACATTCACTGGGGACCCATATTCCCATGTTGGTGATTCTGCCTTGAGTTTTAATAGCGAAGAAGCAGCAAAAGCATTTGCAGAGAGACATGGTTGGGAATATCAAAGCTTCACTTCATTGTCAAAATTAGAGAAGCTCAGTATTGGATCCAAATACTCCAAAGATTTTGTTCAAGTTGTGAAAGAGGAAAAATAATGTTAGGAGCCCGGCAATAGGTGTACATATAAGCCCGGCAATAGGAGCTTGGCAGGGGTTCACAGCGAAAGTACAACTTTCCCAAAGTATTTGTTAAGAATTATTGTTGTTATTGAATTATTGTTTTGTTCTATGTTGTTATTGAATTATTGCTTGATTCAATGTTGTTATTGAATTATTATTGTTGTTATTGAATTATTGCTTGATTCAATGTTGTTATTGAATTATTGTTTTGTTCTATGTAAAAAAACTGAATGTGAAATCTTTTTATGTATGAATTTTGCCATGGATTCAAAGTATTTGTTAAGAATTCAAAGTATGATTTAATTTTTTTTTAATTTTTTTTTATATTTCCGACGAATTTGCGACAAAATTTTGCGACAGACTTGCGACGGAATTTTGCGACGGATTTGCGACGACTTTGCAACGAAATAGTTTGCGACGGAAAAATCCGTCGAAAACAATTTGCGACGAGCGTTTTTGCAACGAAATTTTGTCCATCAGAAATATCGTCGGAAATGTTATTTTGCGACGGAATTTGATACATTTGATTGAGGAAAGAGCAAACATGATCTTCTGCTTTCCATCAACGTTAGTGTTCAACGCACGCAGAATGTGCTGGAACTCCTCATTTGCAACCAACGACATCTTGTCATTTGACAACGGAGATGATTGAAGAGAGGAGGAAGATTTGCCGCCGACTCTTACCTTTGCACGATTTCGGGTTCTAGGGTTTACGTCATTTAATAACTTATAGTGTAATTAAATTATATATTAAGCATTTTTCTTTTTTTAACATATATTAAGTATTCTTCTAAAATTGTAAATAATAATTAAAGTTATCATCCTCATATTTTAATATAAGCTTAATTTAATTGCACTTTTAGTCTCTCTATAATCACTCATCCACGATTTTAGTCCTCCAACTTTTTTGTTTCACGAGGAATAACGCGTGGCTAAATGAGGAATAACGTGTGGCCACGCCAAATGGAACCGTGGAGACATCGATTTAGCCACGGTTGTTGCTTTTGTTAGCTACGATTGAGGCGTGTCTAAATTAGTTGTTGAGGCATTCACCTGACTGTCAGCCACGGGTTAACCGTGGCTAAATGAGTAACTTTTTTTTAAAAAAAAACTACTACTACACATTCATAGCATTTACAATTGAGCTTTTCTGTAATACAATCACATGGATATTTACTTTCCATTTGAAACTTATTTTGCTAATTTGTAAACAACATTACAAGACCAATTACTGCATCTTTTGCAACTATTCATAAAAACAATGGAAAAGAAACTTAATTCATTATTCTAGAAGTTTTAAAACAATACAGATATACAAAATCTTGTTGCATAGCCCACTAGAGAGAGGAGTAAACAAGTCTTAGACAACCAAATCTTTCCTTAGAGTAGCCATAACTGCATAAGTAGAAGACATCATTTCACCACACTGATAAGATTTCAAATTCATGCAAAGATATCAAACATAACTGCACAAGTAGAAGAAATGAAACTGTAAAAATGAGAAACGAACCTTGAAGTCTTCAATGTCGAGAAAGAGAGGGAACACGAGTAGAGACTTATATTAAACATTAATCAGTTCATTGCCACAAATATTCATTGTGAACTCACTAATAAATTAACAAACATAAACATGAATAAGAATTGTAACTCCAATGAATGGTTGCACAAATACATGTGGTTTTGGCTGAAGCACTGAAAAATGAATATGCACATTTAATCTGCACACTCACAATCAATTTAAATACACAAAACAGAACTACACAATCAATTGAAGAGACTATAGTGGTGAAACTGTGAACAGTCCATTTGACTTATTAGCAAACATTAATTCATTTTTTAGATTATAAACCAGATAGCAGGAATGCCTTATTAGCATATTACCTATACAAAACAAAAAAGAAAAGAAAAGAGTAAAGCAGAAAGAATCAGCTTATAAAACAAATGATAGCATAACATTATCAAATAACCATTGCGAGTTGCTTAGCTTTATAACCACATAATCAATAGAGCGCTCAAAACTAGTCGGTGTCTTCTTTATCATATCATTTGGGATTCTTCCGAAATAGCAAATTAAACCTAAAGCAAAGAATTACATATATGAACCAAAATTGCATCATAAATTACTAATTAATTAGAATGTAATGATTAAAACTAGCACAAAATTGACTAAATAATTCATCGAAAAAACTAATACACACGCACAAAGCAAGAATGTACAAAGTTCATAAATAACAAATGATTTGAAAAGCACATAAAGATGGTTGCTAATACTCCTCTTTATTGCTAAAAGCTGATAAAATATAGGACTGCCTCATACTTCTTAAGCTCGATATAAAAGAAAGGGAATGAAGCTCCTTCCTTTGGCACCATAGACTATTTGCGGTATTACTATTATTGGCACCATAGGAATACAAATGTTTATGTTTTTGTAAAGCAAGCATACCTTGTCATCTACTTACTTGATGTATCGTTTAACTTTCGAAATTCGAGCAAGACCTCTCCACCAAAATATGTCAGAAGTTAAAATTTTTGGAATCTGCAAGTGGCCATCATATATGAAATCAATTAAGATTTGTCACATGGATTGGCAACAACATAGAACATACACCATAACAATAACTCAGGGATAGCTGATTAGGTTCACTTTCTCTCTTATATTTGGTTTTGGCTGAAGCACTGAAAAATGAATATGCACATTTAATCTGCACACTCACAATCAATTTAAATACACAAAACAGAACTACACAATCAATTGAAGAGACTATAGTGGTGAAACTGTGAACAGTCCATTTGACTTATTAGCAAACATTAATTCATTTTTTAGATTATAAACCAGATAGCAGGATTGCCTTATTAGCATATTACCTATACAAAACAAAAAAGAAAAGAAAAGAGTAAAGCAGAAAGAATCAGCTTATAAAACAAATGATAGCATAACATTATCAAATAACCATTGCGAGTTGCTTAGCTTTATAACCACATAATCAATAGAGCGCTCAAAACTAGTCGGTGTCTTCTTTATCATATCATTTGGGATTCTTCCGAAATAGCAAATTAAACCTAAAGCAAAGAATTACATATATGAACCAAAATTGCATCATAAATTACTAACTAATTAGAATGTAATGATTAAAACTAGCACAAAATTGACTAAATAATTCATCGAAAAAACTAATACACACGCACAAAGCAAGAATGTACAAAGTTCATAAATAACAAATGATTTGAAAAGCACATAAAGATGGTTGCTAATACTCCTCTTTATTGCTAAAAGCTGATAAAATATAGCACTGCCTCATACTTCTTAAGCTCGATATAAAAGAAAGGGAATGAAGCTCCTTCCTTTGGCACCATAGACTATTTGCGGTATTACTATTATTGGCACCATAGGAATACAAATGTTTATGTTTTTGTAAAGCAAGCATACCTTGTCATCTCCTTACTTGATGTATCGTTTAACTTTCGAAATTCGAGCAAGACCTCTCCACCATAATATGTCAGAAGTTAAAATTTTTGGAATCTGCAAGTGGCCATCATATATGAAATCAATTAAGATTTGTCACATGGATTGGCAACAACATAGAACATACACCATAACAATAACTCAGGGATAGCTGATTAGGTTCACTTTCTCTCTTATATTTCTAACTAACATCGTAAAACTTGGCATCTCCCTTGGTCTTCTAAGTTTGGAAACAACATGAAAATCATGATTATATGAGGAATCCATGATATAGCTACTACTTGCCTGAAAAATTAGACCCATGACATATCAGTTTCGTTACTGGTATGGAAAATAGAAAATGCTATCTCTGGACCATGACAATTTCATTCCACAAAACTTGATCTCTTAAAAGTTAAAAACAGTAGATCCAGAAACTCCACAAAATAAAGCATATGCTTAATCATTTTAGAATTTTGAAATTTAAACCAGAGAAATAGAAACATAAAAAACACATGGAGTAGGATGAGATACATATGTTGTATTCATTTAAACCAGAGAAATAGAAACACAAAATACACATGAAATTTTCACTACAATAGATACTTAAAGATACTAAAACAGCAAGAAATCGAGACCAAACTTTACATACAAGAGACATTTTTTATGACTGAAATCCTCTCCGAAGTACTCCACGAGTGTCTTTGCTTGGCAACCTAAAGTATTCATTCCATATCTGCACATATACATTAAAACTTTGCACTAACATAAAACCAAGAAAAAAAGATATATTAATCAAAGCAAACCTGAAACAATCAGAAAACAAGATATATGTTTGTTTAATCATATCTTCACTCATACAAGACTAGGAATCCAAAAAGGTTGTGTAATCTCGATTAAATTGATATTGAAGAATTATTATCAGATTCAGAGCATAGAAATTGTGAAAAGCTAAGAGAGAGAGAGAGAGAGAGAGAGAGAGAGAGAGAGAGAGAGAGAGAGAGAGAGAGAGACCACACACAAAGATGATGTCGGAATCGCGGGTGAGGAGGGAAGAAGGTCATTGCCGGAGAAGACTTGATCTACATGGGCGAAGGTTATCCCTAGCTTTGCTTCCAGTTTCGCCATGCAACTAAATTCAGAAATCGCTTCGCTAACCTAAAAGATTTGGAAATCGACGGAGAACAAAATTAATAACACGTTAATTATAGAAATGAAAACCTAATGATGGAGAAAGAGAAGAAAATCACCTCAGCAGAAAGAAAGAGGGAAAGACCTGATAGCGATGAACATGAGCAGGGAAAGAATTGATTGGGCTTGGGACGAAGATATCGAGGTGATTTAGGAGAGCGGCCATTCGATGGGAGAGGAACCGATTTTGGAGAGGATTTGATTTGGGAGAGCAACAATGGGAGGTTAGGTTAAAGGAACCGATTTGAGAGATTTGTAAAGGAGGGAGAAAGGAAAAAAACGGAGGGAGAAAGAGGAAAAAAAATGAAAATTCTCCCAGGTTGATTAGGTACGGTTTAGACGTAGCTAACATACTGGGTTAGCCATAGTCAAATTAACACTCCTTACGGACCACACATACATACATATATGCTCACTAACTAGGTGCACTCCAACTTTCAGGTAACATTCCCTTCCCTCATCCTGATACATATACTAACTACTACCTACACCTACCTAGTTACGAGATACCAGTTCTCTTTTTCTAACTTATAAGTCCTTCGTATTAATTAAATACATTATTTCACCTTTGATGGGTTAAGTTTGTCCATTACTTTCTCATGATCGAGTTGCCTGTAAATCCCCTCCAACGCCCTACGATGAGCTCTTAAACATCAGAAGCCTGTAAATTGACGGATAGAGAAGACACCTTCATTATTAGCCTCACAAGCTTACCTATCATCAAAATGTAAAAGTAAAACAAAAGGTAATTAACAATCGAGCTAGATCAACAACTACCCCATCCTCCTAAGGAAATAACTTCTCCACCACCTAAGGTCCCAAACTCACGCACCGCCCAACTTATGCTCTTGTTATGCCGATATAGAGAAAATCTTCCCGAACAGAATGTTAAGAGTGGATGGACTCAGTCATGTAACTAGCCATAACATAATCGACCCTTTGTTACCTAACTTTTCACACATCTCCTCCTCAAACTAATTATCTTGCTCTCCTCGCGATTCGACCACACAAATATCCCTCCAGCAGCATGAGGCCTAAGAAGATATTTGATCCCACGTAAGAAAGTATTAGTCATAAGCCTCAAACCATGCCAAGTAGCCAACTGTCAAGGGCTATTCTCCTCGCGATTCCACAACACAAATATCCCTCCAGCAGCATGAGACCTAAGAAGATATTTGATCCCACGTAAGAAAGTATTAGTCATAAGCCTCAAACCATGCCAAGTAGTCATCCGTCAAGGGCTATTACTAACCGGAAGCCCATGGTATTTGAACGACGCCAATCTAATGTTACAATTAAGGAAGCCAAAAGCAATATTAAGAAAATATAGAGGCACATTCACCCCCCTCCCACTCAAAATTAACAATTACCCCAGCAGCTCCAAACATTGAATGATTACCTTCATATGCCATAAGTTATATACGTAGTCACGCCTATAACAAGAGTATCATATGTATACTATAGGTGAGAGACACTATATCTGGTGTCCCCACTCTAAACTTATACTGTGGCATATCCTTTCTCAATAGCCCGCCTAAACCCTCTGTTGTCATGAGAACTACAAACACTACTAGAATTTTCGTCATTTCCTGCGGAATTTCCTGCGGATTTTCATTGAAAATTCGCAGGAAATGAGTTTCCTGCGGAATTTTCAGCGAATTAATCGTTTCCTGCAGATTTTTAAATCGGCAGGAAATTTCTACATGAAATTCCTTAAGAAATTCCGCAGGAAATCCGCAGAAAATTCCGCAGGAATCTTCGCAGGAAGTTCCGCAGGAATTCCAAAGGAAATTCCGTAGAAAATTCAAAATTTTCACACGAAATTCCACAGGAAGTTCCACAGGAAATCGCAGAATGTTTTTCTTCAAACTAGCAGCAAATGTTATTGTTTGGTATTATTATTATTAATGAAATTATTTATAGTCTTTGTTTGTGTGTGTCTATATATATATATATATATATATACACACACATATATACACATTAATATGAGATGGAATACAAAAGAAAATAGCTATGTAATAATACAAAACCAAAACCAATTCCATACAATAATACAACCATTCATTACATTTGTCCAATAATACAAAGCTAATTCTATACAATAATACAACCATTCATTACATTTGCCCAATAATACAAAACTAATTCCATGATGGGTTTCCCTCCTCCAAGTTGCTACGTATAACAAAAGCTGAATTCTTTCCACTTCTTGACCAACTGGCCTTTGCATTTAGAAAGATATAAGGTTTTGTCTACACATACTAGTCACAAAGGCTGGTGTTAATTTGAACCAATGAAACAAAAGAAGAAAAGAAAGCTATTCAACTATGTTATTGACAGAAAGTAATTCAGCAAGTTTTCCTAGTTAGCAATAGAAAGCAGCAGGGACCATATACAGATTTTCATTAATTCTAATTGAGAATTTTAAGTAATTCCACACTAAATAGAGCTGCAAAATCTAAATCTACCACTGACAGAGCCAAGTTGAAATTCCTTGTAAAATGTTAACGAAATAGCAGCTCATGGAAACACAATGCCTAGTGCTATATAGTGAGAAATTAGGTATTAATCTGTCATCATTCATGTTACAGATAAAACTTATTCTTGACATATTCTTAAAATATTACCTTGTGTAGCTAACAACCAATTATAAATCTAACCCCAATTATACGATTCATTTGGCATTTCAGCAAGCCAACTCCTAGTGATTTGAGTAACTTTAAATGCTATACTTTGCTATCAAGTTTCACTAGTTACAACTCACAAGCAATCAAATAGGGGCTTATCCTTATCATATGGGGCTTAACATGTAAGGATAACACAAAACAGAATGATTAACTACAAGTCAAAGCAATTTGATTGATATTAGAAGATTCATACAATACATGTTATATATATACATGTATCTACAGTGAAATCAGCCAACAAACAATAGAGAAAGAAATTAAAAAAGGTTAAAACAAAACAGAGAGTGATGACATAAATCAACAATAAGATTGTCAATCATGTAAATAACACACATTCAGTGAGGAAACAGCTAGAGAAATTGTCAATCATGTAAATAACATCATGTACAAGATGAGCTTGAATCAGAATAACATCATGTACAAGAAGTGGTGCAGACCTGTTAATGGATGAAGGAGAGACATTGAGTCTCAGCTACCTGTGATTGCAATGAAGAGCGCTGCTGGCCAAGCCTAGGATGGGGCAATGTGGGGATCACAAAGGCACTAACTGAGTCAACCATAAAATGAGGGGAACAGCAGCAAACCAAGTGAGAATGAAACTAAAAGGTTCTGGAAACAACACTCAACAGTTCATAATACTTGTTACAATCATTAATTGTATTTACTATTTTCAAATTGCAAAGAAATGATCATAGAAATGAAACTATTGTAAAATTTATACTATGACATTCCAGAATCAATTGCATCTAAATAACCAGTTAGTAATGCTAAAACGAGGAGAGTATACCGCAATCGGATAATTGATCTCAAGGAAGAAGAACCTGATATTAATGAGGGAAAAAATGAAGAAGCAAAATTGTCATGACCAAACTGGTGCAAACAGTAACTTCCACATTAGTTTGCCTCTCTGTAAAAAAACAGGTAAAAGAAAATGCATACTTTTCAGTTTAAGATGAAAAGTCTGCCAACTAGGCTCCACGTCACTCCACTCCCAGTGCCAAAAAAATGTAAGGGTCGGCTTTGTCTTGCTACATTTAAATGGAAGAAAAATAGCACCATAGCTTCAATAGTAATGCATTTGAATATATGAAGGTAAATACTAAACAACAGCTTTGCATAATAAGCATAACAAAAAGAAAAAGAAGAGCTGGAAAGCACAACCACAACCAATTCACCAATAAAAAATGGAGTGACCAAAGCAAACCATCCATTGACATACAGTAAAGTTCAGGATTACCACTTACCAGCCATGTAAGATTTCCCTTGCCATTTTTGCATGAAATGGATTCAAATAATCTGTGCAGTAAATCAGCCAGTCCCTCCATCAGTACACTTGAACATGCAAGACACAAATGATAGAATGGAAACACCAAAATAAAGTAAGATAAAATTTATAATCTGGATATACTAAAGAGTGGTTTTGAATTCCCTATACACTTCTGACTCCAAAATCTCTTTTGTCATTTCCCTCCGGGGTATGTTATTCTTCTCAGCTTTGCTGTCCATTCAAATAAAAAACGCATTATTAACCTTATCCAAAATAGTTCTACTCTACAAGTGAAAGCAAGTTACAGAACAACTTGTTCAAAATATGATGCAAAGTGGATGATGAAAAGCAACACAACACATATACTTAATTCCTTCACCACAACCAAGCTTGACACTGTTGCAGGTGGTTGATGGATCAATGTTGAATAGGTCAAACCTCTCACCATTAACACCAAAGACCTGCAGTTTCCCCAATTTTTACAACAACCACTAACAATACTCCATAAACAAAGGCAGGTTCTACAAAAAGAAAAGCCACTAACATCACCAGTGCTACAAAGGCAGGTTCCAATATATTAGGTTACCTTCACGGAAGAAGATAAGTCAGGATCCAACTAAGTTGTAGTGAAATCCAGCGAAGTTGAGAGCACGATCGGAGAAGTGGAGAACGCAACTGAGAAGACGATAGGAGAAGATGACAGCACACGGCGGAGAAGCGGAGAACCAGAGTATCGCGCGATTTCTCAGTTTTCTGTTGAATCGAAGCTTCACAATGTTGATTTCTGCGCGATTTCTCTGTTTTTGTGTTGATTTCTACTGAATCCAAGATGAATCGAAGAGAAAATAAGCTGAATCAAAGAGAAGGAAGAAGATGAGGGTACGCGGCGTGAGTGTGAGCGAGAGAAGCTTCGAAGAGAGAAGATGAGGGTCTGCGCGAATTGTGTTTTAATTTTTAAATAATAATAAAATAAAATAAATTCTTTAATGTTTTAACAATTCCGTAAAAAACAAGGTTATTAAAGGTTTGAACTTCTTAATGACAGTTAAAAAGTGTTGGTTTAGTGGTTAAGAAGCTTTCATTTCATCTAGGGTTGCGAGTTCGATTCCAATAGGTGTCTTTAATTTTTTCAAAAAAAAGAAATTTCCTGCGAACTCTGGCACTTAGGAAATTCCGCAGATAAATCAAAAATTACCTGCGAACTTACCTGCCAACTCCACTGCGCAGCAAACATTCTGCATATTTAGAAAATTGGCAGGAAAGTTCTTAGATATTTCCTGCGGAAAATTTCCGCAGCAAATTCTGCAGGAAATGCCGAGATTTCTAGTAGTGAAAGGGAGTGAAGGGGTCCCTTGTTTGATGCCTTGTAAGATATATATTCACCTCCCTATTCGGACTACCATTTACAGCTATCGATATATTGCCTGTAAAGATACATGCTCGCATCCAAGCGCTCCACGTACGTACTTGTGTCGTTGTAGCCAAATCTCTCCGGTGTATAGTCTAGAAAGTCCGTCTGATATCAAACATTTCTTCACCATTTCTTCGCAAGGTCTACACCTCAGAGATCGTATTTCTATTTATATAGATAGAAGCACGTACCTAATAACCCAATTTATAGAGATAATGGACTACTACAAACACCAAAAGATAAAATAATAATATGAAATAACAACACTACAACATTTTTGGTCTTACGCCACGCCAAACATTGCCACGGCTAAAAATATGTGGCTTAAACCTGGAAGAGGCCATAATTCTAAAAGCGTGGCAATAAGGTAGACAATAGGCGACGTTTACATTACGTTTATATCAGGCCACATTTTAAAAGGACATAGGCCACGGGTAAAAAACCGTAGATATATAATACCACGTTTATGCAAACGTGGCCTTTAAAAATTTAAGAAACAAACGTGGCCTTTGGTTTGTTGCCTTCCGTAATATTAATAAGAAAATAATTAATTAATATATCAACTATTCCATTCGCTTCGCTTCTTTACATTTCAGTACGCGTTGAAAATTTCACCAAAATTTAGTTTGTTGCCTCCTCCAGTACCCGTACTCCGCCAAAATTTTCATCTAAAATTTCACCAAAATTCGCCAAAATATTCAGCGCTTTCCACTCTGAAACCTTCCAATTTCAAGAAAAATCGTCCCTACCCCTTTCACTCTCTGAAACACAAAATCGTCCCTATCCCTTTCACTCTGAAACGCAAAATCGTCCCTACCCCTTTCACTCTGAAACGCATCGCGCGTCCCTACCCCTTTCACTCTAAAACGCATCCCCACCCACTTCTCTCTACAAGAAAACCCTAATTTCAAGAGATTTGTAGTGGTTGTACACCAGCCACCGTCGATCATCTGCCGTGGAAAGTACACCAGCCACCGTCGCCGGTGAGAACGATGAAACCTGGGCAAGCACCACGTTGAACGAGAATAGGACTTCGGGTCGCTACTGGCGCTTGCTCGCAAGGAATGCAGAGGGACGTTGATGGAACACAAGCAGCGACTGGGTTCTTGAATCAAATCCCTTGCTATTCTTCTTCTTATTCGCAGATTTCACAGAAAGAATCGAGAGTACCAAACACTTCTTCAAAACCCTAACTTTCTGGTTTGGAATCACTAATCCAAATTGGAATCACGCTTCTCAAACAATTTCACAGGTAGATCCTAAAACCCTAACTTTCTGGTTTGGAATCACTCATCCAAATTGACTGTGTTGTTTTACTTAGTTTATCTACTCTCTCGTTTGATTTCTCTACTCGTCAAGTTCCTGTTCTTCCTTTATGGGCTGTGAGTATTGTTCTTCTTTATGTGATTTTTTGTTGATCTAGTTAGTTATTTTGTATAAAGTTTGACTCTTTTAATGTTGCTGTTACTTTCAATCACAAGATGCTTTCTCTCTCTTAATTTTGTTTGTTCATTCATCATGAAATTAATGTCTTGTACTTCTAATTTTCTGTACTATATAGTTTTGTTTTTTTCTTTTTTAGTAGAAATTAGCTTATTGACTTTGAAAATGATATATGGTTGTAATTTTTAGTGTATCTCTTTTGTTTCTCATTGGGATGAGTTATCCAGATTTTTTCCTTCTTCCTTTGATTTTGTTTCTTTGATTTTGGTTGATTCTAGGTTTAGTGAAAATGTAACTTTTTCATTAAAGAAACTTTAGGAACTTAATTTCTTGAATAAATGGCTGTTTTGTTTCTTCAATTTGAAAAGGAAGGATGCTATGTGGATGAGTGTCATACCCTAATTTTGTCCGGCTAATTAAAAAAAATCCAAAAAAAAAGTTTTCCGCGTATATTTGATTCCTAATCCCTCGAATAGGTCATTTTGCGCTAATTTACTAATTTTGCGTTGTTATTACTTTTTTTTATGGTTAAACAAAAATTAAAAAAATATGCTAACACAAAAAATTACATAGTAGATTTAATTTATTTTTCTTGTTACAATATCTTTAATTAAAAAACGAAAATAAAAAATAAAATAGATAAGAAATAATACAAATTACAAAAGAAAATAAAAAAGGGGAGGTGCAATAAAATATTATTATTACAAAAAAGGAGAATGTCCATGTACATGACTTGGCCCAAGAATGCCAAAGTTACAAAAATACAAAAATAAACCAAGTACCCAAAACTGCAGCTACTTTGCAAAGGTGATTTCTCTCTCTTCGGACATTATTTCGACGATCCGACCGGTGAAAGTGAAGATGGATGTCTCATGAACTTGGTGTCAAAAAACAACGATGATCCAACGGTTAACGAATCCAGAATCGAACTTGTACGATGGCTGGTTTGAGAAAAACGGGAGTTGTTTTTTCTACTTTTGCAAAGGCAATTTCTCTCTCCTCAGACCTCGTTTCGACGATCCGAACGGTAGAAGTGAAGATGGATGTCTCATGAACCTGGTGTCAAAAATCAACGATGATCCAACGGTTAACGAATCCGGAATCGCACTGTCAATATGGCTGGTTTGAGAAAAAACGGGATTAGTTTTTAGCTACTTTCAAAATGCATTTTTTCTCTCTTCTCAGACCTTTTTTCAACGATCCGAACGGTGAAATTGAAGATATATGTCTCACGAACCTTGTGTCAAAAAACAAAGATGATCCAACGGTTAAAAAATCCGAAATCACACTTTTACGGAGGCTGGTTTGAGAAAAACGAAAATTGTTTTTCTATGTTGTTTTAGTCCCACATTGCTTGGGAGAAACAAGAACTACGTAGCCTTTGGCTATAAAAGAGATGGAGATGCAAAGGCTATGGACATGGGTGATTGATGGGAGATACAATATATTTGTTCAAAAAAGAATCAAAAAAAATCAAAAAAAAAAGAAAGTTAAAAAAAAATCAAAGGGCTTGCACTCCAATATTCATTCAAATTGCACTGATGTCAAGACAAGGTTTAGTGATCACCAAGTGAAATTTTCATCAAAAACTCAAGACTATCATAGTCTTTGGGATTCATCTTAAAGAGAACCAAATGTTTATACTAGGACCATCACCTAGATCTCATAAAGTGGGGCACTCCAATCACCTTTCATGCCTCTTGAACTTGGGGAAAATGTCCGGCATCCATCTCATTCATATACCACATCCAATCCATACCACCAATTCCAAAAAAACCATGACCCAAACTCAGTCACCTTTCACAACCCCACTACAAGCAACCATTTGAAATACCATTTCAAAGTGGGGCAATCCCGTCACCATTCACTCCACCTAAAGTCGGGGAATTTGCCCTACACCCATCTCGTCCCTTTGTCATATCCCCATCCACAAACCATGCCGAGGCATCTTCTCAACCCATTATCCTAAATGCCGCCTTTCTCCAACTCTAGTCAGGGCAAAATTGTTCTTGTCAAGATTGGGGCAACACCAAACGTCATGGGTTGAGATAAAATCCCTCGTTTGCCACCCTAAATTCCAAAGTCATGGTATTCCCAACTAATTGTTTCCTCTACACCCCTTGCTGTTGTCATCACTATACAGGGGCAGACCATTCGATAATCTTCACTGGTAGTCTAAATCGGGGCAGTTCCACATTTCTTGAGCTGGGAAAAACCTACCTTTCATGACTTTGGGGAAAACCTACCATTCATCTCATCACGTGTCATATCTTTCTTACCAAGTCAACTGATTCAGTCATCCGTATTTGCACTGCTCCACATGTCTACTAAACAATGCTTAAAAGAGAGAGAACACAAGTTAATAATGTGACGTTGAACACTCACTCTGTTAACTTTGTGGACCTAAAATCCAATCAATCATGGGACACCGTAAGGGAAGAACAACGTGAACGAATCTGTAAATACAGTCAAGTACAGTTGCACATCAGTGACTGTAAGTAACAACCTTGAGATTGCCAGAGCTTGAATTCAAATCAAATCCAATTTTTTTTCCAAGGAACGATTATTGCAAAATATTCACTTCTGTGCCTCTTGCATCAAAAGCCTCATCTCTCATCATTACAAAAATCTTTCGGCATCATCAATAAGATCATAGCATAAATCATCCCGCCATACAACCATGCATCCAATAAGCGATGATTCCAAAGCATCCACTTCTCAATTTCTAGCATAAAAATAAAAAAAAAATATTTTTCATCTCAAAAACCGCAAAAACGCATCATCAATAAATCATGCCATACATTTCATTCCACCATGCAAACATGCACCTACCATGGCACCTGCATCAAAGCATTGCATTTGCATTTGCACGTCATCTGCACTCACATATACAACTTATCAATTTTTTCGATCAGCTTCAGCATCCACAGTTCACGGGCCTTTTTAGTTCATTTGTTTCCACATTGCACATACATGACATTGCATGCATGCACACACATGACATTTTTTCGATAGACGTGCTAAGCGCCGGTCTCGTCGTTGCTAAAAATATTTCTACATCACAAATTATATCATTGTGCCATGCATTCACGTGTCTTCCTTTATCCACCATATCAGTTGCATCAAAGCATTACATTTGCATCATTCGCATTTCATACATTTATCATGTACCAAGAAAAGAAGCAAAAAAAAGGAAAAGAAGAAAAAAGTAAAAAAAGCAAATAAAAGAAAAAAAATCACTCATTACATTCATTCATTCCACTTAAAATCAATCATTACAGACGCATACATTACATGCATATGACCCGTTGCTCTCTAATCGACTTCAAGTGTCGATCCTAATTACTTCCACTTCTTAAGTCAATGCGACAAGCGTTGAATCTTATATCAAACACCAGATCGCAGTGTTAGCACAGAGTCTAGCATAGATCCTTCAGACCAGTTTGGTCCTTCAGTTCAGTTCGAATTAACACGTCAAAGCGACGACTTCGAACTCTACCTTCAGATCTTAACGTCGCCACTGAGCGCGGCAGATCCTTCAGACCCCCGGAGGTCCTTCAGATTAGCTGTGTCTGCCTAAGACATAGTGGACATCCTTCGTGGTCAACATATCAGTTCTAGATCTGATCTTGACCCTCACGGCCGCATCGACGTAGGTCACCCTTAGACTGTTTTATTAGTACCATAGCTAGTTGCAGTCCATCAGACCATTTTGGTTCATCAGGCCCAGGCAGCCCTTCAGACCCACCGGTCCTTCAATTTAATTCAAATCAATGCGCCAAGCATCGACTGCGAATTAGACCCTCAGATCATTATGCCGATACTTTAGGGCATCGATCCTTCAGACCCACAGTGTTCCTTTAGAGCTCCAGTGCTCCTTCAGACCCCCAGCGGTCCTTCAGAGCCCCAGTGCTCCTTCAGAGCCCCAGTGCTCCTTCTTTATTCCTTTCTCGTCGGTGCCCTGACTGTTAACCGTTCTCTGTTAATTCTCAAACTCTACACTTTTCTACTAAGAGGACAAAATTAGCATTTGTCTTATCTTTATTTCTATTCCTACTATGAAAACCTTTCAGTTTATCTATGGAATATAAATAAAGAGGGGCAGCTGTCATACCCTAATTTTGTCCGGCTAATTAAAAAAAATCCAAAAAAAAAGTTTTCCGCGTATATTTGATTCATAATCCCTCGAATAGGTCATTTTGCGCTAATTTACTAATTTTGCGTTGTTATTACTTTTTTTTATGGTTAAACAAAAATTAAAAAAATATGCTAACACAAAAAATTACATAGCAGATTTAATTTATTTTTCTTGTTACAATATCTTTAATTAAAAAACGAAAATAAAAAATAAAATAGATAAGAAATAATACAAATTACAAAAGAAATTAAAAAAGGGGAGGTGCAATAAAAGATTATTATTACAAAAAAGGAGAATGTCCATGTACATGACTTGGCCCAAGAATGCCAAAGTTACAAAAATACAAAAATAAACCAAGTACCCAAAACTGCAGCTACTTTGCAAAGGTGATTTCTCTCTCTTCGGACATTATTTCGACGATCCGACCGGTGAAAGTGAAGATGGATGTCTCATGAACTTGGCGTCAAAAAACAACGATGATCCAACGGTTAACGAATCCAGAATCGAACTTGTACGGTGGCTGGTTTGAGAAAAACGGGAGTTGTTTTTTCTACTTTTGCGAAGGCAATTTCTCTCTCCTCAGACCTCGTTTCGACGATCCGAACGGTAGAAGTGAAGATGGATGTCTCATGAACCTGGTGTCAAAAAGCAACGATGATCCAACGCTTAACGAATCCGGAATCACACTGTCAATATGGCTGGTTTGAGAAAAAACGGGATTAGTTTTTAGCTACTTTCAAAATGCAATTTCTCTCTTCTCAGACCTTTTTTCAACGATCCGAACGGTGAAATTGAAGATATATGTCTCACGAACCTTGTGTCAAAAAACAAAGATGATCCAACAGAGGTTAGTTTTGCATTTATTTATTTAATTTATTTATTTATTTTCGTATATATTTATTTATTATGTATACTGTTTATTTATGTACATACTTATTTATTATTTATATTGTTTATTTATCTATGTAAATAATTATTTATTATTTATTCATTTATTTATTTATATGTATAGTTATTTATTTATTAACTTTACGCTTTATTAATTGTTAGTGTCGTCATTAATTTTTTAAATACATATTTTATAAAAATTTCAAGAATATAAATAGGGGATTAAGTCGACTGTACAGTCGGATTAGTCAGCTTTTTAGGACTACAAATGAACCGTTACGGATCATGTCCTAAAATCCCTATTTAAAACAAACAATTTCTAAATTAAAATAAATACAAACATACTTCTTTCCCCGAACCAAATTCTCAAAATAGGGGACTAAGTCGGCCGCATGGCCGGGTTAGTCATCATCTTAGGATGAACGGGCCGTACGGCTCAAGAGTCCTAAAATACCTATTTAAATAAAATCAAATCACTCCATACACAAATAATTTTCTTCCAAAAATCAAAAATCTTATTTTTAAAGTAGGGGATTAAGTCGGTCGTACGGCCGGGTTAATCATCGTTTTAGGATAAGTGAACTGTGGTCCTTCAGAGCCCCAGTGCTCCTTCAGCCCCCAGCGGCCCTTCAGAGCCCCAGCGCTCCTTCAGACCCCCAGTGGTCCTTCAACACAGATCACACAATCCTAAAACCCCTATATTAAAAAAAACACCAACCAACAAACATTTTCTACCAAGAACTACGTAGCTTTGATTTCTCCATCGCACCTGGAGATACGTAGGAGCGGGGGCCCACTCCTGTCAAGCACAAAAAACTAAAATTTTTATTAAGTCTTTTTCTTTCAGTAAAAGGGTAAAACTTAACATTTTCAAAATTAATATTCTTTCCTACAACTAGTTAGCAGGTAACCTTCATTAGGAAGGATGTCGTGGGGTGCTAATACCTTCCCCACGCATAACCGACTCCCGAACCCTTATCTGGTCTCAAGGACCCTTATCCATTCCAAAAGGGATTTTCCAATGTTTGCCCTTATAAACTAAACTTTGGTGGCGGCTTCATTTTTGAACCTTCGAGGAATCCTCACCCGGATTTTTCGGTCGCTACAATGAGTCATTGATGGATGTTCTGTGGTGTCTGTGCTTGTTTTCAGGTGCTGTCTTCCCATCGTCAACAATTGCTTAAGGGTATGATCTTGACCCAAGGAGCTTAGGAAAAGAGGTAATCTCACTGAGAAGCATGCTGCCACGGTAATCCTTTATTAGCATTATAAGTGTATGTTGTTATGCCTATTTTGAAAACTTCTTATGTCATGACACTTGTTTTGGACTTTATAGTTTGAATGAGAAAGCCTGATTGTTTCAAGCCATTGATCTGGCGTAGTTTTGAAGGAAGTCTAACTGTGTCTGAGCTATAGAGGATGAACATTTTTATTTGGTTCTAGGCATTGTGCCAGGTTGTTGGGTCTTCCAGAAAAAAATAAGAAGCCATAGTTTCTTTTGACAGAAAATTGGTTAACTAATTGAAGAGATTGAGTGGGAAACAGAGCAGAGTTATTCTTTAAAAAATCAATATCAAACTATAACATGTTTATGATAACTTTAGCAGTTAAACTAATTCTAATGACATGATGTGAAACAAGGACTAAGTAGAATTTATATCTTTCTAATGACAATGATAACTTTGCCCTATTCTAACAATTTATATCTTTCTTTAGTTTGTGTCAATTATTAATATTGAGGTAACTTGTACTACTAGTCTGATAATGGCTTGGTTACTTGCAGGGTCGTCTTAAGATTGCGGATTTTGGTTGGTCTGTACAGTCTAGCAAAGCTCATGATTATGCAGTTAATAACTGGACTCTGGGTATCCTTTGTTATGAGTTCCTCTATGGCGTTCCCCCATTTGAAGCTGAGAGTCAACTTGATACCTTCAAAAGGTATGTATGAAAATGCATATGGGACTTGCATATATAATAAATAAATACCACTTTCAGTAATAGTATATATCTTGTGTATTTGTACTTGTCCAGAATGCTTTCCTACCTAAGAGACAGATTGAGTCTGTGATCTCTGGTGGGTTAATGGTAGACTAATTTATAGATGGATTGTAGACAGATTGAAGGTTCAATGCATGTGTGTGAGGGTTATAGTGATTTGCAGAGAATAATGTATTGTTTGTGTCTTGGGCTACAGTCCTCTGAATAATGTATAGAGCTAAGGTTTGGTTAAATTCCTTAGAACCTAACTCTATCACTACTTGGAATGAGATGGCAGAAAAGTTTATGACAAAATACTTCCCACCAATCAAAAACGCCAGAATGAGGACTGAAATTACATCTTTTAGACAAACTGAATTTGAATCATTGTTTGAAGCATGGGAAAGATTTAAAGAATTGCTTAGGAAATGCCCTCACCATGGACTACCTATTATTGTTCAAATGGAAACTTTCTACAATGGGCTGGAACCTCAAATTAGACTCATGCTTGATGCCTCATCTGGAGGAGTGTTGCTTAACGGTTCTTACAATGATGCATACAACTTAATAGAGACTATTGCTGCAAATAGCTACCAATGGCCCACAGCTAGGGTCAGTGCTCAAAAGAAGGTAGCTGGAATGCATGAAGTAAGTGAGGTTACAGCTTTATCAGCTCAAGTGGCATCCCTTACCAACATGATGAAGAATTTCAGCACAGCAAGTGCTGCAGCACCTTCTGCTGCACCAGAAGCTACAGCATCAGCCATTGAGCAAGCCCCCCCAGGGACAACTAGTTGTGTGTATTGTGGAGGAGGTCACTTGTATGAAGAATGCCCAGCCAACCCTTTTTCAGGAATTCCTGGGTGGGTTTGGTTATAGTAATTTCAAAGGATCACTTATGTTTCTTTTACTTTTATTAGTTGTTCCTTTTACTTTTATTCTTCTTTGTCCCCTTTTTATCAGTAGGGGATGTTTTTTTTTTGGCTTCATATTGTACAGGTGCTAGGTGATGTGGCCATTTGGTATTTTGAACTTGAAATATTGAACTTGGTGTATATCTTGAAGTTGATTAATAATTAAATAGTTTTGATTATATATAGTTATTCTAGTGTTCTTAAATTATAAACACCAAAAGTATTGTCTATGCATGTTTTTAAAGTCGGCTAATTGTGATTTAAATGTTTGGAAAACAAATGCATGATAAAGAAAAAAACTGGATTTAAAAAATAGTGGCTTAAACTTATAGGCCACGGTTATTTATGTGTGGCCAATTGAAAACCGTGGCTTAAACCTATAGGCCACGTGTATTTATGTGCGGCCAATTGAAAACTGTGGCTGGAAACTAGACTAATAAACCGTGGCCTGTTTTAATACCTTCGGCGACGGTTTTGATATTTCGTGGCCTAATGTGAAAAAACCGTGGCCTGAAGGAATAGGCAACGGCCACCTACACAACGCCTCAAAAACCGTGGCCTAAAGTTTAGGCCACGGTTTTTTCACTTCTGGCCACGGTTTTCGGCCGTTGCCTAAACTACTTTTTGTTGTAGTGCAATTTTATATAATCATTCACAAAATCTAAATATTCATAACGATACGCATTTTTTTTGTGAACATTCATAACGATACGTATGTATTGTGTATATGTTACACTAAGCTACTGCCTACTCCTAATATTAAAGGAAGAAGATAAGATGAAATCATTCTCTACCCTTTCAATCGACAAAGTGTGCTATTTGTACCAGTACAATTATTTAGTGGCTATCTATCATTGGTCCACGTAGGCAAGAAGAATCTAGCAACAATGCAAAGAAAATAACAACAGCTCACACACAGCTGTGAAATACAATGGTTCCCAGGTAGTATCTTCTGGGTTCAAGCCCAGCCACTAAACTAAGGCCAACCGTGTTTCTTCAAGGGGATCAATGACAATAGCAGCAGGCCCTTGGTGTTTCTTCAAGAGTGAGCAATGAAAGACAGGGTGGATGCGAGATCCCGAAGGTCAATCCAGTTTGTAGGCAACCTCTCCTATGCGTTCTATGACAGCATAAGGACCATAGAATCGCTTTGCAAGCTTAGTGTGGGGGGGGTGCTTTTGGATGAAGACTGTCTATACGGTTTCAACTTGACATAAACTAAATCTCCTACTTGAAATGACACCTCTCTGCGCCCTTTATCAGCATACGATTTCATACGTGCTTGGGCTTTCAATAGCTTGCGTTGCATAGATTCAAGTAGTTGTTGGCGAGAAATCAACAATGACTCCACCGTGGTGTTTACAGACCAGGTCCATAAACAAGACAGCAACCTTGTGGGCAGTGAAATTCCCAGGCAGTGCTCCAAAGTGTGCTCCTTTGGAGAAGCGATCAACGACCACCAAGATAACTGTGTAACCTTTTGAGGAAGGTAAAACATATATGAAATCAAGGGAAAGATCTTCCCAAACAGCAGATGGAACCGGCAAAGGCTGCAGTAAACCAGCAGGCTTCTTTGTATCGTATTTGACTTGTTGGCAGATATTGCATTGAGAGAAATAGGTGTTGACATCTTTTCGCATTCCTTGCCAATAGAAATTATCATTGAGTCGCAAGAACGTTTTCAAGGTACCTTGATGTCCTCCAATTGGAGAATTGTGGAACTCTTGTAGCAATCTATTTTTGAAAGAACAAGTAGAAGGAAGCCAGATTTTTCCTTTGAAGAAAATAAGGCCCTGGTGTGATATATACTCTGTGAGAGGCTGGTTGATTGACCACATTGTGTAAGAGCTGTTGGAATTCAGCACCCTGTTGTAAACAACAACGAAGCTCATCTAGAAAGATGAAGTTAGGCATAGACAGAGAGTAACAAATGGGAGTAGGCTCAATACGAGACAAGGCATCAGCAACCACATTAGTCTTTTCAGTCTTGTATTGGATAGTAAAGTCATATCCAAGGAGTTTAGAGAGGTATACCTGCTGCTCCGGTGTCTGTATTACCTGAGAAATTAGCTCCTTGAGGTTCTTGTGATCTGTAAGAATGATAAAGCGATGTACCAAAAGGTATTGCCTCCATTTTTTTACAGCTGTGGTGATAGCTCCTCTTGGATCTTTGCGAGAGCGGTGGCATGAGGGAGTGATAGCGGGACGAACGCCTGCACTTCACGGTAAATCTCCGGGTTCAGGCCAGAAACAAAGCAACTGAGTAAGAACTGGTGGGGAAGTCCAGTAACTCGATTTGCCAATCGTTCGAACTCGTGAAGATACTGGTTGACCAGGCCTTTTTGGGAAAGTTTGAACAAGGCTCCGCGAGGATCGTCAAAATGTAAATGTAAAACAAATTAAAGGTAATTAACTATCGAGCTAGATCAACAACTATCGAATAATTAGATAAGAAACAAAAGGTAGCCCATGGTATTTGAACGACGCCAATCTAATGTTACAATTAAGGAAGCCAAAAGCAATATTAAGAAAATGTACGTAGAGGCACATTCACCCCACTCCCACTCAAAATTAACAATTACCCCAGCAGCTCCAAACATTGAATGATTACCTTCATATGCCATAAGTTATATACGTAGTCACGCCTATAACAAAAGTATCATATGTATACTATGTTGTAAATTTTGTGATATTTCAAAGTTTCTGAGTGAATTTTGTGAAACAATAATTTATGAAATATTATTTTGATATATGTAATCTCGGTTTTGTATCAGCCTATTCAAATTTGCCCAGTTTTGGTCAAAATGATTTGCAAAGTAACTTTGTAACGGATAATTCATTTCGTAACTGAAAATTAAATCTCGTTTATTTCGTAACTGCAAACTAAATCAAATTAATCTCAGCTTTATTACAATTGTTTTGTAACGGGCATTGACTGGTTTTTAATCCGCGGCTAACTCATAAGCCTATATAAAGGTGCTCCAGTAGCACTTGAGACATACATAGTATTCGATTTCAGTCTTCTAAAGATCACTATCCTGGGTTCATCTCCTATTACATATCGTGTTATTCTTGCTAATTTGGATACCTCAGTTGTTGCTGCAATCTGAGACGAGACCGGTTGTACCTCAGGGAATTTGCGCTGTAGAGGCGGATAAATTCTTCAGGGCAGTCGCAAGGCGCCTCCGGTTGTTTTACTAACATTTCTTTTGTTCGCAGATTTGGTTCGTAGCATCTCTGTCTCTTTGCATATTCGACTACATCTGTCTCTGCAGATTCGACTACATCTATCTCAGCAGATTTGATTCGACTACATCTGTCTCAGCAGATTCGACTACATCTGTCTCTGCAGATTCTACTACATTTGTCTCAGCAGATTTGATTCGACTACATCTGTCTATTTGCAGATTCGACTACATCAGTCTATTTGCAGATTCGACTACATCTGTCTCTGTAGATTCGACTACATCTGTCTTTGCATATTCGACAACAATCTGAAGAATTTTTCTCATGGCTGACAGAGGCATGCTGCAGAGTATTGTTTGGCGACCTCGCTTGTGGGTTTTCCGAACAGAGAGTCGATACGATGATGGAAAGACATTTTCTGTAGAATATTTATGGTTTCTTATCTCAGCTTTTCTGTAAAATGGTATATGCTTTAATTTGTTGGGATGGTTATCATTCTCCATAATTTTTTTCCTCTTCTAAAGTTTTTTTTAAGATGTCTTCACTAAGACTGTAGTAGCATGGGCACGGAGCAGTAAGCATTTTGCTACAAGGTATATAGGATTGAAAACAAATGTATATATAAAACAATGGATACAGGTAGTAATGTATGCAACTTTGAGAGTCAAACTACGACACTATTATAACCGAGGATAAATTCAGAATAATGTGAAAATTTTGTGTGATTTGAACTAGATGACATGGTCTTTCTACTGAGTTGTGATTTATGTTGTTTTGGAATAAAATTTGTTATGATGACTTGAAAGTATATGTAATTTACCTATGTATGTCGTGAACTCATTTGACTTTTAAATGTTGTTTTATATTATTTGGATTTGAGGTTGCATACTTATCTGTTTATTTTGATAAATTTCTATCACTACATCTTTAACTGGATGTATGTGTAAGTGTATTGTCCATAGTGATCACTCATTCAAAGAACATGCATCATTGATACATCATGTTACTATTGCATTCGGTTTCCTTGGTACTATTTATTTCTTTTTTTAAAAAGATAATCTACTAATTACACTATTTGGGAAGATATTATACATGATATGTACAGGGATATTACTTCACTCAATAGTTGATGCTAAGGCCCGTAAGAGTTAAAATTTTTTTGTATGCAATAGTTACTAATCATCAAGAGGTGATAACAATTTTGTCACATTATCTATAAGAATATGACTTGTCTTTTGTTTCTTATCTGTGAGGGACTTCATGTGCAACTCTAGAAAGCTCCTAGAAACATTTCCACTTGGAATTTTCAAGAATTATAATAAGACAATATTTGAGGTTCTTTGGTCACAGTCAATGTAACACCCCTTTTCTAATAACTTTACTTTTAATAAAATCAGAGTCTTTTTTTTTTTTTTTTTTGAAAACAATTAAAGTGAGTGCTACACTTATTCCATAAAAATCAAGATACATAACACCATAAGGAAAAGGTTTAGTTCGCATCAACTAAATCCAATCACCATCAGCAGCGGAATAATAATCAGTTCAACAATTAAAGCCAATACATCACCAATGACAACTAACAGTTTTAGGAAAATAAAACATAAACATAAGGACACCCCCCCCTGGTGCTACGTATCAGAGCGTGACACTTCCTACCAGACGAAGGCATAAAAAATCCTTCACTCGCTATTACCTGCACGTTGCCGACATAAGAAGCAACATAAAAGCAGTAGGGTGAGTCTCTTTTCATAATTAATAACATATGAGAATTAAGCACTGCATAGGAAAAGGAAACCAGGCACACCAATTCATAACAATAGGAAACATTCGCATCAGCATACTAAATTCCAAACAGCACTATATAATATATGAATATGTATGTAATGCAACCCAAACTCCAGGGGTACATGCATGTCGGATCCGTCACCAATACAAATAGGCCGTAGCCTCTGCTCACCAAATCAAAATTAGGCCGTAGCCTCTGCTCACCAATAATGCATATGTCCATGAGATGCTATGGGAATGCATTACAACACACCAAGTCCAAGCATTTCATCATTTAGAATTCATGATCTCACCATTGTATATTAATCAGCTCACCACATTAAAATTAGGCCGTAGCCTCTGCTCACCAATCTCACCCTATCACACTCACCTATTCAGCTCACCACTCACACCAACACCAATTCAAATAGACCAGCTTAGGACATTGACACAACATAGGGAAAGTGGGTAAAAATAGCCATTTGGACACTTGAACACCATCAGCCAGAAACACCAGTGAAAATAAATTATTTTTGCATAAAATTGAGACTATTGGATAGGCACTGAAATTAGCTTCAAAACGCATTTTGAACCGTTGGATTTGGATAACCGAGTCAAAAGTTATGTTAAAAACAGTTTAGGAAAAATGTTAGACATTCTGGAAACAGGCGCATGGGCGCTGGGCGCCCAGGGGCAACACAGCGCTTGGCGCATGGGCGCTTGGCGCCCAGGAGAGGCAACACGCAACAGCGCACAGGCGCATAGGCGCTTGGCGCCCAGGAGCAACACGCGCAACAGCGCACAGGCGCTAGGCGCCCAGGGGAACAAGCGCGCAACAGCGCACAGGCGCTAGGCGCCCAAGAGGCAACACGCGCACATAGGCGCTGGCGCCCAGAAGCAACATCCAGGGAACAGCAGCAACATGGCGCCCAAGCACTAGGCGCCTAAGGCCAACATGCTACACAACTCATTTTGCTTCGAAATTCATTTTACACGAGCCAAATGCTCAGGACATGATAACTCAATAAAAATTTTCTCAAAAACTGAACTTTAATTTTGGCGCCCATGCACTAGGCACCTAGTGAAATTTCGCAACTCAACTCCTTTCTTGACCAAAATCAGTTTTCATGAGCCATTTTACCCAAGTATAAAAACCTGAAAACAATTTTCACAAAACTATCACTAGAACTTTGGGGCCCTTGGCGCCCATGACTCAAGCAACAAGTGCCAAAACTGGCAGCACAGGGAACACAGTAGGCAACACAGGCAACAGGGACAGCAACACAGGCAACAGGGACAGCAACACAGGCAACAGAGACAGCAACACAGAATGGCAACACAGCAGTGCAACACAGGGCAACAGAATTTTTGGAAACAGGCGCAGCACACTGCTGGGCGCCTGGTGCCCATGACTAGGCGCAACACAGAATTTTTTCAGCAATAGGCACATGGCGCCCAAGGCGCCTAGGGGTTCCCAAACAGAATTTTCTTCACTTTCTTTCACTAAATTACATTCACCAAAACACTCAATTACATGAATATTACTAAAGTGTCACCAAAATTCTCAATTTCACCAAATAATCATATGATCAAACATATGGTCTTCAATTCGCATTTAGCAACAATTCAAGCATCAACCATAAAATTCCCAACATAATAATTCAACCAATAGCAACACAATATGATAATCCTCATCAATAACACAATTCATTCATATGATTTATCCTAGAACCTAACCCTAGGCACTACAATTCGCATAAGCCATTAAAGATAAAAAGAGGACCCCCTAACCTTGTGAAATTCGAATTTGATAGCCAAGCTCCAAGGGAAAAATGCGAATCACAATTGAGCCTCCTCCTCTTCTCTTTGAGCTTCGCCCCTTTCTTCTACTTCTCCTCTTCTATTCGCACTTTTCTCTTCTCACTTCTCCTCTCTTTTACGTTACTTTCTTTCTTTTCACAAATGAGACAAAAATGCCACTAAGTCACAAGACCCATAGCAATTCGACTCCAATGCCAAAGTAATGGGTCACGGGCCTACTTGTGGGTCACGGGCCCTTGCTCGCACCACTTAAATAGTAACAGCACCTCCTAATAAAATAAAATTAAATAAATACATTAAACCTTGAATTATTTAATTAAATTAAATAAATATTGTAAGCCTTAAACAATTTAATTAAATAAATAATTAAATTATTTTGGGACGTTACAACTCTCCCCCACTTAGAATATTTCGCCCTCGAAATTACCTGAATCAAACAACTCCGGATATGCTTCCCGCATCCTGCTCTCCAGCTCCCAAGTCATACTCTCACCAGCAGCTCCCAACCACACCACCTTCACCAACGGAATTTCCTTCCCTCTCAGAATCTTTACTTCTCTATCTTCAATCCGCACAGGCATAGTCTCAACCGTGAGATTATCCCGTACCTCTACTTCGTCCATCTGAATCACATGAGACGGGTCCGGAACATACTTTCGAAGTTGTGACACGTGAAACACGTCATGCAAGTTCGAAAGATTAGGCGGCAAAGCCACCCTATATGCAACACTTCCCACCCTCTCCGTAATCTGATACGGACCAATGAAACGGGGAGTTAACTTCTTAGATTTCAAGGCACGCCCAACACCAGTCACCGGAGTGACTCTCAGGAACACATGATCACCGGCCTGAAACTCTAAATCCTTCCTTCTCTTATCATGATAGCTCTTTTGTCGACTCTGCGACGCTTTCATCTTCTCACGGATTAATTTTACCTTCTCAGTTGTTTCCCGCACAATTTCAGGCCCCAACACTGCACTCTCCCCAGATTCATACCAACACAACGGAGTCCTACATCTCCGACCATACAATGCCTCAAACGGTGCCATACCAATACTAGAATGAAAACTGTTGTTATAGGTGAATTCTATCAACGAAAGATGAGAATCCCATGAACCTCCCTGCTCAAGAACACATGCCCTCAACAAGTCCTCTAACGACTGAATAGTCCTCTCCGTCTGACCATCTGTCTGCGGATGATAAGCGGAGCTCAACCTCAACTTAGAACCCAAAGCTTCCTGCAAACTCTTCCAAAATTCAGAGGTGAATCTTGGATCTCTATCAGACACAATACTAAGCGGAACGCCATGCAACTTCACAATAGTCTTAATGTAGATTTCTGCCAACTTTGGAACTGGATAAGTCATATTAATTGGTAAGAAATGAGCAGACTTAGACAACCTGTCTACAACCACCCATATAGCATCAAACCCTCTCACTGTATTTGGCAAACCAGTTACAAAATCCATGGAAATGCTATCCCATTTCCATTCCGGAATCTCCAATGGTTGCATCAACCCTGCAGGCTTCTGATGCTCAATCTTAGACTTCTGACAAGTCAGACAAGAATACACAAACTGTGCCACATCCTTCTTCATACCAGGCCACCAGAACAGTTTCTTCAAATCTTGGTACATTTTCGTAGCCCCGGGATGAATACTCAACTTGCTTCTATGGCTCTCCTCAAGAATCATTCTCTTCATCTCAGCATCGTCAGGAATGCAGATCCTATCTCTGAATCTCAATACACCTTGGGAATCTAACTTGAAATCTCTACCCACATCTTGATCATTCACAACCAACAGGTCTACCAACTTTACATCTGACTTTTGTGCTTCTCGGACACTAACCAAAAATTCATTTCCGACCTTCAACATCCCCAATCTGACACTCTGCGGTGTCACTTCACAAACCAGACTCATGTCTCGAAACTGCTCAATCAATTCTAACTCTTTCACCATCATAGCCGACATATGCAAACTCTTCCGACTTAAAGCATCAGCCACGACATTAGCTTTGCCGGGGTGATAGTTCAAGCCGAAATCATAATCCTTCAGCAACTCTAACCAACGTCTCTGTCTCATATTTAGCTCCTTCTGATCAAACAAGTATTTCAGACTCTTATGGTCGCTAAACACTTCAAATCTGGTACCATACAGATAATGCCTCCAAATTTTCAGCACAAACACAATTGCAGCTAGCTCCAAATCATGAGTAGGGTAGTTCTTCTCATGGGTCCTCAACTGTCTGGACGCATAAGCTACTACCTTACCCTCTTGCATCAATACACCTCCCAAACCCATCTTGGAAGCATCGCAATATACTACAAACGGTCGATCAGGAACAGGCAAAGTCAAAACGGGCGATGTAGTCAACCTCTTCTTCAACTCATTGAAGCTCTCCTCACAGCGGGCATCCCACACAAAAGCTCTTCCCTTACACGTCAATTGAGTCAACGGAAGTGCCAACTTCGAGAAACCTTCAATGAATCTCCTATAATACCCAGCTAATCCCAAGAAGCTTCTGATTTCTGTAACTGACTTCGGGCTCTCCCATTGAGACACAGCATCAACCTTGGCTGGGTCCACAGCTATACCATTACCAGAGATAATATGACCAAGGAAACCTACTTCATTCAGCCAGAACTCACACTTAGACAATTTTGCATACAATTTCTTTCCTTTCAGCACTTCTAGCACTAACCTCAAATGTTCTGCATGCTCCTCTTCTGTCTTAGAATACACCAGAATGTCGTCAATAAACACAACGACAAACCGATCCAAGTAACTATGGAAGGTACGATTCATGTACTCCATAAACACACCCGGCGCATCGGTAACCCCAAACGGCATAACAGAATACTCATAGTGCCCATATCTCGTTCTGAAAGCGGTTTTCTGAATGTCTTCATCCTTTACCTTGATCTGGTGATAACCCGACCTCAAATCGATTTTACTAAACACTTTAGCGCCTACCAACTGGTCCATCAGATCATCAATTCTGGGAAGCGGATACCTGTTCTTTATTGTCACTTTGTTCAATTGCCTATAATCGACACAAAGTCTCATACTCCCGTCCTTCTTTTTCACTAACAATACCGGAGCACCCCACGGTGACACACTTGGCCTTACAAATTTCTTCTCAAGCAGATCTTCTAATTGCTTTTTCAATTCAGACAACTCTGAGGCTGACATTCGGTACGGTGCCATAGACACAGGCCTAGTACCAGGTATAAGGTCAATGGCAAACTCAACCTCCCTCTCTGGCGGAACACTTGGAATTTCATCTGGGAACACTTCAGGGAACTCACACACTACTTGAACCCTTTCAATGATTGCCTGATTCTCAGCAGACAATGACGCCATCAAAGCAAACAGATGAACTCCCTCCTTCATTACCTTATGCAAATGACCAGCAGGCAACAACACCGATTCTTCCTCTTCAGGAGGAAAGAAACTCACAGACCTCCGGAAACAATTAATATGCACATGGTTATGCACTAACCAGTCCATACCAAGAATGACATCCAACCCTCCCAACGGCAAACAAATAAGATCAACAAGAAAATCTCTGCCGAAGATTGACAGAGGGCACTTAGCACACACAAGAGAGGTAGTTACTGAACCCTTAGCTGGAGTGTCAATAACCATCTCTCTCATCATAGAAGATAAAACAAGGTCCAATTTCTCAGCACACAAAGCAGCAATAAATGAATGCGTAGCACCAGTATCAATAATAGCAATCAAGGGAATACCATTAATAAAACATGTACCTCGAATCTCATTAGTGTCCTCTGATCCTGCGAGAGCAAACACCTTTCCATGGGACTTCTCTTTCTTCGGCTTAGTACACTTAGTACTAATATGACCTGATTCCCCGCAATTGTAACACACCACATCCCTTTTCTCACATTTCGCAGCCACATGACCCTCTTTACCGCATTTGAAACATTTATTATCTGAGCAGTCAAAACTCTTGTGACCCGGTTTGCCACACCTGTAACACACAACCTTCGCAGGGGCATCTCCCCCACTTACTTTCTTATTGTCAGTATACCTCTGCTTACCCTTACCAGCTGGAGCCTCATACGGTTTACCCCGGTTCTGAAATTTACCCCTCAGATCCCTCATGACCCTGGAGTGAGCATTACTATCATCCTCATATATCCTGCAACTGTCGATCAAATCAGCGAATACCCTAATCTTCTGGTACCCTACAGCTTTCTTAATATCAGCCCTCAGCCCATTCTCAAACTTAATACACTTTGAGAACTCAGAATCAGCATCAGCATAATGGGGATAAAACTTAGCCAATTCAGTGAACTTGGCAGCATACTCTGTCACTGACATGCTTCCTTGCTTCAGCTCAAGGAATTCTATTTCTTTCTTACCCCTCACATCTTCAGGAAAATATTTCCGCAAGAACTCTCTGCGGAAAACAGCCCAAGTTATCTCTTCATTAGCAACTTCTAACCTCTGCCTCACCTCCATCCACCAATCATCAGCTTCCTCTGCCAGTGTATGGGTACCATACCTGACCTTCTGCGCATCATCACAATCCATGACCCGGAATATTCTTTCAATCTCTTTCAGCCATGCCAAAGCACCATCTGGATTATACTTGCCCTTAAAGACAGGTGGATTCTCTCTCTGGAACGTAGCCAAATTGCGCGTCCCATCATTAACAGCACCGGGTATATTACCCATCGCCCCGGCTATAGCCTGCAAGGCAGCAGCAAGTGCAGCATCGTCCCGTCTGGCCATTTCAAACTATCACTGCAGCACAAACAGAAATTTAGAACTAATCTAACAATTCTATTTGTCATAAGACACTATGACAAGACGACTTGGCCGGACAGACCGAACTGCTCTGATACCACTAATGTAACACCCCTTTTCTAATAACTTTACTTTTAATAAAATCAGAGTCTTTTTTTTTTTTTTGAAAACAATTAAAGTGAGTGCTACACTTATTCCATAAAAATCAAGATACATAACACCATAAGGAAAAGGTTTAGTTCGCATCAACTAAATCCAATCACCATCAGCAGCGGAATAATAATCAGTTCAACAATTAAAGCCAATACATCACCAATGACAACTAACAGTTTTAGGAAAATAAAACATAAACATAAGGACACCCCCCCTCTGGTGCTACGTATCAGAGCGTGACACTTCCTACCAGACGAAGGCATAAAAAATCCTTCACTCGCTATTACCTGCACGTTGCCGACATAAGAAGCAACATAAAAGCAGTAGGGTGAGTCTCTTTTCATAATTAATAACATATGAGAATTAAGCACTGCATAGGAAAAGGAAACCAGGCACACCAATTCATAACAATAGGAAACATTCGCATCAGCATACTAAATTCCAAACAGCACTATATAATATATGAATATGTATGTAATGCAACCCAAACTCCACGGGTACATGCATGTCGGATCCGTCACCAATACAAATAGGCCGTAGCCTCTGCTCACCAAATCAAAATTAGGCCGTAGCCTCTGCTCACCAATAATGCATATGTCCATGAGATGCTATGGGAATGCATTACAACACACCAAGTCCAAGCATTTCATCATTTAGAATTCATGATCTCACCATTGTATATTAATCAGCTCACCACATTAAAATTAGGCCGTAGCCTCTGCTCACCAATCTCACCCTATCACACTCACCTATTCAGCTCACCACTCACACCAACACCAATTCAAATAGACCAGCTTAGGACATTGACACAACATAGGGAAAGTGGGTAAAAATAGCCATTTGGACACTTGAACACCATCAGCCAGAAACACCAGTGACAATAAATTATTTTTGCATAAAATTGAGACTATTGGATAGGCACTGAAATTAGCTTCAAAACGCATTTTGAACCGTTGGATTTGGATAACCGAGTCAAAAGTTATGTTAAAAACAGTTTAGGAAAAATGTTAGACATTCTGGAAACAGGCGCATGGGCGCTGGGCGCCCAGGGGCAACACAGCACTTGGCGCATGGGCGCTTGGCGCCCAGGAGAGGCAACACGCAACAGCGCACAGGCGCATAGGCGCTTGGCGCCCAGGAGCAACACGCGCAACAGCGCACAGGCGCTAGGCGCCCAGGGGAACAAGCGCGCAACAGCGCACAGGCGCTAGGCGCCCAAGAGGCAACACGCGCACATAGGCGCTGGCGCCCAGAAGCAACATCCAGGGAACAGCAGCAACATGGCGCCCAAGCACTAGGCGCCTAAGGCCAACATGCTACACAACTCATTTTGCTTCGAAATTCATTTTACACGAGCCAAATGCTCAGGACATGATAACTCAATAAAAATTTTCTCAAAAACTGAACTTTAATTTTGGCGCCCATGCACTAGGCACCTAGTGAAATTTCGCAACTCAACTCCTTTCTTGACCAAAATCAGTTTTCATGAGCCATTTTACCCAAGTATAAAAACCTGAAAACAATTTTCACAAAACTATCACTAGAACTTTGGGGCCCTTGGCGCCCATGACTCAAGCAACAAGTGCCAAAACTGGCAGCACAGGGAACACAGTAGGCAACACAGGCAACAGGGACAGCAACACAGGCAACAGGGACAGCAACACAGGCAACAGAGACAGCAACACAGAATGGCAACACAGCAGTGCAACACAGGGCAACAGAATTTTTGGAAACAGGCGCAGCACACTGCTGGGCGCCTGGTGCCCATGACTAGGCGCAACACAGAATTTTTTCAGCAATAGGCACATGGCGCCCAAGGCGCCTAGGGGTTCCCAAACAGAATTTTCTTCACTTTCTTTCACTAAATTACATTCACCAAAACACTCAATTACATGAATATTACTAAAGTGTCACCAAAATTCTCAATTTCACCAAATAATCATATGATCAAACATATGGTCTTCAATTCGCATTTAGCAACAATTCAAGCATCAACCATAAAATTCCCAACATAATAATTCAACCAATAGCAACACAATATGATAATCCTCATCAATAACACAATTCATTCATATGATTTATCCTAGAACCTAACCCTAGGCACTACAATTCGCATAAGCCATTAAAGATAAAAAGAGGACCCCCTAACCTTGTGAAATTCGAATTTGATAGCCAAGCTCCAAGGGAAAAATGCGAATCACAATTGAGCCTCCTCCTCTTCTCTTTGAGCTTCGCCCCTTTCTTCTACTTCTCCTCTTCTATTCGCACTTTTCTCTTCTCACTTCTCCTCTCTTTTACGTTACTTTCTTTCTTTTCACAAATGAGACAAAAATGCCACTAAGTCACAAGACCCATAGCAATTCGACTCCAATGCCAAAGTAATGGGTCACGGGCCTACTTGTGGGTCACGGGCCCTTGCTCGCACCACTTAAATAGTAACAGCACCTCCTAATAAAATAAAATTAAATAAATACATTAAACCTTGAATTATTTAATTAAATTAAATAAATATTGTAAGCCTTAAACAATTTAATTAAATAAATAATTAAATTATTTTGGGACGTTACAGTCAACACTTCAATCATCACGTTCTGTTCGTTGTTGAGTCTCGTAACAGAAAAGTGATGCTCTAGATAAATTGATTTTAATAACCTTTTGATTATTTGGTCAATATTTTTGGGATGGACAATAAATACTGTGAGCCGATGTTATGTCAAATTATTTTTATTTATTATTGTATGCGATAACAAATATTCCTTTTGATGAGGCTCATCCGGTGAGGAGAATAATTCTACGGTGGGTGAGAAGGCCTTGTACAAGCCGAAAAACGCAAGATGTAAAATTCTCTATTTGATGGGCTCAGACAAATTGAGTTTGTTTAATGAAGAACTCCTCTACTTGAGCATGGAGGTAAGGTATATCTCCTCACTATATGAGATTATTAAAACTGTTTAAAGAATTAGAATTGTTTTTTAATTCTCTATAACTTGAAATTTTAAAAGTGTGGGGGGTGTTTAGCTAAAGTTATGTTGCCTGATCCTAAGAAAAGAAAAATTGGTTGCAAAACCTCTGATTGTGTTTTTATAGGATATGTTGAACATAGTGCTGTTTATAGATTTCTTGTTGTGAAAAGTGATGTTCTAGATAAAAATACTATTGTGGAAACTAAAAATGCAGAGTTCTTTGAAAATATATTTCCGTTCAAGCATGATAGTATATCTAGACAACCATTAGTAACTACTAATGATAAAACTCATAAGGAACCATATGAAGAATTAAGGAGAAGTAAAAGACCAAGAAAATAAACATCCTTCGGAAATCATTTTTATACTTATCTTGTTGAAAAAGATCCCGAAACTTTTTCTGAAGCAATTTCTTCTTCTGAGTCGAAATTTTGGAAAGAAGCTATTAAAACTGAAATAGATTCAATTTCCAAATATAAAACTTGGACTTTAGTTGATTTACCACCTAGAGCAAAACCAATAGGATGCAAGTGGATTTTCAAAAGAAAATATAACCCCGATGGGTCTATTGATAAATATAAAGCTAGAATTGTAGCCAAATGTTTATCTCAAAAACAAAACATTGATTATTTTGATACTTTTCCTCCAGTAACAAGAATTTCTTCTATTAGAGTTTTAATAGCTTTGGCTTCTATCCATAAACTTGTTATTCACCAAATGGATGTTAAAACCTCTTTTTTGAACGGTGACTTAGAAGAAGAAATTTACATGAATCAACCCGAAGGATGTATAGTTTCAGGTTAAGAGAACAAAGTATGCAAACTCCTTAAGTCCTTATATGGTTTAAAACAAGCACCAAAACAATGGTATGAAAAGTTTGACAAAACTTTGATTAATGATGGTTTTTCCACAACTGATGTTGATAAATGTGTTTACACTAAAACTGTGTGTGGAGAACATGTGATTATATGCTTGTATGTAGATGACATGCTCATTTTTGGTACTTGTCTTGATATTGTTACTAGAAAAGAATCTTTTCTCTCATCTAGTTTCGATATAAAATATATGGGTGAGGCAAATGTAATATTAGGAGTTAGAGTCATCAGGGAATGTGAGAGTATTATACTATCACAAGATCATTATGTGGAAAAACTTCTTAGGAAGTTTTGTCACTATAACTCTACCCCTTTGAGTGCCCCTTATGAAGCTAACTCACACTTGAAGAAAAATAGGGGTGATCCTGTTGACCAACCTCAATATGCCCAAGTAATTGGAAGCCTACTGCATTTAATGAACTTTTCTCGACCAGACATTGCGTTCGCAGTCGGTCGTCTGAGTAGGTATACGCATAACCCTGGTCAGGATCATTGGAAGGCAATTGCTCACCTTATGCGATATTTGAGAGGTACCACGAATTATGGTATTACTTATAGTGGATTTCCCGCAGTATTGGAAGGATACTACGATGCTAACTGGATATTTGATTCAGATGAGACAAAATCCACTAGTGGTTACATTTTTTCCCTAGGTGGTGGTGTGGTAACTTGGAGGTCAGCCAAACAATCCATTATTGCTAGATCGACTATGGAGTCAGAATTTGTAGCTCTGGAGTTGGCTGGTACTGAAGCTGAATGGTTGAAGAACCTTTTAGCTGGAATTCCTTTGGGAATAAAACCGACACCATCAGTGTCAATACATTGTGATAGTCAGTCAGCAATAGCCGTTGCAAAGAATAAGACCTATAATGGCAAAAATAGACATGTGCAATTAAGACACAATATTGTCAAACAATTGCAAAAATATGGAGAAATATCGATCGATTATGTGAAGTCAGAAGTGAATTTGGCCGATCCTCTGACAAAACCCCTAGGGAAGAAACTGATATATGAGACATCGAGGGGAATGGGACTAAAGTCAATTGAAATTAAGAAGTGATGGTAACCCAACCTTTGTGAGTGGAGATCCCATGAATAAGGTTCAATGTGGTAAAAGCAAGTCACTTCTTGATATTGCTAGCACTGAAAATTAATTCAAGTAATTAATTTTCTTATTGTCCCTTCCTATGGTTTTATTGTGATAGTGCTAGACTGCAGGGTTAAAAGGATAAGCTTAAAGCTTTTAATGATTTTCATAGCCCTTATGGGTGGTGTATGCAGCATACACTTGATGAAATCACCTATATCAGTGTCAAGTGGGGCCGCTTGCATGAGATCCTGACGAGATCTCTAGAGCACTCATGAATACCGAGCACGCGCACGGCCTAGTAGTGCAACACCGCGGAAACAACAAGAATTATGGGGGTGTAATGTGATGGTAAAACCTCTAACATATAATATGTGTCTTGCGTTCCATAGCTTGCTAAACCAATTCACTGTATGTTATGTTTTATCTGTCTAGGACTGGTTTCATAGCTTGCTATACAGCTCCGATGCATTACATCTACGATGTTAACCCAGGAAACTTCTTTTTCTTTATTCACTTATAAACTTTTGAAATATGTGGGGGATTGTTGTAAATTTCGTGATATTTCAAAGTTTCGGAGTGAATTTTGCCAAACAATAATTTATGAAATATTATTTTGATATATGTAATCTCGGTTTTGTATCAGCCTATTCGAATATGCTCAGTTTTGGTCAAAATGATTTGCAAAGTAACTTTGTAACGGATAATTCATTTCGTAACTGAAAATTAAATCTCGTTTATTTCGTAACTGCAAATTAAACCAAACTAATCTCAGCTTTATTACAATTGTTTTGTAACGGGCATTGACTGGTTTTTAATCCGCGGCTAACTCCTAAGCCTATATAAAGATGCTCTAGTAGCACTTGAGACATACATAGTATTCGATTTCAGTCTTCTAAAGATCATCTCCTGATACATATCGTGTTATTCTTGCTAGTTCGGATACCTCAGTTGCTGCTGCAATCTGAGACGAGACCGGTTGTACCTCGGAGAATTTGCGCTGTAGAGGCGGATAAATTCTTCAAGGCAGTCGCAAGGCGCCTCCGGTTGTTTTACTAACATTTCTTTTGTTCACAGATTTGGTTCGCAACATCTCTGTCTCTTTGCATGTTAGACTACATCTGTCTCTGCAGATTCGACTACATCTGTCTCAGCAGATTTGATTCGACTACATTTGTCTCAGCAGATTCGACTACATCTGTCTCAACAGATTTGATTCGACTACATCTGTCTCAGCAGATTCGACTACATCTGTCTATTTGCAGATTCGACTACCCCAGCAGCTCCAAACATTGAATGATTACCTTCATATGCCATAAGTTATATACGTAGTCACGCCTATAACAAGAGTATCATATGTATACTATAGGTGAGAGACACTATATGTGGTGTCCCCACTCTAAACTTATATTGTGGCATATCCTTTCTCAATAGCCCGCCTAAACCCTCTGTTGTCATGAGAACTACAAAGGGAGTGAAGGGGTCCCTTGTTTGATGCCTTGTAAGATATTCACCTCCCTATTCGGACTACCATTTACAGCTATCGATATATTGCCTGTAAAGAAAGATACATGCTCGCATCCAAGCGCTCCACGTACGTACTTGTGTCGTTGTAGCCAAATCTCTCCAGTGTATAGTCTAGAAAGTCCATCTGATATCAAACATTTCTTCACAATTTCTTCGCAAGGTCTACACCTCAGAAATCGTATTTCTATTTATATAGATAGAAGCACATACCTAATAACCCAATTTATAGAGATAATGGACTACTACAAACCCCAAAAGATAAAATAATAATATGAAATAACAATTTTATATAATCATTCACAAAATCTAAATATTCATAACGATACGCATTTTTTTGTGAACATTCATAACGATACGTATGTATTGTGTATATGTTACACTATACTACTGCCTACTCCTAATATTAAAGAAAGAAGATAAGATGAAATCATTCTCTACCCTTTCATTCGACAAAGTGTACTATTTGTACCGGTACAATTATTTAGTGGCTATCTATCATTGGTCCATGTAGGCAAGGAGAATCTAGCAACAATGCTAAGAAAATAACAACAGCTCACACACAGCTGTGAAATACAATGGTAACAAAAGGAATACAACTCTTAACATCTTCTAGAATTGGATAAAATCAGATAAGTGATTGGGCTTATTAATTATTCTTTGGGATTTTTTTTTTACCTCCATCACATTCCATATACCCCCACATAATTTTTAGAATCCGAAAATACCCTATGCCCAACTAAAATTCGCTCGGATTTACCCCCATCTAAAGTAAATCCGATTTGTTATTTTTTCTAATCGGATTTATCTACCCAATAGGTAAATCCGACTTTAAAAATAACAAAGCGGATTTACCTCAGATGGGGGTACATCCCCTTTGTTATTTTTTTAAAATCGGATTTACCTAGTGGGTAAATAAATCTGATTTCCCTAAAAAAAGAAAATCGGATTTACCCCACCTAAGGTAAATCCGATTTTGTTATTAAAAATAATTGTTTTTTATTTAAATTTTTAAAAAAGGTTATAAAAATGCTACTAAAAATCCGTTAAAGAGCCAAAACTAATCCAAAAATTATAGAAACACCACTAAAAATCTAATAAAACCAAAATAATGTTATGCGAATTTTTTTAGATTTTTTGGAAATTATGAAATATTAAAAAAATTAATAACAAATAGTAAACGATGGAATTTGGGATTTTGAGCTCCCCTAACCTATAAGAAGTTACTTCTTTAGGAGTCTTAATCCTTGATTTTTTCGGATTTACTGGTTGTGGTTTCATTACAATTTGGATAAGTTTGCCCGAAAACCAATTTTTTAGCCTAAATTATTCGCTCGACGTACAACATCGTCACGTGTTAACGAACTACACACTAAGGTAAATCCGCTTTTGTTATTTAAAAGCGGATATACCCCCACATAAGGTAAATCCGCTTTTAAAAATAACAAAATCGGATTTACCCCTACATAAGGTAAATCCGCTTTTAAAAATAGCAAAATCGGATTTACCCCACACCTAAGTTAAATCCGATTTGTTATTTTTAAAAACAGATCTACCCACACCTTAAATAAATCCGCTTTTAATTTTTTATAATTTTCAGTGGAAATCGGATTTACCTCACAAATACATAAATCCGATTTCCAAAAAAAATTGAAATCAGGATATGTTCGGGTTTTTTAAAATTTGTGAAGGGCAATTGCATCTTTTCGCAGGGTCCATGGGGGTATAATTGAATGTGATGGGGGTACACAAAAAAACCCTTATTCTTCTGCCATGCCCAGTATCATCACTTGGTCAGCCAACAACTTGATCAACCATACTAGCATTGTGGCCCAGCTACTGAATATTACTAACAGGAACATACACTGCACATCCAAAAATTCTAAGATGAGAAATATTAGGTTTGTGACTGAAAACCAGATGTAAAGGGGAAGAGTTGTGATAACTTTTTGGTCAAATGCGAATCAAGGTTGTAGCATGCGAAAATGTATGTTCCCAAGTAGCAATTGGAAATTCTTATCTCATAAGTATTGGTCAAATAATTAAGGGTAAAATATGTTTTTGGTCCCTATAAAATTGGGTCCTTCTAAGTTTAGTCCCTACATTAACGAAATAGGCGTTTTAGTCCTCATATTATTTTGCCGTTTTCACTATTAGTCCATGGCGTTAAATCGTGCTGATTGTGCTAACAGAATCATAACTTGGGCACGCCACATGGACATTTTAATGGTTGTGGCATCCACATGGCATGCCAACTCACTTTTTTTATTAATTATAATTATTTCAGTTTAACTTTAAAATAAAATAGTTTTTTAAGAAACTAATCTTCTTCTTCTTCCTCTTTCCGGCAGCAATGGTGCGACAGAGATGGCATCCGGTACGGTGGTCGCCGGTGGAGGGTATTTTGATGGAAAACAAATTGAGGGCTTTGTGAGAGGACGGCGTGGGGATTCTGTATATCACCCTCATTTTTTGATTAAAGCTCCATGGTTGCCAGAAAATTAGGAAGAAAGGAAGATGAGAAAAGAATATATCAGAGAGATCTGAGAAGGGAAGGGTGAGATTTGTAAAAGAGAGAGAGAATGGAAGCACTAAATCTGAGAAAAAGAGGGATGGGGGGTAGTGAGAGAGGAAGAGAGAAAGAACGATGGCAAACGTAAACACAAATCGCAAAATGTAGTAATCGCAAGATCGCCTAAAATCGTGGGATCTTATTGTGTGGGATCTTGCTGTTGTTGTTCTTCGTTTTCTGTCTTCTGTTGTTGTTCTTTGCCGATGATGATGCTAATGAATCTGTGATGATGTTGATAATTTTTGGTTGCACTAACTCATTGAAACGAAGGAAGGATGGGTAAAAGAGAGAGGTGGGCGTTGGAAGTCGGTGTAGCAGTGATTTTTTGATACTGATTGGTGTAGAATGCTGATGGTTTGTAATAGGGCTGGACAAAAAATATAACCGACCGAAAACCCCACACCGCCGAACAAAAACGGTTGATGCGGCCGGTTTATAACGGGTGACGGGTCCTTAAAAGAGCAAATGCAGTTTAAAATGGATTTCTTTGGGTGGGTTTGGTTTTGTAAGATTCAAACAAGAAGAGTCCGAATCCAACCGCCACTTCAAAGTACTGCTCATATAACTCTGCACCTTTGTCATAGGCTGTCATAGCCGCATACCTACTATGAAAAAGAAAGATACAAATCACATGTGCTGTCAGTCTGCCATACTCCATGTTACAATTTCAAATCAATGCAGGCGTTGATAATATTATTATAATTACAATAATAAAATCATTAATGGAAAAGCACTTCACTTTTTTCCTCTCAACTACAACGTGTAGTGTAGCAGACTCTCCTCTCAAATCTCGTCACCTTCCACCTCTCTCATCTCTCTCTCCCCTCCATTTTCTCTGCAATCTTCTTCTCCGGCAACCTCCCTTCCTCTTCCTTCACAATCTCCGTTGAGAAATTTTTCAGAAGATTTAAACCGAGCAAATCCGCCCTCCGAAACTGCCACCCGGCAGAACCGCCACCAACGAAACCGCTGCTCAAAATGGGTGCTTCATTTACTCCTCGGTTTTACTTAGGATCAGCCATTTTCAAACCGAACCCGGATCACCCGTCCGTTTGTCCAGCCCTAATTTGTAACACATTGTAATTTTTAATTTAAAAAATTATTTTGTTTTAAACTTAAACTAAAATTATTATAATAATTAATAAAAAAAAGTGTGTTGGCATGCCATGATTCTACTAGCCCTGTCAGCATGATTTAACGCCAGAGACTAATGATGAAAATGGAAAAATAAGATGGTGACAAAAACGCCTATTTCGTTAATGTAGGGACTAAACTTAGAATGACCCAATTTTGTAGGGACCAAAAACATATTTTTCCCTATAATTAACTTTAGACATCTAAAGAATGGTTCTTCAAGACCATTTTATGAATGAAAGTATGCTATGTGATGTCCAATATCAATTCTAATCGCCATACAATACTTATCAGATGTTTTCAGGGTAATTCACATAATGACCTCTTACTCAAATCAGTTGAGCAAACAATCTCACAAACTTCCAGTTGTGAGTTAACAACAAATATATGTAATATATATGTGGTCTATCTAGTTGATGCATAAATTAAAATCACAAATATCAAAATGGTCCACGTGATTAGTGTACTAGTTTACAAATATCACCTTATATAGGCTCTAGAAATACGAGAGACTTATTCTCTCAAATTGCCAATTTCTTTTGGGAACTAGTGATCACAAAAATTAGTAGATTTGAAGAAACTATAGGCTCTTCAATACACGTTCACATAAAGATTTTAGCCATTTTTCGCATCGTAATATACTCGGGATGGCCCGACCGATCTTGCCAACAAAAAAAATATTATGATATGTAAACTTCTGGTTTACAACAATATGTGCTTCAATTGCAAATATATAAGTGTAGTACTTATCAGAGGAAAAAGCAGACAACTTTTTCACTACACTTATATTATCCAAAGTATGTCTCGTTATATAAAGATATTCAACATCTCCTTCATTTCTTGTTTCAATATCATATTCATTTAGACGGTTATCCTTAAAACTTAATAAATTTATATGAGGCTTGAGAGATTATAATATGGTATAATGTGTAAAAAAATTTGGTTCTCTAGGTAATTAGAAATATACTAGCTCTACTGGAGCCTCCACTTACATTTTGCAAATTTCTGGTTGCAAGTTGATAACATGTACAATTGCTACCATATGACTTCTGGCCGTAACTAGATAATACACACAATTTAATATAAAATGCATATATATATATATATATATATATATATATATATATATAATCTTAGTTACACTCTAAAAACATATAATATCTTATAATTAGCATGCATTAAGAACATATGATAGATAAAAACTCATTATATTTTTGTCAAAAAAAACTCATTATTTTGAACAATATTTTAGTCCTTCAAAAATAGCAATATGAGATATCATTGCTACTTTAGGATAATCTTGCTAAACGTATTCTAAATAGTAAAACTATGTCGACTACTAAAACATCGTTTTATATAAGTGCAATCTGGTTTACTATAGCATAATTTTAGCTGCGCTCATATTTATTTACACAAAACAATGTATCTAACTTTGACCATTCAAATTAAAATATAAAATTATTAATACTTGCTTATAACAAATTTACTAGTTTTTACATGTTCCGGATCGGCCCAACTAATAGGCCCAATTCGACAACGCCCACGATCCACACTTAATGGACGGCACAGATGCTTCCTCTCTATACAATGGCATAGGCGCATATGTCCAAGCGTCCATCAGAACATGCCACGTGTAAACACCAATCCCTATAAAAGCATTGTCATATCACTCCTACAGATACGCATTTATTACCTCACAATCACCTATTCCCAATGTTGACTTAAGCATCGGAGTGTGTGCAGGTACCACCTCCCTCGCCGGACCAACACGATCCTAATCACTTCGGAGGCAGATCAATCATCACGACGACTACACCTCGGGAGCAACTCGGAGTGAGGAGCTAGCTACTCATCTTGGTGAGTACTTAGGTCTCTAACTAGGCCGAAGCCTGCAGTCAGTACAGATCATTGGCGATCACAGTGGGAGCTAGGGGTGTTCAGTGGTTCGGGAAAATCCAAACCAACCCACAATCCAATCCAAACCGATATGTTTGGTTCGGATATTTCTCGTTTTCGGGTCAAAATCGAACAAATCCAAACCAACCCGTAGTTGTTTGGATCGGGCAACGGATTTTAAAAATCAAATCCGCGAACCCGAACTAACTCATATTACGTCATAACAATTTTGTAATTTTAGATGTACACGATTTTATTTGCTTAGAATTTTTACCTTAATGATTTATGATTAAGTTGTAAAACTTTAATACTATGAATGGAAAGATTATTAGTGAATTTGAGTTTGATTTCGTGTGATTTTCAATTTTTTTAGCTATTTAAAGTGTTGGAATATCATAAAAAAATGTTGTTTTTTATATTTTAGAAAATTAATATTTTAGTGAATAACCCGTGAGCCCAATCCAAACCAACCCGTCCAATATCGGTTCGGTTTGGTTCGGAACAACTTCACCAACAAGTGTGATTTTGACCCTAACTAAATTAAGAGCCACAGACGTCCGTTCCCCGCTAACCTTCGGTGACGAGGAAATGGTTGGGGGAAGACCTAACATCATCTACCTCGTTATTCTCCAAGCTACGATAGCCAACAAGTCGGCTCGCAAAATTTTAATAGATCAAGGAAGCTCATGCAACATCATCTCTACCAAGACACTCAGGGCTTTGGGAATCTCAGAAAGGGACCTCGATCCCTACCCCGGGGAACACTTGACTGGCCTAGATGGAACTTCAACAATCCCACTGGGGCACATTCGCTTACCAGTCACTTTTGGGAAGAGTACCCACGATCGAAAGATTAGCGTCCCCTTCTTGACGACATCGACCCTACCAGGATGCAACTGCATTATTGGAAGAGCAACGTTAGGAGAGCTGGAAGCCGTTACCTCTATGGTCCACCTAAAGATGAAGTTTTACTCTAACAGTGGTGAAGTAGTAACCCTGGAGGTAGATAGAAGGGTTGCGTAGTCCTGGTACTCTAAGGCTAACCCAATTAAAAGAGTCACCGAAAGTTCTGAGGTCAACTTGGTCGACTTAGATTCCCAATACGAGTCATATAGCTCGGGAGAAGAGGAAGACGATATTCTGTCTTGAAAGACGAACCAGATGGGCAGTTCGTACCCATACAGATCAGAGACGAACCTCAAAAGGTCATCAAGATCAGTTCTGACCTCTCCGACGACAGAAAAATGGCACTCGTCGGCTGCCTCAGAAATTACGCCAACCTCGTCGCATAGAATGCTGCTGATATGCTTGGAATTTCTCCGGATATCGCATGTCATCGCCTTTTCGTTCATCCAAATGTGAAGTGGGTGGCACAACGAAAAAGAAACCAGTTCAACGAGAAGGCCCTAGCAACCGCCAAGACAGTTGAAGATCTCATCCTAGCCGATTTCGTCAAAGAGGTCAAGTATACAACTTGGTTGTCCAACATAGTGTTGTTCAAGAAGGCCAATGGAAAATGGAGGATGTGTGTGGACAACAACGACCTCAATAAAGCATGCCCGAAAGACACATTTCCGCTACCCAACGTGGATAAGCTAGTTGACAACTCATCCGGATTTCGTCTCCTCTCATTTATGAACGCTTATTCGAGATACAACCAAATTCCAATGCACCTCCTCGATCAGGAGAAGACCGCATTTATGACTCCCAAAGAAAATTACTGCTATCAAGTAATGCCCTTCGGACTAAAAAATGCCGGAGCTACATGACTCCCAAAGGAAATTACTACTATCGAGTAATGCCCTTCGGACTAAAAAATGCCCGAGCTACTACCAGAGGATGATGAACAAAGTTTTCAAGGCACAAATCGGGGGAATGTTGGAAGTCTATATGGATGATATGATCGTTAAAACTAAGGAAGACATCAACCACGTAACTGACCTGACAGAAGTATTCGAAGAAGTACGAAGGCACAACATGCGGCTCAACCTCGAGAAATGCACATTCGTAGTCAGAGGAGGGAAATTCCTCGGATTGTATCTCACTGAACGAGAAATCAAGGCCAAACCCGACAAGTGCAGGGCCATCACCGAGATGAGGCCCCCAGCCACAAAGAAAGATGTCTAGAAGCTTACGCGAATGATAGCATCTCTATCAAGGTTTGTCTCTCAGGCAGCAAAACGATCCCTCCCATTTTTCAAACTTCTAAAGAAAGGGATCGAATTCAGATGGGACGAAGAGTGCAAGCAGGCACTTATGCAACTCAAAGTAACATTATTTGAACCGCCAATATTAATCCGATCAGTGGAGCTAGGGTGAAACTCTATACTTGTATTTGGCCGTCTCTGAAGAAGCCCTCAGCAACGTCCTAGTGCGCGAAGCTTAAGAAGGACAACAACCAGTATACTTCATAAGCAAAGATTTACAGGCCGCCGAGATACGATACCAGGAAGTAGAGAAAGTTGCTCTGGCCTTGGTAATAGCAGCACGAAGATTATGACCCTACTTCGTGTCCCATCAGATCGTCGTCAGAACAAATCAACCCATTCGCCAGATACTCCACAGGCCCGACCTCGCCGGGAGAATGATCAAATGGGCAATCGAGCTCTCAAAATTTGACATCAAATACGAAACCAAAACGGCCTTAAAGGCACAATCCCTAGCGGATTTCATAGCAGAAATGACACCAACTACGGCCGAGGGAGTTGGAGATACACTATGGACCTTTCATGTTGACGGTTCATCAAACAACAAAGGAAGTGGAGATGGCGTCATGGTGGAAAATAAGGACGGATTCATAGTCGAAGTCTCGTTGACTTTCTCATTTCAAACCTCAAACAACCAGATCGTGTATGAAGCATGCATAGCCGGGCTAACAATAGCCAAAGACTTCAGCGCTAAAAGATTTGAAATCCTCACTGACTCACTCCTAGTATTCTCTAAAACTAGCAAGGAATATGTTACAAAAGACGTCGTCCTACAAAGATACCTCGCAAAGGTCAAAAAATTGATGGCGCATTACCACGAAGTCAGTCTTAAGCACGTACCTCGAGGCGAGAACGCAAGGGCCGATGCCGATGCTCTAGCAAAGTTGGCAAGCAGCAGGACCACCAGACATCTGGCCTACAATGAATGAAGATGCCATGAACTTTGTGAAGAAATGCACTTAATATGTGTTTCCCTGTGTCAAACTCTTAGGTCCTGGCTGTGGATTCGGCCAGAGGTTTGAACAAGTGTTTTGATTCCTCTGTTCTTGAAGCGATTGCGCCAAGGAGGGAACTCCGTTCCTTGACTGTGGGTATCCTGATTCCTCTAGAAAGGGCCAGGTTGGGTGAGGGGGACTGTGAGGATTGGATTATACTACTGGCTAATGCATGAAAATAAAGATAAAGTGCGATAAAAGCAGATAGATAAAATAAACGTAGAGTTTTTGATTGATTTATGTGTGTCTATTCTGTACAATTGCTCTTCTATTTATATACATAGGCCTTCGTCGGCCACTACCATAGCCAACATATTCCTACCGTTGGATCAATCTAAGATCAACGATTATTATTGTTCCTAAGCCCTAAAGAGGCGGAGTAACCACCCACGATCTTACTAGCACGGTTAGTGGGGTGAACTCCCTCACTCCGCTTTTCAAGGCCTCGCTCCTTCGTTTGATCTTTCAACTACTCCCACGTTCTGCCTCTGTGCCCTCTCTTACTTTCCTTTCAAGCAAACCTGCCCTACCTCGGCCACTTGGCTTATTAGCTAGCCTGCGTCCTCGGACAGTAATTCAGGCACCCGAGCCTACCCTGGCCGTGGCACTCTATTGGCTGAGGCTTTACTCTCCCTCGGCCTTGCTCATTGCTCCTCGGGCTAACCCCTTCCTCGGGGAGTTGTCTTGTGATATGCCCCGAGGGCTTCTCTTGATTCTTCTCTTTGGCAATTATCTCTTAAATCTTTGTCTGGTGGCCTGCCTCAACACTTCAATTCCACTCCCTATTTTCACTCAACCCTCGGCCTATGACTTAGTTATTTTTGGGTGTTAACAATATGCCAAAATCATGCAGATGTACACATATCCCCCCCACTGAATTGACGTTGTCATTAACATCCTCTTAGCCGTTCTCATGGTGGGGGATGGACCTCTTAGGGACATTTCCAGTCGCTCCCGGCCAGCTGAAATACTTGATTGTGGTTGTCGGCTATTTCACAAAGTGGATCGAAGCCGAGCCATTAGCAACAATCACGACTCGAGACATCATCAAATTCTTTAAGAAATCGATAATGATCAGTTTTGGAGTTCCGGAGGTAGTGGTGACCGATAATGGAACCCAATTCACAGACAAGAACATCAGAAAGCTCATGACCGACCTCTCCATCAAACACCATTTCACCTCAGTAGAACACCCACAAACTAACAGGAAGGCGGAATCCGTCAATAGAATCATCCTCAGAGGACTCAACGGAGCCTCGACGAAGCTAAGGGAAACTGGGTAGAGGAGTTACCCAACGTCTTATGGGCATACAGAACAACCCCACATTCAACCACAGGTGAATCACCGTTCCGGCCGACGTATGGAACCGAGGCAGTCATTCCAGTAGAGATCGGACAACTCACCTGGAGAACAGCTCATCCCGCCGTACCTTCACAAATTGATCATTCGATCCGAGAGGAACTGGACCTAGTGGAAGAAGATCGAAGCCAAGCTTCATTGAAAGAGGCTATAGTTAAGCAAAGGATGGCAACGAAATTCAACAAAAAAGTGATCCCCAGAGAGTTTGAAGAGGGGGACCTTGTATTAAGAAGAGCGGATGTTGGACAGAAAAACGCCAGACAAGGAAAACTCGCCCCCAACTGGGAAGGACCATACCGGATAGTCGTAAAAACGGGTACAAGAGCTTCTCGCTAGAGACCCTAGGGAAGGAATCCATCCCAAGGACTTGGAATTCTACCAAGCTCAAAAAGTATTATAGCTGAAGGGATCAACTCGGATGTTGGCAAAAGCCTTAAATAAAATTTCAGTCATTTTAAACAAATTTGTTGTTTATTGATACACTCAAAATGAAAAATTAAAGGCCTACGCGGTCCACCGATCAAAACGACCCGAGCTTCCTCTCGGAAGTCGGAATAAAGGGGATGGGAATAGCCTCTAACCTCAAGGTTTAAGATAAAAACGAGAGGCCTACACGGTTCCCCTGATCAAAACGACTCGAGCTTCCTCTCGGAAGTCGAAATAAAAGGGGATCAGAATAGCCTATAACCTCAAGGTTTAAATATAAAGGCCAATTCGGCCCCTCAACCTCGGGGGCATCAACTTCAGGAATAAGCCAGGACTTCGTGCTTAGATCGTTCTGCATTATACTCGACTAGAACGCCTCCCAGAGTGTTCCAATTGATATTTTCCCCTGAGTCCGAAGAGTGACCCCCGGATTCAACACCGCCACCTAATCCAAAGCGTTCTAGAAGTCTTCATCACCAAACTTCAAAGCAGTGTCGACAATCCTTTATTGGGCTAAAATAGCCTCATCTTGCTTCTTAAAAGCATTGTTCCGCTCATCCGCAGTCTTCGTCACGTTCCCTTCAACTCATCAATCTCTGTTTCAAGTCCTTCCAACCTCTTCAACGCGTCGGCAGCAACAGCAAAATTCTTCTCAGCATCCATCTTCTTCGTCAAAACACAAACTTGCTCGATAGCAGTATCCTTCTCCGCCTCCGCCGTCGACCGAGCAGCAGCCTCCTCTTTCCGCCTCCTCATTGCAACCCTAAAAGCTCTCTTGGTAGATTCACAATGGGCTAAAGCCTCGTCACGTTCTTTCATGAGTTGGGCCCTCCCTACCAAGGAGCGTGCCAGGATCAATACCATTACAGAAATAAAAAAGGCGGAAAAGACAAAGGAAAATAAAGGCGGTACCTTCTTCGGAAAATTTACGATCAGCCTCAAGAAGTTTAGTCCTGAAGGAAGCAATGCGAAGAACCACCTTGAGAGGATTCCGCTGAAGGTCCTCCAAGCCAACAACCTCAAAATCAGAGATTTCCTCCAACATGTCAGAATCTACAGGAGGGTCTTCAAGTCGCTGCTTCTTCGAGGAAAGGGGGAAGCTGACATCCCAACTTGATCCTCCGCTTCAAGAAAAGTCCTCTTTAAGGCTACAGGAGATCTCTGGGCTACAATTTCAGGAGCCTCGGGTTCAGACACCTTCTTTCCTTGTCGAATACCCCTCCATAACCAACCAACGGATTGAAATCTCGAACAACGGAACAAAGGTTGTCGAGAATCGCTGATCGGGCAGCGACCTCTCGTAATTCATATAGAGCGGAAATAGACGACATACTAGCTACATAACAAGAATAAACGAATCAGGGAACTTCGATTAGATTAATGGACGAAGCAGGCAACCAAATTATGCATACCGAGCACGTTCAGGGAGTTCCCTCGAGGAGCCAAAGCTATAGCTCAGATATTAATCAAAGGGTCCCCAAGAGACATGGATGACCACGATCGAATAAGGTTGAGAGTTACTATATCTGCGGTTTAAAGTTGATCTCGAGCGCGAGAATAAAATGAGATAGGCCTCTTAAAATGATCGTAAGACAAGTTAAAGTGGAAGAATGGCGTGACCAGTCCGCCGAAGTCATCAACCGAACCGATCTTCCGAAGGGACATCAAATTCCAAGGTCTCACCAATACAAATCGACTAGTATAACTGTCGACCATATAGGGGGCAAAGAGATTCTCTGAAGAGATAGGGACGAGATCAATAAACCCCTTCTGCACTCTCCTAGAATCCCTACTCATGTTCCATACTACGTCAAATAAGTATAAAACCAAATCTGCTGATGCGGGACGTTCGAAATTCCTCATCAGTAGGTCAAAAGCTCTCATAGAACCCTAACTAGCCAGACTAATTTGTGAAGGCGCGACATGAAAAAGCTGGAGCATCGTTTTTTCGAAAGGAGTGAAGGGCGGACGGACCCCAGCCTCCGTCAACATAGCTGAATGAATGTAGATGCCTGGACCGTCCACACGACTGCATACCGGTACCCCGAAAGGAACCCCGAGTACATCCCATTCCTCGTTGGGAGTAAGACCTACCAATTGATGACATACTTCCAAAGGCCTATAACCTACAAGGACACCAATACCAAGGGAGATCATAAGAAACTCCACAACTAACTCTCAGGGTTTCGCATCTTACATCGTCAAACGATCTCGGAACATGCAAAGTAGAAAAATGAGGAGAGGAAAGAGAATAAAACAAAGGAACATACCTTAAAAACGCAAGTAACAAGGTGGAATGATTGATCCGCACAAATGTCGGAGGAATCTGCACAGGTTGACTCAAGAACTCCCAAAGTACAAACTTTCGAAAGTACAAAATTTCTCTCATATTTATAGGGGACCGGATCAGGATGACAGCTCTCATGCTACTCCCAAGGTCCAACTTACACGTACACAACTTCCCACAAAATGGGGTCCATCAACGAACAACATAGTCACTCAATTCGTTACTTGGGGTAAACGAAATCGGTTTGAGCCGATCTACAATTATCAAGCCGAGGCGACTCTATCTAGTAACCTCGACTTGGGGGCAACAGTTCTGGATCGGCCAAACTAATTGGCCCAATTCGACAAAGCCCACGATCCACACTTAATGGACGGCACAAATGCTTCCTCTCTATCCAATGGCATATGCGCATATGTCCAAGCGCGCATCAGAACATGCCACGTGTAGGCACTAATCCCTATAAAAGCATTGTCATATCACTACTAGAGGAACGCAGTTATTACCTCACAATCACCTATTCCCAATGCTGACTTAAGCATCGGAGTGTGTGCAGGTACCACCCGCCTCGCTGGACCAACGCAGGCTTAATCAATTCGGAGGCTGATCAATCATCACGACGACTACACCTCGGAAGCAACTCGAAGTGAGGAGCTAGCTACTCAGCTTGGGGAGCACTTCGGTCTCTAACTAGGTCGAAGCCTACAGCTAGTACAGATCAATACCTAAAGAATTGGAGACACACAAGTTTCTTCAGTAAACAAAATTATAGAAACCGTACATACTATTTTAACCATTATTCAATTACCTGTTAGTAAAACTTAGAAATGCCATTTTTTTGAAAGGAGTGATCCATGTCATTTCATATGTGCTACAACATTATGGTAACATGAAATTACAAGATAATAAAATGTTAAGATGGAAATAAGAACATAAGAGTGTCTAGTTCTTTAGGATTTAGTCATGCAATCAATTCTTCTTATTCTTTTTCATGCAACATTTTAATTTGAAATTCCAAGCATAAAAAACATGAAAAGTTACATTTTTCCATAAGATACTACATCATTATTGGGAATAACAAAGGTCACAATTACAAATGATAAAAATGACACTTAAATAGGATAATGACAACATTTACCACATCAATGGTCATCACCACAACTTTTCTTGTACCGAAATTATAATGTGAATTATTCACTTCTGGTAATGAACTTCAATTCATTGAGTGGTTTGTGAGTATTCTTTTCAATCACCATATCACAAAATCTTGATTCATAATATTTTTGGAATATTTTCTCATTTGGCTAATTCATGAGAATATTTGTGACATAAATTGTATGCCCTCTCTCTTCAGGAACTCGATCAAAAATCTTTCATTTATTTGATCAAAGAAAAATATATTTTCTAATCAATTGTTCTTCAAGAGCTATACCATAAAATCTAAACATTGACGGAAAAATTCATGTTTGAGCAATCCTGCAGGGATGCTTGAATATTAAGTTCTTCTTTCTTGACAATGATAAAGAAAACAATTATTTGTGCAATCCTACAAGGATACTGGATTACCAAATCATTTGTTCTTCAGGAACAATACCACAATACTTCTTCAATGATGATCAAAAAAACCATACTATGAGCAATCATTCAGCGATGCTTGGATATTGAATTTTTAAGTTCTTCAAAAACTATATCATAAACACTGATACATAGAAACAATTATTTGTGCAATCATTCAGGGATGCTAAGATAATGGATTTGTTGACACCCGTTTTCGCCGAGGGCTACTCGGCTAACGTAGAATCGGCTAGCCGAGGGCCGAAGGCTGATTCCCGTCGGCAAAATAATAAATTTAGCTACTTGGGGTCTAATTGACTATACATGACCACATGGCTAAGATAAACAGCTGAGATGCCTGCTCGGCTGACGCCTGATTGGCCGAGGTAAGACTCAGCCGAAGGAAAATCGGCTTGACGTGGCTCCTAAGTCTGTATAAACTTGGAGGCTAATACTTGGTCTTAATGTGTTCGTATAATTATTTATTAAATAATTATATGATTCATTAAAATAAATATAATGGAAAAAGGCCAAGCCAAGCTACAGTAACCACCTTCCTAAATTTATGGGAAGTGGGCATGAGGAGTTGGCCGAGGTAAAGGAGCTTGCTTTGGGAGAGAGGATTCAACGTACGTGGACACATTTAGACGTTGGAGGGGTTAAGACAACGTGGGGAATCGCCGTAGAAGTGGAAGCGAAGATATTTTGACCCACAACCCGAGCTAGTGGAAGAGTGCTTCCTAGTTTTTAGGGCCTAGATGTAATGTAGTGCGTTGATCTTGACTAATCCCACGGTAGGCAAGTGTTGGCTATAGTAGTGGCCGATGAGGGCCTATGTATATAAATAGAAGAGTAATTGTACAGAACAGAGACACATCAATCAATCAAAAACTCTACATTTATTTCGTCTATGTGCTTTTATCGCACTTTATCTTTATTTTTATGCATTAGCCAATAGTATAATCCAACCCTCACAGTCCCCTCTCACCTAACCTGACCCTTTCTAGAGGAGTCAGGATACCCACAGTCAAGGAGCAGCGTTCCCTCCTTGGCGCAATCGCTTGAAGAAGAAGCAATCGAAGAACTTGCTCAACCCCCTAGTCGAATCCACGGCTAGGACCTAAGAGTTTGAACCAAGGAAAAACAAATTGGCACACCCGGTAGGACTAGAACAGGTGAACAGAACATTGTGTTTGATTTGCCTGGGTTGGATTATCATTGGCGTATGCACCTGCGCTCTGGGAAAATACTTAAGTATGGATTGGTCTTATGCTTCAAGAAAGGCAACTGCCGCGAAAGGCTGAATCACAGGGCCAGTAGGTGTTTCAGGGAATACTACTGCAACGGTTACTGCGGAATCGAACGAACCGCCTCACCAAGAGGAGGAGCCTGTGGTCATGACCACCTCATTCATTCGGCAACAAATTGACATGGGGATACATGATATAATGTACCAAGTGTCCCAACAATTGGCTGACATAGTTAAACCTATGGTGCACAATGAAGTGCAACAGGCCATGGAATTGGAGCACAGGCAGGAAACACAAAGTAGAAGCCCTACCAACCCCATTTTCCCTGGCCAATTACAGGGAGGACATCTTACTTCCCTGGGAGGCACGCATCAGTCCCTGCCATACACCAACCCTGTTGGACCTCAGCAGGCATCCTCCTATGCTTCTATGGGAGGTATGCATCAGTGTTCACCGAGTGGGAGTTTGACTGGGCTTCATCAGGTATGCCCTTCTCCTGTGATTCCTCAGCCCAGTACTTTTGCCACTGCCAACACTGCATGGCGGTTTTTGGCGAATGTCACTAATACGGCTTCTCTTCAGCAGGGACAAGTGCAATTGGCCTGAAGGCTGCCCGAGGGAGTGAGCTCGGTGGGTTTGCCGTAAGGACCATCCTATGAATGGTTTGTCGCAGCTAACTACCCGGCCTACGTAGGGGGGAAAGCCTTCGCCCCGGAATCAGGGAATGACATGATCAGTGGGTATTGCCCAAGTCGGCAGCCATGGGCCTAGAGCCCACCTGGCTCGAAAAGCCTACCTCCTAGTCAGCCGTACCCCGGAGCACTTAGTACCTACCCGGAGGGTTCCTATATACAGACACAGATGAATGTCGCTCCAGTCGAGCAGCCATGGAATCAACTTCCACCTCACCGAGGCATGCAAACATCTGTACGAGGAACTGGCTCTTTTAACCTAGCCCAAGTAGTGTCTGGGCAGCCATGGACAGACGCTCCACCTCAGGTACCACCGCAGCCAGGGGCGCAGGGTGCCCCAGATACACTATGGCGACCAACGCCTCCACCTGAAGGACCATCGGGGGCCCAACTCCTGGATCCTAACTGATAGATGACACTATTAAGAAGTTCTTCGGCGTTCAGCTGAAACCACTTGATAGACCGGTGTACAGGAAGCCTTACCCCGAGTGGGTGGATAGATTGGTGCCTCTGCCCAGAGGATTTAAAACCCCTGACTTTGCCACATTCTCTGGGGATGATGGTAAGTCTACCATAGAGCACGTCGACCGATTCACGGCCCAATGTGGGGAAGGAAACCAGAATGAGTTCCATAAGTTGCAGCTATTCCCTTTGTCTTTGACAGGAACGGCCTTCTCATGGTATTCTTCTCTCCCACCTGATTCTATACAAACCTGGGCAGACATGGAAAGGTGCTTCCATGACAGATTTTGTTGGTCACAGCCTGAAGTTACGGCTGCCGATCTCATGAATTTACGGTAGAAGGTGGATGAGGCTGTGACAGACTTCATTGAAAGATTCAGAAAGATGGCCAGAAAGTGCTCAGTACCTTTCCTAGAATCACAACTTACTTCCATGGCCATCTCTGGAATGCACCCGCAGTTGAAGGAAAAGCTTGTGGGACAAGCTTGTAGTGACCTCAGTAGCCTGGCTTCCAGGGCAATTCAGATTGAACAATTCATTCATAAGAAGAAGCAAGAAGGATTTGACGGTGAATAATCCCTATGGACGATTATGATGTGTCTGAAGATGCATCAGATTACCATAGTGATTAGGCTGCCAAATGGCATGGCAACTGAGACCTCGTCAACTAATAAGGGTGACTACACTTTTTAATTATGGTTTTGGCACACAGTTTACCATTTCCTTCAATAAAGGGTAAGTGGAAGTAGCCGATTTAATGGAAACGAAATGGTATACCAATCCAACAAGACAAAGTGTGACGACACTTAGCAGTGCCACATCGGTATCGTAAGACTACTATCTGTAAACGTGGCGTCTTACTTACGTTGGTGTTTCCTTAATCGGCTGGAACACACAATACTGGGGGGCACCTAGCAGTGTTACTTTGACATTATGAGTCTACTGTCTGCAATCCCAGTTGTACACAACTTAGGCGCACCTAGCAGTATCACTTTGACATTTTGAGTCTACTGTCTGCAATCCCAGTCAGACATAACTGGGGAGCACCTAGCAGTGTCATTTTGATATTATGATTCTACCGTCTGCAATCGCAATTATACAACATTGGGGGGCACCTAGCAGTGTCATTGTAATATTGTGAGTCTACTGTCTGCAACCTCAATAATTCCAAAAGATTAAGTTTCCATATGCACTATAGCCATAGTTGTCAAATGTAAGGAGTTGGCAAAGAAGAAATTGGCTGACATAATACATCCTTCAGCTTCCTCTTAAGGTCCTCAGCTAAAGGATGCAGGGGGGCATTTGTTGACACCCGCTTTCGCCGAGGGCTACTCGGCTAACGTAGAATCGGCTAGCCGAGGGCCCAAGGCTGATTCCCGCCGGCAAAAGTAGAAATTTAGCTACTTGGGGTCTAATTGACTATACATGACCACATGGCTAAGATAAACAGCTGAGGTGCCTGCTCGACTGACGCCTGATTGGCCGAGGTAAGACTCAGCCGAAGGCAAAGCGGCTTGACGTGGCTACTAAGTCTATATAGACTTGGAGGCTAATACTTGGTCTTAATGTGTTCGTATAATTATTTAATAAATAATTATATGATTTATTAAAATAAATATAATGGAAAAAGGTCAAGCCAAGCTACAGTAAACACCTTCCTAAATTTATGGGAAGTAGGCATGAGGAGTTGGCCGAGGTAAAGGAGCTTGCTTTGGGAGTAAGGATTGAACACACGTGGACACATTTAGACGTTGGAGCGGTTAAGACAAGGTGGGAAAGCTCCATAGAAGTGGAAGCGAAGATATTTTGACCCACTACCCGTGCTAGTGGAAGAGTGCTTCCTAGTTTTTAGGGCCTAGATGTAATGTAGTGCATTGATCTTGACTAATCCAACAGTAGGCAAGTGTTGGCTATAGTAGTGGCCGATGAGGGCCTATGTATATAAATAGGAGAGTAATTGTACAGAACAGAGACACATCAATCAATCAAAAACTCTACGTTTATTTCGTCTATCTGCTTTTATCGCACTTTATCTTTATTTTTATGCATTAGCCAGTAGTATAATCCAACCCTCGCAGTCCCCTCTCACCTAACCTGGCCCTTTATAGAGGAGTCAGGATACCCACAGTCAAGGAACAGAGTTCCCTCCTTGGCGCAATCGCTTGAAGAACAAGGAATCGAAGAACTTGCTCAAACCCCTGGCCGAATCCTCGGCTAGGACCTAAGAGTTTGAACCAAGGAACAACAGGATTTATTGTTCCTCAGAAACAATATAACAAACTTTCATCAACAATGATAAATAAAAAATGAGGTAAAATATAAAATGGGATAAAACATAAAAGATAGTAAAAAAAATCATGATTAAAAGATTGGAAGAAGAAGAAGAAGAAGATGATGATGATTATGCCATCAATCATATGGTAGAGTTTTGTGCTGATAACGTATTATGAAAATAACCAAAACTTGAGTAAGAACAAATATTAGACATCATATAAGAGAATAGAGATGAAGAAGGGAGAAGAAGAGAATTAGAGAGTTTTTGCATTATGCTCAGAAGAAGAAGAAGAAGATTGTTCTTGCAATAGATCCTCAAGAGTTTTGTGCTGATAACGTGTTATGAAAATAACCAAAACTTGAGTAAGAACAAATATTAGACATCATATAAGAGAATAGAGATGAAGAAGGGAGAAGAAGAGAATAAGAGAGTTTTTGCATTATGCTCAGAAGAAGAAGAATATTGTTCTTGCAATAGATCCTCAAGAGTTTTGTGCTGATAACGTGTTATGAAAATAACCAAAACTTGAGTAAGAACAAATATTAGACATCATATAAGAGAATAGAGATGAAGAAGGGAGAAGAAGAGAATGAGAGAGTTTTTGCATTATGCTCTTCACAAATGTCTTTACACTAGCATACGAGTCTTATTTATAAGACACAAATAGGCAAATGAAATATCAAAATAAAAGCAAATAATATCACACTCGTCAAGCTCTAGTTTTTTCTTTCTTAGTGTACTCTTTCTTCGAGCCTCACCAAGCTCTAAAATATTATAGCCTCTCCTAGTAAGTGAGTGCTTACCTGTCTCTCCAGACTATTTCTAATGAAGGAATGCCACTACTGGGCAGATTACAACAACACTTTGAGTTTGTATCTGAATGATACAACATCATCTAAGATTCTAACTCTCGGTGAGAAGATATCACAATTTAAATCCTATATCAGTTCAAGAGTTTTTGACCACTTGACTGATTTACAAATTCATCTAAGATAAGTCTCATTGAGAGAATATTACATTTAAATCTCTTGGATATGTTTAGGCTTTTTCAATTTTTTTAAACATGTTTTTTTACTCATTGATGACTGCTTCTCTTTTTACTCCTCATGATGATTAGAAGATAATGTGATCTTAAGATGTTTCGATCATCATACTCTCTGTGCATACTGCTTTTTGATAATTGCATTGAGCACAAGCGGATTCTTTCCTTTGTCTTCAACTTGGGTTTGGTTTGATGCTTCTTATAGATCAAATGCCTTGTGAGATATCTTTCAGAAGATGTCTTCTTGGACCAGATGATTTGGGCTTCTTTGGCAAAGTCACTCTTTAACTACATGCATCGTCTTCGATAAGCTTGATGATGAATTCTATCTTGACTTCTTTGCTTCTCATGCTTTGGTCGGCCTTATTGTAGACACAAATCTTTTGGCTTTGACTTGGTATTAACTCCAAATGTGTTTGTACTTCGGATGCTTTGAGTACATTCACATGTCTTCTTGTTGAGCTCCAAGTGTGTAGTTCCTGTTGTTAAACATCAAGAAGTATTATGCACACTTGAAGAAATAGCTAGTAAACGAATTGTTCTATTGATTTGTTATCATCAAAACATCAAACCAAAGAATTTTTGTTCGAACCAAACTGGTTTTTTCATTAATAATAATAATAATATGGTTAAAGAGCTCAAGTATCTACCACTTATGCTATACCATATTGGTAATTTGAATTTGATTTTATTTGTACTTAACTCAAACTTTTACATTTAATAGAGTTGGACATGCCACATAGAGATGACAATAGTCCAGAGGTAGTAGCATTTTGGTGACGCTTGGACATGCCATATAGAGATGACAATAGTGGCGTCTAGATGGGCCACATATTATGTAAACAATACTTATGGTGAATATATAAATATGATGCATGATTTGCTTTCCATATATACGTTAAGGCTTAATTTCTTTTCCTTTCCACATTTTGAGATTAAGATTATAAGTATGAGTTACTATGACGAAGATGAAAGATCGTCTCACTGAAGCCTTTGACAAATGAAGCTTCGAAGATCTTGGATACTCGCAATTGGGATTGGTTTATTCACAATATTTATAGAGAAGCTAAGGGAGTTTGCTAATTGTTTGGCCAATTTTTTTTTAATAGCCACTACAATATTTTGACTCTACGACAACGCTTGAAAACCGTTGAGTAACGTAAAAAAACCGTTACTTTTACTTTCAGCAACGATTTTGAAACCGTTGTTTTCTCGGGCGTTGCCTATAGTTTAGGCAACAGTTTTTTGTGACCAAAGGCAACGTCAACCTTAAACCGTTTCCAATGAGGGTAAAAAAATAACGGTTTTGTTTTTATTCTATGGGAACGGTGTGAAACCGTTGCCATCTATGGCAACATTTCAAAACCGTTGCCTGCTATAAAACCGTTGTCTACAATTATCTACGGTTATAATATGCAACACTTCAAAACCGTTACCACCGATAATAATAAAAATATAGGTATAATGTGTAAAAATCACTAATTTAATGAGACAAAAAGTCAAGTATTACATAAGCCAACAAAATATCTGAACATCCATGATCGATCTCAATTACATTTTTTAAAAAATAAAATAAGTTAAAATACAAGAAAATTGAGCATTAAGAACTAAGGGGCAGACAATAGGCAGCCACATTGCAGCTCAAAATTACAATCCTGAATGTACAAGTTTGAAGAAATCATATACAAAGCAGTTTCACAAGAATGAAAGTAACATTTTATTCCATTGTATTCCTAGTGAACCTGCAATACCGCCATAGTATTGACTCTACGGCAACATCCATCTCATATATGTTAGAGCACCAAAACAATTAGATTATCCAACATTCATGCAACATATAAGTTATCTAGTTTTGTTAATATACATATACATTTTTGTATAAATATAACTTTTTTTTATCACCAAAGAGTGATAAAATCTATTTATAATCAAATCTATTGCATTTCAAAAGGCATCAAATCTATTTATAATCTGACACACACACACACACTCTTTATCCTGTATCCAAATTCTTCCCTAAGAAACAACTAAGAAGTGTCCAACTGATGGTGTGCCAAAATGCAAAGATTTTTTAAATACAAGTTGCCAATTTGTAATAATCATAGAACGACAGGACCAAGGGTCACCAAGGTCATATGACAACACAGAACAAATCAAATTGGATTGAGGGAAAACAGAACCTGGGGATCAACTATATAGCCAAGATACAAAGGAATGTCCTGTAGATCAAATAGCACACTCTGGAGTGAATTCAAAATCACCTATTCTGCAATTCATATGAATTTTTTGTTAGAAATACAAAATTTATGGTAGGTGCATATTGCTGACAAATAAATAAGTGGTACTGGCCACCTACATTTTATATTCACATCAATGCCAGTAGCAAGCCTCGAGTAAATCAAATATAAGATCCTTTCCTTGGAGCTCAAGAAAAAGTATGAAACAGATATTACGATTTTTGCTGCAATAAGTAGGATACAAGTACCTGGACATTTCCAAAAATACAAGTCTAGAAAACAAGAGCAGTAAATGCAAAACAAGCAACAAATTAGTGGCACACAAGATAAGATAAGATAAGATAAAAAATAAAGGAACAGTTCACTGCTATATTCAATTAAAGGAAACTTACTAAAAAATAAAGGGACAATACACTAGCTTTAGCATTATCCAGTACACTTCTATCAAGAAATCATTTACTAAAAATAAAAAGTTGGACTAATCAGAGTTACAAACACCAAACAGTACACCAGTTCCGTGATAACAACATTGCTACACCTAAACAGCTCATAATCTAGTGGCAGCCACAGCACTGGCGCCTTACTAGTGACTTCCAAATTTTTTTCTTGCTGTCATGATGATTAAATACATATCGGCAACAAAAACACTAGAGCCTCAGCCTAATTAGAAAGAAATACAAAGGCATAATCCAAGGGGATTAAGTCTCAACACAAAATAAATAAGGGACATTCTAATTGTTGTGCTGTCATAAAACTGCACAAAAATTCAGAATTTGTTATACACAAACAAAAAATCAACATGATGTTGGGGACCAATGTGAGAGCATGAGAGCTGAACAGAAAAGTATAGATGAAAGAACAGAAAAAGCATTAAACCACTCCTTGGTCCTTGATGAGAATCTCAAAACAGAGGAAGTAAAACAGAAGTAATTTCTGGTATTTCAACAGTAAAATGGCAATAGACAAGTGCCAAGTCCCAAGCCCAATTCCAATCCCAATCCAAGTCTGCCTTCTCTACTCATCTCCAACTCTAATTATTCTATACCCAGACCCCTCTTCAGCTTCCAGCATTCATATCCCCTCATTATTACATAATTATTACATAGACCAATCTTATTCCCCTACTACTACTTATTAATTATTAAAAAGACTACTTTTATTCCCTCCACTACTACTTAATTCTGTGGTCCCCAATTGATTGGTTTCCACCTCCCTCTCTCATACACCTTGGTGACTTTACCTTGCTGCCCTTCATTATTGTTCGCATCAACACCCTCCCCTTTAAAATTCACCTTGTCCTCAAGGTGAAGTTCAGGAAAATTTTCCGTCATCCTGATCACTGATTCCCACGAGTTCTCACACTCAGGAAGGTTCTTCCACTTCACTAGCACTTCTGTGTCATGCTCCTTCTGGCCTTTGACAGCTAAAATCTCCTCTGGTTGACTTTGCAACTCTAATTCTTCTGTCACAAATGGTGGCAAGGGTTGCACAGTCACGCCAACAGTTACTGTTGGTTTTAGCAAAGATACATGAAAAACAGGATGTACTCAGCTATCATCAGGTAGTTTCAACTTGTAGGCTACCTCTCCGATCTTCTCAAGAATTTCATAAGGCCCATAGTATCTTGGACTCAACTTTTGGTTGATCCTTTTGGCTAACTTCTTGAGCTTATAAGACTAAATTTTCAGATATACCTTATCACCTACCTGATGCTTGACTTCTCTCCTATGCACATCGGCTTGTTGTTTCATTCGATTTTGAGCTTGCACTAGATGATCCTTCAGGATTCCCAGAACTTCATTTCTGTCTTGAGACATGGTTGAGACTTCCTCCATGTTGGTCAGCTGCACATCTCTTCTAATGACAGGTGGTGGATCCCTGCCATATAATGCCTTGAAAGGAGTCATCTTGGTGGCTGTATGGTAGTTAATATTGTACCAAAACTCTGCCCAACTCAGCCATTTATGCCATTGTTTAGGTTTGGATCCCGTCATGCATCTCAAATATGTCTCCAAGCATCTATTCACCACTTCAGTTTGCCCATCGGTTTGAGGATGGTATGCAGAACTGAACTTCAATTTGGTCCCTGCCATTTTGAACAATTCTGTCCAAAAGGAGCTGATGAACACTCTGTCTCTGTCAGAGACTATGGATTCTGGAAATCCATGGAGTTTCACTATCTCTCTCAAAAACAATTCAGCCACATCTTTAGCATTGTAGGGATGAGCTAGAGCAATAAAGTGAGCATATTTAGTGAGTCTATCTACCACCACAAGTATAGTATCCATACCTCCTGACTTTGGCAATCCCCCAATAAAATCCATGGTAATATCAGTCCAAATTTGCTTAGGAATAGGCAAGGGTTGTAGTAAACCTGCTGGACTAAGAGCCTGGTACTTGTTCCTCTGGCACACTTCACACCTCTGTACATAATCCTGTATAGTCTTCCTCATCCCTTCCCAAGAGAACAACTTAGCTATCCTTTTGTATGTTCTAAAATAACCTGAATGACCACCCACTGCAGAGTCATGGAATTCCTTCAAGATTAACTCAATCTTAGAAGAGTTTCTAGGAATCACCAACCTGTCCAGATAATATAATCTGCCCTTACTCAACTTATACCCCTTATGCTCCCCTCCCTTCACCATTAAGTCTTGAATAATCCCCTTCAACTTCTCATCACTGTCCATCTCAGTCTCTAAATCCTCCCACTCAAAGAATTGCACTGTGGATAGTGCTGAATATTGCAATTGTCTTGAGAGTGCATCTGCTGCTTTGTTTTCAATCCCTGGCTTGTACTTTATCTCAAAGTCAAACCCCAACAACTTAGAAATCCACTTGTGTTGTTCCTCTCCCATCAATCTCTGATCTGCTAGAAACTTTAAGCTTTTCTGATCAGTGTGAATTATGAAGTGTCTTCCCAACAAGTAGTGTCTCCATTTCTGGACAGCCAACACTACTGCCATCAATTCTTTCTCATAAACAGACTTATTTAGAGCCCTCTCAGAGAGAGTTTGACTCATGTATGCCACTGGTTGTCCTGCTTGCATCAACACAACTCCTAAACCCTTCCCTGATGCATCAGTTTCTACCACAAAAATCTTCTCAAAATCTGGGATTGCTAATACTGGAACTGTGGTCATAGCTAATTTCAATTGTTCAAAAGCATTCTGTGCAGACTCATCCCACTGAAACATATCTTTCTTCAACTGTTGAGTTAAAGGCCAAGCAATCTTTCTGTATCCTTCCACAAACTTTCCATAATATCCAGTGAGCCCTAGGAACCCTCTTAGTCCTTTCACATTCTTAGGAGTGGGCCAATTAATCATAGCTTGAACTTTAGTTGGATCAGCAGACACCCCTTGCTCAGAGATAATATGCCCTAGGTACTCCAAACTACCCTTCCCAAAAGAACATTTCTTCTTATTCACCATTAAGTCGTGCTTATTTAAAGCTTGTAAAACAACCTTCAAATGTTCTTGATGGCATTCCATATTCTTACTATAAACTAAGATGTCATCAAAAAATACCAAGGCAAATTTCCTCAAGTATGGATTTAATACCTGATTCATGAGAGCTTGGAAAGTAGATGGTGCATTTGTGAGGCCAAAGGGCATGACCAGAAACTCATAATGACCTTCATGAGTCCTAAAAGCAGTCTTAGACACATCTTCTTCCCTCATACGTATTTGATGATAGCCTGATTTTAGATCTAGCTTTGAAAAGACTTTGGCTCCTCCCAATTCATCAAGCAACTCATCAATGACGGGGATGGGAAATTTATCTAGAACTGTTAGCTTGTTTAGAGCACGATAATCCACACAAAACCTCCACCCTCCATCCTTCTTCTTCACCAAAATGACTGGGCTACTGTAGGGACTGTTGCTAGGCTTGATAATGCCTGCTGACATCATCTCTTTCACAAATCTTTCAATCTCATTCTTTTGGTAGTACGGGTATCTATAGGGCCTAATGTTAGGGATATTAGAGCCCTCTTTAAGAATGATAGCATGATCACATCCTCTCCTAGGTGGCAAGTCAGTTGGTTCTCTGAATAGAGCTTCAAATTCCCTCAAAACTACCTCCAATGGTGAATCTGTCAGCTCACTGCTCACACTGCCCTGTTCAGTCTCTGTTTGATAAGACAAAACATAGCCTTCCCCATCATCTTGAATGGCCTTCATCAAAGCTTTCCATGAAGCTTGTGTCTTACATAAAGATGGATCGCCCTTCATCACTTTTTTATCCCCATTTTTCCCCCAACTCAAAATTAAATTTCTGAAGTTAGCCTTCATGTCTCCTAAACTAGCCAACCAATCCATTCCCAACACTACATCTGTCCCTCCTAGCTCCATGAGGAAAAAATGTTGAACAATGGACACTCCTTGAATTTCCACCTTCAAATGCTGACACATCCCTACATTCTTCACCTTCTCACCATTCCCCACCTCAACTACAAACTCAGGTGTTTTATGCACTTTCAATTGCAATTTATCCACTAACTTCTTAGAGATGAAGTTACTAGAGGCCCCACAATCCACCAAAACTAGTACCTCTGCTTCTCCAATCTTTCCCAATGTCTTGAAAGATCTGTTTGAAGTCAAACCCTCCTTGCTTTTCAATGATAGCTGCATCACCTTGGCTGCCAGCACTTCCTCAGATTCCACTTCTTCTTCACTCTCCTCTGTTGCCTCTTCATCAGATTTCTCCATGAGTACAAATTGATAGTGCTTCAATTTGCATACATGGTCTTTTCCCCAAGTCTCTCCATACTTGAAATACAACCCTTTGCGGCTTCTTTCTCTCAATTCAGCTTGAGAGAGCTTTCCTTCTTCTACTGTTTTTTTTCCAGCAGATTCTCCTTCACCAGTCTTGCTACTGGATCCTTCTTTATTCCCACACTTTTCCCACCTCGTGAAGCCCTTGGAATTCATCACATAAGGTTTATCATTCTCACGCCCTCCTTTCTTCTCAGAGTTCATTAATCCCCCCTTTCTCAATCCATTGTTCTTCTCCTCCAACAACAAAGCTCTATCCATCAGTTCATCCAACGTTCTAGAGGCATGGAGCTTCAACTCTGCTTGAATTTCGTCTTTCAAGCCATTGATGAAAATTCCTTTGAGCATGACTCTTTCTTCTTTCTTCAACGGAGCCGATTCTCTCTCAATTCGCTCCCTGTATTTCATAACTGTGCTAGATTGCTTGATACTCAATAGAGGACCAAACAGATTCTGGACTAATGCTGGTTGGAAACGCCTAATCACAGCAGCTTTGAAGTTTTCCCAGTTGAGCTCAGAATTTTGTTCTTCCCACCATTGATACCAGTTCAGAGCCTTATCTTCCAAAGCGATAACCACCGCGTCCAACTTGTCCTCCTCTTCTACCATGTTCAACTTAAAATATCGTTCAGCACGAACGATCCAACCGTAGGCGTCATCGCCTCTGAAAATGGGGATCTTAAGCTTGCGTCCTCCAAAATCACGTGAAGAATCGCGACTACTACTTCGTGTAGGAGACCGCGAATTTTCACCAGCCACAGTGCTACCTTCATCTTTGCCATCTGGTTTTCGCTGTCGTGGTCATCGCCGGTGTGATCGACCCCGGCGAGATTGACTGCGAGCGCCAAGGAGGTTCTTGATCTCAGCCATCTGTTGTTCAAGACCCTCAATGCGTTTCTCCATTGTCAATCGTGTGAAGACCATGCACTATGATTCTAGTGCTTTGATACCACTTGATGAGAATCTCGAAACAGAGGAAGTAAAACAGAAGTAATTCCTGGTATTTCAATAGTAAAATGGCAACAGACAAGTGCCAAGTCCCAAGCCCAATTCCAATCCCAATCCAAGTCTGCCTTCTCTACTCATCTCCAACTCTATTTATTCTATACCCTGACCTCTCTTCAGCTTCCAGCATTCAAATCCCCCCATTATTACATAATTATTACATAGACCAATCTTATTCCCCCACTACTACTTATTAATTATTAAAAAGACTATTTTTATTCCCTCCACTACTACTTAATTCTGTGGTCCCCAATTGATTGGTTTCCACCTCCCTCTCTCATACACCTTGGTGACTTTACCTTGCTGCCCTTCATTATTGTTCGCATCAGTCCTAAATCCCAATACAAAAGCATAACACACAACATAAAAAAAAAACAGACACAAACACATATTTAGGAACTTTTAATTGCAAAGATCCATCATCACTTAAGACTTGAAAGGACACTACCAAACCTCCCTAAACAAACTAAGAAAAAACATTACATGTGGATATGTAATGTACACCAACCTTCCGTACAACACCAGAGGTTTCTGCACACAAGTAGCCCCCCATAACATCCAAAAAATCTAAAAGAATACTCAGAAGAGGTTTTATTACAAAGGTTAGAATTTACTAGCAACATCACAAAAGGTATTGCCACATATTAGCAGGTTATGAAACATGTTCATAAGCCTCTCGCAGTACTTCTATTATACTAACTTATGTATTAGTAAGTCTTACTTTCACAAATTTATAAATATAAAACAGATGGCTCTTCAATGAGAAATTGAGAACTCCACTTCATTCATAAGGTCAAATGAATCCAAAGTTGTATCCACAGACCACGGGTGATAAAAGAGCTGAAGCTTCAATTCCATTTGGCTTAACTACAGTTTTGGTCCCCCTATTTTAACCAATTCACGATTTTGGTCCCTAAAGTTTTAATTTGACGATTTTGGTCCCCCTATTTTCCCAATTTGAAAAATCAAGGTCCCCACCCCAATTTTGACACAGTTTGACTCACTCATCCTACGTGGCAGTCCACGTAGACTGCCACGTAGGCGCCCCCCCACCCCCACCCCTTCTTCTTCCTCGTGAACCCCCCTCCCCCTTCACTGTTCCCCCTCCCCCTTCACTGTTCCCCCTCCCACCTGTGAACCCCCCTCCCTCCCCTCCCCTCCCCGTCGCTCTCGCTCTCCCTCCCCTCCCCGTCGCTCTCGCTCCCCCTCCCCGTTGCTCTCGCTCTCCCTCCCCTCCCCGTCGCTCTCGCTCTCCATCCCCTCCCCGTCGCTCGCTCTCGCTCTCCCTCCCCTCCCCATCGGTCTCCCTCCCCCTCTCTCATGCGTCGCTCTCCCTCCCCTCCTCTCTCTCTCTCTCTCTCTCTCTCTCCCTCTCTCTGCGCGAAGATCTCTCTCTCACTCTCGCAGATCGGTGGTGGGTTGCGGTGGGTAGGGGTCGGTGGTGGGTTGGGGTGGGGTGGGGTGTGGGTGGGGGTGGGGTGGGGGGTGTGGGGTGGGGTGGGGGGGTGTGCCTACGTGGCAGTCCACGTGGGCTGCCACGTAGGATAAGTCAGTCAAACTGAGTCAAAATTGGGGTGGGGGACCTTGATTTTTCAAATTGGAAAAATAGGGGGACCAAAATCGTCAAATTAAAACTTTAGGGGCCAAAATCGTGAATTGGTTAAAATAGGGGGACCAAAACTGTAGTTAAGCCATTCCATTTAGCTTCAATTCATCCAAGGTGTAAAGCCTTCGGGGAACCTGCACAAACGCATTCACACAACGAATGAATCAAGCACAAAAATAAATTATAATATAGAAACCCATGCTATATAAAACCAAAACACCATACACGTTTCTACCGACACCAGCATCTCTATAATCTCCTTTAGTTAGCTCCTTGTCTACTTTCTCCAGCAATTGTCGCCTACACCTACACACCCCAACCTTAGTGTTGGTGAACCTATCAATCTCTTTCAAATTGAAAAACCAATTGAAATTTCAATAAGAGCTCTTGAGCTCCTCTCATCAATAAATAATACAATTCTCCCAGTTTGATTCAGGGGATGCTATCAATAACAGAGGGGTTCAAGGAATGTCATTAAGGTTCAATTGCAACAATAGATTGATTAATTTTAGCTTCTAGAAGGAACAAGCTCACTCCGTAAAGAGATTGTGAAGCCCTAAAATTCACAAGCAAAAAACCCAAACCCAGAGAAATTGAATTGAAGAAGGAACCCTAGAAGGAGAAGTAATTGAGAGTGAGGAATATAACCTTGTAGTAGAGAGAAGCAGGAACCCTTGATGAACAACTAGCGATTAGAACCAGTGAACAACGAACAGCGATTAGAGCCAGCGAGCGAACTGCTTGTTGATGAACATCGCCAGCGATTAGAGCTTCGAACAGCCAGCTTCAGGGATTTGGCGGTTTTTGCTTCCAACAAAAATTTTGCTTCGAGGGATTAAGGCAGAGAGTGAATGGAGAGAGGAAGACAAATATTGATTCTAGGGTTGGGAGTGAATGGAAGGAGAAAGCACTCACTACACCAAAACATGTTACTACAGTTTGAGTGTTAGAGGTGCGACGAATTTCTGCGATGGAATTTCTGCGTTAGAGGGTGCGATGGATTTCTGAGATGAATAGGGCTGATGAGTTAGAGGGTGCGATGGATTTCTCCGATGGATTTAGCAGGATTTTCTATTACTCAAGTTTTTTGTTAGGCTTAACTACAGTTTTGGTCCCCCTATTTTAACCAATTCACGATTTTGGTCCCTAAAGTTTTAATTTGACGATTTTGGTCCCCCTATTTTCCCAATTTGAAAAATCAAGGTCCCCCACCCCAATTTTGACTCAGTTTGACTCACTCATCCTACGTGGCAGTCCACGTAGACTTCCACGTAGGCGCACCCCCCACCCCCACCCCCATCCCCCACCCCCACCCCTTCTTCTTCCTCGTGAACCCCCCTCCCCCTTCACTGTTCCCCCTCCCACCGTGAACCCCCTCCCCCTTCACTGTTCCCCCTCCCACCGTGAACCCCCCTCCCTCCCATCCCCGTCGCTCTCGCTCTCCCTCCCCTCCCCGTCGCTCTCCCTCCCCTCCCCGTCGCTCTCGCTCTCCCTCCCCTCCCCGTCGCTCTCGCTCCCCCTCCCCGTCGCTCTCGCTCTCCCTCCCCTCCCCATCGGTCTCCCTCCCCCTCTCTCATGCGTTGCTCTCCCTCCCCTCCTCTCTCTCTTTCTCTCTCTCCCTCTCTCTGCGCGAAGATCTCTCTCTCTCTCACTCTCGCAAATCGGTGGTGGGTTGGGTTGGGGTGGGTGGGTGGGGTGGGTTGGGGTCGGTGGTGGGTTGGGGTGGGGTCGGTGGTGGGGGGTGGGGGGGTGTGCCTACGTGGCAGTCCACGTGGGCTGCCACGTAGGATAAGTCAGTCAAACTGAGTCAAAATTGGGGTGGGGGACCTTGATTTTTCAAATTGGAAAAATAGGGGGACCAAAATCGTCAAATTAAAACTTTAGGGACCAAAATCGTGAATTGGTTAAAATAGGGGGACCAAAACTGTAGTTAAGCCTTTTTGTTATTGTATTTTAATTGTAGAGTAAAGGCCCAAATTGGTCATTGACAAATTTTTCGTGGGACAAATTCGTTCCTCACAATTTTTTCGGGACACATTGGTCCCTGACAATTCCAAAACGGGACACTTTAGTCCCTCCATCCATTTTGACGTTGCCAACATATCCAACGTCGCATACGTGGCACGTTAAGTGCCACGTGTCACGTTAAGTGCTTATTTTGGGACAAATAAGTCCCTGGTTTACAAATGTTAAAATAGCCCATATTAGTCCCTGAAGTGGTTTCTGGTATTCAAAACCAGTTTCCACCATTTTACTGCTGCTGTTTCTCACAGTCACAGAGACATAGAGAGAAAGCGCAGAAAGAAGAAGAAGAACCAGTGTTCGCCGTAGAAGAAGGTAGGTTTTGTTGACTATTTTTCGTTTTGATTAATGATTCGTGTGTGATTTTTAATTCCATTTTATATTCTGATTTCTATTCGTTCATTGGTAGTTTGAGTGTTGATTACAAGAATGAGCAGTCATGGATCTCAAACTACTCACTTTTATTCTTTCGATTCAACAAACACTCGTAGGCATTGGAGTGGCCCAAGATGTTGTTGTGGGTTAAAAGTTGATGTAACCCTTTCAAAGACAGCAACAAACCCCAATAGAGACTTTTTTGGGTGCCCTAATTTTAAGGTAATTAAGCTGTAAAAGTTAATTCTGCTTCCATTACTTTGCAGATTTTAATCATAGTTTTTATACAATGCAGAACCACATGCCAAATTGTAAATGTTTCATATGGGTTGATGAATTATTTGAGACCCATAATCAGATTGACCTCCAAGAAACTAAAATCATTCAGTCACTGGGTGAAGGCATATTTCAGTCACTGGCCTAAGGCGGACAACATCACAAACAACAACTGTGAAATTTGGAATGCCAAGATTGTTAAGCATAGAGATAAGCCAATTTTGACAATGCTAGAATCTTTGAGGTTCTACTGTCTGACAAGAATGGCGGGACATAAAAGGGTATTAGGGAGTTACAAGGATATACTACCTCCTGTGCAAAGAAAAAGGATGGAACAGTTGAAGATGGGGAGTATGTTCTGGACTACTATTTTTAATGGTGATCCTTCCAATGAAACCTTTGAGGTTCATAAACAAAATTCCAAGGTTGGGGTCAGTTTAACTCACCAGACTTGTACATGCCAAGTGTGGCAATTGACTAGGATGCCTTGTGAGCATGCCATCGCATGTATTGCATATAAACATGAGAAACCCGAGTCTCATGTGCATCAATGGCTGACCATGGAGGCTTTGAATGCAACTTATGAGCACTATATTCAACCTGTCAATAGTGAAGAATATTGGCCTGTTAGTGAACTAATAGAGTACCTGTGTAACTTGTTAGTACATGTTGTTATCAGTCTGTATGTCTGTATTAACAGGGACTAATATGGCCTATTTTGATATTAGTCAGGGACTAATATGGCCTATTTTGATATTTGTCAGGGACTAATATGGCCTATTTTATATCTGTGAGGGACTAATTTGGCCTATATTTTTCTATTTCAGGAATCACAATCAGAACCACCTGCTATAAGACCAGCACCAATTAGGCCACCTGCTCAAATGAGACCGCAATCAACACCTCCACCTTTCAACCCACTTCCTTCTTCAGCAGTTGGTATACCAGCAATTCGACCACCTCCTATTAGGCCTTTTAAACCTCCAAGAGCAGTTTCTCAGAATGAAGATGAAAAATGGATGGCAAACATGAATTTCCGATTCATGCCTACTCCTGGATACAGACCATCTAGGCCTAACTAGGGGATGATTTGTAGTTTATTTTGGAGAATATGTAACTAATGAACAAATAGTGCTTTTGTAGTTTATTTTGGTGCACTAATGAACAAATGGTGCTTTCTAATGGATGTTTCCTTTGTATGATTTCAGTTTCCAGTTCTTTCAGTTATATCATTTATTTCAGTTTGAACTTCACACACAAATACACACCAAGATAAGGTTCATTACAACAACATAAGGTTCATTACAACAAGATAGCAAATCATGCCATAGTCTAACAAGCTAAGGTTCATTACAACAACATAAGGTTCATTACAACAAGATAGCAAATCATGCCATCATCACTTCAACTTCGTACAACAAGCTAAGGTTCATTACAACAACATAAGCTTCACTAAAATAGCAACAATCACAACTCCAACTATCCATACATAATGTTTCCACCCATTAGCTCCTTGCACTTTCAATTGCATCATTTCAGTCATTTTGATTTGCATTGCATCCATCTCCGCTTCAACTTCGTACATATGATTTTTCATCGCTTCTAGCTCCTTTTCCAATTGAATGATTTTAGTTTCTTGGAGGTCAATCTGATTATGGGTCTCAAAGAATTCATCAACCCATATGAAACATTTACAATTTGGCATGTGGTTCTGCATTGTATAAAAAACTATGATTAAAATCTGCAAAGTAATGGAAACAGAATTAACATTTACAGCTTAATTACCTTAAAATTAGGGCACCCAAAAAACTCTCTATTGGGGTTTGCTGCTGTCTTTAAAAGGGTTACATCAGCTTTTAACCCACAACAACATCTTGGGCCACTCTAATGCCTACGAGTGTTTGTTGAATCGCAAGAATAAAAGTGAGTAGTTTGAGATCCATGACTGCTCATTCTTGTAATCAACACTCAAACTACCAATGAAGAATAGAAATCAGAATATAAAATGGAATTAAAAATCACACACGAATCATTAATCAAAACGAAAAATAGTCAACAAAACCTACCTTCTTCTTCTACGGTGAACACTGGTTCTTCTTCTTCTTTCTGCGCTTTCTCTCTCTATCTCTGTGACTGTGAGAAACAACAGCAGTAAAATGGTGGAAACTGGGCTATTTTAACATTTGTAAACCAGGGACTTATTTGTCCCAAAATAAGCACTTAACGTGACACGTGGCACTTAACGTGCCACGTATGCGACGTTGGATATGCTGGCAACGTCATAATGGATGGAGGGACTAACGTGTCCCATTTTGGAATTGTCAGGGACCAATGTGTCCCGAAAAAATTGTGAGGGACGAATTCGTCCTACGAAAAATTTGTCAAGGACCAATTTGGGCCTTTACTCTTAATTGTATTTGAGATATTGTATTTTAATTTTCTTTGATGGTTGAGTTTTGGTGTTCGAGTGTTTGGGAGTATTTAGCGTCTAATTTTTTTTTACTTTTTTAATAATTAAACATACGAGAACGGTTTCTTTGCGTTGGCTAAAGCTCAATTAAAAAACTGTTGCCTTAAACCTTTAAGGAATGGTTTTGCACCGCTGTCAAAAAAGTTTAATATAAAAAAATGAATCAACAATGGTGGCAAAAAATGTAACACCCATTTCTACCCGGTAATTTATTAGCGTAAAATCAGAGTTTTCAACAATGAAACGGATGTCACACTTTTCGGCTTTAAAAAAAAGCTTAAACGGATACATAACACTCATCACTCGGATGAACCGGCAAACAGCATTTTTAGTCTTAAAAACAAATCAACTCTTACTCATTCACGCAGCAGAAAATCATAAGGGTTCAACCAAAACAAACGTAGTGACCATGTAAGATTTATAACATCAAAATCCACAAAATAACATAAACAATATAAATAGTGTTCATCCCCCCGAGTGCTACGTATCAAAGCGACGACACGACCGAACTAGTGAAGTACAACAGCCTTCACTCGAGATCACCTGCACGTTACCAACATAGGGGTAACATTCAAACAAAAGGGGTGAGATATCATACAGTATAAAGAATCGTATGAAAGACTGTATATCTAGGTCAGAAAGTCAGATAATCATAACAGACAACAGGTCAACAACAGCATAGACATAACAGTCAACATCAGCACAACGGTCAACATCAGGACAACATGCAAATATCATCTCGACAGTCAAATATCGACCCAACAGTCAATATATAACAACAACAGTCAATATACAACAACAACAGTCAATATACAACAACAATAGTTCACCACAGTCAGTGACTTCAAACATGCGGTATGAATGCGGGATGCTGAACAGAGGGCCAACTACCCTATAATGCATGTGGTACCGGGTCCAGCCAAATGAGGCTTCCAACGAAAATCCATGCCAAAAGAGGCAATCCAACGTGGTGGAGACTAGCTCAGGGGCCAACTACCCCATATGCAAATGATATGCATGCGACACAATGATGCAACATGGACAATCAACAACAAGCAACATATCTCAGCACACAATGACACAAGACTCAACACTGGCCATAGGCCCACAACACAAAATCAACAATGGCCACTGGCCTACAACATAAAATCCACGCCTAAAGAGGCAATCCAACATTGGCCACCGGCCTACAACAACAAATCCATGCCTTAAAGAGGCAATCCAACATTGGCCACCGGCCTACAACAACGAATCAACAAGACAACAGGGCGCTAAGGCCACCAACAAGGCAACAACACTAGGGAACAATACTAGGCGCTAAGGCGCCAAAGGGCAACCCACAAAAATAGGAACAACTCGCAAAAACAGGAATGACTCGCAAAAATAGGAATAGTGCCCAAATATAGGAGCAATAACAGTAATTTTCGAAAACAGTAACAGCAATTTTCGGGAACAGTTTTCAGAAACAGCAACAATTTTCGGAAACAGTTTTCAGAACCAGCAATAATTATTTTCAGCAAACATACCTCTACTTCGGTAAATTAATTAACCTATCAAACGGTATCGAAACTTAGCAAAGGACCCTTCTATGGAAAGCTAAGAATGTCTAGTTCCTGACTATAATTTTTATTTTGTAAAATAATGGTCCAATTCGTACAGTTTTAGTAAATAAGCAACAAGGTTCAGAAAACAGGACAGCCACCATAACCTAGCTTGTGACACCTATATAACTCGAGCTATACAACTCCAAATGCAACCAAACTAGTGCCAAATTAACAAGCATTAAGTCTAGTTTCTGAAAAGGTAAACCACATAATTTTTGGACCACTAGATTGTTCCCAGTTACTGTATAACCGAACCTATACCCAGTTTTCTTTGCGAATTAAAAACCCCAAATTGATTTCCAACCTCCACAAACATATTCAAACATCAACAAGTGATCTCAAACATCAACAAATAGGTTCAATCATCAACAATTGGTTCAACAAGGCAACACAAACATATAATCATACATGTGATAAATCATCATACCCTAACCCCCACATGCAATCATCAAACATAGTATTAGGGCATGGGAACATCAACTACATGACAAAATCAACCAATATAGCGTTCAAAGCATTTTATCAAACACATAATAAACATGATACACATATGATGACTACCAAACCCTAACCCACATACAACCCTTCCTACCAACCCTTATAAAGCATGAAGCTCACCCTTACCTTAGCTTTTAGAGTCGACACCCTAGCCTTAGGAAGTACCACGAAATCTAGCTTTCCTTCTCTCTCCATATGCTACGCCTCTCTCTCTCTCTATTGTGCCTTGTGGATTCACGCTTTCTTCTCTTCTTTTCTCTCTCGCCGTCGCCCTCTCCTCTTCTCTTCTCACTTTCTAATTGTGTTTTGTTTCTAATTATGAGAGAAACCCTAACCTAATTCCCTTAAGTAGACTGATCACCCATCATGGGCTATTTATATTTCACATACCCTATTGGGCTAGTTCCCCCCACTTAGTTATTTCCAATCCTAATATGCACCAACACACTAAAATAATTAACTTACATTTCTATTATTATATCTATCGCATAAAACTTATATAATTAATTAAATAAATAAATCAATAAATATTTAATTAATTTTGGGGCGTTACAAAAAACCCCTCTCTAAGGCAGCGGTTTTTTAGGTGTTGGAATTTTAGGCGTTGCCATAGCGTCAAAATGTTGTAGTGAGCAAAACATATATATATATATATATATATATATATATATATATATATATATATATATATATAGAGAGAGAGAGAGAGAGAGAGAGAGAGAGAGAGAGAGAGAGAGAGAGAGAGTGTAAGGATATATTGACACCAGGTGTCAAACTTAGTGACTTATACCAACTAATAACTTCATATTGAAAATGAAATATTTCGATCCGACCGTTGAATAGTGTGTTATTATCCTTGTGATCATGTATACCAAATTTCATACAAATCAAAAATCAATTGACACTCTATCGCACTAGTTTATTCTAATTTATTCAAAAGATAAGTAAATATGGGTTGTTAGATAACACACCTATGAGTATCCATTTTTAAAAAAATTTGATATACATGATTACAATGACAGTATCACACTATTCAAAGGTCGGATCGATAAATTTCATTTTCAATATGAAGTTATTAATTGGTATAAATTGCCAAGTTTGACACCTGGTGTCAATATATCCTGACTCATATATATATATATATATATATATATATATATATATATATATATATATATATATATATATATATATATATATATATATATATATATATATATATATATATATAAAAGATGTGTATTAAGGAACACAAAAAACCTGCATACAGTGTAACACCAGATATGCCAAGAAGGTCTACAGAGAAAACCAAAAAGTAGCACAGAAAACAAAGATCCAAACAAATAATCCGGCTGAACCCACAAAGTGTAGTAAATGCACCAAAATTACTCCTAACTCCTGGAAATACAATCCAACGAGTCCACACACCACTCATAGAAGAGGCAATGGCTCGACTTAGTCTTAGTCTGGTACCATTCCATGAATACATCTTTACCAAATGAAAGGTATTAGAGAGTTCAATAGACTTATTAGAAAAAACCACCACATTCCTATTCTCCCAAATAATCCATAGAACCGCATGCCATATCATCATGATACCCCTTCTAGCTTTTCTTAGACTAACCCCCCGAGTAGAGGACCGAGAACAGAGTAGGTAGATCGTTTGGGAGCACCACCACCAAACCTAGCCACTTAAAAACTAGGTACCACAGTTTACTTACGAACTTGCACCTCACAAACAACTGTAATTTCGACTCCAAAAGCTCCTTGCAGAGGACACACCTGTGGCTCCCACATCATTAATTACCCGTCTTCGAAATAGGTTAGCTCGAGTTGGGTGCCTATTCAAAAAGAGGTGCCAAGCAAATACTACAACTCTGGGAGGTGCTAAGCTCTTCCACTGCTTATTCAGCATAAACACCTCCAAGGGAGCCCTAACTACAATAGAAGGAGACATGTGGATAAGTAGATCATACGCTGATTGAACAGAGTAAGCACCATCATTTTCACCATAAAGACGAGTAGTATGGAGAGTTAATTACTTTTAGCTCACTGTTCCCTATTGTATCTCTTTCATACTTAGCTACTAGGACCCTTACTGAGAGAGAATCATCGCCCAACAGCAACCTCCACCTCCATTTACCAAGAAGCCAATTTGGGTCATTTAGGAGATTTTGTTTGTTCTATTCACTTGTCCCCTCCTCCTTGTGTTTGATATTAGGCGACAATATTAGATAGGTTCATCGCACTGGCTTGGAGTTCTCAAATTGGGCCGGTCAAACCGGCTTAACCCCCACGAGCCAAAACTCAAAAATAGCTTTGGTTGAGCCGGTTCATCCATCTATTATAAGGTTGTGTTTTTTCAGCCCTACTAAACCCAAAATACTTGGCCATTGGACCGGTGGGTTCAATACTTTAACAAAGAAACTACAAAAAAACATTCAAAAGGCATAAATAACAGACCGACCTGGCCGAGCCAAAATGACCCATTTTTTATTGCAAGCTCAGCTCAATTGGTAGTGGGAATGCATTGAGCTTGTACCTAAGCCTCAGGGTACAAGGTTCGATTCCCACGGAAGGCAAAAACTCTACATGGGGGGTAGAGAAGGTCATGAGTGCATTGCTGGGTAGCCTACTAAGTCAGAAAAGGGCCCAGGATGTTACAAAAAAAGGCGCCTTTTTTTGTAACATCCTGGGCCCTAGCTCAATTGGTAGTGGGAATGCATTGAGCTTGTACCTAAGCCTTAGGGTACAAGGTTCGATTCCCACGGAAGGCAAAAACTCTACATGGGGGTAGAGAAGATCATGAGTGCATCGCTGGGTAGCCTACTAAGTCAGAAAAGGGCCCAGGATCTCGTACTATGATACCTAAGACCGATTAATTATTTGTGGGAATAATTGGTCGTGTCTCGGGGATTTGTATGTCGGGAAAATTATCAAGAAAACCTCTTCTCCATTAAAGGGTGGCCTATTCATAGTAAAATGAGGAATTGGAGCCGAAGGGCAAATCTGTCTTTTCACACACCTAGTTATTAAAATATAATTATGAAGGTTATAATTATTTACGAACCGAAAGAATTGAGGAATTTCGGATTGGAGCCGGATTAATCGAGAAGTTTTGTACCGAAGAGAAAATTTGACACCTAACCTATGACTTAATGGGCTAGGGGTAGTTTGGTCTTTTCCCCATCATTTAAACCCCCCAGCCCATATCCATCTGGACCCCTCCCTCACACTTTTAAAAATAAAGAAATGTGCTCCAGCTGAGAAGAAAGAAGGGAAAACAGAAGGAGAAGAGGGAGAAGAGGGCGTGAAGTAGAGGAGGAAGAAGGAGGTGGATCACTCATCAAACCCAGCTGCATGTAAGTCTTCTAACCTTCCCTCTACTCCATTTTTGATTTCCAATCCATTGATACCACTTTCAAGACCAGATTCTCACCCACTCTATCCACCCCATTTTCAAACTTAAAGCTTCAATGGTGAAAGAGATGGAATGCTAAGATCTTTCCTGTTGCATGTTCATTTGGACATTAGGAAGTTGGAGTCTTGTGCTTGCATTTCATTTTGAAGTGAAGTCTAGCATGGTTGAGCTGCTGTCTTGAAGCTTGCAACTCAGTTGGTGTCTAACAAGAAGTGCTCGTTAGTTCTCTCGTTCCGGTCATTTCGCGTTTCGACGGAACTTCTAGAACGATCGTCAACGGGTGAGTTCTACTCACGGTTAGGGACGTTTTATGACCTTGGATAATTGTGTTTCGGTGCTGTGTCAAAATCCCAGTTTTGAACCATTAAAGGAATCGATTTCACTTTGAAACGAATTAAACGAATTTCCGGAAATTGTGAAACTATAGATGATTTCGAAATGATTCAGATTGTGATAATATACTGGAAATATATTCTGGGAATTTTCTGGGTTTCAGGTGATTGAGATTAGAAATCGAATTGGGCGAGAACGGAGAACGGAAATGAGAAAAATGTGAAATATTGGTAACAGACACAGGTCGCACGGATCGTGCGCCCCTAGGCACGGATCGTGCGCCTGCTTCTGGTACCTGAACGTGCGTGCACTACAGGACGCACGGGCCGTGCGCCCCTGGGCACGGACCGTGCGTATCCTTCTGGTAGGAATGGATAAATGAAGTACTTCACACACGGGTCGTGCGCCCCTGGGCACGAACCGTGCGTGAGGATCTGTCCCCGGTTTCTGTTTTCTCATTTCGTCGTTCCGTTTGATCCCGAACCTTTCCTAATCTCTTTCTCAATCATTTAAAAAGGAATTCCACTACTGAAAACCTTATTTTGAACTCATTCGACACATGATTTGAAAAAGAACTTTGAAAGCCCATTTGATCGAAAAACCGAAACCCTAGTACGCGTGTGAGTACACCGACTGATGGATTGACTGAATATATATGTTTATATATGTCAAATGAAAATGATTATAATGCCGGAGGTCTAAATTATGAATTCCTCAAAACGGGTTATAGATCGATATGGATATTGTTTATTCAATCTTTATGTAATTGATCCATTTGGTGATCGAAAAGATATAAATTATCTAACTCTCGAGAACTTGATGCGTATTGTCATACGTATTACGTTGGGTGACGACCCGACAAGTAGCATACTAGGAAGGGAAGTCATGAGCCCTCACCCTAGGCCCTGTATGTGTTTTGGCGTGGTCAATTCACGGGTTACCGGGATTAGCAGGCGTTGTGCAGCCGGTTTGTGCTAAAGTTAAACACGAATTTGCCAGGATTAGCAGTCGTTGTGCAGTCGGCAATTCGATTAATAAATAAGACTTTGTGCTAAGTTCAAAAACACGGATTTGCCGGGATTAGCAGTCGTTGTGCAGTCGGCAATTCGATTTAAAGATAAGACATTGTTATGTCAACTTTGGTAATAACGGTTTAATAAATTGAACCGAGTGTCAGTAAGGGGGCACGGCAGGACTCACTGAGATAATGTTATCTCACCCTATCCATATTTGTTGTTTTTTAGAGAAGCAAGGAAAAAGGAAGACTATTGTGCACGAGTAGTTGGTATACTCTTGGAGGTGCTGAAGACTTAGTCATTTGATCCTTTGTTCTTTTGTTGTCTTATTGGTTGTATAAACTTGTATTGATTATGAGTTATATGAACCGTTTTATGTTTCTGTTTGGTATTTGGACTTGGATATAGTTAATCCATTCGGTGTGGAACCGATAAACTTCTATTTTATGAAGTAATGTTATTCTGATTAGGTTTGTATTTCGGAAAAAGTTTGTATGTCCAATATTTAAACAGGAACTGTGTCCTCTGAATTTTCGCAATCTGTGCATCTTCGGTCTCTCTACATGTTAGAAATACCGGGGTGTTACATTTGGTATCAGAGCAGTTCGACCCAGTCGGACTTAGATGTTAAGAGTCTTTTACGTCTTCTAAGTCTGATTTTTCTTAGTATGCTATTAGACATTGAGCCTGATCAACTTAATACTTTGTGCATACTTCGCAGAATCATGGCTGGGTGAGGTAGGAGAAACCCACCTGTTGATCCTCATCAAGAATGGATGCAGAATGTCATCGAGACTCAGCAGAAGATGATGAATGACATGATGCTAATGCAACAGCAACAGATGGCTCAAATGGCTCAAATGCAGCAGATGCATCAGATGCCTCAACCACAACCAGCTGAGCCAGTCAATGTGCCAACACCTGAGGATCCCAACAGGGTGTATTTCCGGTTTCTGAAGATGAAACCCCCAACCTTCAAAGGAGGATCCGAGGCAATGAAAGCCCATTTCTGGGTGGATGCCATGGAACGGATCTTTGATACCTTGCAATGCAATGAAGGGGAAAAGGTAATTTGTGCTGCTAACGCTCTGGACGAGGATGCTCACACCTGGTGGGTTAATGCTCGTAGGATGCTACAAACTCAAGGAACTCCTCTTGAGTGGAATAACTTCAAGGAGTTGTTTTTGGGCCATTATTTTCCCGACTCCCAAAGACTAGACAAGCAGATGGAATTTCTGAGTTTGAAACAGGGAGAGATGACAGTTGGGGAATATGCTGCCAAATTTGAGAGGTTGTCACAATTCTATGAATTGGGGACCACCGCTCCTGATGATAAGTGGAAAATGGTGATGTTCAGACAAGGTCTTAGAGGCGATGTGAATCAAGGTCTCAGTTCTTATTCCATGACCACTTATCCTGCTTTGGTTCAACAAGCTCATTCAGCTGAGAGCGATCTTAAAAGGATGTATGCAGAGAGGAAAGATTTCTGGAAAGATAAGAAGAAGGGTAATGAACCAACTTCTTCAAACACGAAGTATAAAGGGAATTCAGATAAGGGGAAACGAGTACAGTCAAAAGACTCCGCAAGATATGACCGGTGTGATGTGTGCAAGAAATTTCATAAAGGCAAATGTCAGGTGGGACTGAACCAGTGTTACCTTTGCAAAGAAGTGGGCCATTATGCTAATAATTGTCCGTCAAGGAAAGCTTTCTTAGAGTCTCCTGATGCTCCGAGACAGGCTCGAGTCAACACCCTGGATGCTAAGACCATCAAACCAGCTGATAATCTTATAAGGGGTACAGGTTCTATCTTTCATCAAACTGTTAATATTCTGTATGACTCTGGTGCTACTCATTGTTTTATCTCTGAAGCATGTGCTGAACGGCTAGGATTAATGTATCTCCTATATCCGAGCCAATATCTATCCTTACTGCTGCAAAGGGTCGTGTGCGAACCCAATCATTATGCCTTAACTGTCTGCTCACCATAGGAGGCAGGGACTTTGTTGTTGATTTTATCTGTCTGCCTATGAGAGGAATGGAGATCGTGTTGGGAATGAATTGGATGACTTCCAATCACATTACGATTGACTGTTTCAATCGTGCAATTAATTTTCCTTCTGAAGTAGCTGAACATTCACTACCTGCAGATGATGGTGTTATTTCGTTCACTTCAGCCAGCCAGTCTCTATTCCAAGGTGCGGAAGCTTTTGTTGTTATTTTGTCTGCATCAACTGAAGCTGATTTGGATTTATCATCTACTCAAGTTGTTAATGAATTCTTAGATGTTTTTCCCGAGGAAGTCTCCTCTTTACCTCCGGAACGAGAGGTAGAATTCTCTATAGATTTGGCGCCTGGTGCAGGGCTGATATCCATAGCACCGTATAGGATGTCTCCTCTCGAACTGAAGGAATTGAAGTCCCAACTTGAGGAATTAATTTCCAAGAAGTTTATTCGACCGAGTGCTTCTCCATGGGGTGCTCCGGTATTGCTAGTCAAGAAGAAGGACGGAAGCATGAGATTATGCATAGACTACCGTCAGCTGAATAAAATCACTATCAAGAACAAGTATCCATTACCTAGGATAGATGATCTACTTGACCAACTTCGAGGTGCTAAAGTTTTCTCCAAAATTGATCTAAGGTCAGGGTACCATCAAATTCGGGTAAGAGCCTTAGACATTCCGAAGACTGCTTTTCGTACGAGGTACGGACACTACGAGTTTGTGGTGATGCCCTTCGGATTGACTAACGCTCCAGCCGTATTCATGGACTATATGAATAGAGTATTTCATTCCTACTTAGATCAGTTTGTGGTCGTCTTTATTGATGATATCTTGGTTTACTCAAAGTCAGTTGAGGAGCATGCCCAGCATCTTCGCTTTGTCCTAGGAGTACTCCGAGAGAAGAAGCTTTATGCTAAACCGTCGAAGTGTGACTTTTGGATGTCCGAAGTGAAGTTCTTGGGTCATGTGATTTCCCAGGAAGGGGTTGCAGTTGATCCTAGCAAGGTGGAAGCAGTGTTGAACTGGGAACGGCCGACGTCAGTGACTGAGATCCGAAGCTTTCTGGGTTTAGCTGGTTACTATAGAAGATTCATTGAAGGTTTTTCGCAATTGGCACTTCCGCTTACTCGATTGACTCGCAAAGGTCAACCGTTTACTTGGGATACCGATTGTGAAGAGTGCTTCCTTGGATTGAAAGAAAAGTTAACTTCTGCTCCAATCCTAATTCTTCCGGATCCGTCATTGGGATTTCAGATTTACAGTGATGCATCTGGGAAGGGTTTAGGATGTGTTCTCATGCAGAATCAACACGTTGTGGCCTATGCATCTAGGCAATTGAAGAATCATGAACGGAATTACCCAACTCATGACTTAGAGTTGGCGACTATTGTGTTTGCACTAAAGATTTGGAGACATTACCTTTACGGTTCTCGTTTCGAAGTTTTTAGTGATCACAAGAGCTTGAAGTATCTATTTGACCAAAAAGAGTTGAATAACAGACAGAGAAGGTGGACTGAATTTTTGAAGGACTACGACTTCGAATTGAAATATCACCCTGGGAAAGCCAATGTGGTAGCAGATGCTTTGAGCAGGAAGTCTATCCACATGGCAAGGTTAATGGTTCACGAGATGGCCTTGTTAGAGTCATTTAGAGACTTGAAGCTCAAGGTGATAAGAAAGAGGGACCGCATAGTGTTGCGGCATATACGGATAGCCAGTGTGCTAAGGGAACAAATCCGTGTAGCTCAAGAAGCCGATATGAAGTTACAGTCTCAGAAAGGATCGCCAGATTTTACTGAGGATAGTGACGGCATGATTTGCTTTAATGGGAGGGTTTGTGTTCCCGACGATGATGATATCAAAAGGCAAGTATTGGAAGAAGCTCATAGGAGTCGATACTCCGTACATCCGGGATCCACCAAGATGTACCGAGACTTGAAGTTAATGTATTGGTGGCCTGGGATGAAGGCCGAGGTGGCAGAATTTGTTTCACGGTGCTTAACTTGTCAGAAGGTTAAGGCGGAACACCGAAGACCGGGCGGTCAGTTACAACCGCTAAATGTGCCAGTCTGGAAATGGGAAGATATCTCAATGGACTTCGTTATGGGTTTGCCAAGGTCACAGGCCGGCAACGATTCTATTTGGGTAATAGTGGTCCGATTGACTAAGTCCGCTCACTTTATTCCCGTAGGTTCGACTTATAAAGTTTCCAGGCTAGCAGATGAATATGTGAAGAACATTATCAGACTGCATGGAATTCCAACGAGTATCGTGTCAGACCGAGATCCCAAGTTTACTTCCAGATTTTGGAGAACATTGAATGAAGCTTTGGGAACGAGAGTGCTGGTTAGCACTGCTTATCATCCTCAGACTGATGGTCAGACTGAGAGAACTATCCAGACTCTTGAGGACATGCTTCGGGCTTGTGTGCTCGACAGTGGGAGAAAATGGGAAGACCATCTTCCATTAGTAGAATTCTCCTACAACAACAGTTACCACTCCAGCATTGGAATGGCACCGTTTGAAGCACTTTATGGTAGAAAGTGTAGAACTCCGTTGTGTTGGTGGGAGATTGGTGAAGATAAGTTTTTGGGACCCGATATGGTTCGCGAGACTACTGAGAAGATCAAGTTAATTCGAGAAAGGATGAAGGTTGCTCAGAGTCGGCAGAAGAGCTATGCTGATAACCGAAGGAGACCATTGGAATTTGAGGTTGGTGATCATGCGTTCTTGAAAGTTTCTCCAACCATAGGCACCGGGAGAGCTTTGCGAGCGAAGAAGCTCAGTCCTCGATATGTTGGACATTTCCAAATCATTGAGCGAATTGGGCCAGTTGCTTATCGCCTTGCATTGTCTCCGGCCCTATCGAACCTCCATGATGTGTTCCACGTGTCTCAGTTGAGGAAGTATGCTCCCGATTTGCATCAGCCGCTGAGTGTTGATACAATTGACCTGCGACCAGATTTGTCATTTCAACCTTATCCTAGTTATATCTTGGAGCGTGGTGTGAAGACTCTGCGTTCAAGGTCAATTCCGATTGTCAAAGTAGTCTGGGATGGCTTTTCAGTCGAAGAGGCTACCTGGGAGCTGGAAGATGACATGCAGACTCGATATCCATATCTCTTCAATTGAAGTACGTCTTGTCAATTTTGAGGACAAAATTTTTAAAAGTTGGGGTGATTGTAACATCCCTAATTTTCTAAAGACTCGTACTATGATACCTAAGACCGATTAATTATTTGTGGGAATAATTGGTCGTGTCTCGGGGATTTGTATGTCGGGAAAATTATCAAGAAAACCTCTTCTCCATTAAAGGGTGGCCTATTCATAGTAAAATGAGGAATTGGAGCCGAAGGGCAAATCTGTCTTTTCACACCCCTAGTTATTAAAATATAATTATGAAGGTTATAATCATTTACGAACCGAAAGAATTGAGGAATTTCGGATCGGAGCCGGATTAATCGAGAAGTTTTGTACCGAAGAGAAAATTTGACACCTAACCTATGACTTAATGGGCTAGGGGTAGTTTGGTCTTTTCCCCATCATTTAAACCCCCCAGCCCATATACATCTGGACCCCTCCCTCACACTTTTAAAAATAAAGAAATGTGCTCCAGCTGAGAAGAAAGAAGGGAAAACAGAAGGAGAAGAGGGAGAAGAGGGCGTGAAGTAGAGGAGGAAGAAGGAGGTGGATCACTCATCAAACCCAGCAGCATGTAAGTCTTCTAACCTTCCCTCTACTCCATTTTCGATTTCCAATCCATTGATACCACTTTCAATACCAGATTCTCACCCACTCTATCCACCCCATTTTCAAACTTAAAGCTTCAATGGTGAAAGAGATGGAATGCTAAGATCTTTCCTGTTGCATGTTCATTTGGACATTAGGAAGTTGGAGTCTTGTGCTTGCATTTCATTTTGAAGTGAAGTCTAGCATGGTTGAGCTGCTGTCTTGAAGCTTGCAACTCAGTTGGTGTCTAGCAAGAAGTGCTCGTTAGTTCTCTCGTTCCGGTCATTTCGCGTTTCGACGGAACTTCTAGAACGATCGTCAACGGGTGAGTTCTACTCACGGTTAGGGACGTTTTATGACCTTGGATAATTGTGTTTCGGTGCTGTGTCAAAATCCCAGTTTTGAACCATTAAAGGAATCGATTTCACTTTGAAACGAATTAAACGAATTTCCGGAAATTGTGAAACTATAGATGATTTCGAAATGATTCAAATTGTGATTATATACTGAAAATATATTCTGGGAATTTTCTGGGTTTCAGGTGATTGAGATTAGAAATCGAATTGGGCGAGAACGGAGAACGGAAATGAGAAAAATGTGAAATATTGGTAACAGACACAGGTCGCACGGATCGTGCGCCCCTAGGCACGGATCGTGCGCCTGCTTCTGGTACCTGAACGTGCGTGCAATACAGGACGCACGGGTCGTGCGCCCCTGGGCACGGACCGTGCGTATCCTTCTGGTAGGAATGGATAAATGAAGTACTTCACACACGGGTCGTGCGCCCCTGGGCACGAACCGTGCGTGAGGATCTGTCCCCGGTTTCCGTTTTCTCATTTCGTCGTTCCGTTTGATCCCGAACCTTTCCTAATCTCAGACGAATCACATTTCCGTGCTCAATTTTCAGAAAATCCATCGTGAGTACCAGAACCTCACGCACGATCCGTGCGTGGCTACCAGTATTTCAGAAAAGTCAGTTTTCGTGTTTTCTTGTTCATTCCGATCATTCCCGTATCCATTCCGATTCACATCCGAACTTAATAATACATCAAAACAGTCATGGAAACCAATCAATCATCATCAACCAATCAACAACATAACAACAATCAACGATTTAACGTAATCAAACACATAATTTAACGATTCATCCAAGTTTTCATAAAACGGTTCAATACCGGTTTTCATAACTTACGAGACCAAAACTCGAAACACAACACACATGACCATAACATCCTAGTGAGTATATAACTCACCTATTTGCCGAGACTTCAATGATTCAACCGTTCCCGAGAACCACGAACTCTCCTCGGACTCGATCACAACACCGACTCACGAACTTTCTCCGGAATCGCTCCAAAGCTGCAAGGATGGGCTGATCGAACCTAGCTTCTCCCCACTTCGAATCTAGCTATCAAATGATCTCCCTAATGCTTGCTATGGTTTCTAGATCAAAGTGTGAAGCTCAAACCTCACATGCAACACTCTTCACTTCCATTTTGAGATTGAGGTTCATCAATGGTGAATTGGAGATGGATGGGTTGCAGCTTGCAAAAGTGGTATCAATGGGAAGAGGAAGGGAAATGATGAAGGATGGTGGTGAGAAACAGGACATGCATGGAATTTCTGAGGAACCCTTCCCTCTTCTTCTCCTACCTCACGCTCTCCTCTCCTCTCCCTCTCAATCTTGCTGTTTTCTTTTTCTTGGTAATGAAGTGTGTTTTTTTTTTTCACTTGGTCCAGCTGAGTGGGGCATATAAGGGGCATGGAAAAAGGCTAAATTACCCTTTACTTAAACATTTCATTCCCTATGACTCCCTCAACCCTAATCACCCTAACTTAGCATAATTAAATTCCCAATCACACACAATTTCATACATAATAAATCAAACAAGTCATTTTCAATTTAGTGTGCTAGGGGAGGGGAAGTCATGAGCCCTATGAACCTAGGCCCCTTGAGGTTTGCCCACTAGTGATTAGTGGATTGGGTTCACCGGAAGCTTATTTTGCCAAGTGACCGGTGACACGCTAATAATCATTGTTAGGCTCAGTGATTGAGCATAGTTCATGGTTAGGCTCAGTGATTGAGCATAGTTCATTGTTAGGCTCAGTGATTGAGATTAGTTCAGCCACATAGTCAACTTTGAGGACTATGAGTTTTGAGTTTTGAATAATGAATCAAGCATAATTGAACCGAGAGAGTTAGTAAGGGGTCTCGATAGAACTCACTGAGACAAGTTGTCTCACCCAATCCATTGTTGTTGTTTTTCAGTTAAGCAGGGAAAGTTGAAGACCGTGAGGCACGGCTATGGAGACGCTTGAAGAATTGCTGACGACATTCCTTTTGTTATGTTATGTATCTTTGTATTTCAGTTTCCTTTGTATCTCTGTATATTTGTATTCTGTACCTTAGATATACGATTGTACGACTCATTTTTGTAACAGCCCAACCCTTTTACCTACTCATTTTCGGCTTATGGCATTGGCACTGTCACTCATGACCTTCTCCACCCCCCCCTGTGGAGTTTTTGCCTTCCAGGGGAATCGAACCATGTACCCTGCGGCTCAAGTACATGCTCAATGCATTCCCACTACCAATTGAGCTACTAGATCAATTGGTAGTGGGAATGCATTGAGCATGTACTTGAGCCCCAGGGTACATGGTTCGATTCCCACGGAAGGCAAAAACTCCACAGGGGGGTGGAGAAGGTCATGAGTGACAGTGCCAATGCCATAAGCCGAAAATGAGTAGGTAAAAGGGTTGGGCTGTTACAAAAAAAAGGCGCCTTTTTTTTTTCACTTGGTCCAGCTGAGGGGGGCATATAAGGGGCAAGGAAAAAGGCTAAAATACCCTTTACTTAAACATTTCATTCCCTATGACTCCCTCAACCCCAATCACCCTAACTTACCATAATTAAATTCCCAATCACACACAATTTCATACTTAATAAATCAAACAAGTCATTTTCAATTTAAATAATTTCAATCAATTCAATAAATCACTAATAATTAAAAATTATGCTACTATAATTAAATAGTAAAAAATTAGGGGATGTTACATTCACCCCAACTTTTAAAAATTTTGTCCTCAAAATTGGACTAAGAAATACCTTTTGCCGAACTGTCGCCAGCTTTGCCTTTCTGAGCGTCCATCACATAGATTCTTCCACTGGCGGGAGTTGCATTCTCTTCTCTGCTCCTTTTCTTCGCCGGACACTCGTGAGCGTAATGCCCTTCGCCTTTGCAGTAATAACACATAGTTGACCCCAGGCGACACTCTCCACCGTGAGGCTTTCCGCATTTCGAACACTTAACGAACCTTGGAGATTCGGACACCACTGCTTGCTTTCCTTTGTTAGAGTTACCCTTTGGCTCTTCACTTGAGGTTGGCAATTCCACTGCCTTTTTCTTTTCCTTCCGATAAGCTTTCCTTTCTCCGTACATTCTGTTGAGATCTGCCTCTGCAACATAAGCTTGCTGCACCAATCCAGCATAACTAGTCATAGCATAAGAGCTAAGACCTTGGGCCACATCAGCACGAAGACTTGCCCTATACATCTTCATCTTCCACTCATCATTCGGAGCATGCTTTGCCAATTGATAAAACTGTGACAACCTTTCGAACTTGGCGGTGAACTCACCCACCGACATCACTCCTTGCCTCAAATTGATAAACTCGGCTTGCTTGCTTAACTTCATCACCAGAGGGAAAAAGTGACCAATAAACATCTCCTTGAAGTTAACCCAGTACTACTCTCGCCCAAGCACGCTTAACTGCGGAGTTCTGATGGGATTCGGTGCATTAGTGCTGGTATGATCGCACCTGATTTCATGATATTAATATGTTTCCATCCTTGGGAAACCTTGAGGAGTGGATTAGAAGGGACTTAGGACATAGTTTGAAATTGGGTACCAGCAAGAGACACACGAGTAGCTGAAGCTTTTGTTATGCTCTAAATAAATCCACATAATAAATAAAATGCCTCATATGTAACATCCCTAATTTTTAAAGACTCGTACTATGATGCCTAAGGCCGAGTAATTATTTGTGGGAATAATTGGTCGTGTCTCGGGGATTAATAGTCGAGGAAAAGTCCAAAGAAATCCTACTCTACATTTAATTGTGGCTTAGTCATAATTTAATTGAACAATTCCGCTGAAGGGTAAAATCGTCATTTCACCTCACATCGAAGACGTATCAATTGAGTGAGCATTTAGTCTCGACTCGAATGAGGATTAGTCGAGAAAACCTATGCCGAGCGGAAAGCCATTAGATTATTGGGGTTTTAGCTTCAAAACTAAGACTTAATGGGCCAAGGGCAATTTGGTCTTTTCCACCCAATTAAAACCCTAAGCCCCTTGAAACATAACCCTTCTCATCCTCATTCCCATTTTTCAGCTGAAGTTCAGAAAAATAGATAGAGAAAGAAAGAGAGTGGAGAAAATGGAGAGGAAGAGGAGGAGAAGCAAGAGAGTGGAGAAAGAGGGAATGGATCAACACCCAAGCTTCATGCATGTAAGTAATTTTTGTACCATTCTCCTCCATTTTCCAAGCCCTTTCCATTGATACCCCCTTCTGATAGCTCAGTCACCTTCCTCACCCTTCTACCATTTTCGAATTCCAAAGCTTCATCTTGACCAACAATGGAGTTTTATGCTTTCCTTGAAATTGCATGTTCAAGTTTAAGCTTGAGGGAGTCAAAACTGAAGATGCATGGCTGATTTTAATGCATTAGGGTGAAGTCCAGTAGCTTTGTTCTGTATTGGAATGTTTAGGTTAGCTACTGGAGCTCAAATTCGTGATAGCAAGTGATTGAGGATGATGATGATCAATTCAACAGAAATTCTGGGTAAAACCCGTATGGTATACCTTCGGTGATTTCATTGTATCTCCCTGTACACAACTCCGATGATCGTGATTCTTGTTTATCTGGAAAGTAGACAAAACGCTCTTCATTTTGGGCACAAGAACCGTATGATTTCATGGAGAAATGAAGGAGATATCATGTCCCCAAGTTACGGTTCCAGAATCAAACACTGTCCTGGACCAGTCACCTTGTTTTGTTAATATCTCCCAAACCACTGGATGCATGCGTGTGAATCCTTGACCATTTGAAAGTAGACAAAATCCTCTTCAGAATGGGCACTGATTTGAAGGAGTTTGGTTGCGAATTGACATAGTTATGGCTGTTACAAAAGTGTGCATTGATTCTGGAAAACAAAAGAAGAAGCTGGAAATGTGATTCGTCGGATTTGGGATTCGAGTTGTCAAGTCGCGCGAGACGTCAATTCTATCCATCGGAGATGAAGTCAGTATCAAGAGGGGTGTTGGTTGCGTAATTCAGTTGCGGAGGCATTCGGAGCGGGTACGTGACTACGAGGATTGTTCGAGTGGTTACGGTCCGGTCGTCCGTGCTCCGGCGTGATTTCTCGCGAGATCGTCAACCGGGTGAGTTCTACTCACGGATAGGGATATTTTTCGTGTCTTGAAATTTTATCGGTTTGAGTCTTAAGGCAATTATCAGTTTTCGAAAGATTTTGGAACCGAAAACCGTTTTTGAGCAACATCGCGTTTTTTACGGTTTTTATTGAATTGTTGAACAATTTACGAAATTGTGAATTTAAGCGCTTTCACTGGAATATGGTCTGGAATGTTGTTTATTAAATCTGCTTTCAGGTTGGATTACGATCGGAATTTGATTTGGGCGAGAAATGGAAAGCGGAATGAGAAACTAGAATTCAGTAACAGAACAGGCCGCACGGGTCGTGCGCCCCTGGGCACGGACCGTGCGCCCTCTTCGGGTTGGCTGTGTGATTTTGGTAAATCACGCACGGGTCGTGCGCCCCTGGGCACGGACCGTGCGTGAGCTGCTGTTACCGGACTCCGATTTCTCATTTCGTCGCTCCTTTCGATCCTGAATCACTTCTAATCTTCTTCCCAACCAATTTTAAGGATATTGCCTTACTGACAACCGTATTTTGAACTTATTCAATTCATGATTGTGAAAAAGAGTTTCAAAAGCATATTTGATTAAAAAACCAAAACCCTAGTATACGTGTGGGTACACCGTCTGATGGACTGACTGAATATATATGTTATATATGTCAATTGAACAAAATTATAATGCCGGAGGTCTAATTTATGAATTCCTCAAAACGGATTATAGATCGATATGGATATTGTTTATCCAATTGCTATGCGAATGATCCTTTGGTGATCGAAAAGATATAAATTATCTAATGAACTTTTATGACTGATCCTTTGGTGATCGAAAAAGATATAAATTATCTAACTCTCGAGAATTTGATGCGTATTGTCATATGTATCGCGTTGGGTGACGACCCGACAAGTAGCATACTAGGAAGGGAAGTCATGAGCCCTCACCCTAGGCCCTGAATGTGTTTTGGCGTGGTCAATTCACGGGTTACCGGGATTAGCAGGCGTTGTGCAGCCGGTTTGTGCTAAGATTAAACACGAATTTGCCGGGATTAGCAGTCGTTGTGCAGTCGGCAATTCGATTAAAAGTTTAAGAACACGAATTTGCCGGGATTAGCAGTCGTTGTGCAGTCGGCAATTCGATTAATAAATAAGACTTTGTGCTAAGGTTAAACACGAATTTGCCGGGATTAGCAGTCGTTGTGCAGTCGGCAATTCGATTAATAAATAAGACTTTGTGCTAAGGTTAAACACGAATTTGCCGGGAGCAGTCGTTGTGCAGTCGGCAATTCGATTAAAAGTTTAAGAACACGAATCGCCGAGATTAGCAGTCGTTGTGCTGTCGGCAATTCGATTAATAAATAAGACATTGTTATGTCAACTTTGGTTGTAACGGTTTAATAAATTGAACCGAGTGTCAGTGAGGGGGCACGGTAGGACTCACTGAGACAAGTTGTCTCACCCAATCCATATTTGTTGTTTTTACAGAGAACAGGTTATAAGGACAGCAGGCGGCACAGTTAGTCATCAGGCTCGAGGAGAAGTTGGAGATGTAATCTTCCATCTATGTTTTGGATTATTTCTGATGTAGTCTCTGTATTCGATCTTATGACTCGAACTTGTATCAGGTTATATTTTTATAGTTTCCGCTGTTTCTTGTAAAGATGTATATCTGAACAGGAATTTTTATACTCTGATTTATACCAAATTGTATATTTAGGTATTTCATGGTTAAAGAAATACCGGGGTGTTACATTTGGTATCAGAGCGGTTCGGCCTTGTCGGACGTAGTGACCTTCGGGTCAAGAATATAGGATCGAGTCAGCTAGGGACTTAGACAATTATATGTCAGACCTTTTTAGTATATTATGTGACGTATTGAGTCAGGATCCACTCAATGTTTCATGTAAGTTACTGAAAATTATGACAGATAGTTGCCTCAGCCCCGAAAATGTCCAAAACCCTACACCATAGGATTCTCAGCCTTCTCGTTTCATCAGAGCGCGTAGCAGCAGTAGAGGGCTACATATGACATCTGGAAACCATGATGGACATCCGCGATGGTTCGAGGAAACTGTGGGCGGCTGTTCAGTAAACGAATCGGATGCGGCTGTGAGTCGTGGCATGAAACGTCTTAGATCTTATCGAGAAGTACAAATCAAGCGAAACCATTGTGCGGCAGTAACGTCAGTGTACTGAAATCTGTCAGATTAGTTAACACCCGAAACCCTGACCTTTATTTTAGTCAGCGTATCAGTTTTGAAATATCGTTTTCATCATAAATCTCACCTTCTGGAGTAAGTCAATCCCAGTTTAGGTATCACTTGAGGAAGTCCCTCCAGAAAATTTCGAGTACAGATTCCGATTCTTCTTCTTCCGAGACACAATGTGATAGATAATAAAGCTAACTGAGTAAAGATACTCCGTTGTCAGTATTGACTAGTGGAATCATAAGTGCCGATCAGGTTAAGTCCCGATCAGGAATTATGAATCAGATCCTTCAAAGCAGATCAGTATGTGGAATCGGTAGAAGTGACCTTATTTCAATCCGCTGCCGGAAGCATTCCGATCACGGTCTGTGAGAAATTCTCGTTAGTCTTCCGAATCATTTTGTTTGTAACTTCTGCTCCGGAACTCCGATTTTTATGTTCCAAGAGGCGTTGGAAAGCTAACAGAAATATCTACACCGATGAATGGGTTGTGAACCGTATCTTCAATTGTATTTTGAAGTGTACCTCTGTTTTAAATCTGAACCGTAAACTCTAAGCATTTGTGGAATGTGAACCTCCCTGTTGTACGGGAAATTGGTAAAAGAATCTCCAATCAGTCAGTTTAGACTCCTAGAACCCGTCCTGAAACTATATTGATTAATGTAATGTAATAATTATGTCTGGATAGTCACAGAAGTTCGGAAAGAAGCTGGGCCAAGGAAAATTTTAAAGGATAAATCCAATTTCAACGAATCAATACGGAGACACTCATGGCGTGCTCGTGTGATTCCCGAAATAACTTTTGTTTTCAAAATCCCCTGGTGCCACCGCAATTTCAATTTCGTGACTAATCCGAGAATAATTACTACATTGCAGTTAATCGAGAAACCAAGGATTTGAATAGGATGGCACTAAATTGTAACTTCTAAAGAAAACCTTATGTCATTCTAGTAAGATTCCTAATATCGAAATTCGCACCTCCTTAAGGTCCGAGTAATCAATACCTATGAAAGATAGGTATCAAAATTCAAAGCCTAGTTGATCTAGAAAGACAACTGTGATTGGATAAGTCGTTAACTTAGACAATCCTGAATAACGCGCCCTTATCATTATTTTGGGTTAGTTAAAACATCGGTTGTACCGGTAACTACCTGAGATGCTAGAAATGTTTCTAAGATAACCGAAGACGTGGGTTACTCAAACGTTTGCTCGGAAGTAATGGAAGCTAGGTAACACGTGAATATAATTGCTAGTTGGAGAGGTGTCAAGCCATGTTAGGGCAATCATCTTTTGGCAGTTCTAGTGCTCAAGCTTCCGCTACTGTAGTGGAACTCCAATCGTTAATCTTGAGTTCGTTAAAATCAATAGTAAATTGTTATGACTTTGATCCATCGGATGGATCGAAGCTAGTTTCACCATTCTAATAATCTATCGGCAAGATGTCAATCAAGCAAGTATGTGCTGAATTCGGAGTTGTCCGATTGTGGTCCAGCACACGATGCTTTTCTAAGAATCCAATGAGTTGAGTACCTATAATGTTTTTACCTTTTCACCTTCTACACCCGTTTGATGGTAGAGTGACTGAGGATGAACCGTATGTCGGTCGGAGACTAAATGATTGGACAGTGACTGTATGACACATGAGTCCTTGATAGTGAACTTTATAACCTTTGTGTAGTCTCTTGAGACGGTCAAGTCGTGTCTGTTTTTCATCATGAAATACGACCCTTGTTTTTAATCTCGAAATTTTGTCTTGGACCGATTCGAGAAAGGAATTGAAAAGAAGTGAATTGAATCGAGTGGAATAGCGGCTTGAGAAGAATTTTTAAAGCAAATACCCGCTTTCTTTTCGGCTCAATGTCCCTCCCGATCCCTTCCTCGAACGAACCTAATTATTTTGTTTTAATAGAACCGAACTCAAGCACGATAAAAGTTTGCGAGATTTTGATCGCACAAATGGTTGACTCCAACGAAATAACACCTTTATTCTCACTTTCGAACTTGCAAATTTAAAAATTTGAGAATGAGATTCCGCTTTATTGAAACGTCGTGCATCGAGTAAGGTCAGTTATAAGTTGGGGTGAATTATCGTTCTGGATAGTCGTAATTTTTTTTTTAAACTATCGCTATTAGAAACCCCATTGAAAAGAATTTTCATTCAAATGAAACTATTGTACTTTCAAGTTTTGGAACTGATTTAATGAAAGAATATATCACCACTATTGTATAGTTTTATTGGTCATGTTACAAAAAAAAGGCGCCTTTTTTTTTTGTATCAGAACAATATCGCGTTTTTACGGTTTTTATGGAATTGTTGAACAATTTGCGAAATTGTGATTTTAAGTGCTTTCACTGGAATATGGTCTGGAATGTTGTTTATTAAATCCGTTTTCAGGTTGGAGAACGATCGGAATTCGATTTGGGCGAGAAATGGAAAGCGGAATGAGAAACTAGAATTCTGTAACAGAACAGGCCGCACGGGTCGTGCGCCCCTGGGCACGGACCGTGCGCCCTCTTCGGGTTGGCTGTGTGGTTTTGGTAAATCACGCACGGGCCCTTTTCTTACTTAGTAGGCTACCCAGCAATGCACTCATGACCTTCTCTACCCCCCATGTAGAGTTTTTGCCTTCCGTGGGAATCGAACCTTGTACCCTGAGGCTTAGGTACAAGCTCAATGCATTCCCACTACCAATTGAGCTAGCTCAATTGGTAGTGGGAATGCATTGAGCTTGTACCTAAGCCTCAGGGTTCAAGGTTCGATTCCCACGGAAGGCAAAAACTCTACATGGGGGGTAGAGAAGATCATGAGTGCATCGCTGGGTAGCCTACTAAGTAAGAAAAGGGCGTTACATAACTTAACATGAAAATGCATAAAGCGTTCTTACACCACTCAACTAGTGTTCAATACCAAAATAGAAAGTGCGCGGAAGCGATTTACAACTTGATAACATAAGTCGTACAATCGTACATACTAAGGATCTGAATACAAGTACAAAGGAAACTGAAATACAAGACATAAAGAAATAAAGATAGCGGCTGCTCCTCAAGCATCTCCATGACCATGCCTCATCATCTTCAACTTAGCCTGCAATTCTGAAAAACAACAACATGGATTGGGTGAGACAACTTGTCTCAGTGAGTTCTATCGAGACCCCTTACTAATTCTCTCGATTCAATTATGCTTGATTCATTATTCAAAACTCAAAACTCATAGTCCTCAAAGTTGACTATGTGGCTGAACTAATCTCAATCACTGAGCCTAACAATGAACTATGCTCAATCACTGAGCCTAACCATGAACTATGCTCAATCACTGAGCCTAACAATGATTATTAGCGTGTTACCGGTCACTTGGCAAAATAAGCTTCCGGTGAACCCAATCCACTAATCACTAGTGGGCAAACCTCAAGGGGCCTAGGTTCATAGGGCTCATGACTTCCCCTCCCCTAGCACACTAAATTGAAATAGGGTCGTCACCCTAACCTGATGTATATATATTGATATACCTCGAACAATGAGCAGTGAACAATGATCTGTAAACATGATAGTGAGCTTATACTTAACATGATCTTAATCTTAACCTAATTTTATACTTAGCATGATCTTATCATTAGGTGATCTCACACGGAATTACTAACGTTGTTAACTTCATTTATAACTATCCATTACCTAGTTCGCATCATAATGTATCGCCCATACTCAACATTATGATAATCTAACTTAGTCATAATCGGTCTCATAAATACCACATTGGCCATCACATAAGCAAGGACATGAACATAACATAAAACTACTTCGATCGCACTTGATTTCATGATATTAATATGTTTCCATCCTTGGGAAACCTTGAGGAGTGGATTAGAAGGGAACTTAGGACCAATCGGAATGACTTAGGACATAGTTTGAAATTGGGTACCAGCAAGAGACACACGACCCGTGCGCCTTGGCGCACGATCCGTGCTCAGTTTTCAGAAAATCCATCGTGAGTACCTGAACCTCACGCACGATCCGTGCCCAGGGGCGCACGATCCGTGCGTGGCTACCAGTATTTCAGAAAAGTCAGTTTTCGTGTTTTCTTGTTCATTCCGATCGTTCCCGTATCCATTCCGATTCACATCCGAACTTAATAATACATCAAAACAGTCATGGAAACCAATCAATCATCATCAACCAATCAACAACATAACAACAATCAACGATTTAACGTAATCAAACACATAATTTAACGATTCATCCAAGTTTTCATAAAACGGTTCAATACCGGTTTTCATAACTTACGAGACCAAAACTCGAAACACAACACACATGACCATAACATCCTAGTGAGTATAGAACTCACCTATTTGCCGAGACTTTAATGATTCAACCGTTCCCGAGAACCACGAACTCTCCTCGGACTCGATCACAACACCGACTCACGAACTTTCTTCGGAATCGCTCCAAAGCTGCAAGGATGGGCTGATCGAACCTAGCTTCTCCCCACTTCGAATCTAGCTATCAAATGATCTCCCTAATGCTTGCTATGGTTTCTAGATCAAAGTGTGAAGCTCAAACCTCACATGCAACACTCTTCACTTCCATTTTGAGATTGAGGTTCATCAATGGTGAATTGGAGATGGATGGGTTGCAGCTTGCAAAAGTGGTATCAATGGGAAGAGGAAGGGAAATGATGAAGGATGGTGGTGAGAAACAGGACATGCATGGAATTTCTGAGGAACCCTTCCCTCTTCTTCTCCTACCTCACGCTCTCCTCTCCTCTCCTTCTCAATCTTGCTGTTTTCTTTTTCTTGGTAATGAAGTGTGTGTTTTTTTTTCACTTGGTCCAGCTGAGGGGGGCATATAAGGGGCATGGAAAAAGGATAAAATACCCTTTACTTAAACATTTCATTCCCTATGACTCCCTCAACCCTAATCACCCTAACTTAGCATAATTAAATTCCCAATCACACACAATTTCATACTTAATAAATCAAACAAGTCATTTTCAATTTAAATAATTTCAATCAATTCAATAAATCACTAATAATTAAAAATTATGCTACTATAATTAAATAGTAAAAAATTAGGGGATGTTACATTCACCCCAACTTTTAAAAATTTTGTCCTCAAAATTTGACTAAGAAATACCTTTTGCCGAACTGTCGCCAGCTTTGCCTTTCTGAGCGTCCATCACATAGATTCTTCCACTGGCGGGAGTTGCATTCTCTTCTCTACTCCTTTTCTTCCCCGGACACTCGTGAGCGTAATGCCCTTCGTCTTTGCAGTAATAACACATAGTTGACCCCAGGCGACACTCTCCACCGTGAGGCTTTCCGCATTTCGAACACTTAACGAACCTTGGAGATTCGGACACCACTGCTTGCTTTCCTTTGTTAGAGTTACCCTTTGGCTCTTCACTTGAGGTTGGCAATTCCACTGCCTTTTTCTTTTCCTTCCAATAAGCTTTCCTTTCTTCGTACATTCTGTTGAGATCTGCCTCTGCAACATAAGCTTGCTGCACCAATCCAGCATAACTAGTCATAGCATAAGAGCTAAGACCTTGGGCCACATCAGCACGAAGACTTGCCCTATACATCTGCATCTTCCACTCATCATTCGGAGCATGCTTTGCCAATTGATAAAACTGCGACAACCTTTCGAATTTGGCGGTGAACTCACCCACCGACATCTCTCCTTGCCTCAAATTGATAAACTCGGCTTGCTTGCTTAACTTCATCACCGGAGGGAAAAGTGACCAATAAACATCTCCTTGAAGTTAACCCAGGTAACCGGAGTTCCCTGGTTCACCATCAAATCATGAGCGTTGGTCCACCAGGTTTGAGCATCTTCCTCGAGCATATGGGCGGCAAAGAGAACCTTCTCTTCTTCGCTGCAATGAAGAGTCCTAAAAATCTTCTCCATCGAATCCAGCCAGAAATGTGATACCATCACCTCGGGCCCTCCCTTGAAACTTTGAGGATTCATCTTCTGGAAACGAAAGTACGCCCTATTCGGATCTTCCAGAGGAGGTTGTTGAACATTCAGTTGTTGCTGATTCATCCTCTCATGATGCATCTGGGCCATTTGAGCCATCTGCTGCTGCTGCATTTGCATCATGTCATTCATCATCTTCTGTTGCGTCTCGATGACGTTCTGCATCCATTCGGTATTAGGATCAACAGGGACGCTTCTCCTACTTCCACCAGCCATGATTCTGCGAAATATGCACAAAGTGTTTAGTTGATCAGGCTAAACGTCTAATAGCATACTAAGAGGAATCACACTTAGAGGACTTAAGAGACTCATGATTCTAAGCCCGACTGGGTCGAACTGCTCTGATACCAATTGTAACACCCCGATAATTTCTAACTTGTAGAAATTACCGAAATGCACTACTGGCATACATCAAAGTACCTCCTGTTTTAAATACTGAACACCTACTAATACTTGATGCTAAAAACCATCAAGCGCGTTACATAACTTAACATGAAAATGCATAAAGCGTTCTTACACCACTCAACTAGTGTTCAGTACCAAAATAGAAAGTGCGCGGAAGCGATTTACAACTTGATAACATAAGTCGTACAATCGTACATACTAAGGATCTGAATACAAGTACAAAGGAAACTGAAATACAAGACATAAAGAAATAAAGATAGCGGCTGCTCCTCAAGCATCTCCATGACCATGCCTCATCATCTTCAACTTAGCCTGCAATTCTGAAAAACAACAACATGGATTGGGTGAGACAACTTGTCTCAGTGAGTTCTATCGAGACCCCTTACTAATTCTCTCGATTCAATTATGCTTGATTCATTATTCAAAACTCAAAACTCATAGTCCTCAAAGTTGACTATGTGGCTGAACTAATCTCAATCACTGAGCCTAACAATGAACTATGCTCAATCACTGAGCCTAACCATGAACTATGCTCAATCACTGAGCCTAACAATGATTATTAGCGTGTTACCGGTCACTTGGCAAAATAAGCTTCCGGTGAACCCAATCCACTAATCACTAGTGGGCAAACCTCAAGGGGCCTAGGTTCATAGGGCTCATGACTTCCCCTCCCCTAGCACACTAAATTGAAATAGGGTCGTCACCCTAACCTGATGTATATATATTGATATACCTCGAACAATGAGCAGTGAACAATGATCTGTAAACATGACAGTGAGCTTATACTTAACATGATCTTAATCTTAACCTAATTTTATACTTAGCATGATCTTATCATTAGGTGATCTCACACGGAATTACTAACGTTGTTAACTTCATTTATAACTATCCATTACCTAGTTCGCATCATAATGTATCGCCCATACTCAACATTATGATAATCTAACTTAGTCATAATCGGTCTCATAAATACCACATTGGCCATCACATAAGCAAGGACATGAACATAACATAAAACTACTTCGATCGCACTTGATTTCATGATATTAATATGTTTCCATCCTTGGGAAACCTTGAGGAGTGGATTAGAAGGGACTCAGGACCAATCGGAATGACTTAGGACATAGTTTGAAATTGGGTACCAGCAAGAGACACACGACCCGTGCGCCTTGGCGCACGATCCGTGCTCAGTTTTCAGAAAATCCATCGTGAGTACCTGAACCTCACGCACGATCCGTGCCCAGGGGCGCACGATCCGTGCGTGGCTACCAGTATTTCAGAAAAGTCAGTTTTCGTGTTTTCTTGTTCATTCCGATCGTTCCCGTATCCATTCCGATTCACATCCGAACTTAATAATACATCAAAACAGTCATGGAAACCAATCAATCATCATCAACCAATCAACAACATAACAACAATCAACGATTTAACGTAATCAAACACATAATTTAACGATTCATCCAAGTTTTCATAAAACGGTTCAATACCGGTTTTCATAACTTACGAGACCAAAACTCGAAACACAACACACATGACCATAACATCCTAGTGAGTATAGAACTCACCTATTTGCCGAGACTTTAATGATTCAACCGTTCCCGAGAACCACGAACTCTCCTCGGACTCGATCACAACACCGACTCACGAACTTTCTTCGGAATCGCTCCAAAGCTGCAAGGATGGGCTGATCGAACCTAGCTTCTCCCCACTTCGAATCTAGCTATCAAATGATCTCCCTAATGCTTGCTATGGTTTCTAGATCAAAGTGTGAAGCTCAAACCTCACATGCAACACTCTTCACTTCCATTTTGAGATTGAGGTTCATCAATGGTGAATTGGAGATGGATGGGTTGCAGCTTGCAAAAGTGGTATCAATGGGAAGAGGAAGGGAAATGATGAAGGATGGTGGTGAGAAACAGGACATGCATGGAATTTCTGAGGAACCCTTCCCTCTTCTTCTCCTACCTCACGCTCTCCTCTCCTCTCCTTCTCAATCTTGCTGTTTTCTTTTTCTTGGTAATGAAGTGTGTGTTTTTTTTCACTTGGTCCAGCTGAGGGGGGCATATAAGGGGCATGGAAAAAGGCTAAAATACCCTTTACTTAAACACTTCATTCCCTATGACTCCCTCAACCCTAATCACCCTAACTTGGCATAATTAAATTCCCAATCACACACAATTTCATACTTAATAAATCAAACAAGTCATTTTCAATTTAAATAATTTCAATCAATTCACTAAATCACTAATAATTAAAAATTATGCTACTATAATTAAATAGTAAAAAATTAGGGGATGTTACATTCACCCCAACTTTTAAAAATTTTGTCCTCAAAATTGGACTAAGAAATACCTTTTGCCGAACTGTCGCCAGCTTTGCCTTTCTGAGCGTCCATCACATAGATTCTTCCACTGGCGGGAGTTGCATTCTCTTCTCTGCTCCTTTTCTTCCCCGGACACTCGTGAGCGTAATGCCCTTCGTCTTTGCAGTAATAACACATAGTTGACCCCAGGCGACACTCTCCACCGTGAGGCTTTCCGCATTTCGAACACTTAACGAACCTTGGAGATTCGGACACCACTGCTTGCTTTCCTTTGTTAGAGTTACCCTTTGGCTCTTCACTTGAGGTTGGCAATTCCACTGCCTTTTTCTTTTCCTTCCAATAAGCTTTCCTTTCTTCGTACATTCTGTTGAGATCTGCCTCTGCAACATAAGCTTGCTGCACCAATCCAGCATAACTAGTCATAGCATAAGAGCTAAGACCTTGGGCCACATCAGCACGAAGACTTGCCCTATACATCTGCATCTTCCACTCATCATTCGGAGCATGCTTTGCCAATTGATAAAACTGCGACAACCTTTCGAATTTGGCGGTGAACTCACCCACCGACATCTCTCCTTGCCTCAAATTGATAAACTCGGCTTGCTTGCTTAACTTCATCACCGGAGGGAAAAGTGACCAATAAACATCTCCTTGAAGTTAACCCAGGTAACCGGAGTTCCCTGGTTCACCATCAAATCATGAGCGTTGGTCCACCAGGTTTGAGCATCTTCCTCGAGCATATGGGCGGCAAAGAGAACCTTCTCTTCTTCGCTGCAATGAAGAGTCCTAAAAATCTTCTCCATCGAATCCAGCCAGAAATGTGATACCATCACCTCGGGCCCTCCCTTGAAACTTTGAGGATTCATCTTCTGGAAACGAAAGTACGCCCTATTCGGATCTTCCAGAGGAGGTTGTTGAACATTCAGTTGTTGCTGATTCATCCTCTCATGATGCATCTGGGCCATTTGAGCCATCTGCTGCTGCTGCATTTGCATCATGTCATTCATCATCTTCTGTTGCGTCTCGATGACGTTCTGCATCCATTCGGTATTAGGATCAACAGGGACGCTTCTCCTACTTCCACCAGCCATGATTCTGCGAAATATGCACAAAGTGTTTAGTTGATCAGGCTAAACGTCTAATAGCATACTAAGAGGAATCACACTTAGAGGACTTAAGAGACTCATGATTCTAAGCCCGACTGGGTCGAACTGCTCTGATACCAATTGTAACACCCCGATAATTTCTAACTTGTAGAAATTACCGAAATGCACTACTGGCATACATCAAAGTACCTCCTGTTTTAAATACTGAACACCTACTAATACTTGATGCTAAAAACCATCAAGCGCGTTACATAACTTAACATGAAAATGCATAAAGCGTTCTTACACCACTCAACTAGTGTTCAGTACCAAAATAGAAAGTGCGCGGAAGCGATTTACAACTTGATAACATAAGTCGTACAATCGTACATACTAAGGATCTGAATACAAGTACAAAGGAAACTGAAATACAAGACATAAAGAAATAAAGATAGCGGCTGCTCCTCAAGCATCTCCATGACCATGCCTCATCATCTTCAACTTAGCCTGCAATTCTGAAAAACAACAACATGGATTGGGTGAGACAACTTGTCTCAGTGAGTTCTATCGAGACCCCTTACTAATTCTCTCGATTCAATTATGCTTGATTCATTATTCAAAACTCAAAACTCATAGTCCTCAAAGTTGACTATGTGGTTGAACTAATCTCAATCACTGAGCCTAACAATGAACTATGCCCAATCACTGAGCCTAACCATGAACTATGCTCAATCACTGAGCCTAACAATGATTATTAGCGTGTCACCGGTCACTTGGCAAAATAAGCTTCCGGTGAACCCAATCCACTAATCACTAGTGGGCAAACCTCAAGGGGCCTAGGTTCATAGGGCTCATGACTTCCCCTCCCCTAGCACACTAAATTGAAATAGGGTCTTCACCCTAACCTGATGTATATATATTGATATACCTCGAACAATGAGCAGTGAACAATGATCTATAAACATGACAGTGAGCTTATACTTAACATGATCTTAATCTTAACCTAATTTTATACTTAGCATGATCTTATCATTAGGTGATCTCACACGGAATTACTAACGTTGTTAACTTATTTTATAACTATCCATTACCTAGTCTGCATCATAATGTATCGCCCATACTCAACATTATGATAATCTAACTTAGTCATAATCGGTTTCATAAATACCACATTGGCCATCACATAAGCAAGGACATGAACATAACATAAAACTACTTCGATCGCACTTGATTTCATGATATTAATATGTTTCCATCCTTGGGAAACCTTGAGGAGTGGATTAGAAGGGACTTAGGACCAATCGGAATGACTTAGGACATAGTTTGAAATTGGGTACCAGCAAGAGACACATGACCCGTGCGCCTTGGCGCACGATCCGTGCTCAATTTTCAGAAAATCCATCGTGAGTACCAGAACCTCACGCACGATCCGTGCCCAGGGGCGCACGATCCGTGCGTGGCTACCAGTATTTCAGAAAAGTCAGTTTTCGTGTTTTCTTGTTCATTCCGATCGTTCCCGTATCCATTCCGATTCACATCCGAACTTAATAAAACATCAAAACAGTCATGGAAACCAATCAATCATCATCAACCAATCAACAACATAACAACAATCAACGATTTAACGTAATCAAACACAAAATTTAACGATTCATCCAAGTTTTCATAAAACGGTTCAATACCGGTTTTCATAACTTACGAGACCAAAACTCGAAACACAACACACATGACCATAACATCCTAGTGAGTATAGAACTCACCTATTTGCCGAGACTTCAATGATTCAACCGTTCCCGAGAACCACGAACTCTCCTCGGACTCGATCACAACACCGACTCACGAACTTTCTCCGGAATCGCTCCAAAGCTGCCAGGATGGGCTGATCGAACCTAGCTTCTCCCCACTTCGAATCTAGCTATCAAATGATCTCCCTAATGCTTGCTATGGTTTCTAGATCAAAGTGTGAAGCTCAAACCTCACATGCAACACTCTTCACTTCCATTTTGAGATTGAGGTTCATCAATGGTGAATTGGAGATGGATGGGTTGCAGCTTGCAAAAGTGGTATCAATGGGAAGAGGAAGGGAAATGATGAAGGATGGTGGTGAGAAACAGGACATGCATGGAATTTCTGAGGAACCCTTCCCTCTTCTTCTCCTACCTCACGCTCTCCTCTCCTCTCCTTCTCAATCTTGCTGTTTTCTTTTTCTTGGTAATGAAGTGTGTTTTTTTTTTTCACTTGGTCCAGCTGAGGGGGGCATATAAGGGGCATGGAGAAAGGCTAAAATACCCTTTACTTAAACATTTCATTCCCTATGACTCCCTCAACCCTAATCACCCTAACTTAGCATAATTAAATTCCCAATCACACACAATTTCATACTTAATAAATCAAACAAGTCATTTTCAATTTAAATAATTTCAATCAATTCAATAAATCACTAATAATTAAAAATTATGCTACTATAATTAAATAGTAAAAAATTAGGGGATGTTACATCAGCCCAACCCAAATACCGGGCCCGTTGAACGTAGATGACGGGAGGCCACATATTTACATACGTTTTTTTTACTACCAATATGGTTTACGGTTTAATTTCTTTTAGAATTTTTTTGATAGGCAATGTTAGTGGGGGTGGGGGAAATGTGGAAATTGATGTAAATCAGTATTATATATTTATTCTTGGTGATTCTTTCAGATTCTTCTTGTGATCAGCTGCCTCCACTCTCGGTTTGAGCATCGATGCCGGTTCAATTTATATTCATGGCAACTACTCTTCTCCGTGACATGTTGTCAACAAAGCAAGACGTGTTTAATTGATTGTTGAGACCGACTAGGTTGCGCAATCTTTGACCATTACTTTAATGTTTTCATATGTTACTTGTTTGCCACTACATATATAATAAAATGTGTTCATATCTTACATATATTATATATAGTATCTTATGCCTTGTTTGCATTCTTGGGTCTTGAAACCTTAACAGCCCATGTCTTTTTCTTTCTTTTGTTGCTTCTCTGAGTCCTCAGAATCCAAAGACTTTGTATGTCATGGTGATGTTTGTATTCTCAGTGATCGGAAGAAGTATCAAGCAAAAAAATCCAAGAGCAAGCAATAACAAAGCTTTTATGTACGGATAGATTTGGCCATTATTATGGGCCTCTATAAGTCTTTCCAAGTTAGAACTACTTCCTATACATATGTTGTTTAATTTTATGCAATTTACTATTGATTTTATAGTGATTAAACTGATCTTAAAGGAGATTGGAGAAAGATTGTTTTTAATCTACTTCTTTACTTGAATATTGTAAGAATTCCCATGTTTGTGTGGGATACAGCTGAGAAATATTGGATGAATATAACTCCTTAATGCGTCTTGCTTGCAATCGTTATGTTTGACTGAGAAGTTAGTGGAATTTTGTTTTGGTGTTTTGAGTTTCATCAATAATAATTATAATTATTACAAAACGTTCCTTTGTTTTATTTCATGTTTAAAATATTTGTGCCGAAATTTTAAAAGTATATATTTTGAAAGAGATAAACAATGATATTCTGATAAATATTAGTAAAAATAAAATTATTCTCTCTCATACTCTATATGAAGAAGATAAGAGAGCAATGAAAAATGAAAATGTAATAATTTTCTATATAAAACTAGCAAGACATTATAGAGAACGAATTCTCTCACATTGGTATTGAAGATGTTGTGTACCTGCAGACACTCGGATGCCAAAATCAGCAATCAAAAGTCAGTTAGAAGAACAAGTGAGTGAAGCGTACCTGAATGTGGTGGGTAGACCCGTATTTATAGACGCGGGCCAGGGGACTCCGCGGGTCTTGCCAGATCCGGAGCCGTTGGATCGGGGAGCTGTAATCTGATCTGTTGATCTTGTCTCCATGTGATGGCTCATTTGTTGGGCCGGATCCATTGTCGAATTGGGCCGTTCCTAATGCGGATTGGGCCTCTTGGGCCGATCCGGAACAGTTGCCCCCCAAGTCGAGGTCGGTACGTGATAACTCATATTTATATGAGTTATGTATGCTCTTACTACTTAGAATCGCGCAAGTTCTCAAGTAATATCCCAGCTTTATTTAGTAAATATCAGTTATTTAGAGAAAAGAAGGGTTAGAAGCTAATTTGTTATCATTTGGCACAATTGGTGCCCCTGTGAATGTTTTAATGTTTTGTTAGTGTTGTAGCGTTCAACGCTATAGCGCTATATGACGATGGGCCAGCTAAAGATCAAAAAGAAAAGTGACATTTTGGTGCCTGTTGCTTTATGTCAAGTCAGCATATCTTCCCTTTGCTCCTAGGACCTGACGAGGACGCCCACTAGTGGCTAGCGTGGACATTTGTCCACTTGTTATTGAAAGATCACTTTTGGTATGTGAGATATGTCAAATCCACCTTTTTGGAGAGCTACTTTTTCAGGAATAAAGAAATATATCTATCATCTTCTCCACACAACTCACTCATTAGAGACTTGGAGAGTTTTTAGAGGGAAACACTTGACACCATTTCCTTCCATAAATCCTCCACTTCAAGCTCTTATTTTTCAAGTGAAGATCATCATTTCTTACGCTGTGAAGCTGTGCTATAGCGTCATCAGCCGTTTATGAGTAGGAAGTCACCTTTTGTCTCATTGCAACTGTGAATCTTGTTATTTTCGGTAATATGAACATTTTAGTTTGTATTGTGTTGATGATGCTCACCATGAGCTAAACACTTAGTGGTTGGATTGCTTGGAACTTTGTAATGAATTTTTAGTATTCTTAATATAATATGCTGATGTTTGTGCTTCAATCTTTGTGCTTTATTGCTTTCAAACTTATTTTGGGATTGGCCAACTGAAATGGGTACATTCGTAGGTACAGACATGGTCTACGATTCTAACTCAAAGGTTGATATGAATGAAAGGTTGTTTAAAGGCATTTAAACAACCCTTGCTCAATCCTAGACATAGGAAAGCAATAGTTCATAAGGTGAGACTGTGGATTCTTTATTATACAGATGTGAACTTATTTAGAACTTAGACATAAGAGTCTTGTAACGAAACCCTGGTGTCAGTGACTGAAAAGCACAACATCATATGCTACAGCATTTAGCGCTATAGCGTCCAATATTATAGTGCTTTACTTTAAAGAATTTACTTAGGGAAAAGTAGTCCAACTCATTTTATTAACACTTGAACCTTCTTACTGTTTTCATACAACATTTTTATTATTTTCATGCTCAAAAATTTGTTGCTACTATTTTGTTTGTTTCACTAGTGCATTAACTATTTAAACTTTAAAATTAACATCAATCCCTGTGGGTATGATCTCTACTTATCAATATATTACTTGTTGCGATTGTGTATACTTGCACAACTACTTTTCGTTCAACAATTTTTGGCATTTAGTGAAGATTTTAATCTAGTGTTTGTTCCTTGGTGCTACAGCAACAAGTGCTGTAGCACATGCCCAGGTCACAAACACTAGAATTTGAGTTGGATCGCGAACCAGAAAGGAGATTTAGGAGACTGAGACAACTTCAGAGATTATGACAACTTAGACCTACAATGTCTGATCAAGGTGTTAGGTCAAACTCTGGCAGAGGTACCACACATGGTGGTAGAACCAATTCAGGTAGAAGAGGTAAATCTGACCGAGGTGGTCGAGGTAGAGGTCCACCCACTCCCACATTGCATGATCAAGAAGACTGGTACAGACAACAATTCATCAACCAAGGTCCTGTAGGCATGGTAAATGATAGGGACAGACCTATGAGAGACTATGCTGTGTTTGATCCCCAAACTATGGAGACAAGCATAGACAGGCCTGCTCTTCAAACAACTCATTTTGAATTTAAATCCATGATGTTCCAAATGCTCCAAACAGTAGGTCAATTTGGTGGTTCTCCCCAAGAGGACCCATATTTGCACTTAAAACAATTTTCGAAGGTTTGCTGTAACTTTATCATTTCAGGAGTTAGTGATGATGCATTTAGGCAAAAACTTTTTCCATATTCCTTGAAGGATAGAGCAAAGGCTTGGTTAACTTCTCTAGAGCCTAACTCTATCCACAATTGGAATGAAATGGCTGAAAAATTCTTGGCAAAATATTTTCCACCTAGTAAAAATGCAAGAATGAGAAATGAAGTTACTGCAGTCAATTAAAAAGAACCTGAATCACTGTTTGAAGCATGGGAAAGATGGAAGGAGTTGCTGATGAGATGTCCACATCATGGTATACCAGTGATCATTCAAATGGAAACCTTCAATAATGGATTGGACCCACATACCAGACTTATGCTTGATGCTTCTTCTAGGGGTGTGTTACTGAAGACCTTTTACAATGAAGCTTGTGAATTGTTAGACAACATTGCAACCAACAGTTACCAATGGTCAACAGAAAGGCTAACTCCACAGAAGAATGTAGCTGAAGTCCATGAAATTAGTGAAGTTTCAGCTCTATCAGCACAAGTGACCTCTTTCACCAACATGATTAAAAACATGAATACCTCCAAAGATACAACAGCATCTGAACCAACTGTTGCTGCCATTGAACAAGCTCCTCCAGGTTCAACTAGTTGTGTTTATTGTGGAGGAGAGCACTTGTATGAAGAATGTCCAGGCAATCCTATCTCTGTAAACTATGTGGGATTCAACAAGAATAATAACCTCTATTCAAATACTTATAATCCTGACTGGAAAAATCACCCTAACTTCAGATGGGGTGGTAAAATGCTGCAGCAACAAACTCAAATACACCTGTTGTGCCACCAGGATTTCCTTCTCAAAACCATCAAAAACAAGCTGCCCCAGCTATGGAGAACTCTATGGAAACTCTGTTGAAAGCCTTCATGAGTGATTGTAAGACAACTTTGCAAACTCATGAAGCTTCTATAAAGAATTTAGAGAACCAAGTTGGACAAATAGCCTCTGCTCTCACCCAAAGGCCTAGTGGATCATTACCTTCCACTACAGAAGCTTCAACTTCTCATGTAGTAGGGAAGGAGTATATCAAGGCTATATCTCAGAGAAGTGGGAAAGATTTACAAGGGCCATCAACTACTTCAGTTGATGGAGAAAAAGAAAATGAAAAAAATAAAAAAATTGGAAAAGAGAAAAATTCTTCAGACGTTATAGCATCTGACGCTATGGCATTTGATGTTGCACCTGCTCCATCACCTAAGCTTGTTCCAGAATACCCTGATCCTCCTTACCCACAAAGGTTAAAGAAGGCACATGAGGACAGGAAATTCAACAAATTTCTAGAGGTGCTAAAACAATTGCATATCAATGTTACCTTGGTTGAGGCACTCCAACAAATGCCAAACTATGCCAAGTTTATGAAGGATGTCCTCACCAAAAGAAGGAGACCGAGGGAATTTGAAACAGTAGCAATGACTGGGGAATGTAGTATGATCATGCAAAACAAACTCCCAAGGAAACTAAAGGATCCTGGCAGTTTTACAATACCTTGTTCCATTGGAGATTTTTACTCTAGCCGTGCTTTATGTGACTTAGGAGCAAGTATCAACTTGATGCCTAAGTCCATATATACACAACTGGGTATAGGAACTGCCAGACCTACCTCTGTTACTCTTCAGCTAGTTGATAGGACTCTTGCCTATCCTGAAGGGATACTAAAGGATGTGCTAATCAAATTTGTTTTCCCTGTGGATTTTGTTATTCTTGATTTTGATGTAGCTAAGGAAGTACCTATCATCTTAGGAAGACCATTCCTAGCTACTGAAAAGACATTGATTGATGTGCAGAAAGGAGAATTGACCATGAGGGTCAATGATCAAGAAGTCAAATTCAATGTACTGAATGCTTTGAAATATCCTGAAACAAATACAGAAGAATGCTCATTTGTATTCTCTCTTGACCAAGTGGTTCAAAAACATTTTCACAAAAGCAATGACCACTTGGGACAGATTTTGGACAACAATGAGAAACATGAACTTGTTGAAAAAGGAGCAATTCAAGAAGAAGAAATGATTGTGGAAGAGGTTTGGGCCAAAAGATATGAGTCACTTGAGTAAGAAAACTCAAACCTCAAGAAGAATGTTCCTTCCATTGAGAAACCACCTTCAATTGAGCTCAAAGAGTTGCCCGGACACCTGAAGTATGTCTATTTAGGGGAAAATGACACATTACCTGTGATCATTGCTTCTGACCTCTCAAAAGAGCTAGAGCATGATCTCATTACTACCCTAAAGAGACATAAGAAGGCAATTGGGTGGCAAATGTCTGATATTCAAGGAATTAGTCCAACTATCTGCATGCACAGAATTGTCTTGGATGAAAATTCCAAGAACAGCATTGAAGGGCAGAGGAGACTTAATCCTATTATGAAAGAGGTGGTGAAGAAAGAAATTATCAAGTCGCTATGCAGGCATTATCTATACTATTTCAGATAGTGCATGGGTGAATCCTGTGCAACATGTTCCAAAGAAGGGAGGTATGACAGTGATCACAAATGACAAGAATGAATTGATACCAACAAGAATAGTTACAGGGTGGAAGATTTGCATGGACTACAGAAAGCTCAACAAGTCTACAAAGAAGGATCATTCCCCTCTCCCTTTCATTGACCAAATGTTTGACAGGCTTGCAGGAAAGGAATTCTATTGTTTCTTAGATGGTTATTCTGGCTATAATCAAATAGCAATAGTTCCTGAGGATCAACAGAAAACAACATTCACATGTCCCTATGGCACCTTTGCTTTCAGAAGAATGCCATTTGGATTGTGCAATGCCCCTGCAACCTTCCAAAGATGCATGATGGAAATCTTCTCCGATTACATTGAAAAATCCATGGAAGTCTTCATGGATGACTTCTGTGTTTGGGGAGACATTTCAGTTGTGTTTGGCCAACTTAAAGGAGATTCTGATTAGATGTGAGGAAACAAACCTAGTTCTCAATTGGGAAAAATGTCATTTCGTGGTGCAAGAGGGGATTGTTTTGGGGCACAGAATTTCCAAGAAGGGATTGGAAGTGGACAGAGCAAAGATTGAAGTCATTGAGAAATTACCTCCTCCTACTAGTGTTAAAGGTGTCAGAAGCTTTCTTGGTCATGCTGGATTCTACAGGAGGTTCATCAAAGACTTTTCCAAAATCTCAAAGCCTCTGTGTCAGCTGCTACAGCATGGCACACCTTTTATCTTTGAGCTCATGTGTGATGCCAGTGACTATGCTGTTGGAGCTGTGTTGGGGCAAAGGTATGACAAGGTTTTTCATTCAATTTATTATGCTAGTAAAACACTTGTTGAAGCTCAATTAAACTATACAGTCACTGAAAAAGAGCTATTAGTTGTTGTCTTTACATTTGATAAGTTTAGATCATACTTGGTTGGCACAAAAGTAATTGTTTTCACAGACCACTCTGCCATCAAGTATTTGATCTCCAAAAAAGATGCAAATTAAGCCACGGCTATTTAGATGGGTTCTCCTCCTCCAATAATTTGATTTGGAAATACGTGATAAAAAGGGGGTGGAGAACCAAGTTGCTAACCATTTGTCTAGAATTGAAAGAGAAAATGCGGGTACAACAGAAGGAGAAATCAAAGAATGTTTTCTAGATGAAAAGTTGCTAGCAATGACTGTTGCAGCATCTAACGCTGTAGTGGCTAATGCTACCACACCAGATGCTATAGCGTCTGATGCTACGGCACCTTGGTTTGTTGATATTGTGAACTTTCTGGTTAGCAAGGTGGTGCCTGCAGACATGAATTATTAGTAGAAAAAGAGGTTCTTCCACACAGTGAAACAGTATTATTGGGATGAACCTTTCCTTTATAAAAAATGCCAAGACCAATTGATGAGAAGGTGCCTTGCATAAGAAGAGCAACACCAAGTGCTATAGCATTGTCATGCTGCACCTTACTGGCCTACATTGTTCAAGGATGCTCAGGAGCTGGTTAAGAGATGTGACAGATGCCAATGAACAGGAAACATTTCTAGCAAACATGAGATGCCTTTAACCAACATCTTAGAGATTGAACTCTTTGATGTTTGGGGAATGAATTTCATGGGACCTTTCCCTCCTTCTCATGGCAATCTATATATACTTGTAGTAGTGGACTTTGTATCAAAGTGGGTGGAAGCTATTGCTTTACCTAACAATGATGCAAAAGCAGTAAGCAAATTTCTTCAAAGGAACAGTTTCACCAGATTTGGAACTCCAAGGGCTATCATCAGTGATGAGGGTTCTCATTTTTGCAACAAGCTAATTGAGACTCTCTTGGCAAAATATGGAGTCAAGCATAAAATTGCTACTGCTTACTGTAACACCCAAAATAATTTAATTAATTATTTGATTAAATTATTTAGGTATTACATTGATATAATTTTATTAAATTATTAATAGAGTGATTTATTTAAATGAAGGGAGTAGTATCCGGTAATTACGGAGCGGTAAGATTGGCCCAAGAGCCCAAGCCCATTGACTTAGGCTCCTAGGCGCAAGGGATTGATGCAATTCGCATCATTTGAGAAAGAAAGAAAGAAAACGGCGTGAAGAGAAAAGAGAGAAGGGAGAGTGCGATCGCGCAAAGGGAGAGAAGAAGGAGAGAAGCTCGGTTGCTGTGGTTTCTTGGTGTTCCCGTGGAGAGATCATCATCTTCGGAAAATCTAAGGTAAGGGTGGGTCTTGCTTTATAATAGGGTTTATAATGGGATGTATGTGGGGGTTTTAGATTTATATCGTTCTCCTTACGATTTTGATGTTGTTTGTGGTGTATGAATGTATTGATGAAGATTTGATGCTCACTAGATGTTTGTTGAAAAGTATGCGATTTGTTAGATGTATGTGAGGACTGGAATGCACGCTAAGTGCTCGATAAAACGTGCATTTGATGATGTTAGAATGAATATGTGATGTTTGAAATTATTGTTGGTGATTGAACACATGAAAGTCTAGAAAAATTGGATTAGAAGAACCTTAGGCTTGTCTAAGTGCTGGGCGCCAATGTGGCTGCCCAGGGCGCCTGTTGTGCGCCTGTGTCTAGGCTTGTCTAAGTGCTAGGCGCCAATGTGGCTGCCCAGGGCGCCTGTTGTGCGCCTGTGTCTAGGCATGTCTGAGTGCTGTGCGCCAGTGTTGCTGCCAAGTGCGCCTTTGTTGCTGTTTGTGTCTATGCCGTGCACCAGTGTTGCTGCCCCTGTGTGTGTGTTCCTGATTTCTACCCCAGGTTCCCTGTGCCTGGGCGCCAAGGGCGCCTAATTTTGGCTGCCCGTGTTGCGTTCCTAAGTTGTGTATCCGTATAGTTATGTTGCCTGGATGTCATTGGTGCTGAGTTTTGGTTGCTAAGTTGCGTATTCTGAAATGTCACTGGGATCCCCTCCCCTGGGCCCTAGTTTCTGCCTGCGCCAGTTTTCCTGTGTTGCGTTGCTCCCCTGGGCGCCAGGATCCCCTTCCTGCGCCAGTTTCTGTGTTGCTGTGTTGCTGGGCGCCAGGATCCCCTATGGGCGCCAGTTTCTGGATTTGTGTTGCGTTCCCTGTTTTCATTTCAGCGATATCTTTTGATCCAGGAACCCGATTGAAATGTTTTAAAATGCGTTGGAAAGCTTATTCAGAGGCCTAACTGAATATTCTGTTTTTAAGGCAAAACGATCTATTTTTGTGAATGGGTGTTGGCGCCCTTTGCGCCCTCTATCATGTCGTCTCGTTGTGGTCGTTGTATGTTGTTGTTAGTGATGTTGTTGTTAATGATATTGATGTTAATGACGATGGGTCTAATGACCAAATGATAATGATGTTGTTAATGACGATGGGCCTAATGGCCAAATGATGATGATGACATGGATGATGTTGTTGTTGTGATGACTTTGACCTATTGGATTGTTCATGAAGTCGCATGCATTACATATGCATATATATTGACGATGTAAGGTTTCGGACTTCGAGCTATTGACGACGATGATGCTCAAATATTGACGATGTGCCCAATGGCAAATTTATTGACGATGATGGTACCACATGCATATGCCCCATGTGGGTTGCATTTCATACATTTATTCATATCATTGGTGATATTACCATAGTTGCTATATGTGGTTGTTATAGAGGTATATATGTTGATATTGTTGTGATATATATATATATATATATATATATATATATATATATATATAAATATGGATGTTGTTGTTATATGTGGTTGATGTAGTTCACTACTCTGGCATATTGCCTATTATGAACTTTATTATACTGTTTGAGACTCACCCCTTATGTTGATTATTACCCTACAGGTAACCGTATGTGAAGGCTTATAATCCTTCATCCCTTGAGTCGGTCGTTGCTCTGATACGTAGCACTTGGGGGGCGAACACTAGCTATTAGTTGTTCTTTTATATGACACTGTTGGATAATTTGTATTGATGTTGTTACAACAATGTTTTTGAAACTGTTCCCTTTTATTCCGCTGCGTGATGACGAAGTCCTTGTTATGTGGACTAAACCGTTTATTTTTGAGGAATTGCCCCACTTGTTATGTGCCACGTATCATGTTTGAATTATAAGTGAAATAGTTACCAATTGTTGACGTTATTTGAAGTAAATGTAGCATCCCTTTTTGGATGTATAAAAAAAAAATGATTTTTAAACTCTGATAATTTTTATTATAAATTGCCGGGTAGAAATGGGGTGTTACATTAGTGGTATCAGAGCAGTTCGGTCTGTCCGGCCAAGTTGTCCAGTCTTAGTGTCTTTTGACAATTAAGAGTTGTTAGATTAGTTCTAATTGTTGTTTGTGCTGCAGTGTTAAGTTGAAATGGCTGGAAGGAACGACGCTGCTCGTGCTGCTGCTTTGCAAGCTATGGCGCAGGCTGTAGGGAACCAGCAGAATGATGGTGAAAATGCTGGAACTCGCAGTCTGGCTACCTTCCAGAGGGAGAAGCCGCCTACCTTTAAGGGCAAGTATGATCCCAATGGTGCGCTTACGTGGTTGAAGGAAATGGAAAGGATTTTCCGTGTCAAGGATTGTACTGAAGCTCAGAAGGTCAGGTATGGTACTCATATGCTGGCAGAAGAAGCTGATGACTGGTGGTTGGAGGTTAGGCAGAGGTTTGAGACTGCTAATGAAGAAATCACTTGGGCTGTATTCCGCAGGGAATTTTTAAGAAAGTATTTTCCGGAAGATGTCAGGGGCAAAAAGGAGATTGAGTTCCTTGAGCTGAAGCAAGGAAACATGTTTGTGACCGAATATGCGGCTAAGTTCACTGAATTGGCCAAATTTTATCCGCATTACACTGATGCTACTGCTGAGTTCTCCAAGTGCATCAAGTTTGAGAATGGGTTGAGGGCTGAAATTAAGAAGGCTATTGGGTACCAGAAGATACATGTATTCTCTGATTTGATTGACAGTTGTAGAATTTTTGAAGAAGACAGTAGTGCTCACTCTAAAGTTATGAGGGAGCAGAGGGGTAAGTTTCAGAGCCGTAATAAGCCATATGAGGTTCATGCTGGCAAAGGTAAACAAAGATTTGCTGATGGTAAGAAGTCTAGTGGGGGAGATGCTCCTGCTAACCTTGTGTGTTTTAAGTGTGGTAAATCCGGTCATAAGAGCTACGGATGCAAGTCGGAAGCGAGAATGTGCTTCCGTTGTGGTAAAGAGGGTCATTTGGCGTCTGAGTGTGAGCACAAGGATATTCTCTGTTTCAACTGTGGTGAAGGTGGGCACATTAGTACTAAGTGTCCTAAGCCGAAGAAGGAGAGGTTCAGTGGGAAAGTGTTCGCTTTGGCGGGTGAAGAGTCTTCTGAGGGTGATGGACTTATTAGAGGTACGTGTCTCATTAATGGTACTCCTCTAAGATCTATTATTGATACTGGTGCTACCCACTGTTTTATTGCTGTTGAATGTTGTAAGAAGTTGAATCTTGTTTTGTCTGCTATGAATGGAGAAATGGTAGTCGATACTCCAGCTAAGGGGTCGGTAACCACTTCTCTAGTATGTTCTCAGTGTCCCTTGTCGATATTCGACAGAGACTTTGTTGCAGACTTAGTTTGTTTGCCGTTGAGCGGGTTAGATGTGATTTTGGGTATGAACTGGTTAGAGCATAACCATGTTCATATTAATTGTAGTAACAAGTCGGTGAGTTTTGGAGTTGATGATTCTGGTCTGTTATCCGCTAGTCAGTTGCGGAAGTTGATGAAGGAAGAAGTTCAGCTGTTTTCGCTAGTGGCCTCGTTGTCTGTTGAGAGTCAAGCCATTATTGAAGGATTGCAGGTGGTGTGTGAGTTTCCCGAAGTGTTCCCTGATGAGATTCCGAGTGTTCCGCCAGAGAGGGAAGTTGAATTTGCCATTGATCTTGTACCTGGTACCAGACCTGTTTCTATGGCACCATACAGGATGTCTGCATCTGAATTGTCTGAATTGAAGAAGCAACTTGAGGACCTGCTTGAAAAGAAGTTCGTAAGGCCGAGTGTGTCACCGTGGGGAGCTCCTGTGTTGTTGGTAAAGAAGAAGGATGGAAGTATGAGGCTCTGTGTTGATTATAGACAGTTGAACAAAGTGGCGATTAAGAATAAGTATCCGCTTCTGAGGATTGATGATTTGATGGACCAGTTGGTAGGTGCTAAGGTGTTTAGCAAGATTGATCTGCGTTCGGGTTATCATCAAATTAAGGTGAAAGACGAAGATATTCAGAAGACGGCCTTCAGAACTAGATATGGGCACTATGAGTATTCTGTGATGCCGTTTGGTGTTACCAACGCGCCGGGAGTATTTATGGAATACATGAATCGTATTTTCCATACTTACTTGGATCGGTTCGTGGTGGTGTTTATTGATGATATTCGGGTGTATTCTAAGACAGAAGAAGAACACGCAGGGCAGTTGAGAGTAGTGCTGGAAGTGTTGAAAGAAAAGAAGTTGTATGCGAAGTTGTCTAAATGTGAGTTCTGGCTGAATGAGGTGAGTTTCCTTGGGCATGTTATTTCGGGTAGTGGTATTGCTGTGGATCCGGCCAAGGTAGATGCTGTGTTGCAATGGGAGAGCCCGAAGTCAGCTACTGAGATTAGAAGCTTTTTGGGGTTGGCTGGTTATTATAGAAGGTTCATCGAAGGTTTCTCTAAGCTAGCCCTTCCGTTGACTCAGTTGACTTGTAAGGGAAAGGCTTTTGTTTGGGATGCTCGGTGTGAGGAGAGCTTCAATGGGTTGAAGAAGAGGTTGACAACGTCTCCTATTTTGACTTTGCCCGTTCCGGACCAACCGTTTGTGGTGTATTGTGATGCTTCCAAGATGGGTTTGGGAGGTGTGCTTATGCAGGATGGTAAGGTAGTAGCTTATGCGTCTAGACAGTTGAGGACCCATGAGAAAAACTACCCTACGCATGATTTGGAGCTAGCTGCAATTGTCTTTGTGTTGAAGATCTGGAGGCACTATCTTTATGGTACTAGGTTTGAGGTGTTTAGTGACCATAAGAGCTTGAAGTACTTGTTTGATCAGAAGGAGTTGAATATGAGACAGAGACGTTGGTTAGAATTGTTGAAGGACTATGATTTCGGCTTGAACTATCACCCAGGCAAGGCTAATGTCGTGGCTGATGCTTTAAGTCGAAAGACCTTGCATATGTCAGCAATGATGGTTAAGGAGTTGGAGTTGATCGAGCAATTCCGAGACATGAGTTTAGTTAGTGAAGTAACACCTCAGAGTGTTAAGTTGGGAATGTTGAAGATTGGCAATGACTTTTTGGCTAGTATCGGAGAGGCTCAAAAGTCAGATGTTAAACTAGTAGACCTGATGGTTGAGAATGATCAAGCTGAGAACGGGGATTTCAGGTTGGATTCCCAGGGTGTATTGAGATTCAGGGATAGGATTTGTATTCCTGATGATGCAGAGATGAAGAGAGTGATTCTTGAGGAGAGTCATAGAAGTAAGTTGAGTATTCATCCGGGGGCTACAAAGATGTACCAAGATCTGAAGAAGTTGTTTTGGTGGCCGGGGATGAAGCGGGATGTGGCACAGTTTGTGTGTGCCTGTTTGACTTGCCAGAAGTCAAAGGTTGAGCATCAGAAACCTGCAGGGTTGATGCAACCATTGGATATTCCAGAATGGAAGTGGGACAGCATTGCGATGGATTTTGTGACAGGATTGCCTCATACTGCGAAAGGGTATGATGCGATTTGGGTGATTGTTGATAGGTTAACAAAATCGTCCCATTTTGTCCCTATTAACATCACGTATCCTGTGCCTAGGTTGGCAGAGATCTATATCCGGGAAGTTGTGAAGCTTCACGGAGTTCCTAGTAGTATTGTTTCAGATAGAGATCCGAGGTTCACTTCAGAGTTCTGGAGAAGTTTGCATGAGAAGTTGGGATCAAAGTTGAGGTTGAGTTCAGCCTATCATCCTCAGACAGATTGTCAGTCAGAGAGGACTATTCAGTCATTGGAGGATTTGTTGAGAGCTTGTGTTCTGGAGCAGGGAGGTTCGTGGGATTCCTACCTTCCATTGATAGAGTTCACATACAACAACAGCTACCATTCTAGTATTGGGATGGCACCTTTCGAAGCGTTGTATGGTCGGAAGTGTAGAACCCCATTGTGTTGGTATGAGTCTGGTGAGAGTGTGGTGCTTGGACCGGAAATTGTTCGTGAGACAACTGAGAAGGTTAAGTTGATCCGTGAAAGGATGAAAGCGTCGCAGAGTCGACAAAAGAGCTACCATGATAACCGGAGGAAGGATTTAGAGTTCCAAGCGGGTGAGCATGTGTTTTTGAGAGTCACTCTGGTGACCGGTGTTGGTCGTGCATTGAAGTCGAAGAAGCTCACTCCTCGTTTTATTGGTCTGTATCAGATTTCTGAGAGAGTTGGGAATGTTGCCTATAGAGTGGCTTTGCCACCTAATCTTTCGAACTTGCATGACGTGTTTCACGGTCGCAACTTCGAAAGTATGTTCCAGATCCATCTCATGTGATTCACATGGACGATGTGGAGGTGCGGGATAATCTCACTGTGGAGACTATGCCAGTGAGGATTGAAGATCATGAGGTGAAGGTTCTAAGGGGCAAGGAAATTGCATTAGTGAAAGCGGTCTGGTTAGGAGCTGCTGGTGAGAGCATGACGTGGGAACTGGAGAGCAAGATGCGAGAGTCTTATCCGGAGCAGTTTGAATCAGGTAAATTTCGAGGACGAAATATTCTAAGTGGGGGAGAGTTGTAACACCCAAAATAATTTAATTAATTATTTGATTAAATTATTTAGGTATTACATTGATATAATTTTATTAAATTATTAATATAGTGATTTATTTAAATGAAGGGAGTAGTATCCGGTAATTACGGAGCGGTAAGATTGGCCCAAGAGCCCAAGCCCATTGACTTAGGCTCCTATAGGCGCTAGGGATTGATGCAATTCACATCATTTGAGAAAGAAAGAAAACGGCGTGAAGAGAGAAGAGAGAAGGGATAGTGCGATCGCGCAAAGGGAGAGAAGAAGGAGAGAAGCTCGGTTGCTGTGGTTTCTTGGTGTTCCCGTGGAGAGATCATCATCTTCGGAAAATCTAAGGTAAGGGTGGGTCTTGCTTTATAATAGGGTTTATAATGGGATGTATGTGGGGGTTTTAGATTTATATCGTTCTCCTTACGATTTTGATGTTGTTTGTGGTGTATGAATGTATTGATGAAGATTTGATGCTCACTAGATGTTTGTTGAAAAGTATGCGATTTGTTAGATGTATGTGAGGATTGGAATGCATGCTAAGTGCTCGATAAAACGTGTATTTGATGATGTTAGAATGAATATGTGATGTTTGAAATTATTGTTGGTGATTGAACACATGGAAGTCTAGAAAAATTGGATTAGAAGAACCTTAGGCTTGTCTAAGTGCTGGGCGCCAATGTGGCTGCCCAGGGCGCCTGTTGTGCGCCTGTGTCTAGGCTTGTCTAAGTGCTAGGCGCCAATGTGGCTGCCCAGGGCGCCTGTTGTGCGCCTGTGTCTAGGCGTGTCTGAGTGCTGTGCGCCAGTGTTGCTGCCCAGTGCGCCTGTGTTACTGTTTGTGTCTATGCTGTGCGCCAGTGTTGCTGCCCCAGTGTGTGTGTTCCTGATTTCTGCGCCAGGTTCCCTGTGCCTGGGCGCCAAGGGCGCCTAATTTTGGCTGCCCGTGTTGCGTTCCTAAGTTGTGTATCCGTATAGTTATGTTGCCTGGGTGTCATTGGTGCTGAGTTTTGGTTGCTAAGTTGCGTATTCTAAAATGTCACTGGGATCCCCTCCCCTGGGCCCTAGTTTCTGCCTGCGCCAGTTTTTCTGTGTTGCGTTGCTCCCCTGGGCGCCAGGATCCCCTTCCTGCGCCAGTTTCTGTGTTGCTGTGTTGCTGGGCGCCAGGATCCCCTATGGGCGCCAGTTTCTGGATTTGTGTTGCGTTCCCTGTTTTCATTTCAGCGATATCTTTTGATCCAGGAACCCGATTGAAATGTTTTAAAATGCGTTGGAAAGCTTATTCAGAGGCCTAACTGAATATTCTATTTTTAAGGCAAAACGATCTATTTTTATGAATGGGTGTTGGCGCCCTTTGCGCCCTCTATCATGTCGTCTCGTTGTGGTCATTGTATGTTGTTGTTAATGATGTTGTTGTTAATGATATTGATGTTAATGACGATGGGTCTAATGACCAAATGATAATGATGTTGTTAATGACGATGGGCCTAATGGCCAAATGATGATGATGACATGGATGATGTTGTTGTTGTGATGACTTTGACCTATTGGATTGTTCATGAAGTCGCATGCATTACATATGCATATATATTGACGATGTAAGGTTTTGGCCTTCGAGCTATTGACGACGATGATGCTCAAATATTGACGATGTGCCCAATGGCAAATTTATTGACGATGATGATACCACATGCATATGCCCCATGTGGGTTGCATTTCATACATTTATTCATATCATTGGTGATATTACCATAGTTGCTATATGTGGTTGTTATAGAGGTATATATGTTGATATTGTTGTGATATATATATATATATATATATATATATATATATATATATATATATATATAAATATGGGTGTTGTTGTTATATGTGGTTGATGTAGTTCACTACTCTGGCATATTGCCTATTATGAACTTTATTATACTGTTTGAGACTCACCCCTTATGTTGATTATTACCCTACAGGTAACCGTATGTGAAGGCTTATAATCCTTCATCCCTTGAGTCAGTCGTTGCTCTGATACGTAGCACTTGGGGGGCGAACACTAGCTATTAGTTGTTATTTTATATGACACTGTTGGATAATTTGTATTGATGTTGTTACAACAATGTTTTTGAAACTGTTCCCTTTTATTCCGCTGCGTGATGACGAAGTCCTTGTTATGTGGACTAAACCGTTTATTTTTGAGGAATTGCCCCACTTGTTATGTGCCACATATCATGTTTGAATTATAAGTGAAATCGTTACCAATTGTTGACGTTATTTGAAGTAAATGTAGCATCCCTTTTTGGATGTATCAAAAAAAATGATTTTTAAACTCTGATAATTTTTATTATAAATTGCCGGGTAGAAATGGGGTGTTACACTTACCACCCTCAAACAAGTGGACAAGCAGAATTGTCTAATAGAGAGATCAATAGGAAGCTGGAGAAGATGGTGGGTCCTACAAGGCACAACCTTCAAAACACCATTGGGAATGTCACCTTACAGACTTGTATATGGCAAGGCTTGCCACCTCCCTATTGAATTGCAGCACAAAGCACATTGGGCCATCAAAAACTCAATTTTGACCATGACAGGGCAGAGAAAGCTAGGCTATTACAACTGAATGAGCTTGAAGAGATTAGGCACTTTGCCTACGAGAATTTAGTCATCTACAAGGAGAAAACTAAGGCTTGGCATGACCAAAAGATTAAAAAAAAAAGAACTGGTTGAAGGAGAAATGGTCTTATTGTTCAATTCAAGACTCAAACTGTTTCTTTGGAAATTGAAATCCAGATGGTCAGGCCCTTTCAAATTATTAAAGATATAACCCCATGGAGCTGTGGACCTGTTTGATAAAGCAACCAACACCACCTTCAAGGTGAATGGTCAAAGAGTGAAGCAATACCATGGTGAACATGTGGTCAGGGACAAGACCATCATTGAACTTCAAGACCTCTAACAAAAGAGGAAGTCTGGCTGAAGACTCTTAAAACAAGCGCTCTTGGGAGGCAACCTATGGATTTGATCTAACAATTTTGTATTTTTTATTTTTCTTTCGTGCAGGAGTGAATTTTGGGGAGTGAGAAAGATATCATGTAGATGTTGTTGTGGTAGCAGTTGACGCTATAGCGTTTGTGGTGTCACTGATGCTATAACGTCTATTGCGTGGCTTTGTTGAAAAGTCAAAATTCTCAAAAAGTGCCAGGTGTGACGTGGCGCTCAGCAGTCTTATCTCAACTGCTCTGTGCACGTTTTCTGTCAAGTCAAGCACTCTCTCTCTCCATCACTCAAGCCACAATGCTCACCTCCATTAACTCTCTCATCTGAACTCCCCCTAACTCTCTTTTCCATCAATAAACCCGCCCAAACACTCCACCATTTCTCTCACCAGTTACAAATCCCTTTGCTTTCTCATCTTAATCCCAAAATCCCTAAAACTTCATCTTCTTCAATCTCATCTCAAAACCCGTAACCATGCCCAAAACCCAGGTCGCATCCAAACCAGCTGGAAAACGCTCGAACACAGAGCCAAGCTCTTCAAAGACCGTCGCCATTGTTGATGATTCCAAGAAATTCTGGAACATGGAGTTTATTGCTGAAAGAGGGTTCAAAGTGGACAAAACTTCTCAGGCATTCACGTCAACTGTTACAATGCTGGGATGGGAGCAGTTCGTTGCGCTTCACAAGCAATTTGTGGTTTCGTTGGTGAGAGAATTTTATGTAGGCATTCCAGAGCCTAAGGAGGGAAAACCCCAAACCTACTCAGTGGTTAGGGGTGAAACCGTGAAGTTCGATGCCATAACCATTAATGACTTTTTCCACTTGGGCTACCATGGAAAGGCGCTGGAGAACAAGGTAAAGACTTGGGGGAAAGCTAAAATGGAAGGATTCAGAGAAAGAGTTTGTGTAGAAGGCTCTAAGTGGGAGAAATTTGGGGCTGAGTACAAGTTGAAAAAGACCTATCTACATGATGAAGCAAACATGTGGTTTAACTTCATCAGACACTCCCTTCTACCAACATCACACGCCACACATGTGGAAAAGGAGAGGTTGATCATGTTGGACCCAATCATGGCAGGAGAACCAATTGATGTTGGGAGAATCATATCAAGGGAGATTGAGAAGTGTAGAATCAAAAGTTGGGGAAACATCTACTTCCCATGTCTAATCACAGAGTTGTGCATCAATGTTGAGGTGGAGCACTACAAGAATAATTGGATTTTTCGGCCACAAATTTCCGGCGGATTTTAGGAATTAGCGGCGGATTTTATCCGCCGGAACATTACCCGCGGATTTGTGAGATTTTCTGGCGGATTTGTTTCCTCCGGCGGATTTTCTGGCGGATTTGTGGGATTTTCTGGCGGATTTGGCGGATTTGTGAGATAGTCCAAGAGGTAAAGATGAGCTTTGATAAGTCACCAACGAGGTAGCATAAACACTTAAAAATCGTAATTCACACACACTTACCATGCTGAATACACAATATATTTTAGTTTTAAATATTAAAGTTTTATACTGAGAAACTAGGCTTAAATATGTTTTACTTAAAAATCGTAATTCACACACACTTACCACTTAAATATGTTTTACTGAGAAACTAGTCATAGAAGGGCTTATAACAAAAGGCTAAAGTGCTCCTGGGGTCCCTTATCTTTATTTAAAGTAACGAATTAGTCCTTTATGTTTTTTTTGTCCCAAATAAGTCCTTTATCTTTCAAATTTTTGACACATAAATCTTTTTCCGTTAACAGTGCTGATTTATGTGTCAAAAAAAAGGATTTATGTGTTAAAAATTTGAAACATAAAGGACTGATTTGGGACAGAAAAGGATTTATGTGTCAAAAATTTAAAACATAAAGGACTGATTTGGGACAAAAAAAAGATAAAGGACCAAATCGTTACTTTAAATAAAGATAAGTGACCCCGAGAGCACTTTAGCCTAACAAAATATGTCATTTTGCAAGGGGTTTTAACAAAAAAAAAAATTGCAGGGGCTTAAACCAAAACACCCTATATTTGCAGGGGGCCTAAAACATATTTAAGCCGAGAAACTATAATGAATTTTATTACTTTTGAAACAACAGTTCTCCCTTTAATTAGTTTAAAATTTGTATTATTGTACTAATTCTATATGATGCATTATGGCCACAGCATGTGTTATAAATTTAGCAAGTTCTGAAAATGTTGCTGGTCTTCATAATATTGGGTAAATATTGATTTCAATCACAATAAACATTACCGACGGATTTGTGGGACTTTCTATTGACGAATTTTTTTTTTTAAAAAGTAAAATCCGTCGGTAAGGTAATTTCCGGCGGATCATTAAAATAGTGGGAATTTTAAATTTTGAAAATCCGCTGGAAATACATAGAAATCCGTCGGAAATGACAAGCCGACCAAAATCTGCCGGAAACGTCATTTCCGGCGGATATTTTTGAAAATACACGAAATTTAAAATTTAAAAATCCGCCGGTAAGTCTTTAAAATCCGCCGGAAATCCCCTAATCCGCCGAAAATATATTAAATCCGTTGGTAGGTGACATTTTCGGCGGATTTATGTTTTTAGCGGCCGTTTACCCTTCTTCCTATATATATAACTTCTGCACATTTCTTCTCCACACTTCTTCTTCACACCCAAATTCTCTTCTTGAAATTCCTCTCTTCCTCCCTACGAATTCTCTTCTTCTTTCTACTAAATCTCTTCATCTCTTTGGCAAATTTCTTCAATCTAAGGTATGTTTGGAACATGAGTTAATAGTTTTAGTTGTGAATTATTTTATAATATGAGTTAGTTACTAATTGTGGTGTTGTTTGTTTAGGTATTGTTTGAGTATGGTTTCCTCTTTTTCCTCTTTGTTTGAGTTGGGATTCGCATCAAGTCAGAGCCTTCTCTTCACTACGGTTAGTTATCAAAGTCATTAGTTGGTATAAAACGTTATTTGATTTTATTAGTTTGAATTTCTTTATTAAGTAAATATCCAATATTATAATATATTAATATTAATATTATAATATATTAGTTTATAAAAAATAAAGTAATTAATATATCAATATATATCAAAAATAATATTTGATAGTTTATTTCATTTACTTTTTAAAAAATAAAGTCAATGTAATTAATAAATCCGAAATATAATAATATGTTAGTTAAAAAATGAAGTCAATGTAATTATCAATTTCTATTGTTTGTAATTTTTAGATAAATACGAAATATTATTAATTTCTGTTGATGTTAATTAATATATCAATATATAACAAAAAGTAATATTTGATAGTTTATTTCATTTACTTTGAATAGTTATGATATTTAATTTATTGATAATCAAAAATTGGATAGTTTGTTTAAAACATAGTAATTTATATTTATTATTTAGTCAAAATGTTATTTATGGTGTTAGTACATAGATCCCTAAATTATGATAATGATAATATTTATTGTAGCGTAGTACATAGATCCTGAAATTATGGATCGTAGTTGGATGTATGATCGATTATTTCCTAGAAGATCCGGTTTAAAGCGACGTTTTGTAGAAGGAGTAGAAGAGTTTATTTTTTCTGCTAAGCGTCATGAAGAATTTGCGCGACAAGGCGGAATTAGATGTCCGTGCTTGAAATGTTCATTTCGATTTATAAAAAATGAAGAAGAAGTTAGAGTTGATTTGTACAATAATGGGTTTAAGCCAAATTATTGGATATGGAGTCATCACGGGGAAGTAGGACCAGGGGTAGCTGCAGTTCCTGCGGTTAATGTTCCGGTTGAAGTAGTAGCTCCCACATCAAGTAGTTATCCAGCGACTACGACATCTGGAGGCCAAATTATACAACCGTTAGATGTTTATCGGGGAATGATATCTGACGCTGTTGGAGTAAATTTGGATTTTGAAGAACCAGAATATGATGTTGAAGAAGTTCCAAATGAGGAAGCTCAAAGGTTTTACATGTATTTGAGTGAGACAAATAAACCATTATTTGAAGGATCTAAAGACTCAAAATTATCAATGTGTGTTCGGTTGTTGGGTCTTAAGTCACAATTTAATGTTGCTGAGTTGTGCATGGAATATATGACCCAAATGATGTTGGATGCAACCCCCATTAGAGGGCTTTTGCCGCAGAGTTATTATGATGCTAAAAGACTGGTATCGAAGCTTGGCTTAAAATCTAAAAGAATTGATTGTTGTGTGTCTGGTTGCATGCTCTATTATAACAATGAGTTTGGCATAAATGATGGAGAGTTGTCGAAATGCAAGTTGTGTGGAGAGCCATGCTATCGTGTGAGTAGGAAAGGGATGAGCAGAGGCAAACCGGTTCCACGAAAAGCAATGTTCTATCTGTCGCTTATACCAAGGCTACAGAGGATGTTTACTTCAATGGAGACCGCGAGTAAAATGACGTGGCACCATCAAAATAGAAATAATTCTGGTGAATTACGTCACCCATCTGATGGTGAAGCTTGGAAGCATTTTGATCGTGTTCATCCAGATTTTGCCAGTGATCCACGCAATGTTCGGCTTGGTTTATGCTCTGATGGTTTCACACCATATATTCAAGCCTCGGCAACACCGTATTCATGTTGGCCAGTTATTGTTACCCCATACAACCTTCCTCCAGAAATGTGTATGTCTAAACCATACATGTTTTTAAATTCAATTATTCCAGGGCCAAGTAATCCAACAGCTGGTATTGACATATATTTGCAACTTTTGATTGATGACCTAAAAAGGTTGTGGAATGGTGTTTTAACTTATGATGCAGCACGCCAACAAAATTTTGTGATGAGGGCGGCTTTGATGTGGACCATTAATGACTTCCCTACCTATGGAATGTTGTATGGATGGGGGACACATGGTAAGATGGCATGTACGATCTGCATGGTTGATATAAGGGCTTTTACTCTTAAATACGGAGGAGAAACTTCATGGTTTGACTCGCACCGTAGGTTCTTACCTATGGATCACCCATTTAGAAAGAAGAAATATGCGTTCATCAAGGGAAATGTTGAAACAGCTGGATCTCCTCGTAGGTTGACACCAGAGGAAGTTTGGAATAGTGTTAGGGATATCCCTCCAGTGGAAGTCGTAGTGGGTGTTGTTTCTCGTCCAAATGGCTATGGACAATGGCACAATTGGACAAAAAAAGTATTTTTTGGGAACTTCCCTATTGGAAAGATAATCTATTGAGACACAATCTCGATGTAATGCATATAGAGAAAAAAAATTGACAACATATTTAACACTGTCATGAACGTGAAAGGCAAAACGAAAGACAATGAGAAAGCTAGGAAGGATAGATCATTACTGTCGACGAAAGGGTTTTTTGTTGGTTGAGCAAGGTACTAGGACTTTGAAAACCAAAGCCAATTATACTTTATCTACCGAACAAGCGAAAGCAGTTTGTCAGTGGATAAAAGAGTTGAAAATGCCAGACGGTTATTCTTTCAATTTATCTAGATGTGCGGATGTGGATAATGGGAGGTTGCATGGGATGAAGAGCCATGATTGTCATGTATTCATTGAGTGCTTACTTCCTATCGCTTTTAGTTCGTTGCCAACACACGTTTTGAATCCGCTCATTGAAATAAGTCAATACCTTAAGAATGTGTGTTCTGCAACGCTAAAAGCTGATGATCTTTCAAAAATGGAACAAGACATCCCACTTATCTTATGCAAGTTGGAGAGAGTATTTCGGCCTGTTTTCTTTGATTCTATGGAGCATCTACCGGTGCATCTCGCATATGAAGCTAAACTTGGCGGAACTGTCCAATACAGATGGATGTATCCGTTTGAAAGGTCAGTTAATTTTTATAATATAAGAAACAAGTTTAAAATAGATGATTATTATGTTAATTAATATCATTTTCTCTAGGTTCATGGCCGATTCAAAAAGATCGGTGAAAAACAAAGCTAGAGTTGAAGGATCGATATGTTCTTCTTACTTACACCGTGAAACAACCCATTTTTGTTCTTATTATTTCAAGAATGAGTTTGCTCCTGGAAGCAGTCGAAATGAAATGGATACTAAATGTCCTAGACATCATTTAGCTTTGTCTGTCTTTTGTCTACCCGGTCGTCCATCTGGGAAGGAGTCAATTCACTAGCTAACAGATGAAGAGTTAAGTTCAGCACATGTTCATGTGTTGATAAACTGTTCTACGGTGCAATCATTTATTGAGTATGTTCCTCAACATTAACTATCGATCTTAATTAGTTAATATAAAGTAGAAAAATGTGTAACAATTAATTATTTCTTTTTAGGGAATTCTTGTCATCAGAGGACGTAAGTGAGCAACAATCTTCTGCTGATATTAATGCACATTTTCCAATGTGGTTTAGGAAAAATGTTTATGCCCTCCCACCAAATCCTACCAACCAACACTTGAGGAACATATCAGACGGTCCTCAAAGATGTGTTAAAGAATGGCACACATACTTTGTCAATGGATACAAATTTCACACTAATGAATGGACACAGGGCAGAGAAACAGTCAATAGTGGAGTTTGCATGAAGGGTGTCACTAGAGGAGGTGAAGATGATTTTTATGGTGTGGTTCAACACATATATGAACTTTCGTACCCCCATCTAGATTTTAGTCAGAAGGTAGTGGTTTTTTATTGTAATTGGTTTGATCCGTCTGCTCGAGGAACAAAGGTGAATCCAAAGTCAAATACAGTGGACATTAAAATGAATAGTAGATATCGACTGTATGATCCGTTCGTCATTGCACAAAATGTGAGACAAGTCTATTATGTCCCTTATCCATCAACGCGGATTGATAGGCGTGGTTGGTGTGTCGCAATTTAAACAAAACCAAGAGGTCGCATTGAGACAAATGATGACACGGTGGAAGATGTGCCATATTAAATGGAAGAGATGTCTAATGTAAATGAAGTGATTCAAGTTGAACCTATTACTCGTTTATGTGATGAGCCAAACACCGGTGATGAAGTTGATAACGAAGAACATGCTGATAAAGATGCAACAGACCACATTGCTGTATCAAGAATTCACTCCTCTGATGATGATGATTTTGAGAATGAATGGGATTCCAATTAATTAGTTTTTTATGTTTCAACAATATATGTTAACCTATTTTTAATCAAGGATGTAATTTATGTTTGTTTAATTAGTATGTTTATATATTTTTGTTTAGTATATGTTTATGTTAACCTTGTTTAGTATATGTTTGTTTGTTTAAATGTATATATCTAGATACGGTCATGGCATCGTCTCACTCAGGATCCGATCATGACGACACATATGTTCCTCCACCTGTCACAGGTGATGGCGCCAGCACTAGCAGGAGGAAGATTTCTCCTCGCCTAGGGCGTCGTCGTCAGCCTACTCGTGTTGTTGTTGCTGGTGGCAGATATTTGCCACCACCTGGGTCTGAGGGTGCTAGTAGTCGTAATGCAGGTGAGGCAGTGATTCCTGATGGTACTGAGGGCTTAGCCCCGAAAGATGTTGATGCAGATGGGGTACGCACATTTACTGTTAACCAGGAGGTGGTGAGGTATACGGCTGATGGCCGTATCATATTGGAGACTGCTGGCGATTCGTAAGTATTATATATTATTATTTATTAATTTATTTTTGTTACCTTTTAATTTATATAACTTATATAATTTTTTTTGATGCCTTTTATATAACTTATATAACTTTTATATAACTTATATAATACAGGTTTCTTCCTTCGAAGGCTACAGCTACCGCCATCACAAAAACAATCAAGGAGAATTTCACCGACAGCTGGAAGAATTGGACGGCGGTTAGAAAAGATAAAGAGGCAATTGCAAGGATGTTAAAATCATTCTTGGTAAGTTGTTCTACGAAATAATTAATTTGGTGTATTATCTTATTGACTTGATTAATTAATTTGTCTTATTAACAACATTATTGTAAATTTCTTAAAAAGGAAAAATGTACGTGGTTACCAGAGCAGCAAAAAGAAGTTGAGAGAGTGTTCCATAAGAGATGTTCCGATCGCTATTCAGAATTTCTGCGGGATGCGCGAAATAAGAATGCGAGGCCATCTTATATGGGAGACTCAACTTGGGCTTCATTCAAAGAGTATTGGGAGACTCCTGAATTTAAGAATTATTGTGAGAAAGCCAAGAAGAACCGTGCTTCTGAAAAAGGTGGCTGCATACACACAGGGGGGAGTGTTAATACTGCAACCCATCACAGGCGTTCGGTAAATTTATTACTTTATTACTTGATTAATTAATTATTTATAATTAACTAGTCATTTTCGATTATGTGTATTAATTAATAACACTATATGTATATATATGGGAGGCGATGCATCAAAGGCCAGTCATTTTGCCTGAGTTGCATCGCTACCTTCATATGCGAGAGGACACTGGTGAGTTTGCTACAGATCGAGCGAGGAATATTCAGGTAAAACTACTTTTACAATTGTATATTAATGTTTATTATTTATATTTATCTTTATATATTTCTTTGTTTTTATTATATTGTTTTTATTATTTATATTTGCCTGAGTTGCATCGCTACCTTCATATGCGAGAGGACACTGGTGAGTTTGCTACAGATCGGGCGAGGAATATTCGGGTAAAACTACTTTTACAATTATATATTAATGTTTATTATTTTTATTTATCTTTATATATTTCTTTGTTATATTATATTGTTTTTATTATTTATATATATATTGTTTTTATTATATTATATATTATTAATAATTAGTTATTTATTTCTTTGTTGGGTTATTTTTTTCAGGATAGCTTCCAGGGTGGGCTGGCTGAGAACCATGAGTCACAGCAGAGCAGTGGGACAGATATCGATCTTGTGGAGGAGGCTAGAGTAGCTCGTGATATTTGGGAGAGAGCAGTTGGTCCCCAAAAGAGTAATCGTATGGTAGGATCTGGTGGTATTGGATCGGCTGCTTTCAGAACAAGCATTATTCCGAGCCTATCTTCTTCACATTCTGGATCAGGGAGTACTGGTCGCTCTTATGTTCCTAATTCTAGTGAGTTGAATGTTGTTACGCAATTGACCCAGCAACTGAGCAAGGCCCATCGTCAGTTTGTCGAACGGCAAGAGCAAAATGAACGGGAAGTGCATGCAGGCGCTTCGGGAGAAAGCTAGGATAGCTGAGGAGCGCATGGAGGAGCAGGCTAGGATAGCTGCGGAGGAGGCTAGGATAAATGAGGAGCGCTTTAAGCTTTTGCAGAATCAACTGATGTCTCAACACTCGAGGCCATCATCATCACATATGCCATCGAACGTGGCGAGAAAGCGCCTCAGACGAGATCAATTCCTATTGTCAAGGTGCTTTGGGACGGTGCATCACCCGACGAAGCGACATGGGAAATAGAGGAGAACATGCGGGTGAAATATCCCCATCTTTTCAGTTCAGGTATGTTTTGGTTCAATTTTGAGGACAAAATTTTTAAAAGTTGGGGTGATTGTAACATCCCCAATTTAGCTAATTTCATTTATTGAAATTAGCAAGAGGTCTCAAGATAATTAATTAGCATAATTGATTAATTATGATATGGTGAGTTAATTGGGATTTTAAGCGAATAGGAGCACAGGGGTATTTTCGTCTTTTCCACCCATAAGTGACTTTCAGCTGGCCCATCTTTCACAAATCACACACATATGCATTACTTGATAATTGGATAATTATTGTTTGATTAAGTGATTAGAAGTGGATTAAGATAGATTTAAGTGAGATTGTGGAGTATGAATCACTTAGGGGAAAAAGAGTCATTTCCACCCCATTAATCTTCAGCTCACTTAAACAACAACAACACACACATGTTTCTGAAACCAAACAGAATCAAAGAAACAGAAAATGGAGAGAGTGGGAAGAGGGAGAAGCCATGAGAGTGAGGGAGAAGAGAATAGGAGGAAACTCTCTCAATCCTTGGTGCATGTCACTTATTTTTGGTTCATTAAATTCAGCTCAACTTCCTCTTCCAACTGATACTAGTTTTACCACCTATTCCTTCCTCTTCGATAGATCACCATTGACACACCTACAAGCTTGAGAAATGAGATATGGAGTTTTGAGAGTGTTGGAAGCCTTGCATGTCAAACTTAGTACTAGCCTTGAGTAAAACAGCACCTACTTTGTAATTGGAAGCCATATAGTGAAGGTCAAATCCTGTTCATGATAGCTTGGTTCTGTTTGAATGTATGGAATCCATTTTTGGAACTCAAATTCGTGGTTATGAATGGTTGAGGGTTGAGGTTACAAGTTCAACAAAAAATTCAGCTGGAAACCCGTAGGAACCCTCTTCGGTATTTACCTAATATCTCTCTGTACACAACTCATATGAACGTGATTCTTGCTGATTCAGAAACGAGACAAAAAATTCTTCAAAATGAGCACAAGAACCGTCGGATTCCATTGGGAAATGAGGGTGATATCGTGTTCTAAAGTTTCGATCAAGAATCAGATTCTGTATTGGATCAGTCACCTTGTTTCGGTGATATCTCCCAAACAACTGGTTGCATGCGTGTGAATCTTCAACTATCAGAAAGTAGACAAAATAATCTTCACAATGGGCACTGATTTGAAGGGTTTTGGTCACGAATTGACCTAGATAATCGTGTTGCAAAACTGCATACTGATGCTGGAAAAACGGATGTGGAGCTGGGAATGTCGGTTCGTCAAGTTTCGATTCGAGTTGTCAAAGTTTGAGAGACGTCGATTCCGTAGACGGGAAGGGAACTCAGTAGCTGGGATTTGTGTTTGGTTGCTGTTCCGAAGTCAGAATCGAGTCCTAGACGAGTTCGTGACACTTTGGAGCGGATTCGGGATAGTTCGCGAGTTTCGGTTCGTTCGAGTTCACGGAGTTTTGGTATTGTGTGCGATTTTCATCGCAAGAGGTGCGTTCTATACTCGCTTAGGGATGTTTGGATGTCACTGAATTTATATGTTTCGAAACCTACGTTTTACCGTTTTCGTTTTGAAAAGAATCGAGTCAAAAACCGTTTTCGGGAAAATGACATTTTTACGGTTTTTCGGTGAATATATATGTCTTATTGATTTGATTGATTTTAATACTTTCGCTGGAATATGACTGAATTGCTGGTTGGAATGTTTGTTTTTAAGTCACGGAAGTCCTAAAATGTCTCGGCACTGGATTGAAAGCGAAACGAAACAAAACGGAATTTGGAAAAATCATTTTTGAACACTTCTGGCAACGGTCGCGTCGCAACCCGTGGCCGTCGCCTCGCGACCAGGCATAAAATTGTGACAGTTTTCGTTTCTGTAACTTTTCGCATCGCGACGGAACCTGTTCGCGTCGCGACGCAGTGTAAATTTTCAGCAAACTTTACCGATTTTGTTTTCGCGATAACTTTTGATCCGGGAATCCGATTGAGGTGTTTTCAGTTGCGTTTTAAAGCTTATTGAAAGGTATATCCAGAGGTGTAATTCAAACTATAAAATGATCTGTTTTGAAAGTTAAAAAAGTTGGAAAAACCGAACTATAGTGAACGCGAGTGTATACAAATCATGTTAAGAAAACGGACTTCGAGTTCCATCATGTCATGACAAGTTAATTGATTGTAAGTCTATATAAGCTATATAAACTCTCAATCCATGTAAAAACAAACTAAGTTACCTTCCCAAGAGGAAAGGAAGATTACTTTCTCAAAAAGAAAGGTAGATGGTATACACCAAATAAAATGTGTATATCTAGGGTGACGACCCTAAGTTATTTAGCATACCTAGCTCAGGGGAGTCATGAATCCAAAGCTAGGACCCTAGCATTATTCGGATAGAATTTCGAATTGGGGTTTCCGTAGATATTGGGCAATCAAGATTGTCTAGCATTATATCTCGGGTTGTGTTAAGCTAAAGAAAAGTAAAAGACGGGATGTGTAGTCGCTTATATCTCGGATTGTCTAGCATTATATGTCCACTTGGTTGCTTATTAGGGCCATGAGTTCAAGTTAAACAAAATAAATCGCTAGAGTTAGTAAGGGGTCTCGATAGGACTCACTGAGATAATATTTATGTCACCCTTTATATATTGTGGTTTTTACAGAGAAGCGGGGGAAAGCAAAGGCGACGAAGCACGGTTAGCCGGTGCGACTCATGGAGTCTTGGGAGATTTGATTTCATGTTTAGTCCTTTGTAGCTTATTTTAGTTATGTTGCCGATTGTATGACTTTCACTGTTTAAATTGTAAAATCGTTTCCGCTACTTTATGTTTTGAGTATTGAACACCAGGATTGTATAAGTCTTAAGTTATGAAACTTAAGCATTTGCATGAAGTTAATGAGGTTCAGAGAACCATTTGATATTTATTATCGAAATTTTTAGTTCGTGTTCAATATTCATTAACAGGAAGTTACTCTGATGTATGCCATTTAGTGCATTTCAGTAATTCTACATGTTAGAATTTATCGGGGTGTTACATTATGGTATCAGAGTAGTTCGACCTAGTTGGGCTTAGTTTAGTTTATGGATGAGTCGATTCCTTGTTAGTCTTTGTTGTGATTACACTTGTGATGCTAAGAGACATTGAGCCTGATCAACTCAATACTCGGTGTATCATAAGCGGAATTATGGAAAGATGATCAAGACGTAGTCCTCAATCAAGACCGAAGTTCCTTAAAACCCGTTTCGTCTTAGGGAATATTGGAAAGAAGAAGGTAGTTAAGCCATCAACTCCGAATGCAAAGTTAAAAGGTAACCTACCAAAGGAAAGAAAGTGCAGTCGTATGATTCCTCAAGATTCTCCAAGTGTTTTACTGGTAGGAAACCCACCGAGGTGAAAATCGTCCTAGTGCGAGTCGGTGGTTATATTTTAAGAAAGAGGGTCACTAAATCCGGAGTGCCCAAAAAGAGGAAAAGAAAGAGTCAGATACGCCTACTTCAGCTTGAGAGAGGGTCTACACTGCAGATGCTCAGAAAGTCAAGGCTACAGACACTCCACGGAGAATGTGGATATTGTCCTAGGTATGTGTTGGATGACCGCCAACCATGTGACTATAGATTGTTTCCATCGGACCATCGGTTTGCCTCCGAGTCAGTGGTGCTACAACCGACCAATTCTGAAGCTGTTAATTCTTTCACTTCAGCCAGTGACTGTTTGTTCCAAGGCGCAGAAGCCTAGGTCAAGATGTTGTCTGCATCCACTGAGACAGGTCTAGATTTATCTCCTGTGCAAGTTGTTAATGAATTCCTTGATGTATTTCCTGATGAAGTTTCTTCGTTACCTCCGGATCGTGAGGTTGAGTTCAATACAGAGTTGGTTCCGGGCACTGGGCCAATTTCTATAGCTCCCTACAGAATGTCGCCGTTAGAGTTGAAAGAGTTGAAAGTCCAATTGGAAAAGTTAATTTCCAAACAGTTTATCCAGCCGAGTGCCTCACCATGGGGTGCTCCCGTGTTACTTGTCAAGAAGAAGGACGGAAGTATGAGATTGTGCATTGATTACCGTCAGTTGAATAAGGTGACTATCAAGAACAAGTACCCTCTACCGAGAATTGATGATTTGCTAGACCAATTGAGGGAAGCTGCAGTATTTTCAAAGATTGATTTGAGGTTCGGCTATCACCAAATCAGAGTTCGAGCTTTGGACATCCCGAAGACCGCTTTCCGTACGAGGTATGCACACTACGAATTTGTAGTGATGCCCTTCGGCTTGACCAATGCTCCAGCCATATTCATGGACTATATGAATCGGATTTCAATCTCTACCTGGATCAGTTTGTGAAGGTATTCATTGATGACATCTTGGTATACTCTAAGACAATTGAGGAGCATGTGCAGCATCTCCGAATTGTCTTGAACGTACTCTGGGAGAAGAAGTTATATGCTAAGCCATCCAAATGTGATTTTTGGATGTCTGAAGTTAAATTTCTGGGCCTTGTCATATCCCTATCCGGTGTTGCAGTGGACCTCAGTAAGATTGAAGCTGTGGTAGACTGGGAACAACTGTCTACGGTTACTGAAGTGAGAAGTTTCTTGGGATTAGCTGGGTATTATCGGAGATTCATTCAAGGATTTTCTCAGCTGGTTCTTCCACTCACTCGATTAACTCGCAAGGGTCAGCCGTTTGTTTGGGACTCAGGCTGTGATAATTGTTTTGCGGAATTGAAGAGTCGTCTGACTTCTGCACCTGTCCTGATTCTTCCAGATCTGTCCATAGGATTCCAAATCTATTGCGACGCCTCTGGTAAGGGTTTAGGATGTGTCCTTATGCAGAATCAACAGGTAGTTGCTTATGCCTCCAGACAGTTGAAGCCGCATGAAGAGAATTACCCAACTCATGATTTAGAATTGGCAGCGATAGTGTTTGCACAAAAAGGATTTGGAGACATTACCTGTATGTGTCTCGTTTCGAAGTCTTTAGTGGTCACAAGAGCCTGAAGTACTTGTTGATCAGAAGGAGCTGAACAATAAGCAGAGAAGATGGGTAGAGTTTCTGAAGGACTATGAGTTTGAATTGAAGTACCATCCGGGTAAGGCTAATGTTGTAGCCGACGCTTTGAGTAGGAAGTCTATCCACACTGCTGAGTTGATGATTTATGAGATGGAATTGTTGGAATCGTTTAGAGATCTTAACTTGAAGATTAAGCCAAAGAGGAACAGGTTGGTGTTGAGCCACATTCAGATTTCGAGTTCCTTAAGGAATCTGATTCGCCCAGCCCAAGAGGTTGACTTAGTGCTGCAAGCGCAGAAGAGGTTGCCAAATTACACCGAAGCTGGTGATGGTGTGATTTGCTTTGATGGAAGAATCTGTATGTCGCATGATGAGAATATCAAGAAGCAAGTTTTAGAAGAAGCTCATAAGAGTCAGTTCTCAATACATCCTGGATCCACCAAGATGTATCGAGATTTGAAGCAGTTGTATTGGTGGCCGGGTATGAAAATGGAAGTTGTAGAGTTTGTGTCTCGATGCTTGACTTGCCAAAGGGTCAAGATAGAGCACTAGAAGCCAGGCGGTCAATTACAGCCGTTGAATGTGCCAGAATGGAAATGGGAAAGCATTTCTATGGATTTTGTCATGGGATTGCCACGGTCCCAAGCCAGAAATGATTCTATTTGGGTAGTGGTGGATCGCTTGACCAAGTCCGCCCATTTTATTCCGGTGCGTTCGAATCACAAAGTTGCTAAGTTAGCAGATGAGTATCTCAAGAACATTGTGAGGTTGCACGGAATCCCTACGAGTATCGTCTGCGATCGTGATCCCAAGTTCACATCACGATTCTGGAGAGCATTGAATATGGCGTTGGGAACAACGGTGTGTGCTAGCACCGCTTATCACCCACAAATAGACGGACAGACGGAGAGAACAATTCAGACATTGGAGGATATGTTGAGAGCATGTGTACTTGACAGTGGAGGCCGATGGGAGGATCACCTTCCATTGGTGGAATTTTCATACAACAACAGTTGCCATTCTAGTATCGGAACAGCACCATACGAGGCATTGTATGGGAGAAAGTGTAGGACACCATTATGTTGGTGGGATGTAGGTGAGCAGAGATTGTTGGGGCCGGATTTGGTCCGTGAGACTACGGAGAAGATCTGTCAGATCAGAGAAAGGGTGAAGACTGCTCAGAGTCGGAAAAAGAGCTACGCCGATAAAAGAAGAAGGCCGCAAGAGTTTGAAGAAGAATATCATGTGTTTCTGAGGCTATCTCCAACTATTGGTACCGGTATTGCCATGCAGGCGAAGAAGCTCAGTCCTCGATATATTGGGCCTTTCCAAATTATCGAGCGAGTTGGGCCAGTAGCATATCGCATTGCGTTACCGCCAGCATTGTCTAGATTGCATGATGTGTTTCATGTATCGCAACTGAGGAAGTATATCCCCGATCTGAGTCAACCGTTGAGTTATGAGACGATTGCCATCAGACCCGATCTATCTTATCAGCCTACACCAGTCAGGATCATCGAACATGGCGAGAAAGCGCCTCAGACGAGATCAATTCCTATTGTCAAGGTGCTTTGGGACAGTGCATCACCCGACGAAGCGACATGGGAAATAGAGGAGAACATGCAGGTGAAATATCCCCATCTTTTCAGTTCAGGTATGTTTTGGTTCAATTTTGAGGACAAAATTTTTAAAAGTTGGGGTGATTGTAACATCCCCAATTTAGCTAATTTCATTTATTGAAATTAGCAAGAGGTATCAAGATAATTAATTAGCATAATTGATTAATTATTATATGGTGAGTTAATTGGGATTTTAAGCGAATAGGAGCACAGGGGTATTTTCGTCTTTTCCACCCATAAGTGACTTTCAGCTGGCCCATCTTTCACAAATCACACACATATGCATTACTTGATAATTGGATAATTATTGTTTGATTAAGTGATTAGAAGTGGATTAAGATAGATTTAAGTGAGATTGTGGAGCATGAATCACTTAGGGGAAAAAGAGTCATTTCCACCCCATTAATCTTCAGCTCACTTAAACAACAACAACAACACACACATGTTGCTGAAACCAAACAGAATCAAAGAAACAAAAAATGGAGAGAGTGGGAAGAGGGAGAAGCCATGAGAGTGAGGGAGAAGAGAATAGGAGGAAACTCTCTCAATCCTTGGTGCATGTCACTCATTTTTGGTTCATTAAATTCAGCTCAACTTCCTCTTCCAACTGATACTAGTTTTACCACCTATTCCTTCCTCTTCCATAGATCACCATTGCCAAACCTACAAGCTTGAGAAATGAGATATGGAGTTTTGAGGGTGTTGGAAGCCTTGCATGTCAAACTTAGTACTAGCCTTGAGTAAAACAGCACCTACTTTGTAGTTGGAAGCCATATAGTGAAGGTCAAATCCTGTTCATGATAGCTTGGTTCTGTTTGAATGTTTGGAATCCATTTTTGGAACTCAAATTCGTAGTTATGAATGGTTGAGGATTGAGGTTACAAGTTCAACAAAAAATTCAGCTGGAAACCCGTAGGAACCCTCTTCGGTATTTACCTAATATCTCTCTGTACACAACTCATATGAACGTGATTCTTGATGATTCAGAAACTAGACAAAACATTATTCAAAATGAGTACAAGAACCGTGGGATTCCATTGGTAAATGAGGGTGATATCGTGTCCTAAAGTTTCGATCGAGAATCAGATTCTGTATTGGATCAGTCACCTTGTTTCGGTGATATCTCCCAAACTACTGGTTGCATGCGTGTGAATCTTCAACCATCAGAAAGTAGACAAAATAATCTTCACAATGGGCACTGATTTGAAGGGTTTTGGTCACGGATTGACCTAGATAACCGTGTTGCAAAACTGCACACTAATGCTGGAAAAACGGATGTGGAGCTGGGAATGTCGGTTCGTCAAGTTTCGATTCGAGTCGTCAAAGTTCGAGAGACGTCGATTCCGTAGACGGGAAGAAACTCAGTAGCTGGTATTTGTGTTTGGTTGCTGTTCCGAAGTCAGAATCGAGTCCTAGACGAGTTCGTGACACTTTGGAGCGGATTCGGGATAGTTCGCGAGTTTCGGTTCGTTCGAGTTCACGGAGTTTTGGTATTGTGTGCGATTTTCATCGCAAGAGGTGAGTTCTATACTCGCTTAGGGATGTTTGGATGTCACTGAATTTATATGTTTCGAAACCTACGTTTCACCGTTTTCGTTTTGAAAAGAATCGAGTCAAAAACCGTTTTCGGGAAAATGACGTTTTTACGGTTTTTCGGTGAATATATATGTCTTATTGATTTGATTGATTTTAATACTTTCGCTGGAATATGACTGAATTGCTGGTTGGAATGTTTGTTTTTAAGTCACGGAAGTCCTAAAATGTCTCGGCACCGGATTGAAAGCGAAACGAAACAAAACGGAATTTGGAAAAATTATTTTTGAACACTTCTGCCAACGGTCGCGTCGCAACCCGTGGCCGTCGCCTCGCGACCAGACATAAAATTGTGACAGTTTTCGTTTCTGTAACTTTTCGCGTCTCGACGCAGTGTAAATTTTCAGCAAACTTTACCGATTTTGTTTTCGCGATAACTTTTGATCCGGGAATCCGATTGAGGTGTTTTCAGTTGCGTTTTAAAGCTTATTGAAAGGTATATCCAGAGGTGTAATTCAAACTATAAAATGATCTGTCTTGAAAGTTAAAAAACTTGGAAAAACCGAACTATAGTGAACGCGAGTGTATACAAATCATGTTAAGAAAACAGACTTCGAGTTCCATCATGTCATGACAAGTTAATTGATTGTAAGTCTATATAAGCTATATAAACTCTCAATCCATGTAAAAGCAAACTAAGTTACCTTCCCAATAGGAAAGGAAGATTACTTTCTCAAAAAGAAAGGTAGATGGTATACACCAAATAAAATGTGTATATCTAGGGTGACGACCCTAAGTTATTTAGCATACCTAGCTCAGGGGAGTCATGAATCCAAAGCTAGGACCCTAGCATTATTCGGATAGAATTTCGAATTGGGGTTTCCGTAGATATTGGGCAATCAAGATTGTCTAGCATTATATCTCGGGTTGTGTTAAGCTAAAGAAAAGTAAAAGACAGGATGTGTAGTCGCTTATTAGGGCTACACCAAGAAATGTAATGCGTAGTCGCTTATCAGGGCTACAAATTACAAGAGGTAAAATATATGTCCCCATGGTTGCTTATTAGGGCCATGAGTTCAAGTTAAACAAAATAAACCGCTAGAGTTAGTAAGGGGTCTCGATAGGACTCACTGAGATAATGTTTATCTCACCCTTTATATATTGTGGTTTTTACAGAGAAGCAGGGGAAAGCAAAGGCGACGAAGCACGGTTAGCCGGTGCGACTCATGGAGTCTTGGGAGATTTGATTTCATGTTTAGTCCTTTGTAGCTTCTTTTAGTTATGTTACCAATTGTATGACTTTCACTGTTTAAGTTGTAAAATCGTTTCCGCTACTTTATGTTTTGAGTATTGAACACCGGGATTGTATAAGTCTTAAGTTATGAAACTTAAGCATTTTCAGGAAGTTAATGAGGTTCAGAGAACCATTTGATATTTATTATCGAAATTTTTAGTTCGTGTTCAATATTCATTAACAGGAAGTTACTCTGATGTATGCCATTTTGTAACATCCCCTAATTAGCTAATTAGATTTAATTAAATTAGCACGAAGTTAAGTTGATTAGTTGCATTAATTATGTGATATAGAAACTATAATAATGCCTAGTTAGAATAATGGTGTTAAGTTAATAGAATTTGGCTAAATCATTAGAGTAGACCATGTCATGATCTGAGAAGTGAACTAATTGCTGAGGGGTATTTTAGTCTTTGCAACCTTTTAGCTTGTGATACCCAGCTGAACACCACAACACACCTCATTTTTTAGTTTCAGCAAAAGAAAGAAAGAATAGAGAGAAAGGGGGCTTGAGAGAGAGGGAGAGAACTCGAAGAGGGGGAGGAAGAAGAGTGGGAACCAAAAGTTTGATGCATGTCATGTTTCTCTCCACTATTAAACTCAGTTTCTTATTCTCCATCCATTGATACCACTGTTGCAACCTATCTCCTTCTCCTTCTCAATCCACCATTTTAGATCCTCAAAGCTTCATAGAGCCAAAAATGGAGTGTTGATGCTCCAAATAGTTTGCATGTCCTTGCTAGAGCCCATTATTCAGTACCAAGACTCATTTTCTTGCCACAATTGATGTTGAAGTTGTTTGGGTAGCTAGGATTCGAAATCAACTGCTGTCCAAGCGATTTGGAGTGGTTGAGTTCGTTGTTGGAGCGAGTTCGAAGAGAGTTCGTGGTTTTGGAGCGGTTGAGTTCTCGGAGTTCCGGTGTTGCGTGATTTTCATCACGATAGGTGAGTTCTATAACTCGCTTAGGGAATGTATTTCAATGTGTGTTTGAGTTTGGGTCTCGACCGGAAGAGATTTTGGAATCGGAACGAAATGGATTTTCTCATGAAAAACCTATTTTCTGGAAAACTGATAGAGACGCACGGATCGTGTGCCTACGAGCACGGGTCGTGCGCCTCCATCTGATACGACAAGAACTGGATTTTTAAAACACGCACGGATCGTGCGCCTAGTCGCACGGGTCGTGCGTATGTCTCTGGAACTTTCTAAAACTTTAGTGGATAACGCACGGATCGTGCGCCAAATCGCACGGGTCGTGCGTATCTTTCTGGAAATCTTCTACAAACTGCTCAAAACGCACGGGTCGTGCGCCTACACGCACGGGTCGTGTGAGACTTTCTGACCTTCAATTTCAAAGTACCTTTTTATCCATTCCAAATGATTCCAATCCTCTTCTAATCCATTCCCCAAGGTTCCACAACAATGTAAAGGTAACAATGGTATGAGATTGAACATGTTCGATAGAAAGTTTGTGTGTTGTGAATAAAATGGAAAACCGCACTTAGAGAATGCGAGAGGGCATATGTCAAGAATGATAATAATACACGGTATTTGACTGATATTATACACTGTAATTGACTGATATGGTACATGGTACTTGACTGAAATGACTAACAGCCCATTGCGGGTACACAGACTGTTAATGTATAATAAATACAAGAGGAAAAAGGGTGACGACTCTAAGAGGTTAGCATACTAGGGGAGGGAAAGTCATGAGCCCCAAAACCTAGACTCAAGAATGTTTCCCCCACTAGAAATAGCGGGATGGGTTCACCAAAGTCAAGAGATGCCTATAAAATAGGTAGACTGAGGTGTTATGCTAAAAACATGGAACAAAGATTGCATGCTTCATGTGTCGCTTAGGAGGGCCATGAGCATGAAGGTTACAGGAACTAAATGTATTTCCACGTGGTTACTTTTTAGGACCACGAGTTCAAAACAAAGCATAATGAACCGCTAGAATAGTAAGGGGTCTCGATAGGACTCACTGAGATAATGTTTATCTCACCCTTCATATTTGTGGTTTTTACAGAGAAACAAGGGAAAGCAAAGGTGATAAAGCACGGTTAGCTGGTGTGACTCTTGGAGTCATTGAAGACATAGTTTCATGTTTTAGACCTTTGTCCCATTTATTGTTTCTGTGTTCCGATTGTATAACTTTCGTTGTTAAGTTGTAAAATCGTTTCCGCTACTTTATGTTTTGAATATTGAACACCAGGATTATGTACAAGTCTTAAGTTTTGGAACTTAAGCATTTTCAGAAAGTTTATGAGGTTCAGAGAACCATTTGTTATGTATTATTTAAAAGTTTTAGTTGTGTTCAATATTTCAATAACAGGAAGTTACTCTGATGTATGCCATCTAGTGCATTTCGGTGATTCTATATGTTAGAATTTATCGGGGTGTTACACATTTAGTGCATTTCGGTAATTCTACATGTTAGAATTTATCGGGGTGTTACAAGTATTCCCAGCAGTATCCACCGCAGTAGGTTCAGCATCGCCAATAGCAGCCATACCAGCACCCCCAGCAGCCATACCAGCACCCCCTACAGTAGTCACCCCACCAGTGCAACTCAAACATCGATCTTAATATCGATGCGATTAGTGCTTTTCTTGCATCAGATGATACATATTATCATGATGATGAGTCAGGCCAGCAGCCACCCCAGTTATTTTGTTGTAATTTAAGTTTTCATTTGTATTTGTTATATATATTTGAGTACTTTGTTCGATTTGAAATTTGAATTAAATTAAATCGTCTTCAGTTCAGACCTATTATTGTTTTTCATTTCGTATATTATTAAGATCGATATTATTAATTTTAATTATTATCTTTTATTTTAAAAAAATAATTTTAAAATTTTTTAATTAATTTAATTAATTATTTAAAATTAATTACTATATTAAATTAATTATTAGTTTTCATTCCTAATTTTTATTTTTTTAATAAATAAATCAATTAATAATTAAAAATTTTAGTAAAATAATATTAATTTTTTAAATAAAACGAAATCTAATTTCCGGCGGAATTAACGCGTTTTCGCCGGATTTTTTTATTCAAAAAAAAATGTTTTTTTCGGCGGATTTAACGGCATTTCCGGCGGATTTTTATTTTTATTTTTATAAAAAATGTTTTTACGGGCGGACTTAACAGTATTTCCGCCGGATATTTCGGTGGAATTTCCGGCGGATAATCCGCCGATAATTTTATGCGATATTTTTGGGGGTTTCTGGCAGATTATCCGCCGGTAATTTCCGCCGGATTTATCGGCGGCACGAAATCCGCCGGAAACCGTTTGCTGCGAGCTGGCTACCGGCGCGAAAAATCTGTCGAAAAGTCCAATTTTTCGGCAGATTTTTGGCTTTTCCGGCGGATTTTGGCCACCGAAAAACCAACTTTTCTTGTAGTGGAGGTAAAAGCAAAAGAGGTAAGAAAATCACCTGTTGGGGCATTGCCTTCAACTTTCAAACCCAGGAAGAAGCCTGTTGCTATAGCATCATGTGATGCTGTAGCGCTACAGCACTTGAAGCTGCAGCAGCAGTCTCTCTACTAGTTCGTGAAGGAGAAATTTGAATGGGAGAAAGCCATGTTTGCTGAACTGACAAAAGGGAAATCCACTGTGCAACCGCCTGGCTTCCCAGAATGGCTAATGGAAGCAGAGCCAGAAGAAAAGGTGGAAGAGGAAGAGCCCAAGCAGTTGAGAAAGAAAAGAGCTAGAAGCCTAGTGAGGAAGCAGAAGCAGAGCCCTGCACAAAAGAAGAAGATGGTGAGTAGTGAAGAGGAAGATATTTTAGCCTCTGAGGAGTTAGAAGTGATTAGTGAAAACGATGATGAGGAAACAAGAGCAATAATGAAGGAGATAGTGAGTGAGGAGGAGGATGAGGAATCAACTGAGGAGGCCACTGAAAGTGAAGAGGGGGATGAAATTCACTGTGACCCTACCCCTAGCCCAAAGCAAGGCCAGAAATCCCCATCAAAATTCCCCACACCACCATCCCTAAAGCACGTCTGTCATTAGTACAACCAACCATCCCACCCACAATGCCTGAAAACAAACCCACCCCAATTCCAAAAAGGCCATCACCCATCCAAGGAAAACACACTGACCCAGAGCTAGAGATACCTCCAACCCAACCATCACCATCACCACAAAAGCAGCCTGCTAAAGAGCCAGAGCAACCACAACAACCCCATCAAGAATAAGACAGTATCCAATCAGATGCTGTAGCGGATGATGCTACAACATTTGCAGATCAAACTGGTGTGACACATCTGGTGTTACACCCTCAAAGGAGCCAAAAGTTAAACATAGGGCCCACAGAAATCCAAAGGCAAAGCTACAAGATTTCACTGATGAAGATGCTGAGACAGATGTTGGCAAGGAAGAGGCATCTGCTGACCAGTCTGCGGGTGTTATAGCACCTAGTGCTATTGCACCTAAAATGAAAGAAAAGATAGTAGCTGTTCAAAGGAAGGTTCTCTCATACACAGTGGCCAGAAGAAATCCTGGTCTTAAGCTTGCTGACATTAAGAAGAAGGTCCAGCTGATGAAGTGCAGGATGACACTGTAGCGGCTGACGCTACAACGCCTGAAGGCCAGCCTGCTGGAACTACTGCAATGGCTGAGGAGGTGGCTCAAAAGCCTGATGCAGCGATAGAAACAGCAAATAACCTTGTAGAGATGGCTACCAATGTGGAGACTGAAGTGGTAGCAACAAAGAAATCACCAAAGAAGAAGCCCCAAGCATCCAGCAGCAAACCCACGAGAGCAAGAAACAGGCTCAAGTTCGGGTTAGCAAAGAAGTAGCCTAACCCTTCTAGAAAAATAATAATAATAAAAATAATAATAATAAAAATAATATAGTCTGTTTTCCTGCTTTGAATAAACCTGTTAGATGTTTTAGCGCCTGTTCCTACCTCTAACAATATGTTTAGGATTTTACTTTTGTTGTTTTTAATTCTGTTGAGTTTTAGCCACAGGCCTCTCCTTGTAGTATTCATGAGCGGTGGGAACACTGCTGATTCTTATCTTGGGGGGAGGACCTTTGCATGTTATGTTATTTTGTTAAGTAATTATGAGTCAAATGCTTGATCAGTTGATTTTTCTAGTCTTGCAATATTAGAAATTGTTCTTTTTGGGCTAAATTTAATGATGATTCAGTGTATATGTCTAGTGTAGCCTTGTTTGATTGATGACTAGTCTTATTGCTGCTGCTACACAAAACTCTAAGCTTAGGGAGGAACCTAGTTAGCTAGGGATGATCTGATGCTGAAGTTAGTCCTGGTTAACCAAGGTTTAGTGAAGTTTTTATTAAAAATTGAGAGTAGCATTTGAAGCTAAGTTTGGGGGTGCATCGGTTATGTTAAGGCTAGGTATGAAGACTATAGGATGGTCAGTGCAATAAGCTCACAAAGTATACAATTGTATTGTAAATTGGTCATGTATATTGCAATTAGTTGCAATTGCCCGAAACAAATGTTGAACTGTTCCAAAAATGCATAAAAAAAAGAAAAGAAAAAGAAAAGAAAAAAGGAAAAAAAAAGAAATAAATGCAAACAAAGGAGTTCAGTAATGAGGGCGTTGTAGCTACATCTGTTCATCAAGTCACTTGTGCTATAGTATCCAACACTATAGCGCTGAGAAATCACCAAATCAATAGTTAGTGCACTGGCCAAAGATCTGAAATGCCTAGTAAAGCCCTTTGTTGTGCTTTGAAGCCCCTCAAGTCTTATGTTAAGTTGTTAGTCTACTCTCCTTTTTGAAAAATTCTTTGACTAAACCAAAAGAAGGCCACTCTTTTCAAGGCTAGGAGAAATTCTGAACCTAGCTAGGAACTAAACTGTACTTAAAGGTCACACACTCACAATTGAGCAGTAATAATTCTAGATGTTGTGAAAAGTAATGGTGTGTGCGTCTGTGAGTGTGAATCTGAAAGGTTAGCCCCTTAAGAGTAATTTTAAAAAGTTGTTTGAACTAGAAAAAAAACTGATTGTGTGTTGAATTCTGTAAATATGTGTCTTATGCTTTCTTGTCCTAGTCAAGTGTCCTTACTTGAGGACAATCAATGGTTTAAGTTTGAGGGTGTGTTAACTCATTTATATGAGTTACGTATGCTCTTAGTACTTAGAATCGCGCAAGTTCTCAAGTAATATCCCAGCTTTATTTAGTAAATATCAGTTATTTAGAGAAAAGAAGGGTTAGAAGCTAATTTGTTACCATTTGGCACAATTGGTGCCCCTGTGAATGTTTTAATGTTTTGTTAGTGTTGTAGCATTCAACGCTATAGCGCTATATGACGATGGGCCAGCTAAAGATCATAAAGAAAAGTGGCATTTTGGTGCCTATTGCTTTATGTCAAGTCAGCATATCTTCCCCCTGCTCCTAGGACCTGACGCGGACGCCCACTAGTAGCTAGCGTGGACACTTGTCCACTTGTTATTGAAAACCACTTTTGGTAGGTGAGATATGTCAAGTCTGCCTTTTTGGAAAGCTACTTTTTGAGGAATAAAGAAATATATCTATCATCTTCTCCACACAACTCACTCATTCGAGACTTGGAGAGTTTTTAGAGGGAAACACTTGACACCATTTCCTTCCATAAATGCTCCACTTCAAGCTATTATTTTTCAAGTGAAGATCATCATTTTACGCTGTGAAGCTGTGCTATAGCGTCATCATCCGTTTATGAGTAGGAAGTCACATTTTGTCTCTTTCCAACTGTGAATCTTCTTGTTATTTTCGGTAATATGAATATTTTAGTTTGTATTGTGTTGATGATGCTCACCATGAGCTAAACACTTAGTGGTTGGATTGCTTAGAACTTTGTAATGAATTTTTAGTATTGTTAATAAAATCTGGTGATGTTTACGTTTCAATCTTTGTGCTTTAATGCTTTCAAACTTATTTTGGGATTGGCCAACTGAAATGGGTACATTCGTAGGTACAGACATGGTCTACGATTCTAACTCAAAGGTTGATATGAATGAAAGGTTGTTTAAAGGCATTTAAACAACCCTTGCTCAATCCTAGACATAGGAAAGCAATAGTTCATAAGGTGAAATTGTGGGTTCTTTATTATAGACGGGTGAACTTATTTAGAACTTAGACATAAAAGTCTTGTAACGAAACCCTGGCGTCAGTGACTGAAAAGCACAACATCATATGCTACCGCACTTAGCACTATAGCGTCCAACGTTATAGCGCTTTACTTTAAAGGATTTACTTAGGGAAATGCATTCCAACTCATTTTATTAACACTTGAACCTTCTTACTGTTTTCATACAACATTTTTATTATTTTCATGCTCAAAAACTTGTTGCTACTATTTTGTTTGTTTCACTAGTGCATTAACTATCTAAACTTTAAAACTAACTTCAATCCCTGTGGGTACGATCTCTACTTATCAATATATTACTTGTTGCGATTGTGTATACCTGTACAACTACTTTTCGTACAACATCCCGGAAGTGCGGGCTCGGCTTGATTGACGAGTGCCTTGGCTAGCTAGAATGCTGTTTTCGGGGTCGGAAGCACTTTCTGAGGTCGAAAAGTCTGTGGTTTGGCTTGGATGCCTCGTGGGTGTCACGCGTCATTGTGTCAGGGGGATGTGACGTCTGATTGAAACGAAACGTCCTATCATAATGATTGCATAGATTTTTGTGCCTGAAGGTTATATGCCTTTGGATGGGTAGCGTCGTTTGGTCTACCGGGTTGACAGCCCCTATAAATAGACGTTCACAGCCCAAATTTTAAACGCCTTATCGTTACTTTTACCCTTGAATTCTCTCGAGTCTAGCGAACCATAACCGAGCTTACGTTCCGGCAACCCAAGGTTGAGCTCCTGGTTTCCGACGTTGACAATTTTGTGACAATTTCATTCTCCATTCACCCGACGTTGAGCCTCCGGTAAGGTTTTTCGAGCGTTGTTTTCCTTCCTGCTTTGGTTCTTTAATGACGAGGACAAGGGATTCCGAAAGAACAAGCGTGGTTGCCCCCGGCAAGCCGTCGTTGAAGAGGTCTGCCGAGGGTCATGAGTTATCAATGAGCAGAGGTCGACTTCAAGGAGACTCTCAGATAGAGCTGAGGCCAGTGGCTCAACTTTAACACCACCATCGGCTATGTCTCCGACCTCCGAGCCTATGGGACTGGATACTACTTTTGACAATGCAGTATGGAATTTCCATCTTTCTGCACAATGCTGGGAGCCAACAGGGTAGACAGCAGGTGTGGCAGGAGATGAGGCGAGAGGGCTCGAGGCCGAGGTCCCTTATGAGTGGGTCTCAAACGACATCCACACAGTGGGCTCCATTTACCGAGCTGGGTGTAGCGAGCTGAGCGTGCTCAGGAAGTTTGAGAAATTTGTGGGAAGTGAAGGTCAGGAGTGCTGGTTGGAGCTCGTTTTTAATGACGATGTTGTGTGCTCCGAGGTCACGGTGTTGAAATTTTTTGTCTACTCCGCTTTCTTCGAGAGGATGGGAATGAGGGTCCCTTTCTCTGAGTTCCAAAGGAGGGTTTTGAGGTTCCTGGAGGTCGCCCCTTCCCAACTCACCCCCAACTCTTGGGGGTTTATAAATACTTTCGAGATCGCCGAGCTTGACACCCAGGAGAAGGTTGTGAAGAATTTGTTTCCCCTATCTTGGGGCCGGAAGCATTTCGACCTGCAGATATCGGGGTATTCTTATAAAGAAGCTGACTTGAGCCGGCAGGAGACTCTGACCCTGAAGATGCTGTCAGACTGGGTGGAGACCTTCACTAGCAGGCTCAAGAGGATTGAGTACCGGAGGATGCTGAAGGCTCAGGCCAAGTCCCCCGCTGCTCTGGCCGCCACCCTTGGTAAGTCTGTTAAGCGTCTGTCTCCTTTGCATTTTTATGTTCTATTGTTTTTCTTAATTTTCTGATTGGTTCACCAGGCCGGTGACCTTTGCAGAGTATCTTACCTTTGTTGGGGTTGCCGAGGGTGGCAACTCCGGAGTCGGCTCTTCTACAGCTCCAACCCCACCGGTGATTGCTACCGAGGTTGCGGTTGATCAGGGTGTGCCCCCTGCAGGGCAGAAGGACTCAGAGACTGCTCCAAGAGGTTCCGGAGAGAGGCTCAAGAGGCGCAGTCTTCCGAGCACACTCTCCGAAGTTAAGAGTCTAAAAGTAGGTCATCCCTCCGGTGCTGAAGTCTTTTCTGCTGATTTCGAAGCTTCTCTAAGAGTCGGGGAGCTCGGTCGGCAGATGCTCATTTGGTCGGCAACGGAAATTTCTCCTAGGGAACAAGGTAATGACCATTCCGAGGCCGAGAACGTGTGGCTTGATGGTGAGTTGCTGGACAAGTCTAACAAACAAACGACTTGCTGGGAATTTCTTTCAGAGGCTCGTGAGGAGACTGAGAGATTCAAGAAGGAGAAAGAGGAGATCCAAGCTCGCCTAAATAAACTGGCCGAAGCCGAGGCCAACGCTGGGATGTTGAGGAAGGAAATAGCTAAACTGGCGAAGGAGGCGAAGCCGACTGAGGAGGTGCCGAGACTGAGAAAAGAGATAGAGGAGTCTGAGGCCCTGGTCCCTGGTTTGGAATCCGAGGTTACTGCGTTGGAAGGGAAACTTGCCTTGGATGAAGATGAATTGGAGAAGATCGGGGGGGAGCGAGATAGAGCTCTCCTCTTCAACCAGAAGTCTTCCAAGGAGGCTCTAGTCGTTGCTTCTTTCAACAATGCACTTGCCCAGGTGAGGGTACTCCATCCTGGGCTCGATGTTTCATTGGTGCATCATTCCCATGTGGTCTCGGCGGGGAGGATCGTCAAGCCACAGGAGTCTGCTAACGACCTTGGGGAGCCCGAAGTTGTCTATGCTCCAGATCTTTAACTGTTTTGTATCTTTTGTTTTGATGCGGTGGCTCTGGTTTTGTTGTTGGAGCCACCTTTAAATTGTAATGTACACTAGTGGTACCGTCCCTTCTGGTTTTATGTATAAATTATCCTTTTCTTTATTGTGTTGTTACTCTGTTTCTTTCTCGTTTTATTTTCCCCTGTGTGCCTCGGGGTCGGCCCTCTTTGGTGCCGAGCTTCGAGTTTGACGAATCGTGTCCCCAGAATGAGTGGGTCAGTGTATCGAGTCGGGGTATAGGAGACTAAAAGATGCCTCCAGAGACTGAGACAGTCTCCGAACAGGAGTTTGGAGAGTGGAAATGGTGTTTGTCGAATGTGTTCATGAAAGGCTGCGTAGCAAACTATGTTGGTCTTGACCTTGTGGTTTGGTAGGCTCGACCTCGTGATGGAGTCAATGGGCTATGCTAGATCTGACCTCATGGTGGAGGTTGGGGAGCCATGATAGACCTGACCTCATGAGAGAGGTCAGCGGGTCACGCTTGGCCTGACCTCGTGAGAGAGGTTAGCGAGCCACGATAGGGTCGACCTCACGGTGGAGGTCATTGGGCGACACTAGGCCCGACCTCGTGAGAGAGGTCAGCGATCAACAATAGGCTCTACCTCGCGGTGGAGGTCATTGGGCCACGCTAGGCCCGACCTCATGAGAGAGGTCAGCGTACCACGATAGGCTCGACCTCGCGGTGGAGGTCGCACGGCACGTCAAAGTGAGCTTTGAGAAGGGTGTCAGTCCGAGGCCGCGAGATTAGGTGAGACTTCATTCGGTGTGGTTCACCTAGCTCAAAGCTTCGGGTGAACGCGGAGTGAAGAAGCTTGTTCGAGGTCGGATGCAAGGGCTTGGCCTCGACCCCGACCAACGTTCTTTGCGGAGCAGCTGAGTTCCTAAAAAGAAACCATTTTATTAATGGGAACCGGGGGTCCAATCAGAAATAGAACCGTCATTAGAGGGGGGACTCGGAGGTCCGAATTCATGTAAAACTTCTAATAGAAGTAAACTCCTAAGCAAGGGAGTAACAAAAACAAGCCAATCAGAGAAATGGTAGTAGTAGTTTTTGGCGCCAGAAGGAGGGCCTAGGGTGGTGGTGTAGTAATTCTTTTTTTAAAAAAATGGGGGTCCGTGAATTGCCAACCCGATCAGAATTCTGGTCTTGATGTCGTCAGGTCCTCTTCCAGTGTCTTCAATCATGGCGTGGGATGAGGCTAATGGAGCTCTGAACCGGATCTCTTATTCGCTTGTTTGGTTGGGGCACTATGCTCTCCCTCTGAATCACCGATGCCGTCATAGCCTCCGACCTCGACCAGATTGACTTCGGACACGACCTTTTTGCCGGCGTGGTCCTCCTTCTCGGTTGTGTCAGATTTATGCTCTGCTTTTATTGAAAGATAGTGGCATTTCTTCGCAGATTTCAGGTCGGCTCCGATGATAATGATCTCGTCATTGGCCGAGTAAAACCTCATCTTCATGTGGACCGTAGAGGCCACGACCCCGAGCCTTCCCAATGTCGGTCTCCCGATGATGCAGTTGTACGGGGACCGTAGAGAGCTTATCAGTTCCATAGGTGACCACTAACAACGAGATACCCGAGCGGAGTAGTTTTTACCCCGTTGAATCCAGTCAATTCTGAGCCCCTGTAGGAGGTGAGATTGGTCTCAGAGATATTGATTTTAGGGAGCAAGTCCCGAAACATGATATTTGCTGAGCTTCCTTGGTCTACCAGAATCCTCCAGACCTGGACTTCCACCATGACAGTAGAGATAATCAGTGGGATGTATTTGTTTGGTTTACCATCTGGGAGGTCCTGGTCGGAGAAAGCTAGTGGGGGTTTATCAGAGAGGTTGGTGGTCTTCGAGTTGCTTATTGCTATGCTCAAGATTTCTTTCCATTTCCTTTTCATGGATCTTTTTGTCTCACCCAAGTCAACCGAGTACCCGCCTATGATCACAGCTGCCACTGTCCTGCACTGCCGATGTCGTCTCGGAGAACCCGGCACTGGTTGGTGTTGTGACCGTGGCCCCTGTGGTAACGATAGTACTTTTTCTTATCAGGGTTTTCTCTTGGCGCGATGGGGGTCGACCACTTTCGGTCCTTGAACTCGGTGTTGGAACATTCTGCCAGGATCTTTGATTTTGACTCGTTCAGCTCGGTATACTCGGAGAACTGGGGTCGCCTTTCCCGAGAAGACCCTGCAGAATCTTTCTTTGCATTTTTTCCTTTGTCGCTTCCCTTTGTCGAGGCAGAACCCTGACCGGCTTCATCGGCCGACGTAGGAATTCGTCCAGAGTGCGGGGTCGGAAAATGCCAACGTCGATTTGGAAGAGGCTCTTCTTGCAGAGCCCGTGCCTCATGAGTAAGAGTCTGATTTTATCTTCTAGGTGTCTGACATTGTTCGTCTCTTTGTTAAATCTTTCAATATAGTCTCGCAAAGTTTCATTCTCGCCTTGCTTGACTGCTTTCAGTACGACGGTTTGGAGGCGACGGTTTGTTGAATAGGAGATTTGTCGAGTGGTCGAGCCGAAATAGCAGGTGTGTTTGCTCGGACCGCCGCGACCTCCTCTTCCATCTGTGTCAAGCGCAATTCTTGTTGTGCGATGTCGCGGCTTCGGCGATCCAGGAGATCTAGTATCTGGTTTACTGCTTGGACCGGAACGGGGACTGCCTCGACAACGGGCTTAGGTGAGAGAAGTGGCGCGGAGCACGCCTTTTCTGCTTGGATTTCTTGGACGTGTCCTTCTGGAGTTTGATTCTGCTGGGGCACGACTTCAGTGACGCTTCGTGGACGGGGATGACTTCGGGGAGGGGGCCGTCCTCGCGAAGCCATGGGAAAGACTTTGATTTAATGAGACTAACGATGATCTCCCACTGCGGTCGCCAAATGTTGTGTACCTTAACTCGGAATCTGGGATCTGGAATCTGCAGTCGGTATTCTGTGTTTAATGAGAGTCTCCCTCATGCCCGAGGTCAGATGAGTCCTTTGCGAGTCGAAATTTTCCAAGATTGTCACTGTCAGCGTCGTCTCCTTCCGAGGTTGAACTCGAGGGGTCGGGTACCTGCAGACACTCTGATTGCCAAAGTCAGCAATCAGAAGTCAATGAGAGGTACAAGTGAGCGAAGCGTACCTGAATGTGGTGGGTAGACCCGTATTTATAGACGCAGGCCAGGGGACTCCGCGGGTCTTGCCCGATTGGGAGCCGTTGGATCGGGGAGCTGTAATCTGATTCGTTGATCTTGTCTCCGTGTGATGGCTCGTTTGTTGGGCTGGATCCATTGTCGAGTTGGGCCGTTCCTAATGCGGATTACGCCTCTTGGGCCGATCCGGAACAATAACAAATCATATAAAAAGAACAAATTTTACTCTAATGTATCAACTAGGGTATCCAGGGTATTCTAGACCACCATCAATAGAAGATCAATGCTTTTATCTATGTTTTGTTAAAGCATCTGATGCATGAGTCATGTTGTGTGTTCATCATCTAGTCTTCTCTGTGACTGAGAATAAGTTTGGACTATATGTCCAAGAAGCCCCAAGAATCTGATCAAGTTCTCTCAACAAGCGTCTGTTCTTCCAAATGGATACTTTTCAAACAACAAGCGTCTACTCTGAAAAAGACTACATCTGAACACATAAGCCTATGTTTGAAGTAAAAGAGTCTACTGGTTAAAGCATTCGGTCAAAGCGTTGTTGACTGCATGATCAAAGAGAAGCGGGATTAATGGTATGAGTATTCTCCAATTGTAGAGTTTATGCCTTAGGTTTTAGTTAGTGCTGTTATGTGGTGCTATAGCATCTGTGCTGTTAATTCTGTTATGTTGCATATTTCTGTTATAGGTAGTTAGTATATGGTTACACCTTGTAACTGATTTTGTACAGTCTCTAATACCTATATATAGGTATGAATATGTGTAACAGTTTAGATCAATAGAATAAGATTACATTCCAATTTCCAATCTTTCTCTCTTATCATTTTTCTTATCAATTCTCACTAATTCACACAAGCTGAAAACAGATTTATCTCAATTCTTGAGGTTCAAATCCTAACAATTGGTATCAAGAGCACAAGGTTCGTAAAACTCCTGGGCAAGGCGTGGCGTGAAACTTGTGAAGGATTCAAGAATGGGCTCCGTGAAATTTGAGATGGAAAAATTCACGGGCAAGAACGATTTCAGCCTATGGCGAATGAAGATGAGGGCTTTTCTGGTTCAACTGGGTATTGAAAAGGCACTTGCAGGAGAAGCAAGACTGCCTGATACGTTACCTGCAGAGGAGAAGAAAGATATGCTTGACAGAGCATACAGTGCTTTGATTTTGTCTCTTGGAGACAAAGTGTTGAGAGAGGTTTCGAAGGAGAAGACTGCTGCAGGCATTTGGCTCAAATTGGAGAACCTATACATGACCAAATCTTTGGCAAATAGGTTGTATTTGAAGCAGAAACTATTTACATTCAAGATGCAATCTGGAAGGAAATTGGAGGATCACATTGATGACTTCAACAAGGTGATTCTTGATCTTGAGAACATTGAGATCAAGGTCGATGATGAGGATCAAGCACTCTTGTTGCTGAAGTCATTGCCAAATGAATATAGGAATTTTGCAGATACACTCATCTATGGTCGGGATACATTGTCTTTTGAAGAGGTCCAAAATGCCTTATCTTCAAAAGAACTCACAAGAAAGTCAGAAACTATTGATGATCAACAAGCTGAAGCACTGAATGTGAGAGGAAGGACTGAGAAGAGGGATTACAAAAACAAACAAAATGCAAGATCAAAGTCAAGAGAATTCAAGAAAAGAGCCTGCTACATCTGCAAAAGTGAAGATCATCTCAAGAAAGATTGCCCAGATCTCAAGAAAAAGAAGAAGAAGGGTGGAGAGCAAAAGAATCACAATGGAGATGTTGATGTAGTCTCTGAAGGGTACGAGAGTGCTGATGTGTACCTTCCACATGTGCCATGTTAGAGAATGGTTCTCTACATTTAATAAAATTCATGGTGGACAAGTGCTGTTGGGAAACAATCAAACATGCAGAGTGCAAGGCATAGGAACTGTAAAGTTCAAGATGGCAGATGGTTCTATTAAGGTGCTGCAAGATGTAAGGTATGTCCCTGACTTGAAGAGAAATTTAATTTCCCTTTCAAAGTTTGATTCACAAGGATTTGAATACAAAGGAGGGGATGGAGTCATCAAGGTAATAAAAGGATCCATGGTAATGATGAAGGGAAAATTGGAGAATCGTCTGTACAAGCTGCCGGGGAATGCACTTGAAGGAGCATCAAATGTTGTATCAAATGCTGAGATCACTAAATGCAGCCTATGGCATAGAAGGTTGGGACATGTAAGTGAAAAAGGGTTGAAAGAATTGAGAAAGCAGAGGTTGTTAGGCGATGATGTTATTCAACCACTTGATTTCTGTGAGCAATGCATATTTGGCAAGGCCAAGAAGTTGAAATTCAGCACAGCAATAGATTGTACAAAGGAAAGATTAGACTATATTCATAGTGATCTGTGGGGACCAGCAAGGTTTCAATCTCATCAAGGATCCAGATACTTCATGACTCTCATTGATGACCACTCAAGGAAGGTATGGGTTTACATGCTTAAACATAAAAGTGATGCTTTTGAGAAATTTAAGGAATGGTGTACTCTTGTGGAAAATCAAATTGGTAGGAAGGTTAAGAAGTTGAGAACAGATAATGGACTTGAATTTTGCTCTGAGGAATTCAATCATTTCTGTAAACTGAAAGGCATTGACAGGCATAAGACAGTAAGTGGCACACCTCAACAGAATGGACTTGCAGAAAGGATGAACAGGACAATCATGGAAAGAGTAAGATGCATGATGTTGAATGCTAATCTGCCTCACCAATTTTGGGCAGAAACAGTAGCTACTGCAGTGCATTTGATAAACAGATGTCCCTCCTCAGCAATCAACATGAAAACACCTGAAGAAGTATGGTCAGGTCATCCCCCTGATTTATCAAATCTGAAAGTGTATGGCTGTATTGCTTATGCACACATTAAGCAAGGTAAACTTGATCCTAGAGCTGTGAAATGCATGTTTATAGGGTATCCTACTGATGTTAAGGGATATAGACTGTGGTGTGTAGACAAGCAGCTGCCAAGAGTCATCATCAGCAGAAATGTGGTGTTCAGAGAAACTGAAATGTTTCACACGAAAAGGGTGGTTGAAAATAACTCAGATGAGCATGATAATGATGATGGAGTTGAGTTTGAGGTGGAGACTTTACCTAAACACATAGGTGCTGCTATAGCACCTGAGACAGTTCCAGAAACTGTGGCATCAGACAATGAAGAGGCTATGGATGACCAAGATGAGGTGCAGGACTATCTCCTAGCTAGAGATAGATCTAGAAGAGTCATTAGAGCTCCAGATAGATTTGGTCATGCTGAGATGGTAGCCTTTGCTTTAAATGTTGCTGAAGAAGTAGACTATGAGGAACCTGCTAGTTACAAAGATGCTATGAATAGCAAGGCAATGAATGAGTGGTATGCAGCTATGGAGGATGAGATGCATTCACTCCATAAGAACAAGACTTGGATTTTGGTGGACAAACCAAAAGGGAAAAAGCTTGTGGGTTGTAGATGGCTTTTCAAATTGAAAGAAGAAATACCTGGTGTTGCCAAGGCTAAGTTCAAAGCAAGATTGGTGGCTAGAGGATTCACTCAAAGGGAAGGAATTGATTATCATGAAGTGTTCTCACCAGTGGTAAAGCATGCATCTATTAGGATGATACTGTCACTGGTTGCACAGGAAGATTTGGAGCTTGAACAGCTAGATGTGAGGACTGCATTCCTCCATGGAGAGCTAGATGAGCAGATTTTCATGTCACAACCAGAAGGTTTTGTAAAGAAAGGTGATGAAGGAAAGGTATGCTTGTTGAAGAAGTCACTCTATGGTCTCAAACAGTCACCAAGGCAGTGGTACATGAGATTTGATAGCTTCATGATGAAGAACAAATTCACTAGATGCAAGTCAGATAATTGTGTCTATAGGAGGAAGACAAATACTGGTGAGATAGTTTACCTACTGCTCTATGTTGATGACATGCTTGTAGCATGTAAGAGCAAAGAAGAAATTAAGAAGGTGAAGCACATGCTTGAAGGAGAATTTGAGATGAAAGATATGGGAGCTGCTAGTAAGATATTAGGGATGCAAATAGCTCGTGACAGAAACTCTGGCTCTCTCACTCTCAGTCAGAAGGATTACATCCTGAAGGTGTTGAAGAGATTCAACATGGATCTTTCCAATCCTGTGGCAACACCCTTCACTACAAAAAAACAGCGTATTAGCGACGGATTTTTCCCTCGCTAATGCCTGTTTTTCCCTCGCTAATGACTGTTAGCGACGGAATTAGCAACGGACCAATTCCGTCGCTAAAAAGCTTGTCGCTAATGGTTAGCGAGGGAATAAAATCCGTCGCTAAAATTAGCGACGGAAAATCCGTCACTAAAATCCGTCGCTAAAAACACTGTGCCACTGACCGTTGTAGTTGATTTGACACTGACACTGACCAAAGTTAGCGACGGATTTCCGTCGCTAAAATCCGTCGTTAACCTCATTTGTTTTTTAAAAAAAAAGCTATTCTCAGATAGAGAGAGAGAGAGAGAGAGAGAGAGAGAGAGAGAGAGAGAGAGAGAGAGAGAGAGAGAGAGAGAGAGATTAGGGGTTGGGGAGTGTAATACCCTAATTTTGTCCGATCAAAAATAAGAGATTTTATTTTTAATAAAAATAATAATCAGTTTTATTTTCATGTCTTGTATTATTTTATTTTAGTTGCCACAAGTTTTTAACCAAAAAATATATTAATTAGAAGTGAAGAAGCAAAAAATAAGCAAAGGAGGAAATGGAGGGGAGTCTGTTAAAAAAAAATGAGGTGCAATCAGGATTGGGCCATCAGAAACCCAACCCAACCAAAAAAAAAACTAGCCCAATTCGCCCCAAACCCTAATTCCTATCCAACCCATAACCCAACTCCTCCTAACCCTAATTACTATCCAACCCATACCCATTTCCCCTCCACCAAAACCCTAATTCGGCCACCCCCCCTTTACCCTAAAAATCATCCACATTCAATCCCTCCCTTAACCCAAAATTCGGCCACATTCACTCACCTTTCCCCTCCTAAAAATTCGACCCACTCCCTCTTTTCCCTCCTTGGAAATTGTTTTTTTTTCCTTTCCACACTCCACCTTTCCTCTTTTCTCTCAATTCCACTTCCCCACACTTCCCACTTCCCCACATTCCTCTTCCCCATACACGGCTCCCATCCCCCTCTCTCCTCAAACTCACGCTTCCTCTCTCTCTTTCTCCCACTCACACTCAACCTTTCCCTCACATCACTCCTCACACACACTTCTCTTTCTCTTTCACTCATCCTCCCATTTCCTCTCTCTCCCCATACCTACGGCCCCCATCCCCCTCTTTGCTCTCACACACTCATTTTTTCTCTCCCACTCACACACACTTCCTCTCTCCCATCTCCACGCATACCCCTCCCACCAAACCTTAAACTCCATCATTTTTTGTTCTCACATCATTCTCTCTCACTCACGGATTCACTCTCCCTTCTCACACGCAAAAAAACCGTCATTTTCTCCTCTGCTACACCCATACCCTTCGCAATCCCTCAAAGTTTTTATTTCACCATGTCAAGCCACTCAGAAAAAACACTGTACAAGGTATGGTGAGGCAGTCAGAAGAAAACGAAGAAGAAAAAAGGCCTTTTTGTATAAATAGGGGGCCATGCCTTTGAAGAGAGGAGGGTCTTGAAGGAGGAGGAGAAAAATTTTCGGAGCAAAAAAAAAGAAAGTTTAGATCTTTAGAAAAAAAACAATGAGATTTGTTCACTGTTTTTAGTTTAAATTCCTTCTCCTTCCAATTTTTTTTTTTAGTTTAAATTCCGTTGTATTAAAGAGACCCTAGGAGGAATTCGTGTCCCCAACATTTCCAGATTTTTTAAGGTACTGTAATGTGATTTTCGAATTATATGTAAATTGTTGCTGTATTTTCGAATTATATGTAAATTGTTGCTGTTTTTTTTTTATTAATTTGTTGTTGTTTTTTTTTATATATTTGTTGCTGTTTTTCTTCATTTATTTGTTGCTGTTTTTTTTTATATGTAAATTGTTGCTGTATTTTCGAATTATATGTAAATTGTTGCTGTTTTTTTTTATTAATTTTGTTGCTGTTTTTTTTTATTATTAATTTTGTTGCTGTTTTTCTTCATTTATTTGTTGCTGTTTTTTTTTATATGTAAATTGTTGCTGTATTTTCGAATTAAAATAAAGTCTTCAAAAAAAAATGTTTTTTTTTTCTTCCAAAATAAATAGTTACTAATACCACTACGTTTGTAAAAAAAAAGGGAATAATAACAATATTTATTTAAACAAAAAAAACAGCAAAGGCACCTTTTAAAATCATAACCATGACAATTATTTCAAAAAAAAAAGAGGAGAATATTTCTTTATAAATTCGCAAATCTTTTTCTCACCGAATGTTTTCTTCTAACGTAGGTAGTAATCAAATCCATCAAAACCGATTTTTTGAAATAAACTAGCGAACCAATCAGTCAAAAAGAACTTAAGCAATCGTTTTTTTAGCGTCAAATCGCTATTTGCGCCCCCATATTTCAGTAATACAGCATTCCCCGCTTTCAGCCCAACTTTCGCGCAAGGGTCTAGAAACCCAAACAATGTTGTTTTGGGCTGATACTAAGCACACCCCCCATTTTTGATACAACACCCCTGTTGTTCGCACCCCCTTTTTACTACCACCCATTCCACTTTTATTTACGCAGTGATGTTTCCAAACTGTTTTTCTTTCTTTCAAACAATCAAACTCGTGTAAAAAAAAATAATAGGCTGTTACTAATGGTCACTGTGAGCTCAGCTTGGTTGACCGACAAGACTAACCTTCATTTTTCACAGCGGATTAGTAGCGGTGATCACTCTGAATTTATTCGTTTGATCATCGCAAACACCCGCCCAAACTTCAAGAAATTTTCAGTTAATAGAATACAAACGTAATCTCAACTCCCCTTAAAAAAATATCACGCTTCCCAGTAAACATTTTTCAAACAAAACGCTCGATCGCAAACCGGGCATTTATAGTGTTCACTCTGGGCCCAGCTCGTTTGAACGCTGTAAACACTTTCTTTTTCGAATAAGCCATTAGCGGTGACCACTCTGGATTTATCTGTTTGGTCACCAAGAACGGCCTCAGGTTTTCGCAAGCTTTTCAATAATTAAAAAATACCAACACACAAATATTTTCTACCCGAGAACTATGTAGCTTTGATTTCTCCATCGCACCCGGAGATACGTAGGAGCAGGGGCCCACCCCTGTCGAGCGCAAAAAAAACTAAAATTTTTATTAAGTCTTCCTTTCCGATTTTCGCAAACAATCAAAATGGGTAAATAAAGTATCTTCTTTTAAAACTAACTTTTTCTACACATTAAATTAAAAGGTAACCTTTTTAGGATGTTGCGGGGTGCTAGTACCTTCCCCGCACTTAATCGACCCCCGAACCCAAAAACAAAGGTTTTCTCAATGTTTTTCCTAAAAATAAATATTGATGGCGACTCCATTGTTCAAAAACGACGAAGAATCCCTCCTTCGGATTTTTTCGGTCGCTACAGCTGGCGACTCCACTGGGGACTATTTAAGAGGGTCAAGCCTAATTTGGTTAAATGTGTAGATATCTGTTAGTTTAGTACTTTATTTACCCTTAGCCCTTCTATTCGCATGTCTATTTTATTTATCTATTTATTTGCTTTATTGAACCTTAGGGTAGAAAACCTTTGTACTATTATCTGTATTTCTTTTACAGCATGGGTAGTTTAGGTTGCTTATATCACACACATCACCTACTCATATTGCACACACTCTTGAGCAGGGCACTATACCCGGGTCTAAAAAAACCCTAGGACGAGTGGAGACGATTAGTGTCAGTCATTCTGGATTTTATCTGTCTGACTCTCATGAAAGCCTCAGCCAGAGTACGCTCTTTCGTGGTATCCCACACCAGGTAGCTCGCTATCGTTGTGGGTCATATCACGAAGGAGATTTCAGCTCTGGAGACCCTTGTGAGGAAGTGATTAGAGCCACCTGAGAGATTGATCACACAAGTAGCCATAGACCGTGACCTATATATAAGACCTAACCTGTTTAGGACACAAGGGCCATTCACCTACCCGTTGCATCATCGCAAAAACTTTTTTTCTTTAAAAAAAAAAAAGAAAAAAATCAAATAATGAAAACCATTTACTCCTTTTGCCCTTTACGTATATTTTATGTGACATGGTTAATGTTTCTCAAAATTTGAATCACCAAAATTTGCTTTTATTTTCTCTGTAACGTCATTCTTTAATTCATCATACATCATCGTTATTTCATAAAAAAAAAAATACAAAAAATCCTCACATGCATGCTATTCATCTCATTTAGGTCTGCCGGGAATAGTAAGGGGCTCGAAAGTTTTGTCATAAGCAAGGCGATATGGGATCAAACTGTGAAGCAATCCAAACTCTGAACTACCCTATAGTAAAACAGCCTAATCTGACAAGTCTAAGGGAATGTGCTGGTCGATTGCCGCCCATCGAGCGCAGGTCTTTTGATAGAGTGTATGGGAAGATTATTATGTTACTACAATTGGACGTGCAAATGGAGGCCATTGCCGCTTTGAGCCAGTTCTACGACTCTTCATTAAGGTGCTTCACCTTCAAAAATTTCCAGATGGCACCTACCCTGGAAGAATATACACAGATCTTCGGCTTAACTCAACAAGACAATGGACCCTACCAGTATCAGGGACAATACTACACATATGAGAAACTCGCCTCAATGTTACAAACCAGCAAAGAGAACTTGAAGCTCCGGAAGAAAAATCGAAATGGCATTACAGGATTCCCACAAGAGTATCTGGAAAGCCAAATGAAATCCTTCGCCGACGCTAGAAATTGGGGTCCTTTTAAGCAGGTGTTAGCTTTGACCATCTTTGGCATTGTCCTATTTCCACGCCTTGAAAGATATGTGGACACAACAGCTATTGGTGTCTTCTTATCCTTCAAGGATGGAGAAAACCCACTCAATCCGATTCCAGCCATGCTCGCAGACACTTACTGTACTTTCACTCATTATAGTGAGCTAAAGGGAAAGAGGATATCTTGCTGCCTGCACGCCTTGTATGTTTGGCTTCTCACCCATGCTTTCGTTAACAAAGTCAGAGTAGAAGGCCCAATTGAAGACGCCAGAGGGTGTGATGTGAAAACAATGAACACTAGTGAATGGTTGCAAGTGCTAGGGGGCCTTCATGAATACAAGGTTCGTTGGCATCCATCATGGTGGAAAGATAGGCCCGCAGTAGTTTTTCAATGTGGAAACTTTCTAAACGTCCCGCTCATGGGGACAAGAGGATGCATAAATTACAATCCTTCTCTAACTCTAAGACAGCTGGGGTACCCCATGCGAAATCCGCCCACCGAAGACATGTTAATCCCTTTTTACCTCCATGAGGGAAGCCCAAAAGAGGTTGACATGCTCCGGAAGATTTCTCAAGCACGGATATGGTCGTCCGCAAGGGACAACAGCTTACTAAGAGGAGCGGCGATAAGGAAACCACCTTTCGTCAATGGCTCCAAAAGAGGATCCAAGACACCCGATTGCCTTACCAAAGTGCACTATGGGTTGAGGAAGAAATACCTGAACCTACCCTTCCCACTGTCGAAGATTTAGATAAGCTTAAAATGGCATTGTCAAAGGCTGAGGAAGAAAAGAAGGGCTTGCAGGCAGAGTTAGAGAAGGTGCTCCTAAAAAACCAGAAGTTGGAGGAGGAGAACGCAAGTAAGTCAGTGGCCATTGAAGACAGCCGTAAGCAGCTCAAGATTGAACAAAAGGACAAACTAGACGTTCAAAAGTACCTAAGAGGGGCAAAAGAGGAAATAAAACGTCGCAACCTGAAAATGAACCAAGCCATCGATGATGCATACAAGTGGAAAAAGTTATGGGAAGAATCAATGATTGCTGAAAAGACCGCACAGAGCCTGCTAATGGTATCAAAAAGAGAGTCCCGAATAATGGCAGCCGAGTTTGAAGAGCAAGTGAAAAGTATCAAGCAGGATAAAGATACCATTGAAGAGATACTCCGAGAATACCAACAAGCCTTGAGAAAGGAGCATGAAAAATCTGATGAGCTGAACGACCATATCAGATATCAAGAGGAGGTTTACCACCAGTTGAAGACAGAAAGCATCTATTGGGAGAACCGCTTTGTGGAGTTGGTCAGCAGGATAGAAAACCATGAAGCCTTCATAGAGTTGAAGAACGAAAGCTTATACTGGAAAGACAGATTCTCAAAGTTGGCATGGCTGGCCAATCAAGCTATCACGGGAATCCCCAAACGTCTAAAGGAGGCTAACGCGGCAATGCACCCGTTTAACACCCCGGTCCAAGTTTCCGAATTCATGGAGTTTTGCGAGGTTCTGATTGCCGAACTCCGGGAGAAGGCTGGCAGCACTACTAGTAGAAAAAGAGGGAGGAGTGGAAAAATGAAAGCCATATGTATTTGAGTGAAATTTAAAGAACATTGTACTTTTCTTTTCGAAGTTTTATTTCCAAAATGTTGTACTTTCCTCCATCAATGAGGTTTTTTTGTCTCACATACTGATCCTTTATCTTGAAAATATTGTGGAACTTTAATCTGTGTACTTATGACAAATCAGGATGCGCTTGCAATTCCCGACCTAAAACAATAAGACTCATGCACACATGCATCATTCGCATTTTCATCCATTCATATACTCATACATATACTCATACCATGTGTCCCACCAACAGAGAGTAAAAGACAAGCTGGTGCGTCAACATCGCTATTGGACTCGTTCTCAGGCCAGAAACATGGAAGAAAACCAGGACAATCCGCCTCAAGATAACCAGGATCAAGGCAATCCACCTCAGAACCTAGACAATCAAGAGCTTAGGGCAGAAATAGATGGGATGAAAGAACAGATGGCTGAAATCTTAAAGGTTTTACAAGCTTTGAAGGGCAAAGACACAAGCGAAGATGTCTCCGCTGGGAACACGGAAAATCAAGTTACCAACCCTCCTCCTCCCAATGGACTCGGGATCCCGCATACAGTGTACCCCACTGGGACTAATGACCAGGGTTACATATGGCCTCCTTACGGACTTCCACAAGGTTACACACCTCCGACAGTCGATGCTAATCCAGAAGACGGTCCCTCAAGAGTCGCGGGCCAACAACAGCTTACACCAACGGGTCACGATGGTAATCCGGGGGCACCACAAGTTCAAAACCCGACCCCCGTCGTCATACCACAAAGACTCCCACTTGGCTGCCCTCCACCGCCGATAGTTGACGCTCAAGCTCAGGGTTCCAACCTCAGGAATCCCACTCATTCACATACCCCAAATGTGAACCCAGCCATAGTTCCGATGATCCATCCTTACTATGGTATGAGTGGGCTCCCTCACAATTACTCTATGGAGAACCCTCAAGCCAAAGACAAACTACAAATGCTTGAGGAAAGGTTGAGAGCAGTCGAGGGATCCAATGTTGGTGCGAGAGATGCTTATGACTTGTGCCTCGTCCCTAACGTGGTCATCCCTCCAAAATTTAAGGTGCCAGACTTCGACAAGTACAGAGGGTCGACTTGCCCTGTAAGCCACTTAACCATGTACTGCAGGAGGATGGAGGCGTTTGCTCACGACGACAAATTGCTCATCCACTACTTCCAAGATAGTCTGTCTGGGGCAGCTTCGAGCTGGTACATGCAATTAGAACGTGCCCATATCAGATGCTGGAAAGACCTAGCCGATGCATTTTTGAGGCAATACAAATATAACATTGACATGGCTCCCGATAGAACACAGCTGTAGAGCATGACCAAGAGAGATAATGAGTCCTTCAAAGAATATGCCCAACGCTGGAGAGGGTTGGCTGCACAGGTAGTACCACCTTTGTTAGAAAAGGAGATGGTATCCATGTTCATGGATACCCTTCAATCACCTTTTTACGACAGGTTGATTGGGAGCGTGTCTTCGAACTTTTCAGATATGATCGTCATCGGAGAAAGATTAGAGAATGGGTGGAGAAACGGGAAGATTGCATATAGCTCCGCTGGAACCAGCAATCAGAAAAGGCCCTTCTCAGGTTTTCCTAAAAAGAAGGAGGGCGAAGCTAATGCCATCTCTGGATCCGGAAAGCCTCCCTACAACAACCCCCGACAGACTTTACAAATACCTACTCAAACACCACAACCCCCACCTCACCAGGTCAACCCAGGCTATAGACCACAAAACTACCAAGAAAGAAAGCCCGCCAATTTCGACCCAATACCCATGTCATACACAGACCTATTCAATCACCTCATCAGTCACAACTTGATCACTCCCCGTCCAATGAGACCCCTTCAACCTCCTTTCCCTAGGAGCTATGACCCCGAGGCTAGCTGTGGATTCCACGCTAGGGCAGTTGGCCATTCAACAGAAAATTGCAAGGCATTGAAATATGTAGTACAAGATTTAATTGAATCTAAATGGTTAAGCTTCGCAGAAGATGGTCCGAATGTTGCCACTAACCCTCTGCCGGGGCACGGGAAACCCTCCGTCAATGCCATTGAGGATGTTGAGGGGCAATTATTGGTCAGAAAGGTGGAGGACATTGTCACACCCCTGGACCTCATCCATGCTGATTTGTGTCACTTCGGAATCATTACGAAGGGATGTACCGGAAAGGGTTCGTGTGTTAATCCCCTTTGTGTCGGGGCCTGTGAAGCATTCAAGCCAGTCCTGCAAGACTTATTAGACCGACACATAATACAAATAGGTCTTCAAAAGAAAGAGGAAGGTGTGTCGACTCTCCAGTCAAGCATTGACCAGAGCAAGAGTATCCGGAAACCACTGGAAATCCATTACAAAAAGGACACAAAGCTAACCACCGCTGTGCCTAAACCAATCACTATTCAAGTGCCAGTCCCTTTTCCCTTTAAAAGAACCAATGCGGTCCCGTGGAATTACAATGTGAAAGTTCAGGCTACTCCTGATGTCGTTAACATCTCAGGGACCGGTGGGATGACTCGAAGTGGGCGTTTCTATACCCCTGGAGGGCCTAGTGAAGACCGAACAAAAGAAGGGGAGGAAAGAGCCCGTAAGGGCAAAAGCATAGAGCAGGAACCTGTCGATAAGAATGCAGGAAAGAAGACGTTATCCGAGCAAGAAGCCAGTGAATTTCTGAAGCTTATGAGACAAAGCGAGTATAAGGTGGTTGATCAACTGAACCAAACTCCCGCAAAGATATCTCTGTTATCATTATTGCTCAGTTCCGACGCCCATCGTGCAGCATTGACAAAAGTTTTGAATGAGGCCCATGTCGCTCATGACATCTCAGTCGGCCAATTTGATGGGATCGTCGGAAACCTTGTTGCAAGTAATTATCTCACCTTTACTGATGATGAGATTCCAACTGAAGGAAGGGGCACAACAAGGCCCTACACATATCTGTGAAGTGTGGAGATTACTCTCTTGCTCGGGTACTTATTGACAATGGTTCATCTTTGAATGTATTACCCAGATCAACCATGGAGAAATTAGATGTGGACTGTTCATACATGAGACCAAGCTCCATATTAGTTAGGGCCTTTGACGGATCGAAAAGGGAAGTCATCGGAGAAATGGAATTACCTGTGCAAGTAGGTCCGGAACACTTCGTGGTGACCTTCCAGATAATGGATATTGCCCCATCTTACAGTTGTCTCTTGGGGAGGCCGTGGGTCCACTCTGCAGGGGCAGTTCCCTCTTCTTTACACCAGAAGCTCAAGTTCATAGTCAACAATAAGCTGGTGGTTATTTTCGGTGAGGAAGAAATGCTGATAAATAGGTCCTCTCCCACTCGTTACATTGAGGCTGCTGAAGAGTCTTTTGAAACTGCCTTCCAAGCATTGGAAATCGCCAATACATCTGCTATGTTAAAACCCAAGCTATCCAAGACTGCCGTGATGGTTGCTAAGTTCATGATAGGAAAAGGCTACCAAGCTGGAGGAGGCTTGGGAAAGACCGGACAAGGGATCCTGACGCCAATACAGCCAGAGGAGAACAAAGATAGGCATGGGATAGGATATCGGCCCAATCGCACTGACAAGAGAAGGATTGTGGAGGAAAAGAAGGAGCGGAGGTTAGCCAGGCTTGAGGGCAGAGTGCCAAATACGAAGAGGATCATCATCTGCGACATCAAGGAAAGCTTTCAGAGTGCGGAAATGTTGATCCCCAATCAGATCTCCGCAGTTGAGGACGATCTAAGCGTTGAAGAAGGTGTCGTCAGTCTTGTACGCCCTTGTCCTGCAAACAAAAGGCTCGAGAATTGGGAGATCATTGATTTTCCTGTGGTTTTTAGTTCAAAGTAATGTTTCTATAATGTAATCCTCTGGCTCTGCCCAAAGCCTTAGGATATTTCATTCGGGCACGCATGTTTTCCTTTCAGTATTAATATCAATGCAACGTTATTTCAGTTCCCAATAAACCCCTGTTTTCCTTTTCTTTTTACATTCGCTTCTTATTTTCTTTCATTCGTTTTTATTCCGTTAATTTACACTAATGCAGATCCGAAAAAAATGTCTTTGAAAATAACAACGCCAATAATCCATATTGTAACTTTGATCACCCCATCAATCAAACTGAGGAAAATGCTGAGGATAATTGGGAAACCCCTCCAGAGTTAATGAGAATGATGGAACAAGAGGAAAAAATAATCGAACCCCACGAGGAATCAACTGAAACGATCAACTTAGGCACGGAAGAAGACAAAAAAGAAGTTAACATTGGCACCACATTGAGAGACAGCGAGCGAGAGAAATTGGTTAGGTTGTTGTTTGACTATGTTGACGTCTTCGCATGGACATACCAAGACATGCCCGGACTGGACCCCAACATAGTCGAGCATAAGTTACCAGTAAAACCAGAATGCCCGCCGGTAAAACAAAAGTTAAGAAGGATGAAACCAGAAATGTCGCTGAAAATCCGAGACGAGGTTAAGAAACAGTTCGATGCAGGGTTTTTAGCAGTAGCAAAATACCCTCAATGGGTAGCCAATATTGTGCCGGTCCCAAAGAAAGACGGGAAGGTTCGGATGTGCGTCGATTATCGAGATTTGAACAGAGCCAGCCCCAAAGATGACTTCCCTTTGCCTCACATTGATGTCCTGGTAGATAGCACAGCACAACACTCTCTGTTCTCCTTCATGGATGGATATTCCGGATACAACCAAATTAAGATGGCCCCCGAAGACATGGAGAAAACCACCTTCATCACTCTCTGGGGAACCTTCTGTTACAAAGTAATGCCATTCGGACTGAAGAATGCTGGTGCAACATACCAAAGGGCAATGGTCGCATTGTTCCATGATATGATGCATAAGGAAATAGAGGTTTACGTGGATGACATGATTGCAAAATCCAAAACCGAAGAAGAGCATATCGTCAATCTGCAAAAACTCTTCGAACGTCTCAGGAAGTTCAAACTCAGATTAAACCCTGCCAAATGCACTTTCGGTGTAAGATCGGGAAAACTGTTGGGTTTCATAGTCAGTCGAAGGGGAATAGAAGTAGATCCAGCCAAAGTACGAGCAATACTAGAAATGCCGGTACTGAGTACTGAAAAAGAAGTTCGTGGTTTCCTGGGAAGATTGAACTACATCTCTAGGTTCATATCGCAGCTAACATCTACATGCGAGCCTATCTTCAAGCTTTTGTGCAAAAACCAAGAAACAAAGTGGAATGATAATTGCCAAGAAGCCTTTGAAAAGATCAAGAGGTACCTCCAAAATCCACCGATTCTGATGCCGCCTGTACAGGGAAGACCTCTCATCCTGTATCTAACGGTGCTAGACAAATCGATGGGTTGTGTACTGGGACAACATGATGAATCTGGAAAGAAGGAACATGCCATCTACTATCTAAGCAAGAAATTCACCGAGTGCGAGACAAGATACTCATTGTTGGAAAGAACGTGTTGTGCTCTGGCTTGGGCTGCACGTCGTTTGAGGCAGTATATGCTGAGCCACACGACTTGGTTGATATCTAAAATGGACCCAGTCAAGTATATTTTTGAAAAACCCGCACTCACAGGGAGGATCGCTCGCTGGCAAATGCTACTATCTGAATACGACCTTTTATATGTCACCCAAAAAGCAATCAAGGGTAGTGCATTGGCTGAGTACTTGGCACACCAGCCCATTGAAGATTACCAATCAATGCAGTGCGATTTCCCAGACGAAGATATAATGGCTCTATTCGTAGAAGGGAATCCTCCGGCGCTTCTAAATTATACGGGCACGGGGTCGGAGCTGTGCTAATCTCTCTCGATAACCGCTTCGTACCGTTTACCGCTAGACTGAGTTTCTATTGCACCAACAACATTGCAGAATATGAAGCGTGCGTCCTAGGCATCAAAGCAGCCCTTGAATGGAAAGTCAAAAGACTCGATGTATATGGGGACTCAGCTTTAGTCATCAATCAGACAAAAGGTGATTGGGAAACCAGGGATTCCAAATTAATTCCTTATCATGATCACATCCAAAAGATGGTCGAACAATTTGAAGAGATCACTTTCCATCATCTCCCTCGCGAAGAGAATCAGTTGGCCGATGCGTTGGCGACTTTGTCATCAATGTTCAACATCAATAACGACAAGAGTCTGACATTCATCCGAATCCAACATCGAGACCTACCGGCACATCATTGTGTGTCAATGGAAGAAGAGCCTAACAGTAAACCTTGGTATTATGATATCAAGCACTATATCACAAACAGAGAATATCCTCCTGGTGCCACCGAGAATGATAAGAGGACACTTAGGAGGCTGTCAATGGGTTTCTTCTTAAATGGGGAAGTGCTTTACAAGAGAAATCACGATATGGTCCTCCTCAGATGTGTAGCAGAAGAAGAAGCAGAAAGAATTATGAAAGATGTCCATGAAGGCTCGTTCGGCACCCATTCTAGTGGGCACACCATGGCAAGGAAAATCCTAAGGGCTGGCTACTACTGGTTGTCAATGGAGACTGACTGCTTCAACTACGTCAGAAAATGCCACAAATGCCAAATCTATGCCGACAATATCCATGTACCACCTGCCTCTCTGAATGTCCTAACAGCACCATGGCCATTCTCAATGTGGGGAATGGATGTCATCGGTCCCATCGAACCCAAGGCATCAAACGGACATCGTTTCATTCTCGTCGCTATTGATTATTTCACCAAATGGGTCGAGGCCGCTTCCTACGCCAGTGTAACAAAATCAGTGGTTGTCAGGTTCATAAAGAGAGATTTGATTTGCCGCTACGGTCTTCCAAATAAGATCATCACGGACAATGGGACCAACCTGAACAATAAAATGATGAAAGAGTTGTGTGACGACTTCAAAATCCAGCATCATAATTCCTCCCCATACCGTCCAAAGATGAATGGGGCAGTTGAGGCAGAAAATAAGAACATAAAGAAGATCGTGCAAAAGATGGTAGTGACCTTCAAGGACTGGCATGAAATGTTGCCCTTCGCTTTGCACGGGTATCGGCCCTCTATCCGCACGTCAACAGGGGCAACACCATTCTCACTAGTATATGGGATGGAAGCAGTTCTTCCCATCGAGGTGGAAATACCCTCCCTGCGAGTGCTAATGGAAACAAAATTGGAGGAAGCAGAATGGGTTCAAGCTCGTCTGGATCAGTTGAACCTCATAGAAGAAAAGAGAGTAGTTGCTTTGTGTCATGGGCAGTTGTACCAACAAAGAATGAAAAAGGCTTATGATAAAAAAGTGCGCCCCCGCCAGTTTCAAGAAGGAGACCTCGTGCTCAAGAAGATGTTGCCTATCCAAAAGGATTCCCGTGGAAAATGGACCCCTAACTATGAAAGACCTTATGTGGTAAAGAAGGTATTCTCTGGAGGAGCATTGATTCTCACAAAAATGGACGGTGAAGACCTCCCACTCCCAGTGAACTCGGACGCAGTTAAGAAGTACTATGCCTAAAGAAATATATGGAAAAAAGAGAAAGATGAGCCAAGCAAAAATAAGCTCGCTAGGTCGAAAACCCGAAAGGGCAGCCTAGGCAAAAATTAGAGCGACCCGGTGGACTGAAAACTCTAAAGAGCAGTCCAGGCAAAAATTAGGGTCAGAAGTTGGACTTTGAGCTACAAAGGCAGTCAATACCTCCGAAAGTTGGATGATGAATGCTCATAGTTGTGTTAATGGGCGATTGGCGTTATTACTTCAAAGATACAAACAATCAAAAGATCAGCTTTCCTTGTTTTCTTTTTCTTCTCTTTCTTTTTGTAGTTTAAACTCCCAATGTAATTTTCAGCCAGCGCGACCTTCTGCGCATTTGTTTTCCATTTGACTATTAAACACTTCCTTTATTCTCTCATTTCCCTATTATCGTAAAAATAACGTTCATGGTAGACGATACTGAATTGCGAAACGTGTGCATGATCACAAGCATTATAATCATTGCGAAATTTCTAAAAATCACAAAAAAGAGATGATCTCTCATAAAGTTGCAAAAAGGACAAATGCATAATCACTTCAGCAAATCTTAATAACCCGCACTTTGGCACCACTGCTTGAGGCAACCCTCGTATCCCACATCGAGAGTCACGCGAGTTGATGATACCAGCAAAGTCAAGAAAGAGCAAAAGAGCATAAAGAGCTAAAGAGCAAAAAGAGCAAAAGAGCAAGAAAAGAAAATGAAAAAAAAGAAGAAGAAAGCCAAGAACAAAAGCCAAAAATAAAATCATTCCACATTTCATTCATCATGTCATCAATTACTTAACTACATGCACGCATGCATCATTCATTGCAAGTGTCTGTTGAGATAATTTTAGTATGTATCGTTAGCACCATTTCTTCAGACCCCCAGCGGTCCTTCAGAGCCCAGGCGCTCCTTCAGACCAACAATGGTCCTTCAATCCAGATCGCACGTCGCGTTATCGAGCAACCGACGGATCATCCGGCCCTAGGCCCTTCAGACTAGTTGTGTCCGCCTAAAAAAACACAGTGCATGTCCTTCGTGGTTATATCAGTTCCGGACCTGATTAACCCTAATGGCCGCTCGAAAAGAGGCCACCCCCAGACCGTATTACTAGTACCATAAGCTAGTTGCGCTCCTTCAGACCCATCGGTCCCTCAGGCTTAGCGATGCCCTTCAGACCCCGACGGTCCCTCAGTCGAACGCAAGTCGATGCACCAAGCATTGATTTTGAACTAGACCTTCAGAGCCCCAATGCTCCTTCAGATCCCCAGCGATCCTTCAGATCCCCAGCGATCCCTATTTACCTTCTGTCTAAAGCAACCCAGTTTTCATAAGTTTCAAAAAAAAAACCTCGGTCTGGACAAAATTAGCGTCTTGTTATCTTTATTTCTATTTTCCTCGAGAAACTCGGAATCCCTCCGATTTCCTAGCAAAATATAAATAAAGAGGGGCAGCTGTAATACCCTAATTTTGTCCGATCAAAAATAAGTGATTTTATTTTTAATAAAAATAATAATCAGTTTTATTTTCATGTCTTGTATTATTTTATTTTAGTTGCCACAAGTTTTTAACCAAAAAATATATTAATTAGAAGTGAAGAAGCAAAAAATAAGCAAAGGAGGAAATGGAGGGGGGGCTGTTAAAAAAAAGATGAGGTGCAATCAGGATTGGGCCATCAGAAACCCAACCCAACCAAAAAAAACTAGCCCAATTCGCCCCAAACCCTAATTCCTATCCAACCCATAACCCAACTCCTCCTAACCCTAATTACTATCCAACCCATACCCATTTCCCCTCCACCAAAACCCTAATTCGGCCACCCCCCCTTTACCCTAAAAATCATCCACATTCAATCCCCCCCTTAACCCAAAATTCGGCCACATTCACTCACCTTTCCCCTCCTAAAAATTCGACCCACTCCCTCTTTTCCCTCCTTGGAAATTGCTTTTTTTTCCTTTCCACACTCCACCTTTCCTCTTTTCTCTCAATTCCACTTCCCCACACTTCCCACTTCCCCACATTCCTCTTCCCCATACACGGCTCCCATCCCTCTCTCTCCTCAAACTCACGCTTCCTCTCTCTCTTTCTCGCACTCACACTCAACCTTTCCCTCACATCACTCCTCACACACACTTCTCTTTCTCTTTCACTCATCCTCCCATTTCCTCTCTCTCCCCATACCTACGGCCCCCATCCCCCTCTTTCCTCTCACACACTCATTTTTTCTCTCCCACTCACACACACTTCCTCTCTCCCATCTCCACGCATACCCCTCCCACCAAACCTTAAACTCCATCATTTTTTGTTCTCACATCATTCTCTCTCACTCACGGATTCACTCTCCCTTCTCACACGCAAAAAAACCATCATTTTCTCCTCTGCTACACCCATACCCTTCGCAATCCCTCATAAGTTTTTATTTCACCATGTCAAGCCACTCAGAAAAAACACTGTACAAGGTATGGTGAGGCAGTCAGAAGAAAACGAAGAAGAAAAAAGGCCTTTTTGTATAAATAGGGGGCCATGCCTTTGAAGAGAGGAGGGTCTTGAAGGAGGAGGAGAAAAATTTTCGGAGCAAAAAAAAAGAAAGTTTAGATCTTTAGAAAAAAAACAGTGAGATTTGTTCACTGTTTTTAGTTTAAATTCCTTCTCCTTCCAATTTTTTTTTTTTAGTTTAAATTCCGTTGTATTAAAGAGACCCTAGGAGGAATTCGTGTCCCCAACATTTCCAGATTTTTTAAGGTACTGTAATGTGATTTTCGAATTATATGTAAATTGTTGCTGTATTTTCGAATTATATGTATATTGTTGCTGTTTTTTTTTATTAATTTGTTGTTGTTTTTTTTATATATTTGTTGCTGTTTTTCTTCATTTATTTGTGGCTGTTTTTTTTTATATGTAAATTGTTGCTGTATTTTCGAATTATATGTAAATTGTTGCTGTTTTTTTTTATTAATTTTGTTGCTGTTTTTCTTCATTTATTTGTTGCTGTTTTTTTTTATATGTAAATTGTTGCTGTATTTTCGAATTAAAATAAAGTCTTCAAAAAAAAATGTTTTTTTTTCTTCCAAAATAAATAGTTACTAATACCACTACCTTTGTAAAAAAAAGGGAATAATAACAATATTTATTTAAACAAAAAAAACAGCAAAGGCACCTTTTAAAATCATAACCATGACAATTATTTCAAAAAAAAGAGGAGAATATTTCTTTATAAATTCCCAAATCTTTTTCTCACCGAATGTTTTCTTCTAACGTAGGTAGTAATCAAATCCATCAAAACCGATTTTTTGAAATAAACTAGCGAACCAATTAGTCAAAAAGAACTTAAGCAATCGTTTTTTTAGTGTCAAATCGCTATTTGCGCCCCCATATTTCAGTAATACAGCATTCCCCGCTTTCAGCCCAACTTTCGCGCAAGGGTCTAGAAACCCAAACAATGTTGTTTTGGGCTGATACTAAGCACACCCCCCATTTTTGATACAACACCCCTGTTGTTCGCACCCCCTTTTTACTACCACCCATTCCGCTTTTATTTACGCAGTGATGTTTCCAAACTGTTTTTCTTTCTTTCAAACAATCAAACTCGTGTAAAAAAAAAATAATAGGTTGTTACTAATGGTCAATCTGAGCTCAGCTTGGTTGACCGACAGGACTAACCTTCATTTTTCACAGCGGATTAGTAGCGGTGATCACTCTGAATTTATTCGTTTGATCATCGCAAACAAGAAATTTTCAGTTAATAGAATACAAACGTAATCTCAACTCCCCTTAAAAAAAATATCACGCTTCCCAGTAAACATTTTTCAAACAAAACGCTCGATCGCAAACCGGGTATTTATAGTGTTCACTCTGGGCCCAGCTGGTTTGAACGCTGTAAACACTTTCTTTTTCGAATAAGCCATTAGCGGTGACCACTCTGGATTTATCTGTTTGGTCACCAAGAACGGCCTCTAGTTTTCGCAAGCTTTTCAATAATTAAAAAATACCAACACACAAATATTTTCTACCCGAGAACTACATAGCTTTGATTTCTCCATCGCACCCGGAGATACGTAGGAGCAGGGGCCCACCCCTGTCGAGCGCAAAAAAAAACTAAAATTTTTATTAAGTCTTCCTTTCCGATTTTCGCAAACAATCAAAATGGGTAAATAAAGTATCTTCTTTTAAAACTAACTTTTTCTACACATTAAATTAAAAGGTAACCTTTTTAGGATGTTGCGGGGTGCTAGTACCTTCCCCGCACTTAATCGACCCCCGAACCCAAAAACAAAGGTTTTCTCAATGTTTTTCCTAAAAATAAATATTTATGGCGACTCCATTGTTCAAAAACGACGAAGAATCCCTCCTTCGGATTTTTTCGGTCGCTACAGGGAGATAAGGGAAGAAAAAAATGGTGTGGTGGTGGTGTGGTGTTGAAGGGAGAAGATAATGGTGGTGGTGGTGGTGGTGGTAAGAAAAAATGAAAGAGGGAGAGGAAAATGGAGAAGGAAAAGAAATGAAAGAGGATGGTGTTGTGGTGATGGTGGTGGTGTGGTGTTGAAGGGAGAAGATGATGATGGTGGTGGTAAGAAGAAATGAAAGAGGAAGAGGAAAATGGAGAAGGAAAAGAAATGAAAGAGGAAGAGGAGGAAATGAAAGAGGATGGTGTGGTGGTGGTGGTGGTGGTGTGGTGTTGAAGGGAAAAGATGATGATGGTGGTGGTAAGAAGAAATGAAAGAGGAAGAGGAAAATGGAGAAGGAAAAGAAATGAAAGAGGAAGAGAAAGAAATGAAAGAGGATGGTGTGGTGGTGGTGGTGGTGGTGTGGTGTTGAAGGGAGAAGATGATGGTGGTGGTGGTAAGAAGAAATGAAAGAGGAAGAGGAAAAAAATGGAGAAGAGGAAGAAATGAAAGAGGAAGAGGGAGAAATGAAAAAGGAAAGAAAGAATTCGGGTTTATAAAAAAAAATTAACAGTTAGCGACGGATTTAGCGACGGATTTCCCTCGCTAACTCTGGTCACGTGTCAAATCAACTACAACGGTCAGTGGCACAATTTTCCAAAGATTAGCGACGGATTTCCGTCGCTAATTCAATTTTTTTTTCAATTTTCGCGCCATGTTAAATCCTTCGCTAATTTAGCCAATTTCCGTCGCTAAATACCTTGTTTTCAATCCGTCGCTAATTTTGTGCATTTCCGTCGCTAATTTTGATTTTAGCGACGGATTTCCAATCCGTCGCTAAAATCCTTCGCTAATTCATGTTTTTTTTGTAGTGCTTGGCTCAGCATTTTAGGTTGTCTTCAGATGACTCACCTAAAACTGAAGAAGAAGAGAGATATATGGAAGGTGTTCCATATGCAAGTGCTGTGGGGTCACTCATGTATGCAATGATATGCACTAGGCCAGATTTTGCTTATGCTATGAGTATTGTGAGTAGATACATGGGAAGACCTGGCAGGCAGCATTGGGAGGCATTGAAATGGACTCTCAGATACTTGAAGAGGACAAGTGATGTAGGCTTGCATCCAAAGACATGAAGACAGCATCTCTGGTGTAACAGGATTTGTTGACTCTGACTATGCTGGTTGCCTAGACACAAGGAGGTCTCTAACTGGTTTTGTATTCAAGTTTTGTGGAAACACAGTGAGTTGGAAATGCAACTTGCAGCAGGTGGTGACCTTGTCCACAACTGAAGCTGAATTTATGGCTGTCACAGAAGCTATTAAGGAAGCTATATGGATGAAAGCCATGGCTTTGCATTTAGGAGAACAACAATCTGCATCAAAGGTGTTTTGTGATAGTCAAAGTGGTATTCATTTGGCTAAGAACCAAGTGTACCGCGAGAGGACAAAACACATTGATGTGAGACTTCATTTTGTAAGAGAAATCATTGCAAAAGGGGAAGTAAGCCTTGAGAAGATTGGCACAGCTGACAATCCTGCTGACATGATGACTAAGTCACTTCCTGGGAGGAAATTTCAACATTGCCTTGGAATTTTGGGAATTGGCACTATCTAAAGCTAAGTCAAGGTGGAGAATTGTAGAGTTTATGCCTTAGGTTTTAGTTAGTGCTGTTATGTGGTGCTATAGCATCTGTGCTGTTAATTCTGTTATGTTGCATATTTCTGTTATAGGTAGTTAGTATATGGTTACACCTTGTACTGATTTTGTAGTCTCTAATACCTATATATAGGTATGAGTATGTGTAACAGTTTAGATCAATAGAATAAGATTACATTCCAATTTCCAATCTTTCTCTCTTATCATTTTTCTTATCAATTCTCACTAATTCACACAAGCTGAAAACAGATTTATCTCAATTCTTGAGGTTCAAATCCTAACACCAATAATCAAAGAAATTAATATATTAAGCAGAAAACGAAAAAAGTCTTAAGATAACCTCACATGTGAAATTGAAAAAAGAATATTTCCATACATAGTACATGTTAGAGGGTAAATCACTACAAAAGTAGGCATCATGTTTCTACGAAGCACGCATAGCACTCAATGCATATGTCTCTTCATCTCATATCAATGGATACATACATGTGTACTATTCTCTTGAAGATCATATTAACTGCTCTCACTATATATAGAGGAGCTTAACATTTTCTCTATATACAAGTGTGAAAACACCGTAGTGCTCATAAGAGAGAAAAGAAAAGAAAACAAAAGAAAAGAACCCTTGAGTAAAAACAAGAGTATAAAGAAGAAAAGAAGAAATCTCTTATAGTGTTCAGAGAAGCAACTTCCAAACACTTACATTCTGGAACACTAAAGAAGAAATTTGAGTATGCAGTATAAAAGAATATTATACCACAAACACTCTTCATGCATCTCAAAGAGAAGGAAATTAAAAATGAATTCCTTTGAAATAGCTACTATGCGCTATAAAGGAGATCAATGTTACTGTAGTGTAATTATCTCTCTTTCTTTAGAAGTTTATTCAAAAATATAAAATGTTCAAACAAAAGATACATATGAAGAAAAATCCTTTAATTTGAACAAGTTCTAGTTTTATTGCATATGATCTCTAGTGGGAGTTGATTATAACTTTTATGTAAATTAGGGAAAGCAATTTTGAACCCTGTGGTATGACAATGGAGCAAACTTTGATTCTATATAGGATTTCTAATAAATGTCTATATGCTCTAAAAAGAGTTATAAATCATTGGGCAGACATTAACTCAAGCTCATATTGTAACTGGCTCAGTAGTGACAACAACCTTTATTTAAGAAAAGTGTTCTGAAGAGATGGTAAACATTGTTACTGACAAGGCAGTTAGCTAGTATTAGTGAGGTTTGTCAAAGATGCCTGCAAAGGCCATAAATAATACTTTGTAAAGGTTGGAGAGGCAGAAGATACAATACTCAATTTTTGTGGATTAAGTCCTTAAAGATCTAATGAAAAATCACTCTATAAGGGATGGACCAGATGTAGCAACAGTTGTTGTGAATTTGGACAAACATAATTGTGTATTATTCTCCTAACTCTTCAACTATGATTTACTATGTGATTATCGCTTTCTATTTTATAAGCCATTATAGGCAGATCACCTGGTCCATGAACTTATGCTTAAGACATGTACCATCTAATCAAATAGATGATCATTGTCTTATATGCTTTAGTGTTTAGTTTTATGCGAGTAGTTTTAATATAATGTCAACAAAATTCAAATTCACTTTCTTGTGTATTCCAGCACCTTCATCTATTACAAGTTCCACTCAAAACCTTGAGGGGAGTAGCAAAGGTTCTGATTTGGGTACGCAACACAACCAATGGGCCACAAGGGGGTGTATATAGGAAAATTCCCAAATGTAACAAGAAGAAACCTAATTAGTCAAATGAGTATGCAACATAACACTGGGTGCAAATAATAGGCTATTGCTTTCCCCACACCCCCTCCTACTCCTCGCACACTCCCCAACTTATTTTTCCCCAAAATGACCTCGCGTGAGACGCTCGTGTAACACGGGTTAAGTGACTGTTCGAACGAGGTTATGCGAACCAGTTCGAACGACGTTGTGCGTGTTAAGGAATTGGTATTGTTCGCATGACATCATTCGAACCTGTTCGAATAATGTCATCCGTGTTAAGGAATATTGTTAACTGATGGTGTGAGGGTGTGTTTTGGCTGCCTCGAATGGCTTTATTCGAACGTGTTCGAATGGGTGCGTTCGAACAGGCGTTCGAATGGCCACATGCGAACCACTGTTATGCAGAAACAGAAACTAAATAAATCAGCACACAGTTTTGGTGATTTCAAAATATAAACCTAACTTTAACATTATGTACCAAAATTATACAACATTGTGTACCAAAATTATACAACATTGTGTACCAAAATTATAAACCTAACTTAACATTGACTACCATCACTATCTTTACTTAAATCTACACAAGGAAGGGGATGGGGGGGTTGTGATTGTATGAGCAAATTCTTCCACTTTTGTATCCGGCCAACAAAAAGCGAGTCCCAACCCTTTGCTATGGGTGCCCTATTAGTATTCCATATCAAATCCGGCAAGGGCATTGGACTTCCAGGCTTCATAAAGACCTTCAAAAAGACAACAAAAAACAGAATGTTATGTAATGTTTTGGAATTACTACATTGAATCTAAATAGAAGACAGTTTACCTGTACAAAGTGTTTGTGTTCTGGTACCAAAAGGATGTTGAACTGTCGGGCAGTTCTGAATGGTGCAACATTGAATGGAAAAATTGTGTAACAACAATTAGGTGACCAACAAGTCAGGACGACTTTGTACTTGTTACTGATTAGATACCCCATATCTGGTGTAGTCATCCAATTATCTTCAACATTATGTCCATGATGTGCCCTCAACAATGCCCTCATCAAAAATGTGACCTTACCAATACCACCATACAGTCTAGTGTAGAAGTCATTGTATTGGTTAAGCTCCTCCATCAGATCAGTTCTGACTGACTGCCAAGCCTCCTCACCCCTACCAAGAAATGCAGCAATACATCGGAAGCCACAATTTCCATCACCTACCACATTAACAATTTTTTGAACATAGGAACGCATGTATTCTGGCATCCCTATTATGTAAGTATTAAAAACATCAATGTGTGCAGCATCCATAGGTGTGGGTTTTGGATGAGGAGCTGGTGTCAAAGTAAGTGTTGGTGTCAAAATAAGAGCTGTTGAAATAGTAGTAGCAGCAGCTTCTGTAACAATAGGTGTGGGTGTTGGTTTCTTATGTAGTGGAGGAGTAGGGATTGTAGTAGCACTGTCAGCTTGAGTTCTCTTTTTGCTTTCTGATGGATTAGGTGCTGGACACGTTGACAAAGTAGGAGTGGAACCCGAACTGTGTGGGTTTGTAGGCGTTCCACTCCTACTTTGGGGAGGAGTAGGGCGTTTACGAGACTGAGCAAAACATCCACTAGATGAACCATCGGGGGAGTCAAATTTGTCATCTACATGCTCCCAAAAAGACTTGTCTCGCTTTGTTGAGTAATCAACTTTCCCTTTCTTATCTTTTTTTGGTGCTCCCTTTGTAATGATCGTATCCGGAGGTGGACACATGGAAGTCGTGTCTGGGAATGCCAATTCACGTGCTTTTGCTTTAATCATAACTCTACCGGCGTGATCAGAGGCCTCAAACCTTCTTTTGATAGCTTCAAGTTCAATGTCTACACTCAACTCATCATCCATTACCTCTGTCTGTATTTTGAAATTCAACCTCTGCCAATGTTGGTGAATCATGCTCAAGGGAATTGGAGTGCAGTCCATCATAACCCTACAAAAAATGCGACATTGATTTAGTGACAACCCAATTGACATAAACAAGTCTTTTTTGTAGACACAATATAATTATGAGTTTGTACATCATACCTTGAAAGCTCACATGCACATGGTAGTCCGTGTGTGGTCCGGAGCGTGTGTTGACATAATGATGGGTTAAGTGAAACGGATCCAGTGTGTTGCATCTCATCCAAAATATGGTCTATAGCATTAGATGAAACTAAACCCTTAATTTCATCAAAAATCTTCTTCTTCAAGTGGTGTACTTTCACTCTACTCAAACTATGCTCGAAGTGCATTTTAAGGTCAGAATGTTGTATCCTAAGCATGGTCTGCATTCCATCCCAGCACTTACACAAATCTCCCCTACTGTCTCGTAATATTTGCTTCAAGTGAGAGTGTGCAGACTCAACTCTGTTGGTGGTAGTGTTGCCAAGGTGCATATGGTTATTTATCCATGCATCAATGAATTTTTCCTTGAAGGGGTCTAGCCAGGTGGTCCTGACATACTCTATGAAACTGGGATAAGGTCCTGCCAAGTCGTTAAACAGACCCAACTCATAATCATACTCTTCTGTGGTCTTCGCATGCACAACAGATTGAAATGCACCCATAATGTCATTAACAACAGATTGGTCTTTCACAATGAGCCTTGCTTTGGCCCTCACATTTTTCTTAATGTGAAATTGGCACAACAAGTTTGCAGATGTTGGAAATATTCCTGCCAGAGCATTCATCATACCCGTGTCTCTGTCCGTAAGTATGACTTGTGGTACTTCATCCTGTCTCCTAAATAAACCCCTCAATTTCTCAAGAACCCTATGCAAAGTTATCCATCCTCTCCCAATTGACATAAGCAAATGCAGCAGAGTAAGTCTTCTCTGTTGATGTTACACCAACGATCTCAACCAACGGATACCTGTACCGGTTGGTTTTATAGGTGGAATCAATCAACAAAACAACCGGGAAGGTGTTTAGAAGCTCAATGGAATCTGGATGTGCCCAAAAGATGTCCTTCACAACGGTAGTTCCCTCTGCAAGTCGAGTCCAGTAAACATAATTATCGCGTTGCAAATAAAACATCAGTTGTTGGAGCTCAGTCCTACCCTCACGCATAGCCGACCTTTGCCTTTGACGATAGTTGTAAATTTGTTTCACAACCGTATAGTTATCAACAGGCTTCATCAATTTCAGCTCATTCAGTATCAATTTTGGCCGAGTATGGTTCCTAGTCATTCTAGCCACTAGATCCTTCTCTTCTGAAGATAACCTACCAATGTACGGACGTCCTTCATGATAAGTAGCCATACCATGGTTATGAGTTCCATTCATAACCCTCAAAATCCATCCTCCAAGCTTCTTAATAAATTTCCCTTTCAGTCTGAACTGACAACAACATTTTCTAGTGTTCGTGCTTTCCTCAACATTTGTCTTGTAAGATCCAGCTTTATTACAAATCAACATGCAGTATTGTTTACCTGATCGTCGTCCGGTGTCAGATCTTCCTATAACAATCACCATCCCAAGAGATTTTCCAACCGCACGCACCCACGTCAGCAGCTCCTCACGACTAGGGAATAACTGAAATTCAATTACTAAGTGTCAGTTAAATAAATTGAATAGTTCGCTAAAATTAAAACAACTAATTCATTATTACCGTATCCGTTTTGAACGAACTAGTAAAATCTTGGGATTCTACGATGTCAGTTGTCATCTCATCTGCTACTGTTCGAACGGCCTTATGCGAACACTGTTCGAACGCCCTTATGCGAACACGTTCGAATGATGGTGTTCGAACCTAGCAAAGTCACACCCCATTAAACACTTGTTCGAACACGATCATTAGAACATGTTCGAACGACCCTGTTCGAACGGAGCGCGAATACAGAAAAAAAATGGCGTGAAAAACTGAAAACAGAACCAAAATGAAAAAAATTTGGTAGGGTTATTACCTTGAGCTAGTTGCCAATGTTGGGTAGTTGAATAGGAGTGAATGATGAAGGTGAGGATGGGTGGGTTTGGAGTGGAGAGGGGGGGAGGTTTGGGATTTTAGAGGGGTGTGTTGTGTTGAAGGAGAAGAAGAGGGAGAGGGGTAGAGGGGGAAAATCAATTTTAAGTGGGATTAGTTTAGTAAATGTGTAGGGTGAAGGGGTGTGTTTTGAGTAGGAGGGGGTGTGGGGAAAGCAAAACCCAAATAATATCATAGGGATAAATTTTCTCCTGAGAATATATAAAAAAAGCATCTTTTGAAGTCCGATGACTATTACACGTGACCAAATTTGGTCTCAAGGTCCCTTATCCATTCGTTGGTAAGATTCAACATACAATACACGATCGATCGAAAGCTTCCATTGGTTCGCAGGCATCAACGTCCGATCTGACCATTACAGTACTCTCTGCAATTAGGGTTTGTACCGTTCTTCACTCTCTTCTGCACTAGTTCATCTGTTTCTATTCTATTCTCTTGCTGCAATTAGGGTTGTGTACCATTCTTCACTCTCATCTTGCTGTCTCTGAAATTAGGTTTGGTTTCCTCTTTTCGCAAGGGTTTCCTCTTTTCTTGATTACTCATTCGTTCTTGTTTCGTTCATTATGCTTAATTTTTGTTCTTTTTAAAATTACTTCTAGGTCGATCGGTAACCAAGTCTTTGTTATCTGAGTAAAGTGAAATAAGAGATAATATGGTTGAACCTGTTGCTCCTGGACACCTCAATTTTGACATTCTAGGAAAGTTTTATCAGTTTACCATCTCATTCTTGTATCAACTTTATTTTCAAAATTCCCTTTCAAATAAATACTCTTCCCATCATTAGGTTAATTTGTTGCAAATAGTGATTATTTTGTTAATGTTAAAGTTACCTAGATTTTCTGGCAATATAATGAAATTGATTCAGTAATTTTTTTTAATCTTATTAACTGTTTGAAAAGGATGTAGAATACTAGCTTGTACACATAACTATATATGTTTGAACTCTATAGAGGTATATTTGTTTGTTTGCATTTTATATTTCTAACTGATGTTTGTTTATATTTTTAGAAGCCTGGTGGTGTTATTGCTCTTCTAGATGAGGCTTGGTACATTTTTTAGCAAGCCAAAGATGTCCCGAATTGACTGCTATCAATCATTATGCTGGTGATGTAAGTGAAGTACATTTTTGGTCTACATAAATATCCACCATCAAAGATGAAAGAAAAAAGCTTATATATGATTGATTTTTCAATTTCAGGTAATTTATCAAACTGAACTTTTTCTTGATAAAAACAAAGACTATGTTGTTCCAGAGCATGCCGCACTACTCTGTGCTTCCAAGTGCTCCTTTGTTGCAGGACTTTTTCCGCTTTAACTGAGGAAACTACTAAATCAACAAAATTCTCTTCTGTAGCCAGACAGTTTAAGGTTTGTTTTCTTCTTTTGACATGCACATATTATCAAATTTTAAGCCTTGTAGATACCTATTTATCAGTTTTATTCTTAATGTTTATCTTATGAAGCAACAACTTCAATCTTTGCTTGAAACACTGAATGCTACTGAGCCGCATTACATTCGTTGCGTAAAGCCAAACAATCTTCTTAAGCCAGGGATATTCGAGAACAACAATGTGTTGCAGCAGCTACGTTGTGGGGTGAGTTCAACGCCATTCTTGTTCTTGTTCTATAGTATAACATAAAGATTTTCGTCAAGGGACTTGAAACTTTGTGGTTGCTATTTATAGAGAGTAATGGAGGCAATTAGGATAAGTTGTGCAGGATATCCCACTAGAAAGAACTTTGATGAATTTGTTAATAATAACCATGTATTCACAGCCCTGATGAGATGACTGCTTGCAAGAGGCTGCTAGATAAAGCAAACCTTCAAGATTATCAGATACTAATTCATCTTATCCTGGACTTTCTACTAATCTCAGTTATAGCATTTTTCTTTGCTAGCTGACTACATGAACCATAGATGATGAAGCTAACTTCTAGCTAACATATTTTGTAATAAAAAATGTATTGGAATAAAATGTTGTTTGTAATTTTTTTCCTTTTCCATTGTTTGAGTAACACCACAAGAAGCATGAAATGTTCCAGCATGCTACTAATTGAGTATGGTATGGTTGCTGAACTTTTTCCATTGCAGATTGGAAAGACAAAAGTGTTTCTGAGAGCAGGTCAAATGGCAAAACTAGATGCATGTCCTGCGGAGGTCTTAGGAAGATCTGCATGCGTTGTTATTCAGAAAAAAGCTTGCACATATATCTGTCAGAAACAAATCAATTTATTGCGGTTTTTTGCAATTGAACTACAAAGGGCTGCTAGAGGTATCAATTATGTGAATATAACTATTAACTATGTTTATAGTTATTGACTATGTTTATAGTTATTGACTGTGTTTCAATGATTTTGATTATTGTTTTACATATCTTATGAATGTAATGCAGGACAACTTGCACGCCATCGGTATCAATGCATGAGGAGGGAAGCTGCTTCGTTGATAATCCAGAAATATTTTCACATGTATCTTTCCAAATGTGTTTACAAAACTATTTACACCACAGCAGTTTGTGCCAACTGTTTGTGTAATTACGACCTCTTTTTCCCTTTTCAAGTAATGGTAAAGTTTTCTATATGACTACTATTGTACTGCTTCATTCTAGATAAAATATTGGCTAAATTATAGTTTTGGTCCCCTCAAAAATTCAGACATTTGGTCCCCCTATTTTAAAACTCAGACATTTGGTCCCCTAATTTTAAAAAATCAAATACATTTAGTCCAAAGAGGGGCCAAATGTCTTTGATTTTTTTAAAATTGGGGGACCAAATGTCTTTGATTTTTTAAAATTGAGGGACCAAATGTCTTTGATTATTAGCCATAAAAAACTGAAAATTCCTCTTGGGACTAAATGTCTTTGATTTTTTAAAATTTGGGGACCAAATGTCTGAGTTTTAAAATAGGGGGACCAAATATCAGAATTTTTGAAAATAGGGGGACCAAAACTATAATTTAGCCTAAAATATTTCTGTTAAAATTCAAATTTGTCCTTGTATTATATCTCATGCAGTACACCAGTTAGTAGCACTAACTAATAATAAATATTTTTTTTAAAAAGGTGATATTTCTAATTGGTTGTTTATATAACCGATTTAAAATGTCACATTTTGAACCGGTTATTTAACCGATTCCAAAGTCCCTACATTTAGAATCGGCACATTTTGAATCGGCCAATAACCAATTCCAAATGTGCCAAACAACCGATTCCAAAAGCCTTTTCTACACTAGTGATAGGAAAATGCCCAAATGTAACATGAAGAAACCTAATTAGTCAAATGAGTTTGCAACATAACACTAGGTGCAAATAATATCATAGGGATAAATTTTCTCATGAGAATATATAAAAAAGCATTTTTGAAGTCCGATGACTATTACACGTGACCAAATCTGGTCTCAAGGACCCTTATCCAAATTAAAGGGATTTATCAACGTTTGCCTTTTATAATTAAACTTTGGTGGCGGCTTCATTTTGAACTTCGAAGGATCCTTTTTTCGGATTTTTCGGTCGCTACAGTTAGTACAAGAGTTAACCTAAGATTTAGCCAATGTAACTCAAAATATTACGATTTAAAAAGTTTAAAGCAATTGAACTATTACTCAAAAGTCTCACTGATTTATTCTTCAATTCGGTTCTTAAAACATTGGTTGAAGCCCATAATACAACATATATTGTATGCACATATGATAGTTTCATATTCTTGTGGTAATTTTCTCACCTTGTCAAATTGTTTTGCATTTGCTACTTAGCCTCAACCATAGCTATTTTTTATTTATCTTATGATCTAAATATTTATGTTTAAATTATTTCATAAAAATAAAAATAGGTTGTGATATGTTTATAAAATATTTGCATTTTATTTTTATATTTCTTGACCAAATTTGCATTTTATTTTTATAAACCCTCCAAAATAGCTTTCATTAATTACTTATACAAAGTGTACATAGAGTTTAGTTGTTATTTAATCTTCCATGTGAAAACAACTTAATGCCTTGGAATTGGAACTTATTTATTGTTGGTTTAGTTATTCTTTATCGTAGCCTATGTGTTGCAGTTCTTAGGGTATGTTTGGAATGGTGGTAATAGATGGAATGAGATGGAATGATATAAGGATCCGTTGTTAGGATATTTAAAAAATGGATGGAATGGAATGGTAAGTGGTGGAATGCATTCCATCCTATTCCATCACAGCCGTCATTTCTCTTCCCCCCAATTTGGGGGGTATGGGATGGAACCACTCATTTTAATTACATTTTTACATTTTTACCCCATGATTTTGTTTAATATTGACGCAAGGAAACTGCAGTAATTTTTGTTCTGCACCTTACTCCTCTCACTTTTATTTCGACAAATTCTCCTCTCTCTTTACTTCTTTGTTTTCTGCACTATCATATATATATCTACCATAAAAAAAGTAATAGGTACCTCATATAAGATAAGTCAAGCAACAAGATTGAAAGGAAAACATCCCACATCTACGACATCAACTAATCAGGATGTCACTATAACCGGGAAAAAAATCTCTTATTTTTGCTCGGATGGCGTCTCTATGAGCTGTCTTGACCGGTTCCTCCTTTCAGACGGGCTTATTACATTGTGGAATGTTTCGGGGCAATGGATTAGGAATCGTGACATTTCGGATCTGTTAACACCCAAAAATAACTGAGTCATAGGCGGGGGGCCGAGTGAAGGAAGGGAGTAGAATTGGAGTGCTGAGGCAGACCACTTGACAAAGGTTTAAGAGATATTTGCCAGAGAGAAGAACTCAAGAGAAGCCCTCGGGGCATATCACAAGACAACTCCCCGAGGAAAGGGTTAGCCGGAGGAGCAATATGCAAGGCCGAGGGAGAGCAAAGCCTCAACCTATAGAGTGCCACGGCCGAGGTGGGCTCGGGTGCCTAAGTTACTTCCCGAGGACGAAGGCTAGCTAAGCAAACCAAGTGGCTGAGGTAAGGCAGGCTCGCTTGGAAAGCAAGTAAGAGGGAGCACGAAGACAGAACTTGGGAGTAATTGAAAGATCAAGCGAATGAGCGAGGCCTTGAAAAACGGAGTGAGGGAGTTCACCCCACTAACCGTGCTAGTAAGATCGTGGGTGGTTACTCCGCCTCTTTAGGGCTTAGGAACGATGATAGTCGTTGATCTTAGATTGATCCAACGATAAGTAAATGTTGTAGTGGCTGATGAGGGCCTATGTATATAAAAAGAAGAGCAATTGTACATAATAGACACATCAATCAATCAAAAACTCTACGTTTATTTTATCTATCTGCTTTCATCGCACTTTATCTATATTTTAATGCATTAGCCAGTAGTATAATCCAAACCTCGCAGTCCCTCTCACCAAACCTGGCCCTTTCTAGAGGAGTCAGGATACCCACAGGCAAGGAGCAGAATTCCGTCCTTGGCGCACTCGCTTGAAGAGCAGAGGAATCAAAAACCTTCCTAAACCTCTGGCCGAACCCACGGCTAGGACCTAAGAGTTTGACGAAGAACAACAAATTGCCACCCCTGGTGGGACTAGAACGGGTGAACAGACCATTGCGTTTGGTTCGCCTGAACTGGATTATCATTGGCGTATACACTTACGCTCTGGTAAGAACTTAAGTATGGAGTCATCTTCTGCATCAAAGAAAGCAACTGCTGCCAAAGGCAAAACAACGAAGCCTGTAGGTGCTTTGGGTAATAATACTATTGCAACGGTTACTGCTAAGTCAATATAATGTACCAAGTGTCCCAACAATTGGTTGACATAGTTAAACCTATGGTGCACAATGAGGTTCAACAGGCCAAGGAATTGGAACAAAGGCATGCAACGCAAGGTAGCAGCGCTACTAACCCCATTTTCCCGGGCCAATCACAGGGAGGACATCCTACTTCTCTGGGAGGCACGCATTAGTCCCTTCCAAACACTAACCCTGTTGGACCTCATTAGGCATCCTCTTATACTTCTAAGGGAGGCATGCATTAGTGTTCACCGAGTGTGAGTTCGATTGGGCCTCAGCAGGCGTTCTCTCATTAGGTATGTCCTACTCCTGTAATTCCTCAACCTGATACTTTTGCCACTGCCAACACTAGGGGGCGGTTTTCAGCACGGACAAGTGCAATTGGCCAGAAGGCCACCCGAGGCAGTAGGCTCGGTTGATTTGTCGCAAGGACCATCTTATGGGTGTTCTGCCGTAGCTAACTACCCGGCCTACGCAGGGGGCAAACCTTCGTCCCGGAATCAGGGAATGGCAGGATCAGTGGGTATTGCTCGAGTCAGCAGCCATGGGCCCAGAGCCCACCTGGATTGACAAGCCTACCTCCTAGTCAGCCGTACCCCAGAGCACTCAGTACCTACCCGGCGGGTTCCTATATACAGACACAGATGGGTGTTGCTCCGGCCGAGCAGCCATGGAATCAACTTCCACCTCACCGAGGCATGCAAACATCTGTACCAGGAACTGACCTTGTTAACCTGGCCCAAGTAGTGTCTGGGCAGCTATGGACAGACGCTCCACCTCAGGTACCACCGCAGCCAGGGGCGCAAGGTCCCCCGGATACACTGTGGCGACCAACGCCTCCACCTGAAAAACCATCGGGCTCCCAACTCCTGGATCCTAATTTGATAGCTGAAACCATCAAGAAGTTCTTCGGTGTTCAGCTGAAACCGCTCAACAGGCCAGTACACAGGAAGCCTTACCCCGAGTGGGTGGACAGATTGGTGCATCTGCCCAGAGGATTCAAAACCCCTGACTTTGCCACATTCTCCGGGAATGATGGTAAGTCTAACATGAAGCACGTCAGCAGATTCACGACCCAATGTGGGGAAGGAAACCAGAATGAGTTCCATAAGTTGCAGCTGTTCCCTTTGTCTTTGATAGGGACTGCCTTCTCATGGTATTCTTCTCTCCCACCTGATTCTATACAGATCTGGGCCGACATGGAAAGGTGCTTTCATGTCAGATTTTATTGGCCACAGGCTGAAGTTACGGCTGCCGATCTCATGAATTTACGGCAGAAGGTGGATGGGGCTGTGACGGACTTCATTGAAAGATTCAGAAAGATGGCCGGAAAGTGCTCAGTACCCCTTTCTAGAATCACAACTTACTTCCATGGCCATCTCTGGAATGCACCCGTAATTGAAGGAAAAGGTTGTAAGACAAGCTTGTAGTGACCTCGGTGGCTTGGCTTCCAGGGCAATACAGATTGAACAATTCATACAATAGATAGTTGATGCGGCTGAGGACTTAGATTATGATGAATCAGTCGATGACACGGCAAACATCTTGGTAGCTGAGATAGTGATAGCCTCGCAAGTGCACGAGTCGTATCGCGTAATAAAAGAGTTATCGATCTACAGGGAGAGCCTAGGTGATTACCAATTTAATTTTCCAAAGTTGATTAACTGAAGAGAAAGTCTTTTTAGAAAGAAGGAATGTTTTCGCTGATGTTTTAATGATAAAAAGAGACTTGGGGTATTAGCAACATTGAAATGATAAAGTTTCCGTTATTAATCCTTTCGACTGTTTTCCAACTTTAAAGAACGATATATTTCTTAAGACAAGGCGACGGCTGTAGCAAGAGTTTCCTTTCGGAATACAAACGTGTGTTCTAAACTAATTATCAAGCCTATTTTCATGGTCGATTATTAGCAGAACCCATTAAGCAAAGACCTTTTTGTGTCTCAATAAAACCAAAACTATTTTCATGTGTTGATTTTATTGTCTAATTTCATAGATCCAACAACCACACTTCCCCTTTCGGTACATCGTGTGGTTATTTAAAATAATAATGAAATGCGATGAAATTAGATTTAGGAATACAAAGCGATTAAGGTAGAGAATAGTCTCGGGAATTAATTAGTAGGAACCCATCATTTGGTTGTTCCCAAAAACCCCAAGACTAAGAAAGTCTACTCACTCATGATCATTGTAGAAAAAGATTTGAAAGAAGTAGAGGAAGAAAACATAAAGTTTAAATAGCGAGAAATAAAAGAAAGCGGTTAGTTGTAAAATTATAAATAGCGGAATTGTAAATGACAAGAAATTAAAAAGCAAGAAATTAAAAAGCGAGAAAGTAAAGGAGCAAGAAATTTAAAAAGCGAGAAAGTAAAGAGCGGGAAATTAAAAGACAAGAAAGTAAAAAGCAAGAAATTAAAGAGCAAGAAAGTAAAGAGCGAGAAAGTAAAAAGCGAGAAAGTAAAGGAGCAAGAAATTAAAAAGCGAGAAAGTAAAGGAGCAAGAAATTAAAAAGCAGGAAAGTAAAGTGAAGTCATGAATCTTAGAGGAAACCTTGTCATGGATTTTTCTCACAAAATTCAAGTAAGTTACAAGTGAGGATCAAGCCTCTATTTATAGGAAAATATGAGGTCTAAGGCACTTGAGAGGAGGGGCAAAATGGTCATAAAAAAGTGGCAAATCAAGTGGCAAGGAAAGCCATCAGCAAGTGGGTGCAGCCAAAATTGACTTGTCTGGTGCCAGGGTCGTGCGCCCATGTGCCTGGGTCGTGCGCCCTGGCCAGTCAATTTTGGCTGCTCTGCGCCCGTTTTGCACCAGGGTCGTGCGCCTATGGAGCCTGGGCCGTGCGCCTTGTGCTGGCAACAGCTGTTCTGCGTTGCTGGCAAGCATGGGTCGTGCGCCTATGTGCCAGGGTCGTGCGCCAGTTTTGCACCAGGGTCGTGCGCCTATGTGCCAGGGTCGTGCGCAGGCTCTGCGCCAGTTTTTGCTGCTTGGCGCCCTTGGCGCCCTGTGCTGCGCCAGTTTTGCTGCTTGGCGCCCTTGGCGCCCTGTTGAGTGCCAAGCGGTCTTAAAAATTGTTCCTCCTCAGATATTTTCTTTGTTTCTTCATTTTTCCTCAGATTTTCTCTATTGCTTCAAAATAACACCTGAAAATAAAAAGTAAACATTTGTAGTAAAATAGCTCAAAAATATAATTAAAATACCAAATAAACTTAAGTAAAATAACTATTAAAAAGACTCTAAAAATAGACTTATCAAACTCCCCTATGCTTGAACCTTTGCTTGTCCTCAAGCAAAAACAGTGTAAATCTTTAGGCCAATTCTGAAGGAAAATTATTTTCATATCGAATCATTAAGCGAACTGTGGGAAAATTCTAACATTTTGGTTTGAGAACTATTATCCGGGCTTTTTGTGGAATTGGGAGACAAATTTAAAGTATCAATACATTAGAGAGGATATCAATGTCATTATAGAACCGGTTCCCCAGCATTCTTAAGCTTGGGTCCTCCATTTACTAAGACCGGGTCTCAAAGGAGGGTCTTTATACGTTGGGTATTCAAGCATTTTTTCTTATTTTTATATGCTAACCATTCATTTTGATATTTAAAATGCACCAATTTTTGCATTTTGAATTGGTTTTGCAAATTTTTTTTTTGAATACCCCAACTCAGACGTTTTTCTCCAGTAACCGCGCATCCAGTGAATGTCACCAAGAGAACCAGGTTACTAGCTTCTCTTTAGTCCTTCTAATTGTATCAACAACTGAAAACAGTCTCAATAGTGTGTGTGTGAAAAAGCCCTAGAAGTAGAAATCGTACCATGATACAATTTTGTCGTTCCCAATCAGTCCACCTAGATGATTGCTAATGAAAACTTGGAAAAATTATTTTTTTGTCCAGAAAAGGCTTATCTAAAACATGCTTAGGGTTCACAAAGTTTCATGATGGAGGGAGCAGATACAAACTCAACAAAGCAATAAAGATATAAAAGCAATAAAATACCCCCCCATGCTTGGACTAGGCATTGTCCTCAATGATTTTTCAAATAAAACAACACAAAAGGGGGTTAGGATAGCTCACCGGATCACAGCTGCCAGGGCGGGGGACCCTGATTGATGTTGAAATGATGCATTAGGGTTTGGAGCATATCTGTCACGTGCTCCAATTGCTGGCTGTGGTACAGCTGGTCTTCCCTGATTAGTTGCAGCTCTTCATTTTTCCTTTGCAGCTCTCCACCTTGCCTTATCTGCTCACCCTCGATCCTTTGGCACCAGGCTTGCATGTCAAAGCTTTGGTTATGATGGGGTTGCTGCTCAGTCATTTCTTCTTGAACTGACTCTGGTGCTTCTTGTTGCATTTCCCTAGCTTCATCTTGATATAGCCAATTTGCCTGGCTCCTTGTATCTGTTCTGGTTGGGTCCGGCAAAATGATTGACTTTTGTTTGGCAATAAGCAGATGGAATGTTGCTGCTCCCTTTTTTGTTGGTTTTACCAAGGGCATGCTTTTGCAAATATCCATATCATTGAACTGGTTCCCTGCCAAAATTTCTAGATTCCCCGGCTTTTCTTGTAATCCCAGCTTCTCGGCAATGTAGGTTACCATTCCCCCTATAACAATATCCCCTTTTGGTTGTGCTGCAACACGTGCCAGATTACTTAGGATGTAATGACAGGTGTTTATCGGCATCCCGTGTACCATTGCCCATAAGCAAAACAGTTCACTTGTTCTGACACCACCCGTTTCACCCCTGCCAAAGATAGTGCATGCCATAACCCTAAGAGTATACCGGAAAACCGGACTATGAATTGAGCTAGCTTTTGCGCTTCTTGCTTCATAGTGATTAATTCCGGTGATTTGTGACCAGAATGTATTAGGGTCATAACCTTGTGGCCTAACAGCAGCATTTTTGGAATCGTGAACAAACCCTTGATTTTCAAAACCCAGCAATGCACAGAAATCATTGAACATCATTTGATAATCTTCATTAAAAAGCCGGAAACACAGTTTATGGTTTGGGTTTAACACGCTGCTCTCATCTCTAGTAATATGCAATGAGCTTAAAAATTCAAGAGTGAGTCCGAGATATGTAGCCCTAGCCTCATTCAGAAATTTCAGCCAGCGAACAGTACTTAACAGATATTTCACATTTCCATCTAATCCTAGGGATTGTAGAGTAGGAGAAAAATGCGGATATCGTGTAGGAACGACTAACCTTTCGTGGAGAGCCGTGAACTGTTTTCTTTGGTCTCGGTTTTTGAAGATCACCCTGTATTCATTTGGCGTGCTATCCTTCCTTTTTGTTTTCCCGGTTGAAGTGCTTCCAACTTCAACATTTTTCATCTTCTTTGAAGCCATAGTACAAAAAGGGTAATTTTGGAATTTTTGAAAAATGGGGTTTTTGGTGATTTTTGGGTTTTGCGATTTTTGTGGTGTTTTGGTGTTTTGATGGAGGAATATTGGTTTATTAATGATGGGTATTGGTTTGGGGGAAGAAATTTGGTGTTTGGGTGGTGTTTTGGGTGGTTTATGGAGTTTTTTGTTTATGGTTATGGAGGTATACGAATTTGGGGGTATGTTTTTGGGTGGATTTTTGATGATTTTGATGGTAGGGTTTTGTAGAGGAGGTTGTGGGTTGTTGTTTTGGTGGAAATTTGATGGAGTTTGGTTGAGTTTTTGGGTGTTTAATGGAGGTTTTAAGTTTTGGGCATGGGGTTGTGAATAGTGTTTTTGAGAGAAGGGGATGATGAAAGTGATGAAGATGAAGAGCAAGGTCGTGCGCTTTATTCTGCCAAAATGGGCTGTTTTCAGTTGAAAACTGTAACATCCCCAAAATAATTAATCGAATTATTTGAAAGTAAACCCAATTGAATTAATTTGGTACTTAATTGGTAAAATTATTGGGTGCTAAAATTAATTATTGGCTGTCACAGGGTCGTTGACCGAATAATACGGACCAAGGAAGTTTTGGAATCGAGATAAGGAATTTGGGTCAATATGGTAATTGGACCACGCCACCACTTATTTATTAATTAAATAAATATGTGTGTGTGTGTTAAATAAAAGAAAAAGAAAGGAAAGAAAGAAAAGAGAAAGGAAGCGCTGAAACAGAGAAAGGAAGAAGAGAAAAGAAGAAGGAAAAGAAGAAGGAAAAAGAAGAAGGAAAAAGGGAAGAGAAGAAGAAGAATCCTCAACCTCCAAGCTCCAAACTTCATCATCTTCATCACCTCCTCTCCCTCAACATAACCCCATAACTTGGTAAGCTTTCCTTCCATTTTTCCCCTTCTATTTGACTTCGAAAATTGAGGGTTTTGTGGAGAAATTTGTTGAAATCAAGGATTAATAGGTTGTGTTGGTGATTGGGTTATGCTTAGGATCGAAGCTAGGAGCGGATTGAACGCGATTGGAAGCTCGGAACGAAGTTAGGAGCGGTTCGTTGTTGTTTGGGTTCGATTCGGTGATTTCGACGTCTCGGCAAATTCGGTTCGATATCGGCTCTCGCTTCAAGGGTGAGTTTTACTCACGCTTAGGATATTTTTGCGTCTCATTAGTTTTTACGTCAATTGGTTTCGAAAGATTTTTGGAACGAAAACCGTTATTTGAAAATATGTCGCGTTTTAATACAATTCGTTTTGATTAAGTTTTTGATTGGATTGAGTGATTTTGTGGTTTGAATTGGACTCATCTTATTGGTTGTCAAATCTGTTTTTGATCGGAACAAAGATCGGAATTGAGCGGAATAGCGGATTTCGCGAAAAATCGCAAAATCTGTCTTAACAGACCCCCGTTCTGCCTGTTCGCGCCTCACCTGCGCTCCAGGCGCGACTTCAGCGCAATTGGACAGAACTTTCTGCCAGTTCGCGCGTAACTCGCGCTCCAGGCGCGACTTCAGCGCAGTTTGACAGAATTTCAACAGTTTTTCACTGTTTTTCGTTTCGCGATAACTTTTGATCCGGGAACCCGATTGAGGTGTTCTAAGATGCGTTGGAAAGCTTATTCAGAGGCCTAACTGAATATTCTAGTTTTAAGGCAAAATGAACTGTTTTTGATATTGAAAATTGTGTCAAAAAGTGGTCAACTAGAGTGCGAGTGTGAACTTCGAATTTATAAAATTGTGGATTAAAGTGTGTCATGGATTGTCTGATTTGATGGACCGTGGGTTCATAGTACTGTAGATATATATGTATATATGTATATCGAGTTGGGTGACGACCCATGTTTTGACATACTAGGCGGGGCAGTCATGCTCCCCCAACCTAGGCTCCGTGCCAATAGGAGAATGTACTATTGGTAAGGGGGTTCACCGGGATTAGCACTGGATTTGCAGTCGGTGTTATGTCATGAGTTTGTTGTACGTACACCGGGATTAGCACTGGATTTGCAGTCGGTGTCGTACTGTGCGATACACCGGGATTAGCACTGGATTTGCAGTCGGTGCCGCACTTTGTTTGTTCACGTTCACCGGGATTAGCACTGGATTTGCAGTCGGTGTCGTGTTGGTTTTAAAAAGGATTATTAATTGAACCGAGAGAGTTAGTAGGGGTCTCGGTAGAACTCACTGAGATTGTATCTCACTGTTTAAATGTTGTTGTTTTACAGATAAACAGGGACAGAAGAAACCTCAGAGGCACGAGTAGGTGGCCCCGAGTGATGGATGATGACTTAGTTTTACGTTTAAGTTTATTTCCCTTCTGTTGTCTGTGTATCACAATACTATGGCATTAGTATTATGTTATCTTTCATTCCGCTTTCTTGTATGACTCTGACTACCATAGTTGCTGACAGGTTATGGTCTTGTTTGTATATAAGACTGTTTTGTTTTATTCAGCGAAAAATTTTTAATGGTATTCAGTGTCTGAACAGGAAATAATATCTCTGATGTATGTTTAATGTGCACTTGGGTGTTTTTTTAACAAATAAAAATACCAGGGTGTTACAGTTGGTATCAGAGCGGTTCGACCTAGTCGGACTTAGCTTATAGGGTCTTTGCTTTTTCCAGTCGTGATTTTCTTAGTATGCTATTAGACATTGAGCTTGATCAACTTAATACTTTGTGCATATTTCGCAGAATCATGGCCAGAAGAGGTAGAGGCGTTCCTCCTCCTGTTGATCCAAATTTTGAGTGGATGCAGAATGTAATTGAGAACCAGCAGAAAATGATGCAAGACATGATGCTTATGCATCAGCAGCAACAAATCCTACAGCAAAATGCTCAGCAGCATCAAGCTCCAGAGCCACAAGTGAACCCAAGGAGAATTTTCACAGAGTTCCTGAAAATGAAACCCTCCGAGTTTAGAGGTGGGCCGGATGTCATGAGAGCACAACATTGGCTGGATGACATTGAAAAGATCTTTGTAACAATGCAAGTGACCGATGAAGACAAGTTGAGGTTGGCATCCCATATGTTGAAGGGAGAGGCCAATAACTGGTGGACAAATGCTAGGGCCATGATGGAGACAATGGGAACTCCCCCGACTTGGGACAATTTCCGAACATCATTTTTAGAACAATTCTTCCCCACGGCTATGAGGTTGGATAAGGAAAATGAGTTTTTGACTTTTACACAAGGAGGCTTGACCGTGGGCCAATACACGGCTAAATTTGAAGAGTTGTATCAATTCTTCGGTTTAGCTGGATATGCCCCAAGTGACCAATGGAAAACTGACAGGTACAAATATGGGTTGAGAGAAGATATTGCTCAAAGTCTTAGTTCTTTTCCGAGAACCAACTATGCAGCCATGGTACAACAAGCTTATATCGCCGAAAGTGATTTGTCAAGGTTGTATGCAAGCAGAAAGGCATTCCATCAGAGCAAGAGGAACACTGGATCATCTAGTTCTCAGATGGGTCCCAGGCATGACTCGGGGAAAGGAGGTAAGTACAAAGGGAAGCAGGTGCAATCGTCTGACTCTGCACAATTCAGGAATTGTAGACTTTGTGGAAGACATCACCGCGGAGAGTGTCCGCCAAGGCCCGATCGGTGCTATGTTTGCAATGAAGAGGGGCACTATGCAAATAAGTGCCCAACAAAGAAGAATCCGCAAAGAGCACCAAATGCTCCTGGTCAGGGGCGAATCAACACATTAGATGCTCGAACCATCACTCCTTCTGATAATCTTCTGAGGGGTACGGGATCTCTTTTTAATAATTCAGTCAATATTTTATATGATTCTGGTGCAACTCACTGTTTTATCTCGCAAGCATGTGTGAATCGGTTGGGACTAGCATTGTCTGAGCTATCCGAACCGATAACTATTTTAACTGCTGCCAAGGGTCGTGTCCAGACCCAATCATTATGTGAAAATTGCCTACTTGTCATAGGCGACAGACAGTTTGTTGTGAAATTTATTTGCTTGCCTATGAGAAGCATGGACATTGTTCTGGGTATGAATTGGATGGCCGAAAATCATGTAACAATCAACTGTGCCGATCGAACTATTAGCTTCGCCCCCGAATCCGTAGGATTGACACAGGCAGATTCTGAAGCGACGATCTCTTACACCGAAGCAAGCCAGTCATTATTCCAAGGTGCGGAAGCTATTCTTATTATGTTGTCTGCATCTACTGAAACGGGTTTAGATTTGTCATCTGTGCAAGTGGTAAATGAATTTCTAGATGTCTTTCCAGAAGAAGTTTCATCCTTACCTCCTGACCGAGAGGTAGAATTCTCAATAGAATTGATTCCTGGTACAGGATCAATCTCTATTGCTCCTTATAGGATGTCTCCTTTAGAATTGAAGGAATTAAAGTCTCAACTTGAAGAGTTAATATCGAAGAGATTTATCCGACCGAGTGCTTCTCCATGGGGTGCTCCGGTATTGCTAGTTAAGAAGAAGGACGGAAGCATGAGGTTGTGTATTGACTACCGTCAACTCAACAAGGTGACTATTAAAAACAAATATCCATTGCCAAGGATAGACGATTTGCTTGACCAACTTCGAGGTGCAGTGGTATTTTCAAAAATAGATTTGAGGTCGGGCTATCATCAAATAAAGGTACGAGCCTTAGATATTCCGAAGACAGCTTTCCGTACGAGGTATGGACATTACGAGTTTGTAGTGATGCCCTTCGGTTTGACTAATGCTCCAGCGGTATTCATGGATTACATGAACCGAGTGTTTCACACGTACCTTGATCAGTTTGTGGTAGTTTTTATTGATGATATTTTGGTGTACTCTAAGACCATCGAGGACCATGTTCAACATCTCCGCATTGTTCTGAGCGTACTCCGAGAAAAGAAATTGTATGCCAAGCCGTCGAAGTGTGACTTCTGGATGCCGGAAGTGAAGTTTTTGGGACACGTGATTTCCCAATCGGGAGTTGCTGTGGATCCCAGTAAAGTAGAAGCGGTGTTGAACTGGGAACGACCAACATCTGTTACAGAAATAAGAAGTTTCTTGGGTCTAGCCGGTTACTACAGAAGGTTTATCCAAGGTTTTTCACAATTGGTTCTTCCACTTACTCGGTTGACTCGCAAGGCCCAACCGTTTATATGGAATGCCGATTGTGAGGAATGTTTTCAAGAGTTGAAGGTTAGGTTGACTTCTGCTCCAATCCTAATTCTTCCAGACCCGTCTTTGGATTTTCAAATTTACAGCGATGCTTCTGGGAAGGGTTTGGGGTGTGTTCTCATGCAGAACCAACAAGTTGTAGCTTATGCCTCCAGACAGTTGAAGACTCATGAAGAGAATTATCCGACTCATGATTTGGAGTTGGCAGCTATTGTGTACGCACTGAAGATTTGGAGACATTACCTGTATGGGTCTCGTTTCGAAGTCTTTAGTGATCATAAAAGCTTGAAATATCTGTTTGACCAGAAGGAGTTGAATAACAGGCAGAGAAGATGGGTGGAGTTTCTGAAGGATTATGACTTCGAACTGAAGTATCATCCGGGAAAAGCTAATGTTGTAGCCGATGCACTAAGTAGGAAATCCATTCATATAGCAGGATTAATGATGCATGAAATGGAATTGTTGGAGTCTTTCCGGGACTTAAATGTGGATTCAAAGCCAAAAAGGAACCGGTTGGTGTTGAGCCACATGAGGATCTCTAGTTCCATAAGGGATTCTATTCGCTTAGCACAGGAAGTTGATGTGAAACTACAATCACAGAAAGTGATGCCAGATTTTACCGAGGATAGTGATGGGGTTATTTGTTTCAACGGTAGGATCTGTGTGCCCGACGATGAGAGTATTAAAAAGCAAGTGCTAGAGGAAGCACACCGGAGTTTATTTTCTGTACATCCTGGATCCACCAAGATGTATAGAGATTTAAAACAAATGTATTGGTGGCCGGGAATGAAGTTAGAAATTGCTGAATTCGTATCACAATGCTTAACTTGTCAAAAAGTTAAGATAGAACATCAGAAGCCTGCTGGTCTGCTACGGTCACTAGACGTGCCAGTGTGGAAATGGGAAGACATTTCTATGGATTTTGTAATGGCATTGCCAAGGTCTCAAGCCGGTAACGACTCCATTTGGGTAGTTGTGGATCGGTTAACTAAATCAGCTCATTTTATTCCAGTCCGTTCGAGCAGTAAAGTATCCAAGTTAGCTGAAGTGTATTTGAAGAACATAGTAAGGTTACATGGGGTTCCTACCAGTATAGTGTCGGATCGAGATCCGAAATTCACTTCTCGATTTTGGAAAGCTATGAATGAAGCAATGGGGACTAAAGTACTTCTTAGTACCGCTTATCACCCACAAACAGATGGTCAAACCGAGAGAACTATCCAGACATTAGAGGATATGCTTAGAGCTTTGGTACTTGATAACGGGAAGAAATGGGAGGATCATCTTCCACTGGTGGAATTCTCATATAACAACAGTTATCATTCCAGTATCGGAATGGCACCTTATGAAGCCTTGTATGGTAGGAAATGCAGGACTCCATTGTGTTGGTGGGAAGTAGGTGAGAACCGATTGTTAGGACCCGAGGTGATTCAAGACACTACTGAAAAGATCCGCCAGATCAGGGAAAGAATGAAAGCCGCTCAAAGTAGGCAAAAGAGCTATGCTGATAAAAGAAGAAGGCCGTTGGAATTTGAGTCGGGCGATCATGTGTTTTTGAGATTATCACCAACAATTGGCACAGGTAGGGCATTACGGGTGAAGAAACTCAGTCCTCGGTATATTGGACCTTTCCAGATAATCGAGCGAATAGGGCCTCTTGCATACCGTATTGCTTTGCCTCCACCATTGTCAAATCTGCATGATGTATTCCATGTGTCTCAGCTGCGGAAGTACATTCCCGATCCAAGTCAACCGTTAGATTTTGAAACGATTGATCTTCGACCGGACTTGTCCTTCTAACCTAATCCGAATTACATCATGGAACGTGGCGAGAGGACGTTACGGACAAAGTCAATTCCCATTGTCAAGGTGGTATGGGATGGTTTTTCCGCCGAGGAAGCTACTTGGGAGTTAGAGGACGATATGCGGACTCGGTATCCGTATTTGTTCTCTTGAGGTATGTTGTGTCTAATTTTGAGGACAAAATTCTTTCAAGTTGGGGAGAATGTAACATCCCCAAAATAATTTGTAACATCCCTAATTTTTAAAGACTCGTATTATGATGCCGGAGGCCGATTAATTATTTGTGGGAATAATTGGTCGCGTCTCGGGGATTAATAGTCGAGTAACTCGTCAAGAAAACCTATTCTCCATTGAAAGGTGGCTTATTCATAGAATAATGAGGAATTGGAACCGAAGGGCAAATCTGTCTTTTCACACCCCTAGTAATTTAAAATATAATCGTAAAGATTATAATTAATTTCGAACCAAAAGAATTGAGGAACTTCGGGTCAGAACTGAATTAATCGAGAAGGTTTTGTACCGAAAAGGATTTTCAACTCCTAAGCTATCACTTTATGGGCCAAGGGCGAAATGGTCTTTACACCATCATTATAAACCCCCAGCCCATATTCATACTGAACTCACCCTCTCACTTGAACACATTTCAGCTGAAGTTGAGAAAAGAAAAAGAAAGAGTTGAGAAAAGAGAGAGAGGGCGAAGGGAGGAGGAAGAGGAGGAAAGGAGAGCTTCTCAAGTTTTCATTGCATGTAAGTCTTCTAAACCTCTCTCTACTCCATTTTTGATTCTGAGTTCAATGGTACCAAGGACAAGGGCTGATTCTCACTCTTCCTCTATGCGCCATTTTTGAAGCTTGAAGCTCCAAGGTTGAAGATAATGGGGTTTTGAGCTGCCACTTCTCTTGCATGTCCAGTGTTGCTGTTAAGAGGGGGGGGATCTCAAACTTTTATTTCGATTTAGGGGAGATCGTGAAAGATTGGGTTGCTGCTCCAAGCCGTTCAGTCAAGATAGCTGCTGTTCCAGCGTTGTTGGTGATTGTTCGTGCGTTCTAGTGTTCGGCTGTTTCACGTTTTGATCGTGGTTCCTAGCGAAAACGACATCACGGTGAGTTCTACTCACGATAGGGTATTTTGATATTTTGAACATGTTTTCGACATGGAATCCCTTGGTCATATTTTCTGTTTACGAAAGACTTAGAACTGAAAAGCGTTTTTGAGTCGAAACGGTGTTTTACGGTTTAAATGAGATTTTGATTTAAATCGTTGAAATGAAATGCATTGTGTACTACTGGAAATATATTCTGGGAATTTTCTGAGTTTCAGGTGATTGAAATTAGAAATCGAATCGGACGAGAATGGAGAGCGAAAATGAGAAAAGTGCGAAATTCTGGTAACAGACACAGGTCGCACGGACCGTGCGCCCCTGGGCACGGGTCGTGCGCCTGCTTCGGGTTGGAAGGATTGGAAACAGAACGGGACGCACGGGTCGTGCGCCCCTGGGCACGGATCGTGCGATTCCTTCTGGTAGATGGGTCCTGAGTAGTGCACCACGCACGGGTCGTGCGCCCCTGGGCACGGGTCGTGCGTGTAGTTCTGTTACCGGCTTCCGCTTTCTCGTTTTGTTGCTCCGTTTGATCCCGAACCCTTTCTAATTTCTTTCTCAACCATTCAAAAAGGGATTGCCTCACTAAAAACCTTATTTTGAACTTGTTCAACTCATGGTTTTTGAAAAAGAGCTTTGAAAGCCTATTTGATCGAAAAACCGAAACCCTAGTATACGTGTGGGTACACCGTCTGATGGATAGCCTGTATATATATTTATATATATGTCAACTGTATATGATTATAATGCCGGATGTTTATAGACTCATCAAAACGGGTTATAAGTCAATAATACATTACAATATGATTATAATGCCGGATGTTTATGAATTCATCAAAACGGGTTATAGATCAATAAGATATAAATTATCTAAAAAGATTATGTGATTGATCCTTTGGTGATCAAATTGAAAAAGAAGATATAAATTATCTAACTCTCGAGAACTTGATGCGTATTGTCATACGTATTGCGTTGGGTGACGACCCGACAAGTAGCATACTAGGGAGGGTAGTCATGACCCCTTACCTAGGCCCTGAATGTGTTTTGGCGTGGTCAACTCACGGGTTACCGGGATTAGCACTGGATTGCAGTCGGTTTATGCTAAATGGAAAACACGATTACCGGGATTAGCACTGGATTGCAGTCGGTACGTGTTAAATAAATTCACGAAGTGCGTGGCATTTCGATTAATAAATATAAGACATGGTTATGTCAGTTTGGTTTTAACGGTTTAATGAATTGAACCGAGTGTCAGTGAGGGGGCACGGTAGGACTCACTGAGATAATGTTATCTCACCCTATCCATATTTGTTGTTTTACAGAGAAGCAGGGAAAAAGGAAGACTATTGTGCACGAGTAGCTGGTATACTCTTGGAGGTGCCGAAGACTTAGTCATTTGATCCCTTGCTCTTTTGTTGTCTAATTGGTTGTATAAACTTGTATTGATTATGAGTTATATGAACCGTTTATGTTTCTGTTTGGTATTTGGACTGGGATATTGTAATCCACTCGGTATGGAACCGATAAACTTCTATTTTATGAAGTAATGTTATTCCCGATTATGTTTTATTTCGGAAAAAGTTTGTATGTCCAAACTTAAACAGGAACTGTGTCCTCTGAATTTCCGCAATCTGTGCATCTTTCGGTCTCTCTACATGTTAGAAATACCGGGGTGTTACACTTGGTATCAGAGCGGTTCGACCTAGTCGGACTTAGATGTTAAGAGTCTTTTACGTCTTCTAAGTCTGATTTTTCTTAGTATGCTATTAGACATTGAGCCTGATCAACTTAATACTTTGTGCATACTTCGCAGAATCATGGCTGGGAGAGGTAGAAGAAACCCACCTGTTGATCCTCATCAAGAATGGATGCAGAATGTCATCGAGACTCAGCAAAAGATGATGAATGACATGATGCTAATGCAACAGCAACAGATGGCTCAGATGGCTCAAATGCAGCAGATGCATCAAATGCCTCAACCACAACCAGCTGAGCCAGTTAATGTGCCAACACCTGAGGATCCCAACAGGATGTATTTCCGGTTTCTGAAGATGAAACCCCCAACCTTCAAAGGGGGATCCGAGGCAATGAAAGCCCATTTCTGGGTAGATGCCATGGAACGGATCTTTGATACTTTGCAATGCAATGAAGGAGAAAAAGTAATCTGTGCTGCTAACGCTCTGGACGAGGATGCTCACACTTGGTGGGTTAACGCTCGTAGAATGCTTCAAAATCAAGGAACTCCTCTTGAGTGGGATAACTTCAAAGAGTTGTTTTTGGGTCATTATTTTCCCGACTCCCAAAGACTTGACAAGCAGATGGAATTTCTGAGTTTGAAACAGGGAGAGATGACAGTTGGGGAATATGCCGCCAAATTTGAGAGATTATCACAATTCTATGAATTGGGGACCACTGCTCCTGATGATAAGTGGAAAAGGGTGATGTTCAGACAAGGTCTTAGAGGCGATGTGAATCAAGGCCTCAGTTCTTATTCCATGACCACTTATCCTGCTTTGGTTCAACAAGCTCATTCAGCCGAGAGCGATCTTAAAAGAATGTATGCTGAGAGGAAAGATTTTTGGAAGGATAAGAAAAAGGGAAACGGGTCAACTTCTTCAAACCCGAGGTATAAAGGGAATTTAGACAAAGGGAAACAGATTCAGTCGGATAACCCTTCTGGGTATCGGAATTGCAGAGTGTGTAAAAAGAGTCATCGTGGAAAATGTCAATTGGAGTCAAAATCAAACCAGTGTTATTATTGCAATGAAGAGGGGCACTATGCTAACAACTGCCCAGCGAGAAAGGCTTTCTTAGAGTCCCCTGATGCCCCTAGACAGGCTCGAGTCAACACTTTGGATGCCAAGACCATCAAACCAGCTGATAATCTTATAAGGGGTACAGGTTCTATCTTTCATCAAACTGTTAATATTCTGTATGACTCTGGTGCTACTCATTGTTTTATCTCTGAAGCATGTGCTGAACGGCTAGGATTAATAGTATCTCCTATATCCGAGCCAATATCTATCCTTACTGCTGCAAAGGGTCGTGTGCGAACCCAATCATTATGCCTTAACTGTCTGCTTACGATAAGAGACAGGGACTTTGTTGTTGATTTTATCTGTCTGCCTATGAGAGGAATGGAGATCGTGTTGGGAATGAATTGGATGACTTCCAATCACATTACGATTGACTGTTTCAATCGTGCAATTAATTTTCCTTCTGAAGTGGCTGAACATTCACTACCTGCAGATGATGGTGTTATCTCATTCGCTTCAGCCAGCCAGTCTCTATTCCAAGGTGCGGAAGCTTTTGTTGTTATTTTGTCTGCATCAACTGAAGCTGATTTGGATTTATCATCTACTCAAGTTGTTAATGAATTCTTAGATGTGTTCCCCGAGGAAGTTTCCTCTTTACCTCCAGAACGAGAGGTAGAATTCTCTATAGATTTGGCGCCTGGCACAGGGCCAATATCCATAGCACCTTATAGGATGTCTCCTCTTGAACTGAAAGAATTGAAGTCCCAACTTGAGGAATTAATTTCCAAGAAGTTTATTCGACCGAGTGCTTCTCCATGGGGTGCTCCGGTATTGCTAGTCAAGAAGAAGGACGGAAGCATGAGGTTATGCATAGACTACCGTCAGTTGAATAAAATCACTATCAAGAACAAGTATCCATTGCCAAGGATAGATGATCTACTTGACCAACTTCGAGGTGCTAACGTTTTCTCCAAAATTGATCTGAGGTCAGGGTACCATCAAATTAGGGTAAGAGCCTTAGACATTCCGAAGACTGCCTTTCGTACGAGGTACGGACACTACGAGTTTGTAGTGATGCCTTTCGGGTTAACTAACGCTCCAGCCGTATTCATGGATTATATGAATAGAGTATTTCATTCTTACCTAGATCAGTTTGTGGTCGTCTTTATTGATGATATCTTGGTTTACTCCAAGTCAGTTGAGGAGCATGCGCAGCACCTCCGATTTGTCCTAGGAGTACTCCGAGAGAAGAAACTCTATGCTAAACCATCAAAGTGTGACTTTTGGATGTCTGAAGTAAAATTCTTGGGTCATGTAATTTCCCAAGAAGGGGTTGCAGTGGATCCTAGCAAGGTGGAAGCTGTGTTGAATTGGGAGCGGCCAACGTCAGTGACTGAGATCAGAAGCTTTCTGGGTTTAGCTGGTTACTATAGAAGATTCATTGAAGGTTTTTCGCAAATGGTACTTCCGCTTACTCGATTGACTCGCAAGGGTCAACCGTTTACGTGGGATGCCGATTGTGAAGAGTGCTTCCTTGGATTGAAGGAAAAGTTAACTTCTGCTCCGATCCTAATTCTTCCGGATCCGTCATTGGGATTTCAGATTTACAGTGATGCATCTGGGAAGGGTTTAGGATGCGTTCTCATGCAGAATCAACATGTTGTGGCCTATGCATCGAGACAATTGAAGACGCATGAACGGAATTACCCAACTCATGACTTAGAGTTGGCGGCTATTGTGTTTGCACTGAAAATTTGGAGACATTACCTTTACGGTTCTCGTTTCGAAGTTTTTAGTGATCACAAGAGCTTGAAATATCTATTTGACCAAAAGGAGTTGAATAACAGACAGAGAAGGTGGACCGAATTTTTGAAGGACTATGACTTCGAATTGAAGTATCACCCTGGGAAAGCCAATGTGGTAGCAGATGCTCTGAGCAGGAAGTCTATCCACACGGCAAGGTTAATGGTTCACGAGATGGCTTTGTTGGAGTCGTTCAGAGACTTGAAACTCAAGGTGGTAAGAAAGAGGGATCGCGTAGTGCTGCGGCATATACAGATAGCCAGTGTGCTAAGGGAACAAATCCGTGTAGCTCAAGAAGCTGATATGAAGTTGCAGTCTCAGAGGGGATCGCCAGATTTCACTGAGGATAGTGATGGCGTGATTTGCTCTAATGGGAGGATTTGTGTTCCCGATGATGATGATATCAAAAGGCAAGTATTGGAAGAAGCTCATAGGAGTCAGTACTCCGTACATCCGGGATCCACCAAGATGTACCGAGACTTGAAGTTGATGTATTGGTGGCCTGGGATGAAGATCGAGATTGCAGAATTTGTTTCTCGGTGCTTAACTTGTCAGAAGGTTAAGGCGGAACACCGAAGACCGGGCGGTCAGATACAACCGCTAGATGTACCAGTTTGGAAGTGGGAAGATATCTCAATGGACTTCGTCATGGGTTTGCCGAGGTCACAGGCAGGCAATGATTCTATTTGGGTAGTAGTGGACCGATTGACTAAATCCGCTCACTTTATCCCCGTTCGCTCGACTTATAAGGTTTCCAAGTTAGCAGATGAATATGTGAGGAACATTATCAGACTGCATGGAGTCCCAACAAGTATTGTGTCAGACCGAGATCCCAAGTTTACTTCCAGGTTCTGGAGAGCATTGAATGAAGCTTTGGGAACAAGGGTGCTGGTTAGCACTGCTTATCATCCTCAGACTGATGGTCAGACGGAGAGGACTATCCAGACTCTTGAGGACATGCTTCGGGCTTGTGTGCTCGACAGTGGGAGAAAATGGGAGGACCATCTTCCATTAGTAGAATTCTCCTACAACAACAGTTACCACTCTAGCATTGGAATGGCACCGTTTGAAGCACTTTATGGTAGGAAGTGTAGAACTCCATTGTGTTGGTGGGAGATTGGGGAAGACAAGTTTTTGGGACCCGATATGGTTCGCGAGACTACAGAGAAGGTCAAGTTAATTCGAGAAAGGATGAAGGTTGCTCAGAGTCGGCAAAAGAGCTACGCTGACAACCGAAGGAGACCGTTGGAGTTTGAGGTTGGTGATCATGTGTTCTTGAAAGTTTCGCCAACCATAGGCACTGGGAGAGCCTTGCGAGCGAAGAAGCTCAGTCCTCGATATGTTGGACCTTTCCAAATCATCAAGCGGATTGGGCCAGTTGCCTATCGCCTCGCATTGTCTCCGGCCCTATCAAATCTCCACGATGTGTTCCACGTATCTCAGTTGAGAAAGTATGTTCCCGATCTGCATCAACCATTGAGTGTTGATACCATTGACCTGCAACCGGATTTGTCGTTCCAACCTTATCCTAGCTACATCTTGGAGCGTGGCGAGAAGACGCTACGGTCAAGGACTATTCCTATTGTCAAAGTGGTCTGGGATGGATTCTCAATCGAGGAGGCTACCTGGGAACTGGAAGGAGACATGCGCAATCGATATCCATATCTCTTTCAGTAAGGTATGTTTCGTCAATTTTGAGGACAAAATTTTTAAAAGTTGGGGAGATTGTAACATCCCTAATTTTTAAAGACTCGTATTATGATGCCGGAGGCCGATTAATTATTTGTGGGAATAATTGGTCGCGTCTCGGGGATTAATAGTCGAGTAACTCGTCAAGAAAACCTATTCTCCATTGAAAGGTGGCTTATTCATAGAATAATGAGGAATTGGAACCGAAGGGCAAATCTGTCTTTTCACACCCCTAGTAATTTAAAATATAATCGTAAAGATTATAATTAATTTCGAACCAAAAGAATTGAGGAACTTCGGGTCAGAACTGAATTAATCGAGAAGGTTTTGTACCGAAAAGGATTTTCAACTCCTAAGCTATCACTTTATGGGCCAAGGGCGAAATGGTCTTTACACCATCATTATAAACCCCCAGCCCATATTCATACTGAACTCACCCTCTCACTTGAACACATTTCAGCTGAAGTTGAGAAAAGAAAAAGAAAGAGTTGAGAAAAGAGAGAGAGGGCGAAGGGAGGAGGAAGAGGAGGAAAGGAGAGCTTCTCAAGTTTTCATTGCATGTAAGTCTTCTAAACCTCTCTCTACTCCATTTTTGATTCTGAGTTCAATGGTACCAAGGACAAGGGCTGATTCTCACTCTTCCTCTATGCGCCATTTTTGAAGCTTGAAGCTCCAAGGTTGAAGATAATGGGGTTTTGAGCTGCCACTTCTCTTGCATGTCCAGTGTTGCTGTTAAGAGGGGGGGGATCTCAAACTTTTATTTCGATTTAGGGGAGATCGTGAAAGATTGGGTTGCTGCTCCAAGCCGTTCAGTCAAGATAGCTGCTGTTCCAGCGTTGTTGGTGATTGTTCGTGCGTTCTAGTGTTCGGCTGTTTCACGTTTTGATCGTGGTTCCTAGCGAAAACGACATCACGGTGAGTTCTACTCACGATAGGGTATTTTGATATTTTGAACATGTTTTCGACATGGAATCCCTTGGTCATATTTTCTGTTTACGAAAGACTTAGAACTGAAAAGCGTTTTTGAGTCGAAACGGTGTTTTACGGTTTAAATGAGATTTTGATTTAAATCGTTGAAATGAAATGCATTGTGTACTACTGGAAATATATTCTGGGAATTTTCTGAGTTTCAGGTGATTGAAATTAGAAATCGAATCGGACGAGAATGGAGAGCGAAAATGAGAAAAGTGCGAAATTCTGGTAACAGACACAGGTCGCACGGACCGTGCGCCCCTGGGCACGGGTCGTGCGCCTGCTTCGGGTTGGAAGGATTGGAAACAGAACGGGACGCACGGGTCGTGCGCCCCTGGGCACGGATCGTGCGATTCCTTCTGGTAGATGGGTCCTGAGTAGTGCACCACGCACGGGTCGTGCGCCCCTGGGCACGGGTCGTGCGTGTAGTTCTGTTACCGGCTTCCGCTTTCTCGTTTTGTTGCTCCGTTTGATCCCGAACCCTTTCTAATTTCTTTCTCAACCATTCAAAAAGGGATTGCCTCACTAAAAACCTTATTTTGAACTTGTTCAACTCATGGTTTTTGAAAAAGAGCTTTGAAAGCCTATTTGATCGAAAAACCGAAACCCTAGTATACGTGTGGGTACACCGTCTGATGGATAGCCTGTATATATATTTATATATATGTCAACTGTATATGATTATAATGCCGGATGTTTATAGACTCATCAAAACGGGTTATAAGTCAATAATACATTACAATATGATTATAATGCCGGATGTTTATGAATTCATCAAAACGGGTTATAGATCAATAAGATATAAATTATCTAAAAAGATTATGTGATTGATCCTTTGGTGATCAAATTGAAAAAGAAGATATAAATTATCTAACTCTCGAGAACTTGATGCGTATTGTCATACGTATTGCGTTGGGTGACGACCCGACAAGTAGCATACTAGGGAGGGTAGTCATGACCCCTTACCTAGGCCCTGAATGTGTTTTGGCGTGGTCAACTCACGGGTTACCGGGATTAGCACTGGATTGCAGTCGGTTTATGCTAAATGGAAAACACGATTACCGGGATTAGCACTGGATTGCAGTCGGTACGTGTTAAATAAATTCACGAAGTGCGTGGCATTTCGATTAATAAATATAAGACATGGTTATGTCAGTTTGGTTTTAACGGTTTAATGAATTGAACCGAGTGTCAGTGAGGGGGCACGGTAGGACTCACTGAGATAATGTTATCTCACCCTATCCATATTTGTTGTTTTACAGAGAAGCAGGGAAAAAGGAAGACTATTGTGCACGAGTAGCTGGTATACTCTTGGAGGTGCCGAAGACTTAGTCATTTGATCCCTTGCTCTTTTGTTGTCTAATTGGTTGTATAAACTTGTATTGATTATGAGTTATATGAACCGTTTATGTTTCTGTTTGGTATTTGGACTGGGATATTGTAATCCACTCGGTATGGAACCGATAAACTTCTATTTTATGAAGTAATGTTATTCCCGATTATGTTTTATTTCGGAAAAAGTTTGTATGTCCAAACTTAAACAGGAACTGTGTCCTCTGAATTTCCGCAATCTGTGCATCTTTCGGTCTCTCTACATGTTAGAAATACCGGGGTGTTACATAATTAATCGAATTATTTGGAAGTAAACCCAATTGAATTAATTTGGTACTTAATTGGTAAAATTATTGGGTGCTAAAATTAATTATTGGCTGTCACAGGGTCGTTGACCGAATAATACGGACCAAGGAAGTTTTGGAATCGAGATAAGGAATTTGGGTCAATATGGTAATTGGACCACGCCACCACTTATTTATTAATTAAATAAATATGTGTGTGTGTGTTAAATAAAAGAAAAAGAAAGGAAAGAAAGAAAAGAGAAAGGAAGCGCTGAAACAGAGAAAGGAAGAAGAGAAAAGAAGAAGGAAAAGAAGAAGGAAAAAGAAGAAGGAAAAAGGGAAGAGAAGAAGAAGAATCCTCAACCTCCAAGCTCCAAACTTCATCATCTTCATCACCTCCTCTCCCTCAACATAACCCCATAACTTGGTAAGCTTTCCTTCCATTTTTCCCCTTCTATTTGACTTCGAAAATTGAGGGTTTTGTGGAGAAATTTGTTGAAATCAAGGATTAATAGGTTGTGTTGGTGATTGGGTTATGCTTAGGATCGAAGCTAGGAGCGGATTGAACGCGATTGGAAGCTCGGAACGAAGTTAGGAGCGGTTCGTTGTTGTTTGGGTTCGATTCGGTGATTTCGACGTCTCGGCAAATTCGGTTCGATATCGGCTCTCGCTTCAAGGGTGAGTTTTACTCACGCTTAGGATATTTTTGCGTCTCATTAGTTTTTACGTCAATTGGTTTCGAAAGATTTTTGGAACGAAAACCGTTATTTGAAAATATGTCGCGTTTTAATACAATTCGTTTTGATTAAGTTTTTGATTGGATTGAGTGATTTTGTGGTTTGAATTGGACTCATCTTATTGGTTGTCAAATCTGTTTTTGATCGGAACAAAGATCGGAATTGAGCGGAATAGCGGATTTCGCGAAAAATCGCAAAATCTGTCTTAACAGACCCCCGTTCTGCCTGTTCGCGCCTCACCTGCGCTCCAGGCGCGACTTCAGCGCAATTGGACAGAACTTTCTGCCAGTTCGCGCGTAACTCGCGCTCCAGGCGCGACTTCAGCGCAGTTTGACAGAATTTCAACAGTTTTTTAATGTTTTTCGTTTCGCGATAACTTTTGATCCGGGAACCCGATTGAGGTGTTCTAAGATGCGTTGGAAAGCTTATTCAGAGGCCTAACTGAATATTCTAGTTTTAAGGCAAAATGAACTGTTTTTGATATTGAAAATTGTGTCAAAAAGTGGTCAACTAGAGTGCGAGTGTGAACTTCGAATTTATAAAATTGTGGATTAAAGTGTGTCATGGATTGTCTGATTTGATGGACCGTGGGTTCATAGTACTGTAGATATATATGTATATATGTATATCGAGTTGGGTGACGACCCATGTTTTGACATACTAGGCGGGGCAGTCATGCTCCCCCAACCTAGGCTCCGTGCCAATAGGAGAATGTACTATTGGTAAGGGGGTTCACCGGGATTAGCACTGGATTTGCAGTCGGTGTTATGTCATGAGTTTGTTGTACGTACACCGGGATTAGCACTGGATTTGCAGTCGGTGTCGTACTGTGCGATACACCGGGATTAGCACTGGATTTGCAGTCGGGTGCCGCACTTTGTTTGTTCACGTTCACCGGGATTAGCACTGGATTTGCAGTCGGTGTCGTGTTGGTTTTAAAAAGGATTATTAATTGAACCGAGAGAGTTAGTAGGGGTCTCGGTAGAACTCACTGAGATTGTATCTCACTGTTTAAATGTTGTTGTTTTACAGATAAACAGGGACAGAAGAAACCTCAGAGGCACGAGTAGGTGGCCCCGAGTGATGGATGATGACTTAGTTTTACGTTTAAGTTTATTTCCCTTCTGTTGTCTGTGTATCACAATACTATGGCATTAGTATTATGTTATCTTTCATTCCGCTTTCTTGTATGACTCTGACTACCATAGTTGCTGACAGGTTATGGTCTTGTTTGTATATAAGACTGTTTTGTTTTATTCAGCGAAAAATTTTTAATGGTATTCAGTGTCTGAACAGGAAATAATATCTCTGATGTATGTTTAATGTGCACTTGGGTGTTTTTTTAACAAATAAAAATACCAGGGTGTTACAAAAACATGCACGGGTCGTGCGTGGTATAGCACGGGTCGTGCGTCTTGTTTGTTGCTGATGCTGCCCAGGGTCGTGTGCCTTGTTCTGCCAAAATGGGCTGTTTTTAGTTGAAAACACGCACGGGTCGTGCGTCCTGTTGTTGCTGATGGCGCCCAGCAAGGCGCCCTGCCCTGCGCCAGTGGCGCCCTTGCTGTCCTGCAGAGTGTTTTTAGTGCTGTTTTAAACTTCAAAAGCCGTGCAAGCCTCAGGATTGACATAGTTTCCAACCGTGAGCTATTTTTCTGTTCAATAAATCAAAAAAAAATACATTAAGCCGTGGGTTGCCTCCTACGCAGCGCTCTTTTAACGTCACTAGCTTAACGGTCAAAAAGAACTTTCAATTGGGATCATGTAGAACTAAACTAGTTCCTTTCTCAATTGGGTCACCAATTAAATAATTTTTCAACCTCTGACCATTGACTTTAAACGATCCGGTTTTCTCGCTCCAGATCTCTACAGATCCGAAGGGGTAAACCTTACGGATTTCAAAAGGACCGGACCATCTTGATTTTAGTTTTCCTGGGAAAATTTTTAGTCTGGAATTAAATAATAACACCAGATCACCCTCATTGAATTCTCTGCGAATGATACGCTTATCATGCCAATTTTTTGTTCTTTCTTTGTAAAGTTTGGCATTCTCATAAGCATCCATTCACAGCTCTTCCAATTCGTTTAGTTGGAGTTTTCTTTTTTCTCCGGCTAATACCATGTTCAGGTTAAGGCGTTTAATTTCCCAGTAAGCTTTGTGCTCTAGTTCTACCGGAAGGTGGCAAGACTTCCCATAAATTAATTTGAAAGGAGTCATTCCTATGGGAGTCTTGTACGCAGTCCGATAAGCCCAAAGAGCATCATTAAGCTTTACCGACCAGTCTTTTCTTGAGGTCGAAACAGTTTTTTCTAAAATACTTTTAATTTCCCTGTTCGATACCTCAACCTGACCGCTTGTTTGAAGGTGATAAGGCGTTGCAATTTTGTGCTTTACTCCAAACTTTTGCAGTAACATTTCAAAATGTTTTGAGATGAAATGGGATCCTCCGTCGCTTATAACAACACGAGGGACCCCGAATCTTGGAAAAATTATTTTTTTGAAAAGTTTTATGACTACCTTTGCATCGTTTGTAGGAGAAGCAATGGCTTCGATCCATTTTGACACATAGTCAACGGCTACCGGAATATATTGGTTTCCAAAAGAAGAAGGAAATGGTCCCATGAAATCGACACCCCAGACGTCGAAAATTTCAACCTCTAAGATATTATTTAAGGGCATTTCTTTTCTTTTTGAAATATTTCCGGTGCGTTGACACTGGTCGCATTTAGAAACGAATTGATGCGTGTCTTTAAAAAGGGACGGCCAATAAAAACCAGATTGTAGAATTTTCGTAGCAGTTTTTGAAGAACTGGCATGGCCGCCATAGGAAGAAGAATGACAATGGTATAGAATGTTACTTACCTCTTCTTCCGGAATGCATCTTCTGAACACCCCATCTGCTCCCCTTTTAAAAAGCAGTGGCTCGTCCCAGTAATACTGTTTAAGATCATGGAAGAATTTCTTCTTCTGCTAATAATTTAAGTCTGGGGGGAGTACTCTTGCTGCAAGGTAGTTTACAAAATCTGCATACCATGGTGCTTCAGTTTTGGCCAATGAGAAGAGTTGATCATCCAAAAATGTATCATTAAGCGGCAACTCTTCTTCTTTTGTTCCTTGTAGACGGGACAAATGATCAGCCACAACATTTTCAACGCCTTTTTTATCCCTTATTTCAAGATCAAATTCTTGTAGGAGTAAAACCCATCGGATCAATCTCGGCTTGGCTTCTTTTTTGTTTAACAAATATTTTATGGCCGAGTGATCAGTAAAAATGATGATTTTTGAACCTACCAAATATGATCGAAACTTATCAACGGCAAAAACTACCGCCAATAATTCTTTTTCAGTTGTGGCGTAATTCATTTGTGCCTCGTCTAAGGTCCTGCTTGCATAGTATATGGCATGCAATTTTTTTTCTTTTCTTTGTCCCAGGACTGCCCCAACTGCATAGTCGCTTGCATCACACTTTATCTCGAACGGAAGATTCCAGTCTGGTGGCTGTATGATCGGGGCAGTAACTAAAGCCTTTTTCAACCTGTTAAAAGCTTCAAGACAAAGATCGTTAAAAATAAATGCTGCATCCTTAAGGAGCAGACTTGTCATAGGTTTTGAAATTTTTGAGAAGTCTTTTATGAACCGGCGGTAGAAACCCGCATGGCCTAAAAAGCTTCTCACCTCTTTTACTGAGGTGAGAGGTAGCATTTTTTCAATCACCTCAATTTTTGCACGATCTACCTCAATACCTCTATGAGAAATTAAGTGCCCTAGGAAAATTCCTTCATTAACCATGAAATGACACTTTTCCCAGTTTAGAACCAGGTTTACCTTCTCACATCTCTCTAAGACTTTTTCCAGATTGGCTAAACAGTTTTCAAAATTTGAGCCATGGACGGAAAAATCATCCATAAACACTTCCATTATGTTTTCAACAAAGTCTGAGAATATGGACATCATACACCTTTGAAAGGTAGCAGGAGCATTACATAGGCCAAAGGGCATCCTTCTATAGGCATAAGTGCCAAAGGGACATGTGAAAGTTGTTTTTTCTTGGTCGCTAGGGTGGATGGTGTAACAGCCCAGGTCCACCGCAGCGGCCACCCCGGTCCCACTGTTACCTCACGGTCTTTTCTACCCCCCTTGTAGAATTTTTGCCTTCCGTGGGAATCGAACCTTGCACCTGAGGCATAAGTGCAAGTTAAACCCCCTTCCCACTACCAATTGAGCGCGCGCTCAATTGGTAGTGGGAAGGGGGTTTAACTTGCACTTATGCCTCAGGTGCAAGGTTCGATTCCCACGGAAGGCAAAAATTCTACAAGGGGGGTAGAAAAGACCGTGAGGTAACAGTGGGACCGGGGTGGCCGCTGCGGTGGACCTGGGCTGTTACATAAAAAGGCGCCTTTTTATGTAACAGCCCAGGTCCACCGCAGCGGCCACCCCGGTCCCACTGTTACCTCACGGTCTTTTCTACCCCCCTTGTAGAATTTTTGCCTTCCGTGGGAATCGAACCTTGCACCTGAGGCATAAGTGCAAGTTAAACCCCCTTCTCACTACCAATTGAGCGCGCGTAACACCCCTTTTTCTACCCAACGGTTTATTAAAAAAATATTAGAGTTTTTTCGCGCCAAAAGAGTGTCACATTTTTCGAACCGGAAAACCACTTCGCAAACAGAGTACTTTAATTATAACTAACTTCTTTTCAAAAACATGCAGCAGAAATAAAAAGGTTTAACTTGGCAATCATACTTCAAAAGGTTTACAACTTAGAAAGGCATATACATAACACATAAGGAAAGACACAAGGACAACCCTCCCGAGTGCTACGTATCAGAGCCGACTCGACCATACTAGAAGAAGAATCTCTAGCCACCTTCAGTCACCGTCACCTGCAGGTTGCCGGCATACGAGGCAACACGACGCAGTAGGGTGAGTCTCAATACATAGATAATAATAAATAAAACAAGAAACACAGGTATAATAGGCACACCAGGGATACCATCAATTTAACTACACCATCAATACAGTTACACCAAATCCAGTTACGCCGAATACTGTTACACCGAGTACCGTCACACCAAATACAGTTACACCCAGAATACAGTTACACCATTAGTTTAAGAAGACGCAATCAAACACAGGACGTGTATGCAATGTATGAAATGCAACCCAAAACTCCACTGGGCATATGCATGTGGATCCATTCACCAAAATTGCCTTGAGGGCATTCACCAAAATTTATAATAAGGCCGAAGCCTAAGGCCGAAGCCTATTCACCAAAAATGCATATGATTATGTGACACCATGACAATGCATCAAACACACCAAAATCACCAAAGTACGCCATAGCATATTCACCAATAGTTTTACTTATTCACCAACACCAAAATATTTTAGGAGGCCGAGGCCTATTCACCAGAAATGCATATGATTATGCGACACCATGACTATACACCATGACACCAAACACCGAATGATGTATTTATATTGCTCACCAATAATTTCTATACTCACCAATCACCAAGATATATTCGCCATTAATATGCATCATAAACATCACAATCACATCACGACATCGTCATAAACATCACCTTTACATTATTAGACAGTTAGTACAATTTTTAGAAACAACCCGATTGGTTCCCAGACTGGACAGATTTTGTCCTTCCACTTCAAATCACTCTAAACTGACTTACACTTGACCAAATGGAACAAAACCTTAGCCTTAACAAAGCAATTTGAGTATAGTTTCTAATGGAAAAAGAATCGTTCAAATCAGAGTTCAATTGAAGACACAAGACCTGAAACACTGAACCTATACCTAGTTTAAGTCCAGAAATTTGACCTGACTTGGGACGCTCATAACTCGAGCTACACTACTCCAAATTTAACCAAACAAGTGCCAAAGTGACCAAATTTAAGTCTGTTTTCGAACAAAAAAGGTCCCATAATTTTTTGACGAACAGAAAGTTCCCAGTTTTAAAAATACCGAACCTATGTCCAGAATGCTTCCAGAATATTAGCCTAACTTGTGGAGCCTATAACTAGAGCTACGCAAATCCAAATCGAACGAAACCGGCACCAAAACGACCGGCGTGAAATCTATTTTCAGAACAATTAAACACGAAATTTTTGGACTGGCCGAACAGTCCCAGTTTCACGAAAACCGAAACAGTGTTACGCACTACATCTCCACATTTTACAAACACAACAATACACACCAAATCAATCAATTAAACATCCTCAATCATCAAACGAATTTAACAACCAGCGACTTTAACGACACATTCAAACATCCTATTTCATTCAAACATAATAACAATTTAAACAACTACTCCTAACACCTAGTCCCCATGATTTCGTGGTTTATAAATTATTAACTATGAACGAGAGCCCCCTTACCTCATAATTGAAGAACACCTATCTCTTGGTGAGCAAGCTACCATCAAAATTCAGCAACTAAGATCCTCCTCTCCCTCCTTGGTGCATGCGAAATCTTCCTCTCTCTCTCCCCTAGGGTTTTGCGCCCTTCTTCTTTCATCTCTCTCTTAGGGTTTCACGCCTCTCCTCTCTCCAAGCCGTCCCACTCTCTCTATTTTTTCTAAAGTGTTGGAATGAATCACCAAACCCTAAGATTGGCATCATATAGGCGCCTAGCTTAATGGACATGGGCTTACACTTAATGACCTAATCATGGGCTTCTCCTAATCCACTTCAACTCGCCACCACCATCTAAACCTAACCCTAGGTCCAATTATCCAAATAAATAATTCTATTTATTTAACACTCAAAACCCTAAATAATTAATTAAATCAATTAATTAATTATCTCCTACCACCTAAACCTCATTTAATTAACTAGAAAATTAATCTACTATTTTCGGGCTGTTACAGATGGGAATTTGAAAAAATCCCGAATAACCATCCAAATAGCAGAAATGTGAGTGTTGTGCTAAATAGTATACCCTATGGCTTTGGGATACTTTTTGAGAACATTAAGCAATTTTTCAGTCTCATTTTGTTTCAAATTTGCATTTACAATTACTGGAAAAGTAGAATTAGGGCCAAGAAACTCATACCTGAGAGATGATGGTAAGGGCTTCAGTACCCAAAAAAACCGTCGATAAGCCCAATTACAAAAGCCCGCGCCCAGTTAGATGAAAAGGTATCTCAATCCAATCAAACGAAATGAATGAGTCGCAAAATTTTCTCGTAGTAATGTCACCTGGGACTTATGACACGTGAATTAAATAAAAAGGACCGTAATAAGAAAGAGAGCGGACAAAATTGGGGTATTACAGCTGCCCCTCTTTATTTATGTTTTACTAGAAAAAGTGAATGGTTTTCAGATTTTCGTAGTAGAAATAAAAATAAAGATAGAATAGACTCTAATTTTGTTCGCTTAGGGGGAAGATGAGTTAGGGAAAAGAGGGACGATTAACACTTGGCGTGTTAACCGAGAACAATAAAGAAATGATCGCTGGGGATCTGGAGCCTTGGGGCTCTGGAAGAGCATTTGGGCTCTAAGGGAGCACTGAGGCTCCAAGGGGTTGCCTAAACCCTAAAGGACCAATTGGGGTCCGAAGGTGCGCTGGGGCTTTGAAGGACTACTGGGGGTCCAAAAGAGCACAAACTAGCAATGGTACTAGTAAAATGGTATGCTCGGGGGTGGCCTTTTTCGAGCGGCCGGAGGGGCAAGATCAGGTCGTTGACCTAATTTGCTCACCTCCAAGGACGTCCACCATGTCTTAGGCTGACACAGCTCGTCTGAAGGACCTGGGGTCGGATGATCCGTCGCGCTCAGTGGCGACATAGTGATCTTGAGGGTAGAGTTCGAAGTCGTTACTTTGACATACTGGGTCGAACTGAACTGATGGACCTGGGGTCGGATGATCCGTCGGTTGCTCGATAACGCGACGTGCGATCTAGAATGAATGACCATTGGATGTCTAAATTAAGACAGCGCTGGGGCTGCGAGGGACTGCTGGGGTCCGAGGCTCTGAATTGTGATACGAGACCGGTGCTTGGAGCACTGACTTTGAGGGAACAAACTATTGGGTTTGACGCATGGCGTACTTCTCTAGAACCTAACTAATGAATGCATTTACCTGAGAAGGGAAAAGCTATCTATATTTGGCATATCTAAAAATGCGATGAATGATGCATGCGTGCAATATAAGTGTGTGAAATGGTAGGTGTGCGATGGGATGAATGAAACGTATATTAATGCATGATGGAATGATTTATGCTATGTGGATGATTTTTCTTTTTTGGCTTTCCTTTTTTTTTGTTGCCTTTTTTGGTCTCTTTTTTTGCTTTTCTTTTTGGGTTTCTCTTTTTGCTGGTCCTTCAACTCGCAGGACTTCCGGCATGAGGCTATCAAGTGCATTCGTACTGCTAAGTTAATTGCGCATGACTGAGACTTATAATTTGAGATGATCGCGCATTTATTTCTCTATTCCTGCGGTTCCTTTCTTCCTTATAGGTATTTTAATGAAAGACTATATCTGTTCTGAGATTCTCGGAAATTTCGTAATGATTGTGATGCTTTTGATTATGCCACATGTTTCACAATCCAGTATCATTTCGAAAATTGACAGAAGTAAAAAGAAAGGAAAGTGTTTGATATTGACATTGGAGGCCAAATGTGCAGAAGGCACACCGACTTAAGATTACATCAGGAATTTCATTGAAAGAATAGAAAAGCTGAAATACTAAGCAGACTTCTCGGTAGTTAGTGCCCTTGAAGTAACGGTGCCGGCCACCCATGTTCACGACCTTGATCACTCATCATCTGACCTTTGGAAGTGTTGATTGCCCCAATGTTTGTTTAGTCCAACTTCTTGACCCTAATTTTTGCCTGGATTGTCCCTTTTGGATTTTCAATCCACCGGGTCGCTCTAACTTTTGCCTAGGCCGCCTTTCCGGGTTTTCAACCTAGCGAGCTTATTTTTGCTTGGCTCATCTTTCTCATTTTTCTATACTCCTTTTTTAGGCATAGTTCACCGGGAGTGGGAGGTCATCCCCGTCCATTTTTGTGAGAATTAAGGCTCTTCCAGAGAATGATTTCTTTACCATGTAAGGTCCTTTATAGTTCGAGGTCCATCTCCTGCGGGAATCCTTTTGGGTATGACTTTCTTGGGCACCAAGTCTCCTTAAAATTGTTGAGGAAAGACTTTCTTCTGTTAAGTTTTCTTTATTCTTTTCTGATATGACATAAGACCACCGTTCTTGTATTTGGTGAGGTTTAACGGAAGTACTACTCCCATCGAACGGGGTTGCCCCTGTTGAAGTATGAACAAGGTCTGATCTCCATGTAAGGTGAAATGTCACTATCATCCCTGATATTCTTCATCTGTTGTTGCAACTGCCCCATTTTTTTTTTGGGCGGTATGGGGAGGGATCATGATGCTCGACTTAGAGTCCTTGCGTAGCCCTTTCACCACTGTCCGTGACGATCTTTTTAGGAAAGCCGTAACGGCAGACCAAATTTCTCGACAATCACGGATTTGTTATACTAGTGGACGTCTTATGTCAGACAAGGTGATGTAAGCGAACTTTCTTGATTTGCTATCCTTTGGGTGTGATTTTAATTTTAACACCTTTTTATCTTCTTCTGTGCCCAAGTTAATCATTTCGTTTGATTCCACGCGAGGCTGGGTCACTTTATCCTTTTGTTCCGTTATTCTCATTACCTCTGGAAGAGCTTCCCAGTTATCTTCAACATATTCTTTGGTTTGATTAATGGGGCGATCAAAGTTATGACATGAATTACCGACGTTGTTATTTTCAAGGACAAGTTATTTAAGTCTGCATTAGTAGAAATTGAAGAAAGAAAAAGTAAAGCGAGTAAATGAGTAAAGAAGGAATTGGAGAATTCAAAATGCTATTTTATTAATATTGATACCGAAAAGAAACATGCGTGCCCTTATTGAAATGTCCTAAGGTTTTGGGCGGAGCCATAGGATTTGCATTACGTAACATTACTTTGAACCGAAAATCACAAGAAAATCAATAATCTCCCAATTCATGAGTGCTTCAGTTGCAGGACAAACGTGCACAAGGTTGATGATGCTGTTTTTTAGCCCTTTGATCGCCTTTAAAAGCATTGACAGATGACTTCTCATGCCCCTGGCAAAATGTTAGCGCCTCCATTCAGAGTATCCTCTTTGAAGCTCAACCATTTGGATTCGATCAGATCCTGAATCACATGTTTCAGCGCCTTGCAGTTTTCTACTGAATGCCCAATTGCGCCTGCGTGAAATTCGCAAGTGGCGTTCGGGTCATATCCTCTCGGGAAAGGAGGTTCAATGGGCCTCATTGGGCGGGGGGAGATTAGGTTGTGACTAGTGAGGTGGTCGAACAGATCTGAGTAGGATGCGGGAATTGGATGAAACTGTACATGTCTCCTTTCTGGGTAATTTGGTGGTTTATGGCTTTTAGTGGTTTGGGTAGAGAGGTGCAGGGCTCGAGGATGGTTTTTGGAAGTGTAAGAGGCTTTCACTGATCTTGTTATGGAGTTAGTTTCCCCTTCATTACCTTTAACAAATCCTGCGAAGGGCTTCCTTGGGTTATTGGTTTCGGCCGAACCGTGAGAGATTTTCCCGTTTCTCATTCCCTTCTCCAACCTTTCTCCTATGGTGATCATGTCTGAGAAGTTAGAGGATACGCTCCCAATTAATCTGTCATAGAAGGGTGATTGCAACGTATCTATGAACATGGATACCATTTCTTTCTCTAGTAGAGGCGGAACTACATGCGCTGCCGATCCTCTCCAACGCTGGGCATACTCCTTGAATGATTCTTTGTTTCTTTTCACCATATTCTGCAACTGTGCTCTATCGGGAGCCATATCGATGTTGTATTTGTACTGCTTTAAGAAAGCATCAGCCAGATCTTTCCAACATCGAATGTGGGTGCGTTCCAACTGCATGTACCAGCTTGAGGCTGCCCCGGTCAAGCTGTCCTGAAAGTAATGGACGAGCAGTTTGTCGTCGTGTGCAAATGCGGCCATTCTTCTACAATACATAGTCAGATGGCTAGCGGGACAAGTTACCCCTCTGTATTTGTTAAAGTCAGGCACTTTGAACTTGGGTGGGATAATCACATTGGGGACGAGACACAGATCATATGCATCCCTTGCGTCGACATTGGATCCTTCAATTGCTCTCAAGTGCTCTTCTAGCATCTGATACTTGTCCTCGGGCTGAGAGTCCTCCATTGAGTAGTTATGAGAAGGTCCTCTCATGTTGTAGTGGGGAGGAACCATTGGCATTGCAGCGGAGTTCGGTGTAGGAACATGATGAACTACTACTGGTGACGAAGTATAACCCTGCGGAATGACCTGTGGAGCAGTCGTAAGACTTGAGAAGTGAACTCGCGGTATTTCTGCATTTGTATTTTGAGCTGAAGGTCCAGCGACTCCCGAAGGTCCTTCCTCTTGATTGGCTTCCATGGTAGGAGGAGCGTAACCAGCTGGGAGACTGTAATGGGGCCATCGGTAGCTCTGGATGTTCACTCCAGCGGTGTGTGGAGTCTCGGAGCTGGGAGGAGGAGGGAGACTTGTAGCATTGTTCTCAGTATTCCCTGCCGAAACACCTTCATCTACACTTTTTCTCTCGAGGAGTTTCACGAATTCATACATTTGATCTTTCAGCGCCATCATCTCGGTCATTTGATCCTTCAGCTTTGCAATGTCTTCTCTCAGAGCCTGATTATCCTCTTCGGCCATTTTTCTTGTTTGGGAACGAGTCCGGTAGCGATGTTGATGAACCAGCTTACCCTTTTTCTCTCTGTTTATTTTTTCATTTTTTTTTCTTTATGTAAGTACATGAATGGATGAATGAATGAATGTGCATGAAATGCAAATGTATGGTTTCGTGTCGCGCCGGGGAAATTGCAGGTTTCTGTTTGACGCAGAACTGAAAGAAACTTATTTTATTAATGCAAATGTTTGATCCATCTTGTCAGAAGGAAACTCTTACAATTCCCTAGCGATCATAGAAATGCATGAAGAATGAAATGTTAATGTGCAATAATTAAAACTTTTTATGCCATGCAAAAGGGAAAGGTAAAAATGCATGAGGTATGCTAAAAAATAATTTGCCACAACAACATATGATTTTTTTGAATTTTTTTTCTTCTAAGAAGACCGGAAAAATGTATCAGTGTTTGTTTGAATGCAGGGGTATGAGGCTCCTTTGTGTCCTACAGGGGTTCCTTAGAGAATAGGTCTAGGGCTTGTCTATTAAGTGAACCTTTCAAAGGGTAGCTCTAAAGAGTCCTACATAAGGTTCCTAGAGCCAACGACCCCAATTAAAAACACTGATCAACAACAATAGGCAAGCTATTAGGAGTGCCAGCATTCTCAAGAGGGACCAAACTCTAGGTGAGACTTTCGTGACCACCCAACAGGACGCACATCCAGTAGGCCATCACTACGTAGTCTCGTTCTAACTTAGGTTATTCTCCAGTCCGGGTACAGGACTATTCTCACGTGTGTGCAAAAGCGTGATAGTGGAGTGTGTGAAGGAGCAAAATATCAACAATACCCCCCAAGCTGCAAAACAAACAAACACATATACAAAAAGTAGTCTTCTATCCTAGGGTTTTCGTATCACAAAAGAATAGTATGCAATGAAAATAAAAGACAGAAATGGAAGGGTAAAAATAACATTAAATTAACAACCAATCCTACAACTAATTAGACTAGGCTTGACTCTCTAAATTTTCCCCAGTGAAGTCGCCAGCTGTAGCGACTGAAAAATCCGGGTGAGGATTCCTCGAAGGTTCAAAGATGAAGCCGCCACCAAAGTTTAGTTTAAGGGCAAACATTGGAAAATCCCTTTTGGAATGGATAAGGGTCCTTGAGACCAGATAAGGGTTCGGGAGTCGGTTATGCGCGGGGAAGGTATTAGCACCCCACGACATCCTTCCTAAGGAAGGTTACCTGCTAATTAGTTGTAGAAGCGGAAGTTAATTTTGAAAACATTTATTTTTACCCTTTTATTGTGAATTAAAAAGAAAGAAGAAAATTGATATTTTATTTGAATTTAAGAAAGGAATTATTTAGAAAAGGACTAAAAAAGGTTTTTTATTAGTGCAATTGACAGATGTGGGCCCCCATCTGCTCCTACGTATCTCTTGGTAGAGAATCAAATCACACGTAGTTCTTGGTAGAAAAATGTTTGTTGGTTGGTGTTTTTTAATATAGGGATCTTAGGACTCCTGAGTGATCAGTTCATTTGTCCTAAAACGATGACTAACCTGACTGTACAGTCGGCTTAATCCCCTACCTTGTGAAAATAGAGTTTTTGGAGTTTGGAAAATGGTTTGAAGTATGTTTGTTTGATTTTATTGGATTAGGGGTTTTAGGACTCTTGATCCGTACGGTTCATTCGTCCTAGAACGCTGACCAACCCGTCTGTACAGTCGGCTTAGTCCCCTAATTTGAGAATTTGATTTGTGGGAAGAAACGTGTTTGTGTTTATTTTAATTTAGAAATTTGTTTGTTTTAAATAGGGATTTTAGGCCATGATCCGTAACGGTTCATTAGTGACCTAAAAAGCAGACTAACCCGACTGTACAGTCGACTTAGTCCCCTATTTATATTTTTTGGAAAAGAAATATTCATCTATTTATTTTTATAGTTTTTTTTTTGTGTAAAAGAAATTGCTTTGAAAAGAAATAAATAAAAAAAAATGAAAAGTGGCTGCATTAACAAAACAGGGGTGCAGTTAGAGCAGATGCCTGTATTATTAAACTGGGGTGTGAAAAGCAGCAGCCCAATTTGTAGACTGGCCTGCTAATCTATGGACTTGCGTAGGGAGGTGCATAAAGGAAAATGAGAGGTGTAAATAGTATTGAGTTAAATGAAAAAGACAGAAATGCCCCTCAGTCTCCACACTATATAAGGCGTTTTTTAGAAAACCTAAACCTAACTCTCTTTCCCTTCTCCTGCGGCGCCGTTCTCCTACCTCCAAGAGAGAGAAAATGAAAATTTCGAAATTGAGAGAAGATGAGGGAGAGAGAGGGATAACGCCGGCACAGACCAGCGATGGGGGAGAGGAAACGGCGATGGCCTCGTTGCGACGTCAGAGAGGGTTTGCGACGGTGATGGCCACCGTACGGCGGCCGGAGTTTTAGGGGTGATTTCTGGTTCATTCTCATGGCCGGCGAGGAAGGAGGGATGGCAACGGAGATGACCGCCTCGAAATTGGATTTTTTGGATTATTGTAAATTAATTTTTATTTTATTTAATATTTTTGGTGATTTTTGATTTATATTTTTATTATTAAAAATTAAGTGAATAAACACAAAGTGAAGTTGGGCCAGAACCAAGAACGAAAATCGGGCCCAATCAAACAATGCGTTGAAATGAGGCTCAATTAGAAGAAACATGCCTATTACATCACATGATTAAAGATAGGCCCAACTGGAATAAGTGGCTAAAATCCGGCCCAATTAAAACAAAAAAACCGTCGATAAGCCCAATTACAAAAGCCCGCGCCCAGTTAGATGAAAAGGTATCTCAATCCAATCAAACGAGATGAATGAGTCGCAAACTTTTCTCGTAGTAATGTCACCTGGGACTTATGACACGTGAATTAAATAAAAAGGACCGTAATAAGAAAGAGAGCGGACAAAATTGGGGTATTACACTACTCTACCTACTACGGCTGATGGCAGCGGACCTAGTACGCTGAGTCGTCCATTTGTGCCTCCAGCTGGTACTGTGACACCCCCGCCAGATGCGGACGGGATTACCAGGTATAATATTGAGAATGAGGTGGTTGAGGTTACATCTGACGGTCGTATAGTGGTGAAGGCTGTCGGCAAGCAGTAATTATTAATTAAGTAATTTATTTATTAATGATATTTGTTTGATTTATAAATTATTACCTAAACGTACATTTATCTTTTTTATGTACAGATTTATTCCTGGGAGGATTGTGGCTGGCACAATCACAGACATAATAAAAGCAAATTACACTAAACCGTGGAAGAATTGGACGGAGGTAAGAAAAGATCCGTCGTCTAAGATGTGGACTGCATTCAGGGTAAGTTTTTTTCCAATTACTTAATATTTAGTTTTTTAATTTTGTTGAATTGATTAACTTGTTTTTACTAACTAGTAAATTTGTTTAAATAGGAAAAATTTACATGGAGAAGCGATACGATGAGAGAAGTTGAGAGCGCATTCAACACAAGAGCTTCTCATCGATTTTCTGAAATGCTTCGGGGTTGTCGTAATTCAAGGGTGCAGCCGGATTGGATTGGCGATTCTGATTGGAAATGTCTCCAAGTGAAATGGGGAGATGAGAAGTATAAAAAAATATGTGAGAGTGCCAAGAAGAATCGTGCTTCTGAGAGAGGGGGTTGCATAAATACAGGTGGCTCTATCAACACTGCTGAAATTTTCAGACGGATGGTAAATAATTTAATAGTATATATATACATACGTATTTTATATTTTATAAAATAATAATAATATTAAATAGTAACTGTATATATATATATATATATATATATATATATATATATATATATATATAGGAGGCTAGCCTTGGTCGGCCACCTACTTTGCCTGAGTTACACTGCCAACTTCATATGCGGGAGGAGACTGGTGATTTTGTTGAGGAACGGTCAAGAAATATCACGGTAAATAACGTTTATTATATTTATATATTGTTTTTATTATATATATATATATATATATATATATATATATATATTATATTATTATTATATATTACATATATATCCATACTAAGTTGGTTATACATTTCTTGGTGTTTGTTGCTTTCAGGAAAATTTTTATGAATGGCAGACCAATTATCGTGCAACTCAGCTAAGTAGTGGCAGTACTGAGATTAATCCCGTTGAGGAGAGTCGGGAGGGTTTTCTTGCTTGGCAGGAATCTGTTGGTCCATCAAAACCGGGCCTGTTAGTAGGATCTGGTGGTTTGGGCCCGTCTGCTTTCCCAGATTCCATTATTCCAAAAGTGGTTCCCGCAACTTCTTCTGAGAGAAGTACTGGTCGCAATTATGTCCATTCGTCTTCAGAACTAAGAGATGTTGAGCTGTTGACGCAGAAATTGAACGACCAAGAGAAAAAACATATTGACGAAATGCAGCAGATGCGGGAGCAACAGGCAGAGTTGCAACGGATAAATGAAGCGCGCTATAAGCAAATGATGGATACTATGGCTCAATACTCGAGGCCATTTATGCCATCATCATCATCATTTTATCCACCGCAGTAGATGCAGATGCAGATGCAACCGCCCTACGAGATGCACCAGCCTTACGGCTCTGCATTTCTGCCTTACGGGATGCAGCAGCCTTACGGGATGCAGCAACAGATGCATATGCAGCCGCCCCAGCAGCAGTTCCAGCAGCAGTCCCAGTAGCCGCCCCAGAAGTCCCAGCAGCCGCCCCAGCAGTCCCAGCAGCAGCCCGAGCAGTCCCAGCAGCAGCCCGAGCAACAGCAGCAGATCAACACAAATCTAGACCTCAACACTGATGAGTTAGATACATGGTTGAGTAACCCGTCTGATCAGCGCTACTATGACTAGCAGTTTTATTAGATCTACGATATTTTAATATGTATTTTGTAATAAATATTTTAATTTTTGAATGTTTATGCAATTTTTTTTATCATTTAAAGCGTTATTCAATTCTCGTTTAATTAATATTTATATTATAAATTTAATTTAATTTTTATTAATTGAATAATATATTTTTTAATAAACGAATAATAATAATACTATTTTTTAAATAAACGAATTAAAAACTGTTTTAGTATGAATTAAAAAAAATATTTTAATTAACAAATAATAATAAAATTAATTTTTTTTAAAATAAACGAATTTAAAACGTTTTTTTTTATTATAATAAAAATAATAACCGGCGGATATGATATCTTACCGGCGAATTTTGAATTTAAACGTAAATTGTTTACCGGCGGATTTGTGACGGGTGCCGGCGGATATTCCGCCGGTAATTTCCGGCGGATTTTCCCTCGGAAAATCCGCCGGTACCCGTCACAAATCCGCCGGTGTCAATCGGCGGATTATCCGCCGGTAACCGTTACCTGCGGGTGAATTTCCGGCGCCTTTCCGGCGGAAAAAATCCGCCGGTAATGCCCAATTTCCGGCGGATTTTTGCGATTACCGGCGGATTTTGGCCGCCGGTAATCGCAGAAATTCTTGTAGTGTTCTAAGGGTGACGGCATTTATTTGGCCTTTTGGATTTTGTTCTGGTTGCCCAGGAAATACCCCTGAAGACTTAGAGGGTGAAGCCACCTGTGTTGCCACTTGAGTTATTTGATTTTCAAGCATTCTATTATGAGTGGAAATAGAGTCAACTTTTGATACTAATTTGATAAGTGTGTCATTCAAATAACCAGTTTGATTTTTGAATTCTTCATTTTGTTTTGTTTGAGATGACACAAATTTTTCCATCAAAAATTCCAAGTTCGACTTTTGCGGGTTGTTTTGTGGGTTGTTAAAAACCCTTTGATTTTGAAAGACAGGAGGTGGTCTAGGTGATGGATTGGGTGGAGGATTTTTATAAGAAAAATTTGGATGATTCCTCCACCCAGGTGTCATACCCTAATTTTGTCCGGTTAATTAAAAAAAATTCAAAAAAAAGTTTTCCGCGTATATTTGATTCCTAATCCCTCGAATAGGTCATTTTGCGCTAATTTACTAATTTTGCGGTGTTATTACTTTTTTTAGTGGTTAAACAAAAATTAAAAAAATATGCTAACACAAAAAATTACATAGTAGATTTAATTTATTTTTCTTGTTACAATATCTTTAATTAAAAAACGAAAATAAAAAATAAAATAGATAAGAAATAATACAAATTACAAAAGAAAATAAAAAATGGGAGGTGCAATAAAATATTATTATTACAAAAAAGGAGAATGTCCATGTACATGACTTGGCCCAAGAATGCCAAAGTTACAAAAATACAAAAAGAAACCAAGTACCCAAAACTGCAGCTACTTTGCAAAGGTGATTTCTCTCTCTTCGGATATCATTTCGACGATCCGACCGGTGAAAGTGAAGATGGATGTCTCATGAACTTGGTGTCAAGAAACAACGATGATCCAACGGTTAACGAATCCAGAATCGCACTTGTACGGTGGCTGGTTTGAGAAAAACGAAAATTGCTTTTCTATGTTGTTTTAGTCCCACATTGCTTGGGAGAAACAAGAACTACCTAGCCTTTGGCTATAAAAGAGATGGAGATGCAAAGGCTATGGACATGGGTGATTGATGGGGTAAGTGATCTTTTGGGCTAGCATTTGCAGCCCATTAGATTAAAAGCCTGTCTTTAATTCTTTTGGACTAGCTTTTGCAGTCCGTTAGATTAAAAGCCCGTCTTTAGTTATTTTTGGGATGGCCGTTGAGGTCCTTTACTTGGTGGTTTTTGGGTGAAAACGGACCAGATAGGAGTCCGGTTCGCGGTTGATATGGTCAGATTGCTCGGTCCGTTTCGGCGTTGATCGCATTGATCAGCTAGAGGTTAGTTTTGCATTTATTTATTTAATTTATTTATTTATTTTTGTATATATTTATTTATTATGTATACTGTTTATTTATGTACATACTTATTTATTATTTATATTGTTTATTTATCTATGTAAATAATTATTTATTATTTATTCATTTATTTATTTATTTATATGTATAGTTATTTATTTATTAACTTTACGCTTTATTAATTGTTAGTGTCGTCATTAATTTTTTTTAATACACAAATTATTTTATAAAAATTTCAAAAATATAAATAGGGGATTAAGTCGACTGTACAGTCGGATTAGTCAGCTTTTTAGGACTACAAATGAACCGTTACGGATCATGTCCTAAAATCCCTATTTAAAACAAACAATTTCTAAATTAAAATAAATACAAACATACTTCTTTCCCCGAACCAAATTCTCAAAATAGGGGACTAAGTCGGCCGCATGGCCGGGTTAGTCATCATCTTAGGATGAACGGGCCGTACGGCTCAAAAGTCCTAAAATACCTATTTAAATAAAATCAAATCACTCCATACACAAATAATTTTCTTCCAAAAAATCAAAATCTTATTTTCACAAATAGGGGATTAAATCGGCCGTACGGCCGGGTTAATCATCGTTTTAGGACGAATGAACCGTTACGGATCAGGGGTCCTAAAATCCCTAAATAAAAACAATCTTTTTTTTTAACCTTAGAACTACGTAGTCTTTGATTCTCCACCCGGAGATACGTAGGAGCAGGGCCACGCCCCTGTCAAGCGCAAAAATAAACAATTTCCATTACCTTTCTTTCTTAATTCCCTTTTTACAAAAAACCACAAAATATAAATAGGGGACTAAGTCGACTGTGCAGTCGGGTTAGACTGCTTTTTAGGCCACTAATGAACCGTTACGGATCAGGTCCTAAAATCCCTATTTAAAATAAATAATTTCTAAATTAAAAAAATATACAAACACATCTCTTTCATTTCGAAAAATCCAAAATCTTATTTTCAAAGTAGGGGATTAAATCGGTCGTACGGCCGGGTTAGTCATCGTTTTAGGATAAGTGAACTGTGGTCCTTTAGATCCCCAGCGCTCCTTCAGCCCTCAGCGGCCCTTCAGAGCCCCAGCGCTCCTTCAGACCCCCAGTGGTACTTCAACACAGATCACACAGTCCTAAAACCCCTATATTAAAAAACACCAACCAATAAACATTTTCTAACCAAGAACTACGTAGCTTTGATTTCTCCATCGCACCTAGAGATACGTAGGAGCAGGGGCCCACTCTTGTCAAGCACAAAAAACTAAAATTTTTATTAAGTCTCCTTTCTTTTCAATTCACAATAAAAGGGTAAAATAAACATTTTTAAAAATTAATATTCTTTCCTACAACTAATTAGCAGGTAACCTTCCTTAGGAAGGATGTCGTGGGGTGCTAACACCTTCCCTATGCATAACCGACTCCCGAACCCTTATCTGGTCTCAAGGACCCTTATCCATTCCAAAAGGGATTTTCCAATGTTTGCCCTTAAACTAAACTTTGGTGGCGGCTAATTTTTGAACCTTCGAGGAATCCTCGCCCGGATTTTTCAGTCGCTACAGCTGGCGACTTCACTGGGGACATTTTAGAGAGTCAAGCCTAGTCTAATTAGTTGTAGGATTAATTGTTGAGTTAATGTTTATTTTTACCCTATCCTTTTGTATTTGTGATTATTCTTTTATTTTATTGCATATTATTTTTATGTGATGTGTGAACCCTAGGGTAGAAGACTATTATTTTCTATATATGTGTTTGTTTGTTTTGCAGCTAGGGTATATTTAACATTTTGCTCCTTCACACACTCCACTATCACACTTTTGCACACACGTGAGAATAGTCCTATACTTGGACTAGAGCATAAACTAAGTTAGAACGAGACTGCGTAGTAATGGCCCTCTGGATGTACGTCCAGCTCGGTGGTTACGAAAGTCTCACCTAGAGTTTGGTCCCTTCGAGGGTGCTATCACTTCTAATAGCTTGCCTATTGTTGTGGCTAGCGTTCTCAAACGGGGTCGTTGGCTTTAGGAACCTTATTAGGACCTTGTAGAGCTACCCTTTGAAAGGTTCACTCAGTAGAAAGAATCTTAGATCTATTCCTAAGGAAACCCTTCTAGGACACAAAGGAGCTTAATATTCATGCATTCAAACAAATACTGGTGCATTTTTTCCCCATTTTCTTGAAAAAATAAAACAAATATTTCATTTTAGCACCTATTCTTTTTTTTTTCTTCTTTTCTTTTCTTCTTTGCATATCACATAAATAAATATAAAAACATCTCATTTTGCATGCATTTCAATGAGCGCCGGGGAATTACAAAACTTTTTACAGTGTGGGTGACGCAAGTATAAAAAAGACCATTTGAAATTCAGACCACCGGTATCATAGTTTAATAAAAAATTTTGGATTCCCCGACGGAGTGAATAAAACTATACATCCGCATTGCATGCACATTCATACGTTTATTCGTATTTCCAATAAACCGGACCAAAAAGGCAAGTTAATTCGCCAACGCTCATGCATCTGTCTTCCCTTTTCCAAAAAAAAAAGATGAACAAACACAATATTGTAAATAATGCAAGCATCGTCCTTTTCTTTCTATGCATTAAAAAAATCATCGCGAGTGTCATGCATTTTATTTCCTCGCACAACCAAAAAACAATTCTTAGCCATACAACATTAGCATATCATTTGGTCAAAAAAAACAACATTAGCATCACATTCAACATGCACTGACATTCATACATAATCATTCAAAATCATTATCACATAGCGTATGCATCACATCATTTGTAAAGTCATGAATTACATAACATTCATACATCATTTTCCCTCATGTTGTCATCCTAGTTTAAATGCATCCACTCCATGTTCGTGTATCATTTTCCCAAATAAAACAAAAAAATATTTCATTATAATTGTATCATTCATCATCCCATAAATAAAAAATGAGAGTTTGCATACATGTTGCACTACCTCTTAAAAAATAAAAATAATTGCATTTAGGATCAAACATTTATTTCTTCATGCATACATGCATTTGCATATCCGTCATCATGGGCATTATATGTTGCTAGAAAATAAAAAAAACCACCGCACATTCATAATAAAACCATTTTTTTTCACATGCAGCCCATTATCATTGCACTACTATACATCTCATCATCCATAAAACAACAAAAATATTTTTGTATTTGTCCAAATTGCATCATCTTGCATATCCATATAGAAAAAATATATACCACCTTGATATTATAAAAAAGTTATGTTCATTACTCCTCTCCATGCATAAAAAAAACACAAAAAAAGTTTTTCATCCTTATCGACCTCAAATGCATAACTCATCTTGCATGCATCATTTCCAAATAAAAGAAAGTAAAAAAATAATGCCACTTTCTTGCATTATTCATCAGCATATTGCAATGCCTCCGAAAAATCATTTTTGGATAGTCAATCTTTTCAAGTGATCATTCACATCTTATGCATCTGCATCACGCAACATCATTTGTTCATTCATGCGTTTTTTTTTTCAAAAAAGAGATAATAGAAAAAACCACGAGCACAATTAAAAAAAATTGTGATAAGCATTGGAATATCTCATTTAGCATGCACTTTCATTCACAAAAAATCATCACCAAATAATGTAGACATTTCATCATTTGCAACATCATGAGATGCATGTAAAAAGATATCATTCATACATCATTTCACTCATCCTAATAAATAAATAAAAAACCGCTGTTTCATCGATCATTCATACGTCATTTCATTCCCCGTTTCAGCATGCATCATTTCACAAAAATTATGTCATTATTTTTTATACATAAATGAGGCCATGCATCAGTCACATGCTGCATTGCCCCAAAAAAATGATTTAGAATAAGTGGTTTTTCAAGTGATCATTCATGCATTTACATCTGCATTTTCATCATGCATATCTATCACCACGTGTTCCTTCATGCATTAGGACACGAGGGCATGTAATTTGATTATCCATATTGCATACGCATAGTTAACCTTTATTTAAAAAAAACATCATGCATTCATAATAGAATAAAGCCGTTGGTCTTTCCAAGTGATCAGTCCCTCCATGCATTTCATACATTTGCATTTTCATCGTACATGTTCATCATCATGTGTCCATTCATACATTACATTCCAAAAAAAAGGAAGGAAAAAACGTAACAGTATTTCATCATTCTTGCATCAATCATCATCAATAGAAAAATGTGTGCATCATGTTGCAAAGTCATTTACAATAATTGTTTCTTTGCATACTTTACATAGCATTTCATTAGAATCAAACAATCATTTTTCACTGCATGTGTCGGTTTCTAAAAAAACAAAAACAAAAAACATGTCATCACTCTTTTCATGCATCGTTGAGCATCATTGAGAAACTTTGCACCAGTTACATGCTGCATTGTCTCTTAGAAACCAAAATCATGTAAAATAATTATTCCTTTGAACATCTTAGATGTCAGTGGAGTCAAACAATCACATGCATTTCATTCACATACATCTTCATCATCCATGTCCATCATCATGTATCAGTCAATCTATCACATTTTGTCTCATTTTCTAAAAAAAAAACCATGAGCATACTTTTTTTTTTTAAAATTAATGAGAGATGAGGCGAAACTGATTATTCTTCTTTGTAAAAGTTTAGATTAGCTACAAACTCAAGGTTTTTTCAGACACCCAATTTTCAAAAAAGGGAAGTTATTCACTGTTTGCAGCTCGTTCACAATTTTCTTCAGCAAAATGATGCATCTCATCAGTCCCATGATAAACGATCCAAATGGTCTATTTTGTTAACTGATGTGTTATCAAAAATTTCCCCTATCATGTCGCTAACTATGTTAACTCTCTGTGAAGTATTGGTATGGTGAACTTGTATGCAATACGCATTTACTCTTGTTTAAGTCAGCCAGTGTCCACATCTTTCCATCCTATCATCATCCTTTGTTCATGTCCAGTCCCACCCCGACCATCCCATAAGGTGCATGTTCTCCACAAGTACCTAGTCAACTATTTGGTTGGTTCCCAATGATGAAATTTCATGAGCTAACACTTTAGGCCTCAAGCTGGGGAAAATTTGTGATCACTAGATATCCTGTCAACATTGTTTTCCCTTGGTGCAAGTCCTTTACAAAAAAAATCAAATAAGCCTGTTAGGTTGAAAACTCGCAAGAGCCGCCTAAGCAAAAATTAGGGCAAATAAAAGAAATAAAGAGAAAAAGAGCGGATATATAAAAATGAATAATTTTTGTCCTTGAATTAATTTTTGAGAAAAACAAGCAATCATGATTTGAAATGAAGTTTGGTCGTCTTCCCGTATCCTAAAAAAAAGGTTCTTTACTACCCCTTAGAGCAAAAAAAAAATCAAAAAAATCTTTCAGTCACCCTAGACAATGATCAATTCCACATCAAAAATGGTGTGTCACTTTTAGCAGTTCACTCTACTCAAAAAAAGGAAAAAAAGATCATAAAAAATGTGAAATTCAAAAAAGGGATTGAAAAAGAAATCCTCAAAAAGAAAAGAGCAAAAGCAGTAGAAATTGTGAGCTGATACATAATACCACCGAACACAGAAGATATCCTTGTCCGAATAAACCCACAAACACCTCCTTAGGCCGAATTATCATTTCTTCCACAAAACCCAAATCATTGACCTCAAGTTAACACTTCTCTGAACCTACTTATTTTTTAAAAGGTCATTGTATCAATAAACCATCAAACACCTCTCTGAGCCCATTTGAGCCTATGCTCCACAAACCCATAACCATTGACCACATTACCCATAACATGTAACCACATCACAAACCCTTCTTTCATAAACCCCTAACCACTGGCCATGTTACAACCCTAACGAGTCCATGCTGATAAATGATTGGTTGTTTTCGTTTTCTGAAAGATTTAATTTTAGGACAAGTAAGTATATTTATTTACAATATATTTGCAAAAAAAAAATTCTCAAAAAAAAGAAAGCTGAAAAAAATTCAAAAAAAAAGAAAAAAAAACTCAAAAGGCTTGCACTCCACGTTCATTCAAATCGCACTGATATCAAGACAACGTATAGTGATCACCAATTGAAATTCTCATCATATCAAAAAACTCAAGACTGTCACAGTCTTTGGGATTCACCTAAAAGAGAACCAAAAGTTTATACTAGGACCATCACCTAGATCCCAAAGTGGGGCATACCTTCCACCTTTCATGCTTCTTGAACTTGGAAAATGTCCGGCATCCATCCCATTCATACACCCCATCCAATCCATACGACCAATTCCAAAGACCCATGACCCTAACTCAGTTACCTTTCATAACCCCACTAAAAGCAATCATTTAAATATCATTCCAAAGTGGGGCAATCCCATCACTCTTCACTTCACTTAAAGTCGGAGAAATTTGTTCTACACCCATCTCATCCCCTTGTCATATCCACATCCACACAACCATGCCGAGGCATCTTCTCAACCCATTATCCTAAATACAGCCCTTCACAATGTTACTCCAGCCGGGGCAACCTTGCTCTCGTCAAGATTTGGGCAACACCAAACGTCATGGGTTGAGATAAAATCCCTCGTTTGCCACCCTACATTCCAAAGTCATGGTATTCCCAACTAATTGTTTCCTCTACACCCCTTGCTGTTGTCATCACTATACAGGGGCAGACTGTTCGATAACCTTCACTGGTAGTCTAAACCGGGGCAACTCCACATTTCTTGAGCTGGAAAAACCTACCTTTCATGACTTTGGGGAAAACCTACCATTCATCCCATCACGTGTCATATCTATCTTACCAAGTCAACTGATTCAGTCATCCGTATTTGCACTGCTCTACATGTCTACTAAACAATGCTTCAAAGAGAGAGAACACAAGTTAATAATGTGACGTTGAACACTCACTCTGTTAACTTTGTGGACCTAAAATTCAATCAATCATGGGACACCGTAAGGGAAGAACAACATGAACGAATCTATAAATACAGTCAAGTACGGTTGCACATCAGTGACTGTAAATAACAACCTTGAGATTGACAAAGCTTGAATTCAAATAAAATCCAATTTTTTTGCAAGGAACGATAATCGCAAAATATTCATTTCTGCATCAAAAGCCTCATCTCTCATCATTACAAAAATCTTTCTGCATCATCAATAAAGTCATAGCATAAATCATCCCGCCATACAACCATGCATCCAATAAGTGATGATTCCAAAACATCCACCTCTCAATTTCTCGCATAAAAAAAAAATCTTTTTCTCATCTCAAAAACCGCAAAAATGCATCATCAATAAATCATACCATACATTTTATTCCAATATCAAGCCATGCATCTACCACAACTCTTGCATCTAAGCATTACATTTGCACATTCATTCATTCATATACCTACATCATATATTAAAAAAAAAAGAAAAGAAAAAAAAGAAAATAAACAGAGGCAAAAATCATCCACATTGCATTCATTACCCCCACCAAAATATTGATCATTGCATGCGCAAATATTACATGCATATTATCGCAACACTTAAATCTAAGCATTACAATTGCATCTTATCTGCATACGCATGCACGGTGTATCAACTTTATTATTCCAGCAACTTCAGCATCCATTATCCACCACATCTCATTCACTACCTTAACAAACATCAATCATTGCATGTGCATACATTACATGCATGTCATATACATAACATCTATTGCTTCAAGTGTCGATCCCTATATACTTCCACTTCTTAAGTCAATACGACAAGCATTGAATCTTATATCAAACACCAGATCGCAGTGTTAGCACAGAGTCTAGCATAGATCCTTCAGACCAGTTTGGTCCTTCAGTTCAGTTCGGATTAACACGTCAAAACGGTGACTTCGAACTCTACCATCAGATCTTGACGTCGCCACTGAGCGCGGCGGATCCTTCAGACCCCCAGAGGTCCTTCAGATTAGCTGTGTCTGCCTAAGACATAGTGGACATCCTTCGTGGTCAACATATCAGTTCTAGATCTGATCTTGACCCTCACGACCGCATCGACGTAGGTCACCCTCAAACTGTTTTATTAGTACCATAGCTAGTTGCAGTCCATCAGACCATTTTGGTCCATCAGGCCTAGGCAGCCCTTCAGACCCACCGGTCCTTCAGTTTAATTCAAATCAATGCGCCAAGCATCGACTGCGAATTAGACCCTCAGATCATTATGCCGAGACTTCAGGGCATCGATCCTTCAGACCCGCAGTGGTCCTTTAGAGCCCCTGTGCTCCTTCAGACCCCCAGCGGTCCTTCAGAGCCCCAGTGCTCCTTCAGTTCCCCAGTGCTCCTTCAGTGCCCCAGTGCTCCTTCAGAGCCCCAGTGCTCCTTCTTTATTCCTTTCTCGTCGGTGCCCCGAGTGTTAACCGTTCTCTGTTAATTCTCAAACTCTACACTTTTCTACTAAGAGGACAAAATTAGCATTTTTCTTATCTTTATTTCTATTCCTACTATGAAAACCTTTCGGTTTATCTACGGAATATAAATAAAGAGGGGCAGCTGTCATACCCTAATTTTGTCCGGTTAATTAAAAAAAATTCAAAAAAAAGTTTTCCGCGTATATTTGACTCCTAATCCCTCGAATAGGTCATTTTGCGCTAATTTACTAATTTTGCGGTGTTATTACTTTTTTTAGTGGTTAAACAAAAATTAAAAAAATATGCTAACACAAAAAATTACATAGTAGATTTAATTTATTTTTCTTGTTACAATATCTTTAATTAAAAAACGAAAATAAAAAATAAAATAGATAAGAAATAATACAAATTACAAAAGAAAATAAAAAAGGGGAGGTGCAATAAAAGATTATTATTACAAAAAAGGAGAATGTCCATGTACATGACTTGGCCCAAGAATGCCAAAGTTACAAAAATACAAAAATAAACCAAGTACCCAAAACTGCAGCTACTTTGCAAAGGTGATTTCTCTCTCTTCGGACATCATTTCGACGATCCGACCGGTGAAAGTGAAGATGGATGTCTCATGAACTTGGTGTCAAGAAACAACGATGATCCAACGGTTAACGAATCCAGAATCGCACTTGTACGGTGGCTGGTTTGAGAAAAACGAAAATTGCTTTTCTATGTTGTTTTAGTCCCACATTGCTTGGGAGAAACAAGAACTACCTAGCCTTTGGCTATAAAAGAGATGGAGATGCAAAGGCTATGGACATGGGTGATTGATGGGGTAAGTGATCTTTTGGGCTAGCATTTGCAGCCCATTAGATTAAAAGCCTGTTTTTAATTCTTTTGGACTAGCTTTTGCAGTCCGTTAGATTAAAAGCTCGTCTTTAGTTATTTTTGGGATGGCCGTTGAGGTCCTTTACTTGGTGGTTTTCGGGTGAAAACGGACCAGATAGGAGTCCGGTTCGCGGTTGATATGGTCAGATTGCTCGGTCCGTTTCGGCGTTGATCGCATTGATCAGCTAGAGGTTAGTTTTGCATTCATTTATTTAATTTATTTATTTATTTTTGTATATATTTATTTATTATGTATACTGTTTATTTATGTACATACTTATTTATTATTTATATTGTTTATTTATCTATGTAAATAATTATTTATTATTTATTCATTTATTTATTTATTTATATGTATAGTTATTTATTTATTAACTTTACGCTTTATTAATTGTTAGTGTCGTCATTAATTTTTTTTAATACACAAATTATTTTATAAAAATTTCAAAAATATAAATAGGGGATTAAGTCGACTGTACAGTCGGATTAGTCAGCTTTTTAGGACTGCAAATGAACCGTTACGGATCATGTCCTAAAATCCCTATTTAAAACAAACAATTTCTAAATTAAAATAAATACAAACATACTTCTTTCCCCGAACCAAATTCTCAAAATAGGGGACTAAGTCAGCCGCATGGCCGGGTTAGTCATCATCTTAGGATGAACGGGCCGTACGACTCAAGAGTCCTAAAATACCTATTTAAATAAAATCAAATCACTCCATACACAAATAATTTTCTTCCAAAAAATCAAAATCTTATTTTCACAAACAGGGGATTAAATCGGCCGTACGGCCGGGTTAATCATCGTTTTAGGACGAATGAACCGTTACGGATCAGGGGTCCTAAAATCCCTAAATAAAAACAATCTTTTTTTTTAACCTTAGAACTACGTAGTCTTTGATTCTCCACCCGGAGATACGTAGGAGCAGGGCCACGCCCCTGTCAAGCGCAAAAATAAACAATTTCTATTACCTTTCTTTCTTAATTCCCTTTTTACAAAAAACCACAAAATATGAATAGGGGACTAAGTCGACTGTGCAGTCGGGTTAGACTGCTTTTTAGGCCACTAATGAACCGTTACGGATCAGGTCCTAAAATCCCTATTTAAAATAAATAATTTCTAAATTAAAAAAAATACAAACACATCTCTTTCATTTCGAAAAATCCAAAATCTTATTTTCAAAGTAGGGGATTAAATCGGTCGTACGGCCGGGTTAGTCATCGTTTTAGGATAAGTGAACTGTGGTCCTTTAGATCCCCAGCGCTCCTTCAGCCCTCAGCGGCCCTTCAGAGCCCCAGCGCTCCTTCAGACCCCCAGTGGTACTTCAACACAGATCACACAGTCCTAAAACCCCTATATTAAAAAACACCAACCAATAAACATTTTCTAACCAAGAACTACGTAGCTTTGATTTCTCCATCGCACCTAGAGATACGTAGGAGCAGGGGCCCACTCTTGTCAAGCACAAAAAACTAAAATTTTTATTAAGTCTCCTTTCTTTTCAATTCACAATAAAAGGGTAAAATAAACATTTTTAAAAACTAATATTCTTTCCTACAACTAATTAGCAGGTAACCTTCCTTAGGAAGGATGTCGTGGGGTGCTAACACCTTCCCTGTGCATAACCGACTCCCGAACCCTTATCTGGTCTCAAGGACCCTTATCCATTCCAAAAGGGATTTTCCAATGTTTGCCCTTAAACTAAACTTTGGTGGCGGCTTCATTTTTGAACCTTCGAGGAATCCTCGCCCGGATTTTTCAGTCGCTACAGCAGGATTATAAGTATTTGAAAACGGATCTTCCTTTTGAGCATAGTTAACATGCTCGTTTCCAGCACTAGATGCCTCAAGCTGGCATTCAGCTCCAATATGGCCAACAACCCCACATAATTCACATGGTGGAGTAATAGGAGAAGAAGTTTGTGAGACGGCACTTACATTTAATTTTTCAAATTTTTGAAAAAGTGCGTCCACTTTTGAGGTAAGATGATCAACAGCAGATATTTCATACTTACCTGGCTCTTTTGACGAGGCTGGTTTATTCGTTATGGCTCGCTCACTTGTCCATTGACAATGGTTTTGAGCCATATCTTCAACGAGTGCATAAGCTTCAGTAAAATTTTTGTTCATTAAAGCTCCACCTGCAGCTGCATCAACAGTCATTCTTGTTGCATATTGTAATCCATTATAAAAAGTGTGAACAACGAGCCATTTCTCTAGTCCATGATGGGGGCATAGCCTTAACATTTCTTTGAAACGTTCCCAAGCATCATAAAGAGATTCCCTGTCGTTTTGAGAAAATCGAGTAATTTGATTTCTCATTTGAGCTGTTTTACTCGGGGGAAAGAACTTAGCAAGAAAAGTTTGTTTTAACTAGCCCCAGCTGGTAATGGATTCCGAAGGCAAAGAATGTAGCCATGCTCTTTCTCTATCCCTTAATGAAAAAGGGAAGAGTTTTAGTCTTATGGCATCTGGAGGTACCCCGTTTAATTTGAGAGTTCCACAGTATTCTAGAAAACTTGAAATATGAAGATTTGGGTCCTCCGTGGGAGAGCCAGAAAATTGGTTTTGTTGAACCATTGAGAGCAGAGATGTTTTGAGTTCAAAATTATTTGCTTCCACATTCGGATGTACAATGGCAGCTGATGGCTCTGCTGAAGGTGTTGCGTACTCTTTGAGAGCAGGATTTTCATTAGCCGCCATTTGGTTATCGGGAATTTCTCTCCTCCTTCTATGTAAGAACCTTTCGATTTCGGGAATTTGTGGAACAGCTTCTCCGAAACTTCTGGTTCTTCGCATTCGAGGGACAAGAGAAGAAAAAGTAAAAATAAAGAAAATAAAACTTCAGTCTAACCGATTTCGAAAAACTTAATTAATATCACTGCCTCCCCGGCAACGGCGCCAAAAACTTGATAGCCTCGCAAGTGCACGAGTCGTATCGCGTAATAAAAGAGTTATCGATCCACAGGGAGAGCCTAGGTGATTACCAATTTAATTTTCCAAAGTTGATTAACTGAAGAGAAAGCTTTTTAGAAAGAAGGAATGTTTTCGCTGATGTTTTAATGATAAAAAGAGACTTGGGGTATTAGCAACATTGAAATGATAAAGTTTCCGTTATTAATCCTTTCGACTGTTTTCCAACTTTAAAGAACGATATATTTCTTAAGACAAGGCGACGGCTGTAGCAAGAGTTTCCTTTCGGAATACAAACGCGTGTTCTAAACTAATTATCAAGCCTATTTTCATGGTCGATTATTAGTAGAACCCATTAAGCAAAGACCTTTTTGTGTCTCAATAAAACCAAAACTATTTTCATGTGTTGATTTTATTGTCTAATTTCATAGATCCAACAACCTCACTTCCCCTTTCGGTACATCGTGTGGTTATTTAAAATAATAATGAAATGCGATGAAATTAGATTTAGGAATACAAAGCGATTAAGGTGGAGAATAGTCTCGGGAATTAATTAGTAGGAACCCATCATTTGGTTGTTCCCAAAAACCCCAAGACTAAGAAAGTCTACTCACTCATGATCATTGTAGAAAAAGATTTGAAAGAAGTAGAGGAAGAAAACATAAAGTTTAAATAGCGAGAAATAAAAGAAAGCGGTTAGTTGCAAAATTATAAATAGCGGAATTGTAAATGACAAGAAATTAAAAAGCAAGAAATTAAAAAGCGAGAAAGTAAAGGAGCAAGAAATTTAAAAAGCGAGAAAGTAAAGAGCGAGAAATTAAAAGACGAGAAAGTAAAAATCAAGAAATTAAAGAGCAAGAAAGTAAAGAGCGAGAAAGTAAAAAGCGAGAAAGTAAAGGAGCAAGAAATTAAAAAGCGAGAAAGTAAAGGAGCAAGAAATTAAAAAGCAGGAAAGTAAAGTGAAGTCATGAATCTTAGAGGAAACCTTGTCATGGATTTTTCTCACAAAATTCAAGTAAGTTACAAGTGAGGATCAAGCCTCTATTTATAGGAAAATATGAGGTCTAAGGCACTTGAGAGGAGGGGCAAAATGGTCATAAAAAAAGTGGCAAATCAAGTGGCAAGGAAAGCCATCAGCAAGTGGGTGCAGCCAAAATTGACTTGTCTGGTGTCAGGGTCGTGCGCCCATGTGCCTGGGTCGTGCGCCCTGGCCAGTCAATTTTGGCTGCTCTGCGCCAGTTTTGCACCAGGGTCGTGCGCCTTGTGCTGGCAACAGCTGTTCTGCGTTGCTGGCAAGCATGGGTCGTGCGCCTATGTGCCAGGGTCGTGCGCCAGTTTTGCACCAGGGTCGTGCGCAGGCTCTGCGCCAGTTTTTGCTGCTTGGCGCCCTGTGCTGCGCCAGTTTTGCTGCTTGGCGCCCTTGGCGCCCTGTTGAGTGCCAAGCGGTCTTAAAAATTGTTCCTCCTCAAATATTTTCTTTGTTTCTTCATTTTTCCTCAGATTTTCTCTATTGCTTCAAAATAACACCTGAAAATAAAAAGTAAACATTTGTAGTAAAATAGCTCAAAAATATAATTAAAATACCAAATAAACTTAAGTAAAATAACTATTAAAAAGACTCTAAAAATAGACTTATCAGATAGTCAAAGGTAAAACATACCTCTGTCTTGCTCTTAAACCTGCCAAGGGAAAGGAGAAGGACGAGGCATAGAACAAGGTTGAGTTCTCCTCTGACATCTCTAAGGCCGATCAAATATTTGATTATCTCCTCAAAGATAAACAGATTAAGCTCCTCGGCGGCCATAAGATACCCCCTCTTGAAGAAATAAAAGGGAAGAGGTACTGCAAGTGGCACAATTCATTCAATCATGCTACTTCGAATTGCATTATCTTTCGCCGAGCAATCCAAGAGGCCATAAAGAAGGGGAGGTTCAGAATGGCCGACAAGGGGACATAGGAGATGAGTATTGATACTGATCCTTTCCCTAATATGAACATCGGCATGGTCTCCTTCTCAGAGAGCGACCGAGGGAAAGGAAAGAAGAAGTACATCTGGGTTCCCAAGCAGGAGGCTCCCCCAGAAAAGAAGGTATCTGTCTTTGACCGACTGGGGTCACCCCCTAGAGGATCTACGATGGCAGACCGTATGGCACTGTTGCAAGAAAAGTTGCAACTGGGAGGACCGAGCCAACCTCAAGGAACCCAAAAGAAACTCCCAAAGCCAGGAAAGCTCGTTCAGGATCTCAGAGAGCTACATCTATCCAACCTTAACCCGGGGAGGAGTGCACCTCGGACCAGAGATATGAGAGAAAGCCTCCAGTGTGTCTCGCCTGGGGGGCATGGTAGGCCAGCCGAGGATCCCATTGGGCAAGCCACCATGCCAAACCTAGGCAAAGAATCTCAGCTCAAAGAGGAAAGAAGGGTAGCGAAGGTCACCGAGGCCCAAGGCTCGACATCAGTGAATATTACTGTACTGAACGACCGTGAATTAAGGGCCGTCAGGACGGTGAAACCACCATCAGAAGTGCCACAAGGCCAATGGACGACGCAGGCAGCAGTGGAAACACCAGCCCCTAGGGTTGCCTCCAAATCTCGTTCGCAGAAGAGAAGACAACAAAGGGCGAAGGCTTATAACAGAATGAGGGAGACGCTTCAGATGCTCACCTCGGCCAAAGAAAGGAATGTCCAGACCAACCCCGCAACCGTGGTAGCTACGGCTTTGGAACAGCCTTCCCAAAGCAGCAAACCCCAACGTAAATGGCCCTAGTGCACCCACTGAAATGACAAACACCCAATGCCGTGATAGGAATGATGGATGCACCTCATAGCCCGCTGACTGAGGCAGTGATAGAATGTCTGTATGGGCCTAACCGCCCCAGACCACCTCAGCTAGTTAATGCACCCCAAATTGACGGGGCTATGACAGAAGAAGAGCTAGCCGAGGATGACCTCTTGGGGGAAGATCAAGAGAACCCCTTTGGCCCATTGAACTTTAATGGAGACTCCTTGACGGGGTCAATCCTTGATGACATCATGGATGAGGCCGATGGGGAATGTTATGCCGACTTAAAGATGGTGAGCCTTCTTCCACCAGAATTCTGGGGCAACAAAGATCAACCATGACCTCTCGAGGGAGATGTCTTTGCTGAGGAGACCGAATGGGCTGCCTTGTCAGAACTTGAGGGGGAAATTACAGAAGGAATGTTATTTGAAAAACCCACAGCAGACATGACTAGACACCTGAAGCCATTATATATCAAAGCTCATCTGAATAGGAAGCTGTTTAATCGTGTCTTCGTGGATGGTGGTGCTGTGCTGAATATCATGCCATTAGCCACTATGAAGAAGCTGGGGAAGAACGCCGAGGACCTCATCCCAACCACTATGACCATGACCAGTTTCATGGGCCACCCGTCCCACGCCTTGGGAGTGTTGGTAGCCGATGTAATAGTTGGGAGCAAGGTAACTCGTTCGCCCTTCTTTCTTATAGAAGGAAAGCCCTCATATGCTGTGATCCTGGGAAGAGACTGGATCCATACCAGTGAATGTATCCCCTCTACCCTGCATCAGAAGTTAATGATATGGATAGGGGATCAAGTGGAAATAGTAGAGGCAGACCCTAATCTGTTCCCTGCAGAGGTAAAGATGTTTGAGGCCATCTTCTACTCCCCTCATTTGCATCCTATTTCCATCCCAAGGGATTATGAGGAAGGTGGCGTAGAGTCATGTGACTGGACCAAAAGGGGTTTTGAGTAAAATGGTTTTTATATAAGGGTAAAATGGGTATAAAAATTTTATAATGCATTTCGTTCCGTTGCTTGTCCAAACAAAGGAGCATCGGGTGTTTAAACACCCAACGCTAAATGTATTTGCTTTTAGACATTTAGCATCAGTTATTTAAACACCCGATGCTAAATGTCTAAAGCAAATACATTTAGCAACGGGTGTTGAAACACCCGACGCTAAAAGTAGGCGCGAAATATGAAATCTTCCATTTAATTGCAAAAATGCCACCATTTCAACATTTAGCATCGGCTGTTCAAACAACCGATGCTAAACCGATGCTAAATGATGTTTTCTAATGTCTTTTTTCCACTAGTGTTTGTTCTATGAACAGTAATTTTTTTTCCAGACTCTAAACTATTTATTCTACATGCATCTGATTTTAAAAAACATTTCATGTCCAGAATCACCTAATTGACTCACACTAAGCAAGTTATGTTGTAATCCCTTAACACATTGAACATTTTGAATCTGAGCAGAGTCTATTTTACTTACTATACCTACTCCTTTGGTGAAGCCTTTGTCATTATTACCAATCATGATAAGTCCTTCATCAAAGCTCTCCATGGAGAGGAACTTATCCTTCTCCCCTGTCATGTGCCTTGAGCATCCACTGTCTAGAAAACCACATCTTTCTCCTTGATGTTAAGAGACACTCCTGTATCAAAAACCAATAATCTAGGTCCCCTTTGTTTTTGGGTCCTTGGTAGTTAGTTGACTATCAAGTGGAAACTTTTTGCCTTTGGTTATAGTTTGAAATATGATGTTCACACTATTTGCAATATGAGCACTTGACTTTTGGTATTTTACTCTTCATAAAGAAATCTTTCTTATGAGTTTTAGCTATCTCAAGAATGTTGTTGCTTACTTGAGAAGCCTCAAAATTTTCTACACAAATCAATAGCTCATTTGTCAAGTCTCTACCTTGTTCTTTCAAAACATGGTTTTCCTTTATAAAATCAGAGTTATGGGAACTTATCTCATTTGACATTTTCAACTTGAAAGGCTTATATTGTTCAAAATACTAAAAAAGATATTGTTGCAAACTATGAATGGTTTTAGCTATTCTTTCATTCTGAACTCTAAGTTCATCATCTTCTTTCTTTGACTCACAATTTTTTTTCTAAATAGCATGCACTTTTGAGATAAAATATGTGATTCATATAATAAACTATCAAAAGAAAATTCAATTTGATAGTAGAGGAGTGGACTGTTTTGCTTTTTGTGTACAGGTTACTTACATTCAAAGGAGGTGAGTTTTGACTTGCTTTCTTCTTCTTCAAATTTGTCCCTTATATATTGTGGTGGTGTCTTTCCTTTCCTTCTACTTGATGAAGCTCTTTCTGAAAGGAAGGAAACAGAATTTGGTTTGCTCATGACTTCTTCCAAGATTTTTTCCTCAAACACTTTCAGAGTGTGCTCAACTAAGAGGCCGAGCACTGATACCAATTGAAGTCAATGAGTGTCACAAGGAAGGGGTTGGAATTGTGACCCTTTTAAAATTTAACGTGAAACAATGTAAATAGCTTCACAAGTATGGTTAGACATTAAGTGTGTAAATGCTAAGTTGAGAAGGGTGAGTGAAAACAGTCTTCTCAACTTTGATAGTGAGTAGAGATGAACCTGTTTCCTCAACTATGTTTTTTGAGTTGAGAAGAGTCAGTTGAAACAGTCTTCTCAACTTTTACAGTGAGTAGAGAATGGTGAGATGAAACAGTTTTCTCAGATATGTTTGAGTTGAGAAGGGTTAATCAATTATCTCTTCTCAAAACAACTATCAATAGAGAGAACGAGATGATTTTCAAAATAGTTTTTCCAAGGTGAGAGTTAGTGTTTGAAAATCTTATCTTAAGTTTGAAGTGCTTAAGAATAGTGCTTTAAGTTTACCACTTTGAAAACATTTGAGAAGGGTTGTAAAAACAATGTTTTTAGAAAAACTGTGTGTAGAACAAAAGGGTCAGCAAAAGCTGTTATCTCAGTTTTCCAAAAACCTTCTCCAGATGGATAGTTTTAAGCGCAGTGTAAAACAACTTAGAAAAGCAGTACATAACACAATGATGTATAGTGGTTCACCCAAAACCCTGGGCTACATCCACTCCTCACACCCCGTGAGTATTTCCACTATTTTTCAAATAGTTACAACTTTACAACCAACCTAGGCTTAAAATTCTCATGGTAGTTTTCTTAATACAGCTCTACCTACTGTTCTCACACCTAATATGATCCTTATGATCTACTAGGTAGCTTCTAACACAGAAGCAATTCACTTCTCAAGCCCTACAGCAACACATGCTACTTGAGAAGGTTTCTTACAGGCTTCTCTTAAACAATAGCAACACCATGCTATTTGAGAAGGCTTACTACAGGTTTTCCACTTTCTGGTTTGGGGTTTTTTTGGGATTACAAGAGCTTGGTTTAAACAAGATAGATTCAATTGAATCCTAAAACAACAAGCTGAACTACATACTCAGAAATAGAATCCCTAGATTAAAGCATGACTTGAGTATGGGTGAGAGAAAACTTGACACTTGAGAAGATTGGAAGATTTGAGCTCAATGTACTCTCACACCGATCAACGATGGCCAGGAGCGTTTATTTATAGCTGAAATTATGTGTAATAACCTCTGGTCCATGGAAAAGAGTCGTTGACAAAAGTTTATAGCTGTTGAGAGGCTGTATGTTTAAAGACAACTGTGTTTCTGCAGAAGACAGTTGTTTCCAGTTGTCATGACTCTTCTCAACTATGACTCTTCTCAGCTATGACAGATTCAGAAGATGATGCTTCTCAAGTTGATGCTTCTCATGTTGATACTTCTGATGAAGATATTTATGGTGTGACCTTTCTCAACTTGACTGTTCACATCATGACCCTTCTGATTGTCATGATGCTTCTCATGATGCTTCTCAACTTGACTCTTCTCATCTGATGCTTCTCATCTCTATTCTTCTGAGAACCTTTCTCATGCTAGTTCTGTCATGATGCTTCTTAGGTTGACCCTTCTGATTACCCTTCTCATGTTGACACGGATTGAAATGATTCTTCTCATGATGATCTTTCTCAAGTTTACCCATTTGGTCTTGATCTTTGATCATGTCAAGAGAAGCCTTTTTCTTAAGTCACTGTGTGCCACATTGTTTTAAGTATTCTCAAATATGATGCTTCTCATAAGCGTATACCTTCTTGAGATTTGGTTGGTTATTCCTGTTCTTATCTTTCATTCAAGAAGAAACATTAGTAGCACATGAAATCAGACAACTTAAGCTTCTCATGTGAAGTTTGTTAATCATCAAAACGAATTAGGGATTTTGCCTCAACATCATGGAGCCCCAATCTCTTGGAGCTCCAAGAAGCAAAGTGTGGTATCTCTATCTAGCTTTGAAGTAGAATATGTAGCAGGCTCAACAGCTGCTTGTCAAGCCAATTGGCTTGATTCATTACTGGAAGAACTGTTACTAAATGGCAAGCAACCAATCGGGCTACTGATTGACAACAAATCTGCTATAAATCTAGCCAAAAATCCCATTTCTCATGAGAAGGGCAAGCACATTAAGACCCGGTTCCATTTCCTAAGGGACCCGGTCAATAAGGGCAAGCTACAACTAGATTACTGTCACACAAAGGAACAACAAGCAGACATACTCACAAAAGCAGTAAAAGGAGAACAGTTCATGAAGCTACGAAGGGACCTAGGATTGGTCTCCTTCGAGGAACAAAATTAAGGAGGGATATTATCTTGTTGTAATTCTGTTTAGCTACCTAGTTATTGTAATTAGATTTTTAAAACTATAATTAGGGAAAAGCCCTAAAAGTTACTATGTAAAAGTAAAATTAGGGTTTCTAACTTTAGGTCATTGTGACCATTTGAAGAATATGTTGAAAACACGTTTATAAGAAGGAAAACAGAGTAAGAAGGAATCTATTTAGTAGAAGTTAACAGTTAGGGTTGTTAGAAACAACCTTAACAAACTCTGAGAAACTCTATAAATTGTACATGCATGTATGAAAGCAATGTAGTGAATAATACACAAAAACAGAAGAAAAGAAAAGTAAACAAACCCCTTGCTATCCCTTTTACTCTTTTGAGCTTTCTCGTTCTTATTGTTGTTCATTCTTCAACCTTCGTTCCCTCGTTAGCTGGTTCGCACGAACACCAGCAATCCATCTTCATCTACACTCTTCTTGCGCTCTTGCAACACGATTGCTCATCGAAGGTGTTGAGTACCTGCAAAAGAACATCAAAATCCAGAGATTAGGGTTCACTTTGCGAAGAGAGAAAAGAGAGAAAAGAGAGAGAGAGAGAGAGAGAGAGAGAGAGAGAGAGAGAGAGAGAGAGAGAGAGAGAGAGAGAGTTTATCGAATGAGATGTAATCTAGGGTTTAGTTGTTTAACCCTGTAATTGGAGATTGATACTGGGCCAGGTCTGAGCCCATTTCGCTTAAGTGCACAGTACCTGCACTACAAAGAAATTGGGTCAGTTCTCAATTTAAATTATTGGGCCTATTTTCTCCTATTTCCACCTGTCAAATTTAACAATGCACCAACACAAAATAGATGTTATTGATCTTAGAGAGTTATGGGTATTTATCAACATTTGTTGATTATTTTGTCACAAAAAATGAACAAAAAGACTAAATGTACTTATTTTACTATATTCTCTTATATTGTAATGCCTTCAGGTGAGTCGCTAATCATAATGTATGTGTTTGGAATTGAAGACCGGATAACAACCAATGAAGTTGCTCTCACCAGCCTAATTCCCGGGATTCAAAATCAAGACATTTAGCAAACTTGTTCGAGTTGACAAAACCAAAACATGTTTGGATAAAATGGGGTTGAGTTGGTTTTTTTCTTAATTTTGAAAATAGTTTTCCATCAAAACCAAAACAATTTTTTTCTTGTTTATGTAAATTAATGTAGGGATATAATTCTTTTATATTAAATAATTAATATATTTTTTATTTGATGTTGAAGAATAGCTTTATATTCTTTTGGCTAAATTATAGTTTTGGTCCCCCTATTTTCAAAAATTCAGACATTTGGTCCCCCTATTTTAAAACCCAGACATTTGGTCCCCCAATTTTAAAAAATCAAATACATTTAGTTCAAAGAGGGACCAAATGTCTTTGATTTTTTAAAATTGGGGGACCAAATGTCTTTGATTTTTTAAAATTGAGGGACCAAATGTCTTTGATTATTAGCCATAAAAAACTGAAAATTTCTCTTGGGACTAAATGTCTTTGATTTTTTAAAATAGGGGGACCAAATGTGAGTTTTAAAATAGGGGGACCAAATGTCTGAATTTTTGAAAATAGGGGGATCAAAACTATAATTTAGCCTATTCTTTTAATAGATTTTCCCTATTTTTTATCTCATATTTTTCTTAAACAAAAATACTTAAAAGTGTTCCGTGTATCAGAGATTTTATTTTAAATAATTGGATTAATAATTTTAATAGAAATAGTAATACATGAATAACAGGGTTCATTTGAGTGGTAATTAGACTCGGATTCCACCCCAAGGTCTCAGGTTCGAACATTGAGTTTTGTGAAGAATGGACTGTACAATTAGGAGAGATTCATAGTTAAATAATTCTTTAGTTATATATACTAAGAGAGATATTTTTTATAGTATTGACAGTAAAAATGTCATACAATAGTTTTAGAATGTAAAAATGCCTATATAACCAATGTAATTAGTAGAACTTCGGATTTTTTTTTTGAGTTTTTTTATTCTTTTGAGAAATATTATAGAGAAATCTTTTTCTAGCCCCCACCAATGAAATTTTTTGGATCCGCCAATGTTAGGAGGGGATAACCACATACACCAATTACAGGGTAAACAAAAAAAAATACATGAAGATATAATTGATGAGGTGATAGCCAAGTATGTAGGTTAGTGCAAATATATATACTGTTTTTAAAAAATTGATAACATGTACATATATTTTATTAGTAATAAAAATTAGAGATGTTATGAATATGAAATCATTTAAGTGAAAAAGAAATAAAAAAAATGAAACAAATCGATAGAGGAAAACAATCAAATGGGGCCATACATAAGCGAAACGGTGTACCGAATAAATAATATAGTATACTCTGTTGAGTCAATTGAATAGAGAGTTGCAAGTAGTATACAGAATAAATAATATAATATAGTGTGTTGAGTGAATTGAATAGGGATTTGCCAGTTCAAGTGGAGCCGGCCACACATTATGGATGATTATACGGTACAAACAACATCAGAGTAGCCGACGGTTAACTGCAACGCGTTACTGAATTTAGATGTAAGATAATTATAATAACTAGGACAAAAACCCGTGCGCTCCACGGGCTAGGATTACGCATAAACTGTATGCGTAATTGATGTATTGACCATGGAAGGTTGTATTGAATGAATTATCCCATAGTCGGATTTGAATGAATTACGAGTAACATATGTATGAATTAGAGTTACATGTTCATGAAGTAGACTATAATAGAATATTGAATTTATTTGTTGGTTATACTCTAAAAAAAAATCGGATTGTGTCGAGAAAGAAATTTGAAGACCTGCCGTAGCCCATTCGGTTTAAGTAGTGGAAGTTTAAAACAATTGAAGGAATGGATAATGATTAAAGACCAAAACAAGTAAAAGGTAAGAAGAAAAGGTTGCATGTTAGCACTGTTCGCGTCTACCACTATCGTAAATGGCTGAAGTAGTTTAAAATGAAAGATTAAACGAATAACAGCTCCCAATCCAGCAGAATGAATTGATATTCGTTTTTCCACGAAATGCGTAAGTGAAAAATGTTCATGTTAACCCCTAATCAAATCCAAAATCCAAGTAGGGAAAAAGAAGAAGATGGGTTTTATTTGGTGGTGGTTGGTTTAATTTTTGGTGGGAAAGCAGAAGTATAGGCTGACATAAAGTAGTTATTAATTAAGAAGAGTATTTCGAATGGTTAGGAGGTTTATTTAAAGTTAGCGTTTGGTGACATTCGACCGTAGGTATGGTACACGTGTGGTAGGGGGGAGCATGAGCATTGGATGGGAGAGGGGTATGGTAGGGGCCGTGGGATGGAGTGCGTACAGAATAAAGTAAGGATTGGCACTGTAGAAACCATTGTGTAGTCATTTTTCTCACATGGTAGTAATGATGGCCATTCTGATCCACTTTTGAAAAAAGTTGTAGCTATCGTTTCTGTGTTGTTGGGCTGAAGGGTAGGGGGACACGCCGTTTATACGAACGAAAGGGACCGGTGGGGGGAGCCAGAACTGTGGGTAGGAAGCGCGAACGTGAAGTTGATATCAGAGGGAAAATTGCAGAATAATATTCTGGGAGGAAATGAGGTAAATTTGTTGTTCGATATGGATATTTATGGTTCCAACAGCTGGACACGGTTGTCTTACTAATTTTCGAAGGAAGTTAATGGATTTATATTGATTTATTGAGAAAACTGTTTAGATTTAAATGCGGGTGGGGGTAAATTTTCTGAAGAAAGTAGAATGGTTGGGGAAGGTAGTGTAAAACGTGTAAATTTTTTCTGCTTTAAATTCTGTTTCTGCCGTGAAAGTTAGGTTGCGTGGTTGCCCGAGGAAGCAGGAATTAGTGGAAATGGGAGATCCCTGTAAGGGTATGCCCCGCAGGCAAAAAACGTGTACTAACCGTGATGTTTCCTTTGGTAGGGGATCCAGTCGAAAGAAGGTATTTCTCGCTGTGTTGGCCAGATCTACGGTAAGTTGCAAATAGGGTGAGCCAAAAACTTTGTAGTTTAATAGCAAACATGAAGGGCCATTAGATGTTGTTAGTGTTAATGTTTGAAACGTATTATTTCATACAGAATATGGTCGAACTACCGAAACGGTTCTACGCGAGGTATTCGGAGAAGCTGCCACTGAAGATCACACTGGAGGACCAATTTGGTAGCACATTTGGTGGGATGGTAGCTGCAGATGAGGGGGGTAGGGGTTACATTATAACCAACGCTGTGGAAATCTGCGGAGTATACGGGTACGAAGGATATGCTATTGCTAGGATGACATATGTCCCCAAAGGAAAGTTCAAGTTGTTTGTCCCGGAATGCTCCCGATATTTTGATGTACACGACCCATTCGCTGGGGAAGACGAAACAGATTCTGAATCAGACAGTGAAGGAGACGATTTGTCGCTATCTGAGGAGGAGAACAACCATGGGAAAGAAAGTGAGGGGCCAAGTACTGTTGGTAGCCGGAGGGATGGGTACATCACTAGATCTAGAACTCTTGAGATGCAGCATAAAAGGAAATCTACTATAATGGAGAAAGGGAATGTTGATGGCAAGACAAGTGGGTCAAATCCTGATGTTGGTGCTTTCAAAGGTTGAAAACATAGAAGTTGTGGTTCACTGTTCTAATGCTTGGTAATGTTTATATTTAGGGTTGTTCTTGGACCAAATGTTATATGGTTGTATGGTTGTTTAGTTTATTTGAATCCAGGACAAATATGTTTTGTTAATGTATGTTCAAGAAAGGACATTAATGTAAACATGTTTTGTAATATTCATAATGTGATGACCAGTTATGGAAGGTAAGTTGTAACAAGAATGTAAGTCGAACAATTGGGTTGGCATGTAAGAGTTTTGGTTCAGTGAAATCATGGATTTAAAAAAAGAGGGATGACTTATGAAGCCGGAGAAAGAAAAAATTGTTTGGAAAGAAATTGTCTGATATGAAAACAGTAAAAATAAAATATTGGTTTATATTTTCCAAAGTTGTGTTAGGATTATAATATGAGCCATTGGATTAATACCATGTTTCATCTTCATGGGTGAGATATACAAAAAGAGAAGAGGGAAGGAGATGATTTGGATGCGACTAATACCTTTTGTTTTAAATTAGGTTTCCACTCCTGAACCCCATTTGTAGCCGCGTAGCCCAATTTTGAACACTGGCATAGAAGAAGTTAGAGGTTCGTTGAACAGGTAATAGGTGAGTTAAAATGTGTTTACGTTTTTTGGACGCTAAACCTTTATTAGTGGACCACCGGGTGTTTCAACTGGTTATTTGGTAAACAAATTTACTGGGAGGGCATTTCGATAAATGACTTCTACTACAAGTGATTAGTTTGTCAGATTCAGTGATTTGTTTGGTTAAATAGTGATGTTTCGTTTGCCAGTAGGAACGTGTATTTCCGGGGAAGAAATTCTACAAAGTAGTTGTTTATAAATTGTAACGTGTGTGGTTACGAAGATACAAAAGTTGCTGGGTTAGTAGAGAGTAACCAAAAATTTGTGTTACATGCTAGTAACCGTTACAAGAAACTGTAATGCTCAGTACATAGTAGGCACTACATTTTGTTTAAACACTCTAATTGTTAGTACATAGTAATGAATATATTTTGATTAAAAGGTTATCGGACTCTTACATTGATAGGAAGAAAACTATGTAATTTAGATTGTATCAATTAGTAAGGCTTTCCTGGTGAGAAAGAAGTAGTCGTGTATTTTATTTAAACTTGATAGGTCCCAATTGAAAAGGGTAATTTATATGTTAAATGTAAAACTAAATCCCTAAGGTAGTGTTAAAAGAAGGTAGTACGGTGAATAATGGGAACTATATGGAAGTATATGATTGTTGGCCGACAGATATCTTCATTTGAGTAATATTGAAAATGTTGAAAGTTAAAAAATATAAATAGAATAGCGTATTGATGTTGAAAGGAAAAAAAGTTAAATAGAATAGCGTATTGAGTAAGGAATCAGAAGTTTGGGTCCCAGTCAAATGACACCGTAGGAAAAAAAGATATATAAAATGAGGAAGGGTGAAATCTTGGAAATCGGAATACGTTGAACGAAAAGGGATTTGTGGTCATCGTTTCATACTTGCCAGGATCGACGTATCAGACTGACGGTGATAGACCACAGCAGACGTTGGAACCGGTTTTGGGTTTCTCCCCGTTGATCAGGATCTCGGTGTGGAGGACTGGTTTTGGCATAGGGTGGGCGTTTGATCGGGTGTGTGCGAGCCGACCGAGACTAAAGCTTCCTTTTCGGAAAAAAGAAGTTTCGGGCACTAACGACAGCCGACTTACTTTTGAGTTTGAAAAAAATCAAATAAATTCAATTATTGTCGTCTGGATGTTGTTGTTGGGGTTCAGATCTAAAAATTGTATCCTGTTTACTGTGAGATATACATATATGTTCATGTGAGATATACATTAGGGTTTGGGATACCTATTATTGTCAGTGTTTTGAGTTACCAGGATAGGGATATCGCGGGGTTTAATGGTGTTTTTATGGTAGATAATATGTTTTCAACTCAATGTAAATTACTCTATCATTCCTGACTTGTGTTGCTTTATATGTCTGCGGTAGATTAGAATGGAGAAAAATGACTTCCTTGCGTTGATGAAGAGGAACTCTGTAAGTTTTGGAAGCCGTTGGAACCAATTTATTGGCCTCTGTTATGTTCTACTACGTCTGTTTTACCCTGGTTAATTTTGATTAAAACGTGTATCATTCCAGGCTTTCGTTCAAGTGCCGGATTTATTCTACGAGACATATAAAGACACTTTACCGAAGAAGGTAACTATTGTAGACAACATTGGGAACAAGATCGATGGAGAGATTCGGAAAATCAGTAGTCAGCAAGTCTTTATAGAGACTGCTGTGAGAGACATTTTTCAGAAATATACGTATAGGCACTTTGCTATAGTGCGCTTTACTTATAAATCTATGGGAAGGTTTAGGATGTTTGTCCCACCAAATACCAACTACTTTCGTGACCATGCACCTATCAGTGGTCTGCTGCCATACAACTATCATGGCCCTGATATGTCTGAAAAATTTGATTCTATTGGTATGTATAAGTACAAAGCAAGCGTCAAAAACAATAGGTGTACAAGATACTCCCTGAAAAAAGTAGTTGAAGAAGAAAATGAGGTACTGAGGAAACTGGATGAAGTCAGGGACAAAAGAGAAAGAAAAGAGGCTGAAAGATTAGGTGATTCCAGTGACAGTGATACTGATGAGAGTGACGATGAGGAAGATAAATTGTATCAACAGTTGTTGAAGTTTTAGAAAATGAAGTTGTCTTTCTAGGAACATTTTGAAATTGAATGGCTTACCCTTTGCTGATGACAGATGAAAAGGGTGACTGGAATGTCAAATGGGTTCAAAGGAGGTGGTTGATGGTTATAAGGGTGAATTGGATATTGTCGGTTAAGCTAATATTTTTTTTTAGGTAAGGACCAATAGGAGCTTAAGTCAAATTAATGTAGTAAGTTTGGGTTGGTTATTAAAAATGTTATTGTACTTATAAGAAACCATCATCTAATGTTTAACTTGTTTACCTTAATGTTGGAATCGAGTTTATGTTATCACTTTAGGTTTGCAAATGTAGAACTCAAGTTATCGAATGAATGGTGTGTGAATTCTAAAAAAATAGGGTATATGTTAGTGGTATTGGAAAGTTTATAATAATTGGATGACAAAATAATATTGCTACTCCCAATTTCGATTCTGCATATTGAAGGGTTGAACCAGTAGATGGGTTTAGAAAGGAATGGATAGACAGTCCCAATTATAATGGGAACTAATAATATGAAGTAGTGGGGGATACGTAGCTATAGCTTGGGTTATCGAAAATGAAGATCAGATGACAAGTGTTGATACTTGTGTTTCAATATTGACTTTTTTTCATGTCTTTAACTTGTAGTCATGGAAGTTTTCCAATGCTTACCTAGTTGGACTTATGTTATTCTTATGTTGCTCAAGGAAAGTCATTTGTTTATTTCTTCGGTTTTTAAAATCAGACATTGTTGTGTTGTGAGTGACAGGTTGGAACATTGAAAAATCTGTTTGTTTATTTAGAACTATCAAATGGTATTCACACTGCATAATAAAGAACTACTGGGCAACCCATCAGGCTTGATTGTCTAAATCAAAAATGGTCCCGGGAATATGTAATTTAGTATTCGATACCCAATTAAAAGGGAATGTACGGACCCCGAGCACTTCCAGGGTAGTAGCAATACAACTAAATGGATTCCAATATGGGTGGCGTTGGTGGGATTCTGGAGTGGTTGGTTGGTGTGTCGTTCGTTTAAATGCAGAACCAAATAATTAATTTTTCAATGTTAGTGAGTAAGTTGTTGGTATTAGCTAAATATTCTGTTGCCAGTATTCAGAAGATATTACTATGACATTAACAAGTACGACAAAGGGGAGTGCTGATATTACTATGAATCTTTTCATATTATAATTCCAGTCAAGTTAAAGATTGTTGAATATTTCAGGATATACTACATTATTCGTCACACAAACTGGGTGGGAGTTCTCATCTAAAACTAATACATGCAATCCATGTTTGGATGTTACTCTTGAAAATGCAACATATAATTGTCCATGTGAGAATGAGGGGGTAGGTAAGTATAAACCAACAACATTTAGAGATTGTCCTTGGCTTTTGTTGATAGTCATAGCAAATAACAATGCTAAGGGGAATTGCCTACGTTGGAATTTGAACGGAATGCGAACATCAGAGGGAGTCAAGGAAAGGCGAGGAATATAAACCTTGTTACCGACATGGTTACCTGAAATAACTTGAGTTTCGATAACATACTTTCCAAGCCTTGTTACAATCATTCGAGTACCATTGCATAAACCAGCATTTTGGTGTATGTTCCTTAAGAGCATTACTGGTACTCCAACCTTGAGTTGCAACACATGATTTGGCAACCCAGGGGAAGTTATTGAGTTTAGATATTCAGTGGAGTGTACATTGTCGACTTGGTCATTATGATGAAGGTCGGAATGAGGTGTATCATGGCTGTAATAAATTTTTTCACAAGTTGTAAGCTGCGCAGCCATATATTCATTAATCTTGTCAACAATATCATTTTTTGGTGCCAAAATGGCTCGACTTTGGAAATATTCTGGATTGTTATGTTGACTGTGAAAATCGGGGTAGGTAGAAAGGACAATATCATGTACAGGTTCAGAAGTAACCTTCAATAACAACTCATCTGGTACTTCAACCTGACTAACTTCATCATCAATTTGTCCAACGGTACCATCACCCAATTTTAAGATCCATTCAGCAAAATTTCGCCTTTCGTGGAGAAGATCATTGTTAGAGTTTGTGGCCAACCTCATATTCTTTGTCAATGTCAGTAACTTGCAATGATTCCATAGGTAAGAGGAATTTATGGTTGCGTTTACAATTTGTTGCCTTGTACCTTTTGGGATTACTGGTAGGATCTGGCGAAAGTCACCACCGAGAACAACCACTTTTCCACCAAATGGAAGATGTTCATTTCCTCTCCTTGTATGCCTTAGTATGTCTCTTAAAGTCCTGTCAACAGATTCAAAACAATGCTTGTGCATCATCGGTGCTTCATCCCAAATTATTAACTTGGTCTTCTCAATGAGTTGAGCCAAATGACTACCAATGGCTATGTTGCATGTAGAATCCTCATTAACAACTATTGGGATACAAAATATGGAATGAGCAGTTCTACCGCCGGGTATAAGTAAAGCTGCTACCCCACTCGATGCAACAGTTAAAACAACTTCCCCCCTTGAACGATACCCTGCAGCGAGGGCCCTCCATACAAATGTTTTCCCAGCACCACCAAATGCATTTAGAAAAAATAATCCACCAGAGTCACCACTAACTGCTTCTACAATTGTATCATAAACCACACGTTGCTCGCCAGTCATTGTAGACAATAGTTGAATATGTTCTTCAGTAAGTCCAACTCTATCGTAGTTCAATTCATCACTTAGAAGCCTATTGTCTTGATGGGATTCGATGTTATGGTCTGGGATAGGCATGGAAGGAAAATCTAAAAGTCTTTTGTTGTGAGCTTGTAACAAATTCTCAATCTCCAAGAGTAAGTAGCTTCGTAGTTGATTTGCTGTTAAAGTTAGATCTGATAACAAAACCAAAAATGTAATAATATATTACAGATTAGTTAATATATTTAATTTATGTAATCGGTGAATCTGTATATATATACATATATATACATGTATATTTATATATATATATATATATATATATATATATATATATTTTAGCGTTGGGTAATAATCTTTAAGAGTATGGATAGAGATATCTATAAATAAAGGAAAAAATATTTATGACAACCATTAATATTTACCTGGAGTTCTGAAGATGCGTCTTTGTTTGTGAATGATATCGTCACTGAGATAAACCAGTGTTTGCTCAAAAACAAACTCAGGCCGACTCATAGCATTGGCTACTAATAAAGTTGAAAAAAGGTCCCTAAGATAGTGACAGGAACCCCGGCGGGCAGCTTCTTTTATTGCATCAACATACTCCTTGTCATCATCTCGGAGACCCATTGCATAGCAAGCATCTCTGAAAGTTGGTTCAACATTGTCATCAACTGTGCGAAGGTCTTCGTAGGATGTGGGCCCTCTGATGTAATTAAGCAACGTTCGCATGTAAAATATTTCACCGGTGCCTGGAGGAACAAAATGCATACGACCAATATTAAAACCTTTTTTCCTAGGACACCATTTTCGATCTTTGGGATTCCATACAAACTTTGTCAGAAATTCGGAATATGTTAACTCCCTTGCAGCTTGATAAACCTTGTTTGCCTCAAACCATGCTAGGAATTTAGTCCAGTTTGAACTGTGTCGGTCAAGTACATCATTGATAGACCGCCTTCTATCAAATAGAAGATATTGTTCTCCAGGTAGATGGAACATAAGCCTCTCAACAGATGGCACCCTGTGGTGGATATCAAAACTAAATATTCTCCAGACAGCCTCACATGCTGATAGATAACGACAATCATAGTATTGCTTAATTTCATCAATTGTACCAGAGTGACCTAAAACATTCCCTTCAGAATAAAACGTTGCAGTCACACGATCATGTCCTTTGTTCACATACTTAAATAAGTATTTTATTGACCGTGATTGGTTGCACCATTCAACATTAATGTGTGCATTGAATTTCAACAACAAGTTCTTGTTGTATGGCACTACATATCTGTAAGGAGTAAAAATATATATTTAATTAAAAATGATTAACATGAAAATGTAATAAAAAGTAGAAATAATATAAATAAGTATGTAGTGAAAGAAATGTTAAATGGGACAAACCGGTTGTCTAAAATTGCTTCTCCCTTTTGAACCACTAAGCCATTGTCGGTCCTTTTGTAGATTGGGTAGCCATCCGGGTCAATAGTAGTGGTGTTGACAAATTTTTTAGGGAAATATTTAGAGCATTTCCCTCTAAGCATACATGGTGATGATGCCCTTTGTTCACCACACGGCCCATGCACCATAAAGTTAGAAACAATTTTGTACAATTCAGGCTCAGTATCTTCATTTGGTATCTCAGCTGTGATTATACGGTCGATGTCGGAGGGTTGCAAAATACGGTGACTGGAAGCCAAAAAAACAAGAATATGCGCATGTGGAAGACCACGCTTCTGAAACTCAATTGTATATATGACTGGAAACACAAAATTTAGAATGAGGTGACTATATTAGATATGGAGGACAGGAATAATTCTAAAGAAAAATGAGTACAACATAAGACAATGAGTTTGAATCATTATACCTGCCCTTGTTTTTCCAAAGATGTCTCCTTTCTTGATATCTCGAATCAAGTTATCTAATTTAATTTTGAAAATTCGTGAAACCAAATCTGGTCTATCTTCTGCTTTTAGATTCAATGTTTCCAAGTAAGTTGTTAACTCCGTCCATTTGGGGTTGCAAGTAAAAGTGATAAATAAATCTGGGTAGCCTGTCCACCTACAAATTGCCATTGCATCTTGATAGTTTTGCTGCATATAACGGGACCCGCCTGTAAAGGTAGATGGTAGCACAATTCGTTTACCAACCATGGATGGATTACGATCCCCTCTTAATAAAGCATCGGACAACCCTTTGTACATATCAGCTCGAATTTCCGTTTGATGACTCCTTACCCATTGTAATCTCTGAGCTTCAATCATACTATATCCATCAACCAGAGATTGTTGGAATAATCTCCTTCCATTTAAAATTAGGGATTGTTCATTTGGTCGTTGTTGTATTCGATATGCGAACCACTCACGTAAAGTTAAATTTGAACGTTGAATCGTAGGTGCAGTTGTGTCATTATTGTATTGAATATCTTTAGACCAGCCATCCTCACCCCTTGGGAAAAGCAAAGGGTATTGCAAAGGAAGATAAGCTGCGCTTAAAGTTGAAATACGTTGCAAAGAACCAAATTGTAACTCAACGATGACATCCCTATCATGATGTGCAGAATCGAAGTCACCAACAATAAGGGCAGCTACCTCAGATGCTGATGGAAGGTTATATGTTCTAGAATCTTTCCCTCGCTTACCTAAGATCCGAAGTTTTATGTTTTGTTCACCACCTGAATGAAGGAGATGACGAACAAATCTATACATCTTAACAAACGGATTGCAAGTATCAAGTACGTGACGCAAAAGTTTGACGATATCTGACTGAAGACATGTAGCATCATCTCGCATCCTATACATGGTTGTAGATATAATTTGTGATGAATCATAGTTTCAAGGAAATAAAAACATAAAATGGGTTGGAAAAATGTATAGAGTGAGTGATAGTTGGATATCATCAGTAATGAAAAAACATAGCTACCTTACTACAGCCATTCGATTCTGGACTTCATTATCGGTGTCATATATATATAACTGTGCAAATTTAGGCATATCTCCTTGAAGTGGCAGTAAGCTTCCAATCTGGTGATAGTTCTCGCCATTCATTTTAAATATAGGAGGAGCACCACCAATATTTATGTCTCTCTGAATTTTTCCACCCATGGATGTAAATGCAAACATATTGTTGAAAGATCGAATGTGAGATTGAAAACTCTTGCTTGTCCGATCATTAGAACAAAACATTTCATATAGGGTTTGCGGTGGTTCAATAGACAGTGGAAGTATGATACGGCCATGGGAACAACATAAATTGAATTTTGGATTTTTGGGCCGGTGGGTTTTTTGGTTGCGTTCCTCAAACCATAATATTGCACCACAATGTTGGCAATTATACGATGGGACCCCAATGTCCCAATATAGACCATTGGAAACTGTGATAATATGTATGAGATAGTTAATGATTGGTTAGGCAAAGCAATCTAAAAATCGAAATAGTGTTGCCTTGAAAAAACTTTCTAAAGAAAAATTGGTGTGACATAGTTTCTTAATTATTTCACTTTTATGAAGAGAAATAGATAACATACCTTTTAATGGGGTACGAGAATTGGGTAGGGCTTGAACAGGGTTTCCTGTGGTATGGAAACAAAGCGCGGTTGCATGGTCTAAGTTATTCACTGCAAGTTGAAGACCGAATTAAAAAAAAAATTCCTGGGTTACTGTATCTTGTTCAAGACCAGATTGGCTTGTACGAAACATTTGAACTATGAATTGTAAAAAATTCACCACACAAACCTGGGACCGATGAACATTCAGGTAGATTAGAGGGTATACACGATCCAACATTTGGTTGTTGCAATTCTATGGAGGTAGGTGAGACTGCATGGCAAGTGGTTACTCCTCTTTCTGTACAACGTGTTCGAGGAGATGGATCAACTGTATTGAAAGGTGATTTCCTCTTCAAGAAGTGTCTTCCTCTAGGCAGCTGTTGTATTTCTGGTGGGACATTATACAAGGGGTGACGAATTGAACAAATTTAGTGATGGTCTTTTGAATCAATAGAATTGTTTTGAGAATCATTGAAATGACAATAGTGTTGGTAAAAATAAACAAAAATTTGAAAACAGGATTGGCTGAAGCTTACGATTCTGACTTGGCTGATGAATGCTGGGGCGGTTAACAACATGTTGTTGAGAGCGTATAGGAAAAGGTGTAATGGGTGACGTGGGGTTGACACTAACTATATACAGATAAAAAAATGAATTAGTATAAACAAGTTGGGAAAGGAAAATATATATGAAAACCTTGATATGAGTGAAATGTTCACCATTGGTAATATCACTGAGGGGTGATATACTCCCGTTGCCTTGTTGTTGGGTTGTAAAACCAACATACTCGAAATGCAAATGTTTGGGAGTCGAGGCTGAAACCAACGTAAGGACTGTTATAAAAGGTTTGATGTGCGAAGGAACATACAAAGATGTAAAGATTAAATAAATACAATAATAAATATTCCATGTCAATATAAAGTACTTAACATATCTTTTATACCATCAACAACACCAGAATGAGGTGTATTTAATGGAGGGGTATGTAGAACGTCCATTAGGGGCCCTCCGACCGTAGATTCATACATGGCAACTGACGATTGAGTAGGTAAGGAATGTTAGAATGTAATAGATGCCGATGAATAAAAAGGCATATGACTGATTGGAAACAAGTAAGGGATGATACCGTCATGGAAGAATCCCTGGGTTAGAGCAGGATTCGAATGAAGACGTTGGATGTCATATTTTGTTTCGTTGGCTATATTTGTCTTTCCGATGGGAAGCTTAGTTGGAGGAACAAATTTATATCCTACACTGTGCTGAGAATCCGAGTTCGTCATTATAAAAGGAAGAGAATGACAAAACGTTGAAACGATGTATATAATAAAGAGGTTAATAAGAACGTGGGGGTCAATATGTGTGCCACACAAAGAAATAAAGAAATATAACAAAGTTTACTATGTTTAGAATTACAGTACATGACTTTCAATGGATATAGTTATATATAGGCAAAATATTTTACAATGGGTACAGCTGGAGAGAATTCGATCGCTTGTAGGACCACAAAGCTTTAATGATACCATTGAAAGATTTGTATAATGGATGGTTTTTGTTGTATGGTTTGTTGGACAACAAACCTATTGATATCAATGTTAATTGTGCCTGGGTGGGTCCCCTGGTTGAGGTAGAGACGTGTAGTACAACTTTGCCTTAAAAACAGTGATACGTAGGAAATGTCAATATATCCCTTTGACATTAAATGTAGGGTATACTGGTCTTGAAGTTTTTGATCCTCTCTAGAGAGGGACATGTATAAAGACAGGTATTTTGTTTTAGAAACCAATGAAATTGACATTGTGTTTAGTGCTCTTCAAGTTTGTGATCCTCTCTAGAGAGGGACATGTATAAACACAGGTAATTTGTTTTACAAAAAAATGAAATTGTCATTATGTTTAGTATTAGGAAGAGATAAGAATTAGTTGTTAGTAACACGTAATGACAAATAAATGTATGCCTTATTAAAATTTGTTGGGCATTGTTAAGTTGTATTTGGAATAAAATTATATTCTGGGGATTAAAAAAACTATTTCCCTTAGGTTATTGTATGAAATGGGAACCTATGCTTTCTTGAATTCTATAAGACACACGTAAATAGTGAATGGAGGTCTGGTCGTTGATTGGTTTGGGAAATTTTTCATACCATTCCCTCTAATGCGATCCCAGGGTTAGTGATGGGCACTAATAACATATCGTTAATAACGGGGGTAGGTGCTTGCAATCAAAATTGACATGAAATAAATAGTAATCGTGTAGAAAAATAACTTGATATGATTAGATAGAGTACATATTACAACTGTGGTCGTTAGTTGAATGAAATAAAAGGAAACGTAAATGAGTTGGAGGCATTTAAATAGAAATTTGATAAAAGGGTTTCAATCAGCCGACCACAGCAACGAAGTCTAATGGGATTACTCTTAATCGTCTTTCTTGTCAGTTTTTTTGGGCAGCTTGGTAACTGATTCGGGGCTAAAATCCATGTTGCTAAAATCAAGTGAATGTAGTGCAGACACACCTCGCTTGCAGGATTTATTGCTCTGAGGAGTAATGTCTGAGTCCATAACATCCGAATGTGGTTTGGTGGGGGTATCATTATCAAGTATGATCTGAAATATTTAACAACATCACGTCATAATTTAAAGTAGTAGACTTGTATTGATTATTCATTTACAAAAATGGTAAGTCCAATTTATGATAATATGTCCAGTAATGAAACTAACCACAGTATTATCCTCCTCAAGCTTAGCCAAATCATTTTGAAGCTCAGAATCATTATCTTCATGGGACTTCTAACATTCAAAAAAGACATCAGTTATTGGCATGGATTATATATCCAACCATACAGTGCTAAGGAAGTTAGATAAAACTTGAAAAGGGGCAGTTACGTTTACAATATTTTTGTGGAGAAAGTCCTTGATAATAGATTCTTCAGCTATAAATTTCTTAGCAGTGAAAGTTTGCCATTCACGCTTGATGTTGATGTCGGCAACTTGAACCTTGAATATGAAAGGCTTACCAAAGAAGGTGTCGAATTCTTGCGGAATATCTCCATTGTTGGGGCGCTGTTGATAAACGACCCACGTTCATGTTAAGGGTGTTGGGATTCAAATAAAATGCAAAATGGTACATGACGGGCACGGTAAACGTATCAAACCTGGCCAGTGCCACGAAGAAGGTCCTCCGCCGACTTTCCAACAAACGTGGCGACCAACGCGTTGAAAAGGGTGAAGGTCGTCGATCCTGTGGTATCTATCACTTGAAGGTGCAGCTTGAACCTAAACAAAATTAAATTTATGAGAGTTAGAAATTGGTAAACTTCTGTAATAATTAAGGTTGGTTTACAAAATGAATAAATTAAATGCAAAAAATATCTGGTTAACCTTGGGGACGCAGTAACATTGGCACCACAGTTTTCACAATACAAATGGTTGTCAATGTTTGTTACAACCTTAAGACATTTGTTACAAGAATTGTATGACCATCCCTTTTCTGTGTTGATGTCTACAACAGTTACTGTAACACCCCATTTTCTATCCGGTATTTAAATAAAAATTATCGGAGTTCAAAAAATTTATTTTTCAACTAATCCAAACGGGATGCCACATTTCTTCGAATAAACATCAACAACATAATAAAATTCCTTTTGTAATTCAAAGAAAATACGTAACACGTAACAGTGGAATGGGATTCCCAAAAACACATTATTCAGTCCACATGACAGAAATCACATCGTCTCGCAGCGGAATAAAAATAAAACTCAGCACACAAAATATAGCCTCAACATAAAAATCTCAAATAAAAATGTTTAACATCTCAAATAAATAAACAAAGGAAAACTAGCGCCCATCCCCTGAGTGTTACGTATCAGAGCACTAGACCGACGCAGGAATGAAGAATAACAGCCTTCACTCATGGTTACCTGTAGTAATAAACAACGAAGGGGTGAGTCTAAACCGCATAATAAGGCTTATAATAAGCGGTATGCTAGAGTACAAGGACTACACCAATCACAGCAATACATTTATATTTTATACATATACAGCAACGTTTCCCACTGATAAACACACATCAACATCCGCAATCTATAATTGTCACACAGTCACATTGTACACCAAACAAAGTAATTATCAATGATGAGCATGTGTGTATGCAGTGCAGAATGCATGTGGTACCATTATCACTTCTCATTAGCCAATTGGGCACGTCGCGACCGCAGCCGAAAAATAACGTCAAGACCGCAGCCTAAAAATGCATCGTCAAGACCGCAGCTTAATGTATGCATGTGACTCCATGAGAAAATAGCAAACTTAATTTTTCACGATCACAAGTCACACACATCATCATTATAAATCACAACGTCAAGACCGCAGCCTAAAATCATCACCAGCATTTTTGGTCCGTAGACCCACCATCACTTTACCACACCACTATCAAAATACAAATGTCCAGAAACTTTCAGCCAAATTAATTATTTTTCACATTACAGTAGCACACACACAGATAGAGGGCTGAACGAGCTTCGAAACACACTTTGAAGCACTTAAAACGGACACCCGAGTCAAAAGATATGTCAAAAACAAATTTGGGACAAAACTGAGACACGTGCTGAAAATGGCTCCCAAGGGCTGGGCGCCTAGCAGGGAACAACAACACACAAAAACTGACGCAGGGGGATCCTGGCGCCCACAGAAAACTGGCGCAGGGCGCCTAGCGCCCAGACACAGAAACTGGCGCAGGGCGCTTAGCGCCCAGACACAGGAACTGGCGCAGGGCGCCTAGACACAGAATTGGCAACACAGCGCACATAAGCAACACCCACCGAGACAACTCCAAAATGACACGTGCAAAAATAAAACCACTCGAGCCAAAATGTTTAAAATTGAATTTGGGCAGGCAAATACAAAAGATGGCACGGTAAAATATGCCCAGAATTTGAAATTGCACACAACACACCCCATATACGCACACAAGCAACACCCAGTGAGACAACTTCAGAATGACATGTGCAAAACTAAAACCACTCAAGCCAAAATGTTTAAAATTGAATTTGGGCAGGCAAATACAAAAGATGGCACGGTAAAATATGCCCAGAATTTGAAATTGTACACAACACACCCCATATACGCACACAAGCAACACCCAGTGAGACAACTTCAGAATGACATGTGCAAAACTAAAACCACTCGAGCCAAAATGTTTAAAATTGAATTTGGGCAGGCAAATACTAAAGATGGCACGGTAAAATATGCCCAGAATTTGAAATTGCACACAACACACCCCATATACGCACACAAGCAACACCCAGTGAGACAACTTCAAAATATACAGTCTAATAACCAAAATTCAACCATAACAACATCCCAACAACATGATTATTCAGAAATATAACTCGGGAACACAAACCGGGCAGCCCAATTTAGGCACCCTTGGCGCCCAGGCACAGGGATCCTGCGCCCCAGGCGCCACTGCACCAAGGCAGCAACACTGAAACACAGCAGAAAGGCAACAGGCTAGACAGCACTGGGCGCCATGGGCGCCACTGGCAGCAACACACGCAACACAGAAAATTTCACAAGGCGCCATGGGCGCCAGCAACAACCAAAACGCAATCACCCTTACCTGGGCGCCTAGGGCGCCGCATCCTGCACAACAACCAACCGAAAATCATGACATGGGCGCCTAGGGCGCCATGTCCAGCAACATCAATAGCGATTCAAACATGAATTTCAACAACATCAAAGCAACACAATAGCTATTCAAACATGAATTTCAACAAAAATCAAATTCAACAATTGGATTATGAGACAAGTGGTATAAACCCTAAACCCTCACATATAACCCATTCTAAACCCTATTATAAGGTAAGACCCACCCTTACCTTGATTTCACCGAAGACGAAGTCCTTCCTACGGAGTCACCAACAAAACCACAGCAACAGCTCTTCTTTTCCTCTTCTCTTTGTGCGAATTCCCTTCTTCTTTTTCTCCTTCTCTCTTCGCGACCTCTCTTCTCTTTTCTCCTTTCTTTTACGTTTTTCTTTCTTTTCCTCTCTTTTGCTCAAGTGATGCGAATGCATCACACCCCCAAGCGCTTAGGATCCTTAGCTAACGGGCTTGGGCTTCTTCTTGGGCCAAATTTGCCATTACAAAATTATTTATACCACTCCCTTCCATTATAAAAATAAAATAACATATTAATAATTTTTAATATATTAATAAATATGCAACACTTAAATAATTTAATCAAATAATTAATTAAATTATTTTGGGTGTTACAACTCTCCCCCACTTAGGAAATTTCGTCCTCGAAATTCTTACCTGATTCAAACAATTCTGGATAAGAGTCCCGCATCTTACTCTCCAGCTCCCAAGTCATACTTTCACCAGCAGCTCCTAACCAAACCACTTTCACCAAAGAAATCTCCTTCCCTCTCAGAACCTTCACTTCTCTATCTTCAATCCGCACAGGCATAGTCTCCACAGTGAGATTATCCCGCACCTCCACTTCATCCATCTGAATCACATGAGACGGATCTGGAACATACTTTCGAAGTTGTGACACGTGAAACACGTCATGCAAATTCGAAAGATTAGGCAGTAAAGCCACCCTATAGGCAACACTTCCAACCCTCTCCGTAATCTGATACGGACCAATGAAACGGGGAGTTAACTTCTTTGATTTCAAGGCACGCCCAACACCAGTCACCGGAGTGACTCTCAAAAATACATGATCACCGGCCTGAAACTCTAAGTCCTTCCTTCTCTTATCATGATAGCTCTTTTGTCGACTCTGCGACGCTTTCATCTTCTCACGGATTAATTTTACCTTCTCAGTTGTCTCTCGCACAATCTCAGGCCCAAGCACCGCACTTTCTCCCGATTCATACCAACACAGAGGTGTCCTACACCTCCGACCATACAGCGCCTCAAATGGTGCCATCCCAATACTAGAATGATGACTATTATTATAGGTGAACTCAATCAATGGAAGATGAGAATCCCACGAACCTCCTTGCTCAAGAACACATGCCCTCAACAAGTCCTCTAACGACTGAATAGTCCTCTCCGTCTGACCATCTGTCTGCGGATGATATGCGGAGCTCAACCTCAACTTAGAACCCAAAGCTTCTTGCAAACTTTTCCAAAATTCAGAAGTGAATCTTGGATCTCTATCAGATACAATACTAAGTGGAACGCCATGCAACTTCACAATTGTCTTGATGTAGATCTCTGCCAACTTTGGAACTGGATAAGTGATATTAATTGGTAAGAAGTGAGCAGACTTCGTCAACCTATCCACAACTACCCATATAGCATCAAACCCCCTCACGGTATTTGGCATGCCAGTCACAAAATCCATGGAAATGCTATCCTATTTCCATTCCGGAACTTCTAATGGTTGCATCAACCCCGCAGGCTTCTGATGCTCAATCTTTGACTTCTGATAAGTCAAACAGGCATACACAAACTGTGCCACATCCTTCTTCATACCAGGCCACCAGAACAACTTCTTCAAATCTTGGTACATTTTCGTAGCCCCTGGATGAATACTCAACTTGCTCCTATGGCTCTCCTCAAGAATCATTCTCTTCATCTCAGCATCAGCAGGAATACAGATCCTATCCCTGAATCTCAATACACCTTGGGAATCTAACTTGAAATCCCCATTTACATCTTGATCATTCGCAACTAACAAGTCCACCAACTTTACATCTGACTTTTGGGCTTCTCGAATACTAACCAAAAATTCATTGCCAATCTTCAGCATTCCCAATCTGACACTCTGCGGTGTCACTTCACAAACCAGACTCATATCCCGCAACTGCTCAATCAACTCTAACTCTTTAACCATCATAGCCGACATATGCAAGGTCTTCCGACTTAAAGCATCAGCCACGACATTGGCTTTGCCGGGGTGATAGTTCAAGCCGAAATCATAGTCCTTCAGCAATTCTAACCAACGTCTCTGTCTCATATTTAGCTCCTTCTGATCAAACAAGTATTTCAAGCTCTTATGGTCACTAAACACTTCAAATCTAGTACCATACAAATAGTGCCTCCAAATCTTCAGCACAAACACAATCGCAGCCAGCTCCAAATCATGAGTAGGGTAGTTCTTCTCATGGGTCCTCAACTGCCTAGACGCATAAGCTACTACCTTACCTTCTTGCATCAGCACACCTCCCAAACCCATCTTGGAAGCATCACAATACACTACAAACGGTTGATCCGGAACAGGCAAAGTCAAAACGGGCGACGTTGTCAACCTCTTCTTCAACTCATTGAAGCTCTCCTCACATCGAGCATCCCACACAAAAGCTTTTCCCTTACACGTCAATTGAGTCAACGGAAGGGCCAACTTCGAGAAACCTTCAATAAACCTCCTGTAATAACCAGCTAACCCCAAGAAGCTTCTAATCTCAGTAACTGACTTCGGGCTCTCCCATTGCAACACAGCATCAACCTTGGCTGGATCTACAGCTATACCATTACCAGAGATAATATGACCAAGGAAACCTACTTCATTCAGCCAGAACTCACACTTAGACAACTTCGCATACAACTTCTTTTCTTTCAACACTTCTAGCACTAACCTCAAATGTTCTGCGTGATCCTCTTCTGTCTTAGAATACACCAGAATGTCGTCAATAAACACAACTACAAACCGATCCATGTAACTATGGAAGGTGCGGTTCATGTACTCCATAAATACTCCCGGCGCATTGGTAACACCAAACGGCATCACAGAATACTCATAGTGCCCATATCTAGTTCTGAATGCTGTCTTCTGAATGTCTTCATCCTTTACCTTGATCTGGTGATAACCCGACCTCAAATCGATTTTGCTAAACACTTTAGCACCCACCAATTGGTCCATCAAATCATCAATTCTCGGGAGCGGATACCTGTTCTTTATTGTCACCTTGTTCAATTGTCTATAATCGACACAAAGTCTCATACTCCCATCCTTCTTTTTCACCAACAGCACCGGAGCTCTCCATGGTGACACACTTGGCCTTACAAATTTCTTCTCAAGCAGATCTTCTAGTTGCTTTTTCAATTCAGACAACTCTGAGGCTGACATCCGGTACGGTGCCATAGACACAGGCCTAGTACCAGGTATGAGATCAATAGCAAACTCAACCTCCCTCTCTGGCGGAACACTCGGGATTTCATCAGGGAACACTTCCGGAAACTCACACACTACCTGAAACCCTTCGATGATAGCCTGATTCTCAGCAGACAATGACGCCATCAAAGCAAACAGATGAACTCCCTCCTTCATTACCTTATGCAATTGACCAGCAGGCAACAGAACGGATTCTTCTTCTTCGGGAGGAAGGAAACTCACAGATTTACGAAAACAATTAATATGCACATGGTTAACTACTAACCAGTCCATACCAAGGATGACATCCAACCCTCCCAACGGCAAACAAATAAGGTCAACAAGGAAATCTCTGCCGAAGATAGACAGAGGGAACTTAGCACACACAAGAGAGGTAGTTACTGAACCCTTAGCTGGAGTATCAATAACCATCTCCCTCATCATAGAAGACACAGCAAGGCCCAGTTTCTTAACACATAAAGCAGCAATAAATGAATGCGTAGCACCGGTATCAACAATAGCAATCAAAGGAATACCATTAATAAAACATTTACCTCTAATCTCATTGGCATCCTCTGACCCTGCGAGAGCAAACACTTTTCCACTGAACTTCTCTTTCTTCGGCTTAGTACACTTGGTACTAATATGACCTACTTCACCACAGTTGTAACAAGTCACATCCTTGCGTTCACAATCAGACGCCATATGCCCCTCTTTGCCACAACGGAAACATACTCTCGTCCCCACCTTGCAATCGAAACTCTTGTGACCAGGCTTTCCACACTTATAACATACAATATTAGCGGGAGCATCTCCCCCACTTGGCTTCTTACTATCAGCATACCTCTGCTTACCCTTACCAGCAGGAACCTCATATGGCTTACCCCGGTTCTGAAATTTACCCCTCTGATCTCTCATGACCTTGGAGTGAGCATTACTATCCTCTTCGAATATCCTGCAACTGTCGATCAAATCAGCGAATACCCGAATCTTCTGGTACCCTATAGCTTTCTTTATATCAGCCCTCAGTCCATTCTCAAACTTAATACATTTTGAGAATTCAGAATCAGCATCAGCATAATGGGGATAAAACTTAGCCAATTCAGTGAACTTGGCAGCATACTCTGTCACCGACATGTTTCCTTGCTTCAGCTCAAGGAATTCTATCTCTTTCTTTCCCCTCACATCCTCTGGAAAATACTTCCGTAAGAACTCTCTACGGAAAACAGCCCAAGTTATCTCCTCATTAGCAGTCTCTAACCTCTGCCTAACTTCCAACCACCAATCATCAGCTTCTTCTGCCAGCGTATGGGTGCCATACCTGACCTTCTGCGCATCATTACAATCCATGACACGAAATATGTAACACCCCGAAATTAATTAAATAGTTATTTAGTATTTAGTTAATTTAATTAAATAGGAGTTGGTGATAGAAATAATAATAATAATAATAATGATAATATTGGGTGGTTTTTAATTATTTAGAGGGTGGTGATATTTAGTTATTTAAATGGGCTTAAGTGGATGGAGGCCCGTGATCCAGGCCCATGATCCAACCTAGGCGCATGTGACTAGGGGTTTAGTGAGTGGCGCCTCACTTGTGGAAATTAGAAGCAAATCGTGAGTTGAGAGAAGAAAAGAGAAAAAACGCGAAGGAGAGAAGAAAGAGAGAGGGAAATCGGCGCAAGGAGAAGGAGAGAGGAAGAAGAGGGGCGCGAATTCCAAGGGAGGAAAGAGGAGCTCAGTTGCGGTGGTTACTCGGTGTGCACGTGGAGGAGTCTCCGTCTTCGGTGAAACTAAGGTAAGGGTGGGTCTTGCCTTATAATAGGGAACATAATGGGATGTATGTAGGGGTTAGGTCCTATGTCCTGTTTATATTGATTTCTATGTTGTTTATGATATATGAATATGTTGTTGTTATTGTTGTTGCTCATTGTGATGATATGCGAATTGTTGCTTTGTAAGATGAATTTCGAATTGCGTACTAAGTGCTCGAATAAATGTATAAATGATAATGTTGGGCTTAATTAATTGAGTTTGGAGTAATTTTGTGGTGTTTGAAATAGTTGATGATGATTGAGCACTTGGTACTCATGTGTTGTTGTTGATGAATTGAGGTTTTGGGTGTTATAGGCGCATAAGGCGCCATTGTGGTATTTTTTATTGTTGCTGGAAATTGTTGTCTAGGTGCGGAATTAGGCGCCCTTGAGTGGGGTGCCCCGCGCTAAGTATTGATGTTGTCGGAATTTTGGTCATGGAAATAGGCGCCCTTGTGTTAGGCGCCCCGTGCCAAATTGTTGTGTTTTGGCTAAGTGTATGTTGTGTTGTGTTGGTGTGCCATGTGCTAAGTGCATTTTATGTTATGTTGTGTGCTTTGATATTTTGATGTTTTTAATTGAGAAGAAATGATGTTTTTATTTGAGAAGAAATGATGTTTTTAATTGAGAAGAAATGATGTTTTTATTTGAGAAGAAATGATGTTTTTATTTGAGAAGAAATGATGTTTTTATTTGAGAAGAAATGATGTTTTTATTTGAGAAGAAATGATGTTTTTATTTGAGAAGAAATGATGTTTTTATTTGAGAAGAAATGATGTTTTTAATTGAGAAGAAATGATGTTTTTATTTGAGAAGAAATGATGTTTTTATTTGAGAAGAAATGATGTTTTTAATTGAGAAGAAATGATGTTTTTTATTTGAGAAGAAATGATGTTTTTATTTGAGAAGAAATGATGTTTTTAAAATTGAGAAGAAATGATGTTTGGGCTGAATTTATATGAAAACCTGGTTTTGATAGTGTGCTGGGCGCCAGGTGCCTGTGCTGGGCGCCAGGTGCCTGTGCTGGGCGCCAAGGCGCTGTGTGTGTGCTGGGCAAGTGTGGCGCGCGCCTGGGCGCTGGCGCCTGCTGTGCGTGTGTGTGTTGCACGCTGGGCGCTGGGCGCCTGTTCGCGTGCGTGTGTGTGTGGCGCGCGCCTGGCGCTGGGCGCCTGTGTTGCGCACTGGGCGTGTGCGTGTGTTGCCTGGGCGCTGGGCGCCTAAGGCGCCAGTTTCCAGCAGTGTTGCCTAATTTTTCCTAAATTTGTTTTTAACGTAACTTTTGACTCGGGTGTCCGTTTTTGGTGGTTCAAAGTGCGTTACGACGCTTATTTTATTGTCTATCTGTTTGTCCAAGCCAAACCAAAATTTAATATTTTTCCCCGGCCGTTTCTGAAAGTCCCAAGTGACTGCGTACTAGTTGTTGTTTGGATTGGAAATCGTTACTGTTCCTCTTAAATAAAATGTTGGTGTTCTTCATGAGACTAAGGTGCTGTTCCTTGTAATTTTTAATGGTGTTGTCACGGTGAAAATAATGTGCTGTGTAATATTGTGGTATGCAAATATATATATATATGGTGTATATTGTTATTGGTGAATGGGGTCTGTAATCCCCTTTTGGGTGTTGGTGAATAAACGACTGTTGGTGAATATGCTATGCCATTATTTATTTGGTTATTCTGGTGTGTGATGTATTGTCATGGTGTCGCATAATCATATGCATGATTTTGGTGAATAGGCTTCGGCCTCGGGCTTCGGCCTTATTATAAATTTTGGTGAATGCCCTCAAGGCTCATTTTTGGTGAATGGATCCACATGCATATGCCCAGTGGAGTTTTGGGTTGCATCTCATACATTAAACATACGTTTGGTGAATGTTTTGGTGATTAATTATTTTGGTGATTACTTGGTGATTATTTATTTGGTGAATATTTAGTTGGTGCTGAACTGGTGATTAAAGTGAATATTGCTGTGTCTCGATGTAGTCCTGTATCTGTATATACTACTCCTTATGTACTTTATTATGGGGTTTGAGACTCACCCCTTTTGTTGATTTTACTTTACAGGTAACCGTACTCGAAGGCTTTGACCTTCATTCCCTTGAGTTCGAGTCGCTCTGATACGTAGCACCTGGGGGGCGTCTTATTAGATAGTGATTTGTCTTGTATGACTTGTTGGATTTTAATTTAAAGTTGTAACCATATTTTTGAGTAATGGCCGCCCATGATGCCGCGTAATGTTTTTAATTTAAATTAAACAATTGACGTGTTTTTGAAGTAATTGTAGCATTCCGTTTCAAAAAAAAAATGAATAATTTGTGCACTCTGATAATTGTTATAGATGAAAGGGGTAGAAACGGGTGTTACAAAGTGGTATCAGAGCAGTTCGGTCCGTCCGGCCGGTAGTCGAGTCGTCGTGTTGAGTAACATTGAGTTTGTTACTCGTTTCTGAATTCTGTTTTCTGTTGCAGTGCTAGAATGGCCAGACGGGACGATGCTGCAATTGCTGCTGCCTTGCAGGCTATAGCCGGGGTGATGGGTAATATACCCGGTGCTGTTAATGACGGGACGCGCAATTTGGCTACATTCCAGAGAGAGAACCCACCCACCTTTAAGGGTCGGTACAACCCGGATGGAGCGTTGTCATGGCTGAAGGAGATAGAGCGGGTCTTTCGTGTCATGGAGTGTACTCCAGCTCAGAAAGTGAAGTTTGGGACTCATATGCTAGCAGAGGAAGCTGACGACTGGTGGTTGGGAATGCTGCGAAGATTGGAAAATGCTGGTGAGGAAGTGACTTGGGAGGTTTTCACAAGAGAGTTTAAGAGAAAGTACTACCCTGAGGATGTGCGAGCCAAGAAGGAAGTGGAGTTTTTAGAGCTGAAGCAGGGAGACAAGACTGTGGCTGATTATGCCGCCAAGTTTGAGGAGCTGGCCCAATTCTGTCCTTATTATGCTAATGATGCCAATTCTGAATTTTCAAAATGTGTCAAGTTCGAGAGTGGTCTACGTCCTGATATAAAGAAAGCAATTGGATATCAAGAGGTTCGGGTCTTCGCTAGATTGGTTGATAAGTGTAGGATCTATGAGGAAGACAGTTCGGCTGCTTACAAGGCTGTGAAGGAGAAGAGAAATTCTCAGTTTAGGGGGAAGCCCTATGAGGTTTCAGGTGGTAAAGGAAAGGGAGAGGAGAGTTCGGGCAGGAAGCCAAGTGGGGGAGACGCTACTGCGGGCATTGTGTGTCACAAGTGTGGAAAGCCGGGACATAAGAGTCCCGATTGCATGGCCTTCAAGTGTTTCAAGTGTGGCAAGGAAGGCCACGTAGCTGCTAAGTGCGAGAAGAGAGACGTCGTTTGCTACAACTGTGGGGAGATGGGACATATTAGTACTAAGTGTTCCAAGCCGAAGAAAGAGAAGTCTAGTGGGAGGGTGTTTGCCTTGGTGGGCACTGAGTCTTCTGAAGAATGATGATCGTTTCGGAGGTATGTGTTTCGTTAAAGTTTCCGCTAAACCTATTGTCGATACCGATGCTGCTTATTGTTTTAATACTGCTGAATGTTGTGAATGCTTAAGTCTTGTGTTGTCATCTCTGATTGGTCTTATGTTGCCTGGTGTGTTCTTTGTGTCCCTTGTCGATCTTCGACAGAGACCTTGTTGCGAGTTTTGTTGTTTGTCGTTGGGTGAATTAATTGTAAACGTGGGTACAGACTAGTTAGAGTATAACCGTGAGGATGTCAATTGTCGTAGCCAGCCGGTGAGTTAGGGAGATGTTGATGCGAATTTTCGAGGACGAAAATAATCTAAGTGGGGGAGAGTTGTAACACCCCGAAATTAATTAAATAGTTATTTAGTATTTAGTTAATTTAATTAAATAGGAGTTGGTGATAGAAATAATAATAATAATAATAATGATAATATTGGGTGGTTTTTAATTATTTAGAGGGTGGTGATATTTAGTTATTTAAATGGGCTTAAGTGGATGGAGGCCCGTGATCCAGGCCCATGATCCAACCTAGGCGCATGTGACTAGGGGTTTAGTGAGTGGCGCCTCACTTGTGGAAATTAGAAGCAAATCGTGAGTTGAGAGAAGAAAAGAGAAAAAACGCGAAGGAGAGAAGAAAGAGAGAGGGAAATCGGCGCAAGGAGAAGGAGAGAGGAAGAAGAGGGGCGCGAATTCCAAGGGAGGAAAGAGGAGCTCAGTTGCGGTGGTTACTCGGTGTGCACGTGGAGGAGTCTCCGTCTTCGGTGAAACTAAGGTAAGGGTGGGTCTTGCCTTATAATAGGGAACATAATGGGATGTATGTAGGGGTTAGGTCCTATGTCCTGTTTATATTGATTTCTATGTTGTTTATGATATATGAATATGTTGTTGTTATTGTTGTTGCTCATTGTGATGATATGCGAATTGTTGCTTTGTAAGATGAATTTCGAATTGCGTACTAAGTGCTCGAATAAATGTATAAATGATAATGTTGGGCTTAATTAATTGAGTTTGGAGTAATTTTGTGGTGTTTGAAATAGTTGATGATGATTGAGCACTTGGTACTCATGTGTTGTTGTTGATGAATTGAGGTTTTGGGTGTTATAGGCGCATAAGGCGCCATTGTGGTATTTTTTATTGTTGCTGGAAATTGTTGTCTAGGTGCGGAATTAGGCGCCCTTGAGTGGGGTGCCCCGCGCTAAGTATTGATGTTGTCGGAATTTTGGTCATGGAAATAGGCGCCCTTGTGTTAGGCGCCCCGTGCCAAATTGTTGTGTTTTGGCTAAGTGTATGTTGTGTTGTGTTGGTGTGCCATGTGCTAAGTGCATTTTATGTTATGTTGTGTGCTTTGATATTTTGATGTTTTTAATTGAGAAGAAATGATGTTTTTATTTGAGAAGAAATGATGTTTTTAATTGAGAAGAAATGATGTTTTTATTTGAGAAGAAATGATGTTTTTATTTGAGAAGAAATGATGTTTTTATTTGAGAAGAAATGATGTTTTTATTTGAGAAGAAATGATGTTTTTATTTGAGAAGAAATGATGTTTTTATTTGAGAAGAAATGATGTTTTTAATTGAGAAGAAATGATGTTTTTATTTGAGAAGAAATGATGTTTTTATTTGAGAAGAAATGATGTTTTTATTTGAGAAGAAATGATGTTTTTAATTGAGAAGAAATGATGTTTTTATTTGAGAAGAAATGATGTTTTTATTTGAGAAGAAATGATGTTTTTAAAATTGAGAAGAAATGATGTTTGGGCTGAATTTATATGAAAACCTGGTTTTGATAGTGTGCTGGGCGCCAGGTGCCTGTGCTGGGCGCCAGGTGCCTGTGCTGGGCGCCAAGGCGCTGTGTGTGTGTGCTGGGCAAGTGTGGCGCGCGCCTGGGCGCTGGCGCCTGCTGTGCGTGTGTGTGTTGCACGCTGGGCGCTGGGCGCCTGTTCGCGTGCGTGTGTGTGTGGCGCGCGCCTGGCGCTGGGCGCCTGTGTTGCGCGCTGGGCGTGTGCGTGTGTTGCCTGGGCGCTGGGCGCCTAAGGCGCCAGTTTCCAGCAGTGTTGCCTAATTTTTCCTAAATTTGTTTTTAACGTAACTTTTGACTCGGGTGTCCGTTTTTGGTGGTTCAAAGTGCGTTACGACGCTTATTTTATTGTCTATCTGTTTGTCCAAGCCAAACCAAAATTTAATATTTTTCCCCGGCCGTTTCTGAAAGTCCCAAGTGACTGCGTACTAGTTGTTGTTTGGATTGGAAATCGTTACTGTTCCTCTTAAATAAAATGTTGGTGTTCTTCATGAGACTAAGGTGCTGTTCCTTGTAATTTTTAATGGTGTTGTCACGGTGAAAATAATGTGCTGTGTAATATTGTGGTATGCAAATATATATATATATGGTGTATATTGTTATTGGTGAATGGGGTCTGTAATCCCCTTTTGGGTGTTGGTGAATAAACGACTGTTGGTGAATATGCTATGCCATTATTTATTTGGTTATTCTGGTGTGTGATGTATTGTCATGGTGTCGCATAATCATATGCATGATTTTGGTGAATAGGCTTCGGCCTCGGGCTTCGGCCTTATTATAAATTTTGGTGAATGCCCTCAAGGCTCATTTTTGGTGAATGGATCCACATGCATATGCCCAGTGGAGTTTTGGGTTGCATCTCATACATTAAACATACGTTTGGTGAATGTTTTGGTGATTAATTATTTTGGTGATTACTTGGTGATTATTTATTTGGTGAATATTTAGTTGGTGCTGAACTGGTGATTAAAGTGAATATTGCTGTGTCTCGATGTAGTCCTGTATCTGTATATACTACTCCTTATGTACTTTATTATGGGGTTTGAGACTCACCCCTTTTGTTGATTTTACTTTACAGGTAACCGTACTCGAAGGCTTTGACCTTCATTCCCTTGAGTTCGAGTCGCTCTGATACGTAGCACCTGGGGGGCGTCTTATTAGATAGTGATTTGTCTTGTATGACTTGTTGGATTTTAATTTAAAGTTGTAACCATATTTTTGAGTAATGGCCGCCCATGATGCCGCGTAATGTTTTTAATTTAAATTAAACAATTGACGTGTTTTTGAAGTAATTGTAGCATTCCGTTTCAAAAAAAAAATGAATAATTTGTGCACTCTGATAATTGTTATAGATGAAAGGGGTAGAAACGGGTGTTACAAAATATCCTTTCAATCTCTTTCAGCCATGCTAGAGCACCATCTGGATTATACTTGCCCTTAAAAGTGGGCGGATTCTCCCTCTGGAATGTGGCTAAACTGCGAGTCCCAGCATTTTCAGCACCATTTTGCTGGTTCCCAACAGCCTGAGGCGCCATAGCCTGCAGAGCAGCAACAAGAGCAGCATCGTTTCTCCCAGCCATTTCAAATTATCACTGCAGCACAAACAAAAATTTAGAACTAATCTAACAATTCTTAATTGTCATAAGACACTATGACAGGACGACTTGGCCGGACAGACCGAACTGCTCTGATACCACTAATGTAACACCCCATTTTCTACCCGGTATTTAAATAAAAATTATCGGAGTTCAAAAAATTTATTTTTCAACTAATCCAAACGGGATGCCACATTTCTTCGAATAAACATCAACAACATAATAAAATTCCTTTTGTAATTCAAAGAAAATACGTAACACGTAACAGTGGAATGGGATTCCCAAAAACACATTATTCAGTCCACATGACAGAAATCACATCGTCTCGCAGCGGAATAAAAATAAAACTCAGCACACAAAATACAGCCTCAACATAAAAATCTCAAATAAAAATGTTTAACATCTCAAATAAATAAACAAAGGAAAACTAGCGCCCATCCCCTGAGTGTTACGTATCAGAGCACTAGACTGACGCAGGAATGAAGAATAACAGCCTTCACTCATGGTTACCTGTAGTAATAAACAACGAAGGGGTGAGTCTAAACCGCATAATAAGGCTTATAATAAGCGGTATGCTAGAGTACAAGGACTACACCAATCACAGCAATACATTTATATTTTATACATATACAGCAACGTTTCCCACTGATAAACACACATCAACATCCGCAATCTATAATTGTCACACAGTCACATTGTACACCAAACAAAGTAATTATCAATGATGAGCATGTGTGTATGCAGTGCAGAATGCATGTGGTACCATTATCACTTCTCATTAGCCAATTGGGCACGTCGCGACCGCAGCCGAAAAATAACGTCAAGACCGCAGCCTAAAAATGCATCGTCAAGACCGCAGCTTAATGTATGCATGTGACTCCATGAGCAAATAGCAAACTTAATTTTTCACGATCACAAGTCACACACATCATCATTATAAATCACAACGTCAAGACCGCAGCCTAAAATCATCACCAGCATTTTTGGTCCGTAGACCCACCATCACTTTACCACACCACTATCAAAATACAAATGTCCAGAAACTTTCAGCCAAATTAATTATTTTTCACATTACAGTAGCACACATAGATAGAGGGCTGAACGAGCTTCGAAACACACTTTGAAGCACTTAAAACGGACACCCGAGTCAAAAGATATGTCAAAAACAAATTTGGGACAAAACTGAGACACGTGCTGAAAATGGCTCCCAGGCGCTGGGCGCCTAGCAGGGAACAACAACACACAAAAACTGGCGCAGGGGGATCCTGGCGCCCACAGAAAACTGGCGCAGGGCGCCTAGCGCCCAGACACAGAAACTGGCGCAGGGCGCCTAGCGCCCAGACACAGGAACTGGCGCAGGGCGCCTAGACACAGAATTGGCAACACAGCGCACATAAGCAACACCCACCGAGACAACTCCAAAATGACACGTGCAAAAATAAAACTACTCGAGCCAAAATGTTTAAAATTGAATTTGGGCAGGCAAATACAAAAGATGGCACGGTAAAATATGCCCAGGATTTGAAATTGCACACAACACACCCCATATACGCACACAAGCAACAGCCAGTGAGACAACTTCAGAACGACATGTGCAAAACTAAAACCACTCGAGCCAAAATGTTTAAAATTGAATTTGGGCAGGCAAATACAAAAGATTGCACGGTAAAATATGCCCAGAATTTGAAATTGCACACAACACACCCCATATACGCACACAAGCAACACCCAGTCAGACAACTTCAGAATGACATGTGCAAAACTAAAACCACTCGAGCCAAAATGTTTAAAATTGAATTTGGGCGGGCAAATACAAAAGATGGCACGGTAAAATATGCCCAAAATTTGATATTGCACACAACACACCCCATATACGCACACAAGCAACACTCAGTGAGACAACTTCAGAATATACAGTCTAATAACCAAAATTCAACCATAACAACATCCCAACAACATGATTATTCAGAAATATAACTCGGGAACACAAACCGGGCAGCCCAATTTAGGCGCCCTTGGCACCCAGGCACAGGGATCCTGCGCCCCAGGCGCCACTGCACCAAGGCAGCAACACTGAAACACGGCAGAAAGGCAACAGGCTAGATAGCACTGGGCGCCATGGGCGCCACTGGGAGCAACACACGCAACACAGAAAATTTCACAAGGCGCCATGGGCGCCAGCAACAACCAAAACGCAATCACCCTTACCTGGGCGCCTAGGGCGCCGCATTCTGCACAACAACCAACCGAAAATCATGACATGGGTGCCTAGGGCGCCATGTCCAGCAACATCAATAGCGATTCAAACATGAATTTCAACAACATCAAAGCAACACAATAGCTATTCAAACATGAATTTCAACAAAAATCAAATTCAACAATTGGATTATGAGACAAATGGTATAAACCCTAAACCCTCACATATAACCCATTCTAAACCCTATTATAAGGTAAGACCCACCCTTACCTTGATTTCACCGAAGACGAAGTCCTTCCTACGGAGTCACCAACAAAACCACAGCAACAGCTCTTCTTTTCCTCTTCTCTTTGTGCGAATTCCCTTCTTCTTTTTCTCCTTCTCTCTTCGCGACCTCTCTTCTCTTTTCTCCTTTCTTCTACGTTTTTCTTTCTTTTCCTCTCTTTTGCTCAAGTGATGCGAATGCATCACACCCCCAACCGCTTAGGATCCTTAGCTAACGGGCTTGGGCTTCTTCTTGGGCCAAATTTGCCATTACAAAATTATTAATACCACTCCCTTCAATTATAAAAATAAAATAACATATTAATAATTTTTAATATATTAATAAATATGCAACACTTAAATAATTTAATCAAATAATTAATTAAATTATTTTGGGTGTTACAGTTACCAACACAGCTCCAAAACACTCCTACGCAATAATAGGATAGAAAGATAGTGGTTATAAAGAAGTTATGAGTAGTGAAAAAAAAATTATAATTGGAACATGATGGTTACCTTGGTTGATTCAATCAAGTCAGATATGGTCATTTTTGGAGTGTTGAGCAATTCATCATGTAAAGAAACAGCTGTGGGGGTTATCATGGGTGCAACAGCTTGGGAAGGACCAGCTTGATCGACTGATAAACTGGACATATACCACATGCATTAGGGTTCAAACAAATTTCAATTTTGGACCATTAGATTAGTAGGTAAACATTTTTGCATTGTTGTTACTTATTCTTGATACCTGGTCTTATACTCGTGAATCTCATGTATGTCATCGTTAATGTAAACCTTTGTACCATAGAAACCAGTAGAAACGGCATTGACACCTACAAGATAGTTAACATGTTTGAATGACTTGCAAAATGATTATGAATATTAAATATTTGTCTGAAATAATAACATTGATTTGGTTGCTAGCAGGCATAATGTATGATTGAAGAGAATATGATACCTAAGAATTTTGTCAACCGAGCCAGTTGTATGAGAACAACCACGGGTTCATTCGATGCTTTTATCGAGTGTGCAGCAAGAAAACATTCCATGCGCCTAGCATAAGGACCCCACATGGTGCAGTTAACCCTATGACCACTGTAAGAGGCAGGACATTTATACATTAGTTAGTAACTTGGTGATTGTGATCCCGGTGTAATACATTTCGTGTTACTGAGTTTGGATTAAATGTCTACGTTTGATCTTCCAAAACAAGGTCAAGGAGGATGCTACGCCTTCCATCCTTTTCCTTCTCTTTAAGTGTGTCCTTCTGTATCACGTGGCCTATAACATCTGAGGGACACATGTATTAGAGGTTTACCCTTGAAATCATCAATTGAACACTGAAAAAAAAGGGGATTGTATGGGAAAAAACAGGGAGTATATAATGTATGAAAAGTTTGGTGGGATACAAGTCTATGTTGCAGAATGTTTCTGTGACATTACTTGGTTTTTATTTTAACACAAAACATAGTTTACCAACGATCAAATCCGAACGGTGTTCAGCTAGGATAAGTGGAAATTCAGAAAAATCAAAATAGGACACTGGGATTTCCTCAGCAGCAATGTTTGAGACCCTTGTTGTCCTCATGAAGTTAAGTTTGTACTTATGAGTGGTTTTTTTGTACTTTATGTCATTTTGTGCAATCATAACATTCTCAACTAAATAAGTTGAGCCTTCGTGGAGAATGTCACGGAACATTGGAATCCAGCTTTTGGGAACTGTGGCGCCAATCTTGTTGCTCTGCCAAATAGGTCAATTCAGAGTAAACAAAATGCAAACTTGATAAAATAAATGTAGGTGTTTTAGACATCTGTATAAGGGGATTCAGAAGTGTAACCTTGGAATCTAAGAAAACCATTTCAATGGTTTGAGTTTGTGCCGGTGCATTTTTGACCGGTACCTTCCATAAATTCATGACTCTAACTCGAAGCTTCCAGTCAACTCTACCGGCAATGATTTCGTCAATTAGTGCAAATTTGGTTGCCATCCTACAGCGGGGGACAGTAGAGAATACGATGTACAAAGGTTAGTATACGGCTAGAATTCGTGGGCACACTTACTTTTTGTTGTCCTACACGATTGCACTAATAGTTGATATAATTGCCCAAAAAATACCAGAAAGAAATTGAAATAGCAACGTGTAGTAGATCAAACCAAAGTTGTTATGAATGAAATTAATTACATAAAATTAAAATATAAGAGAGGAGAGAGGACAAAGATTAGGCTACGCTAAGTGGTGTGTACCTTGTAGGTAAGTGCAATATTTGTTGATATCTCCTTGGTTTCGGGTTTGTGGTGTGAAGAACTTACCTAAAGGGGGGTCCCTATTTATAGGAGTCACAATTTGATGATAATGGAAAGAAATATTAAGGAGCTGCATTTAGGTTACAAATGGTTGTGAATGACAATTTTTGCACAAAACAACATGTATGTATGTATGTTTGTATGTATGTATGTCGTTTGCATAACGTTTTGCTTGCTTATGTGGTGGTCGATGTTATTAGGTATGCTTGATTTTAATAGTAATTTTAATTTAATGGTAATAGTATTTAAGCTGTTTAGTATGGTTTAAATTAGGATTTTCAATGGGGAATAACATGGTTTAAAAACATTATTTTTGCGGGGACTGTTCGGCCATGATAATGCTTTCATTTCATAAGCTAACTTGATGTAAACAAGTGTCCAAAAAACTGAAACGTATTCTAATGTGGATAGAAAAGTGTGGGGATTGGTTGCGGATGTTGTAGCGAGTTTGTCAAAGGATGTCAGTGACCCCACGTGAGGGTGTTGGAATGTGAGAGTCCTTCGATGAGTTATGGATAGGCACGTGGGGCGAGAATTGTAACCTACAAATCTAAACATCTATGCACTATAGGCATTTTGGTAGAAACGAATGTCCGGTTTTTGGTGGTAAACGAAACTTTCTCTTTTAATTTCTTTGCTAGCATAGGCGCGGTGTTTGATTTTGATTGGGTTTACTGGCATACACGCATTCCAATGTTTCGAAAGTCAAGGTAAACATTTAAGTCAGCCAACATCGGCCAGTTCATACTCTGCAAGTGGTTGTATATGGTGACAGTTTGGTATATGATTAATTGGTTATATATTTATATATTTATCTTCTTTAATTTAATTAGGTATTAGGGGTTGACATTTGGGTCGAATTGATGGGATGATGGTCATTTAAGTTGGTTTATATAGAGTACATAGCTTTGCTTTTGGTGTGGTCTGCTTTTTTCCATAAAATACGAAAGAAGATAGTTAGAGTTACTACCAAAGTGGATGTTGACAGAACATGTACGACCAAATGTATTAGAGTTGAAGACTGATCTTCATAGCTAGAGCTGTAATGAATTTGGGGACAATGTTCCTTCGATAGGCATTATTGGATTGACCAGTTGATACTAAATTGTATATATGACATCTGTATGTTAATAGGACAAAATACTTTTTCACTATTGTTAACAAAAAAGTGTTTTTAATAACTCTTTGCGGGAGTTGAATTCATGGATGAAAATGGTTAGCCGTTGGACATGTAGGTGGGGTCATTTAAGACGTGTACGGATAGACAAATGGTTTAGCGTATCTGTTACTACAATGTGGTTTTGATATACTTTCTCATTCACCTTAGTAACAGTGGATGGTCACTTGTAGGGGGATTGTGTGGGGTATGTTTTAACTCACAGGAACAACAACATAAGTTACGATTTAAAAATTGATAGTATCCCCTAGTAGAAATATTTTAAATGTTTGCATGTGCTTTGAGTTGTAGCAACCAATGGTATACTTTACTACATTCCCTCTTTCTCTTTGCTTATTTTAACTTGCGTTGTTTATTTTTTATTTAAGGTTACCAGACGACAATACAAGTTAAAGGAATGAAATTTACCGAAAAATTAAATGGTTTAATAGGACATTTTTTGGGGTCATCAGGTTTGCATATTCTGGACATTATTTGCGTCCCAGAATATATGTATTTATATATATATATATATATATATATATATATATATATATATATATATATATATCCTCTTTAAAAGTTGAAACAAGTAAAACTTTTTGTGGGAATATACCAACGCATGAAGTGATGGAAATTGCATTGGATAACAGGCTGTCACGTTAACAAAATTAGCATTCAAAAATGGGTACTTTTTGGCGATTGTAGAGCTGTATATACCCCAGGTTTCTTGAAAATTATAAGTTTAATAACTACAACATGTTGTGGGATATTAGAAATAAATAACGTAATGTAAATTTCATTGGGTAAAAAAGCTTTAACTGGATTCTAAATAATCTGCGGGAATACAATGAGCATACAATGTTTAGGTGAAAAGAAGAGTGAACTGATATGAAAAAATTACAATAAGATGGGGTAGGGATTACGACGATAAATACTAATATAGCCGTAAAAGGTTGAACAACTCAAACGTCCAAAGCAATCATACTAATAAGGTGGGGGTTTGAAACTGGGACAGCCATCCGAACTCGCAAGCCCTCATAGTACCATTTGGCTGAACAAAACTGATGCCAACCTTCAGTAATGCCGCTTAGGTTTGGGTGGTTGAGGTTGAAATCTACAACACAGGATGTTTGCAGACCATATTCATCATATAGTAGCACCTTCGACCCAGATTGACGAAATGCTATTCGGCAGAATTCATGTGGGATATGCTGGAATTCAAAAATTAAATTATATTAAATTATGAGAAAAATGGATATAGAAAAGTTTATCGAATCTTCTATAATGTAAGACTTCAAGTTTACCAGGAAACCATATGTAAGATCATTGTGTGTTAGCTCAAACACCAAAGTGTGAAAAAAATCTGGCTTCTTGCATACGTTGGAATAATGGCTGGCAACCAAATCACTTCGAGGGTAATCTACTACTCTATGTGGCTGATTTAACAAACAAATCTTGGCAGGGAGTGGGTATGATACCGGCCTGTCGAGGCGGTCTTTTAAAGTAACTAAAAACATGTCAGGAGCAACCAAGATCAACTTAGCCCAACCTCCTTGGCGCAGTCCATAGAATCTATGAACATTAGTCCACCCTTGAATGAAAAATGCTTCGGAATAACGAATTTCAACGACTATTTGGAACATATTACCAGCTGGATCACAGAGCATAACCTTGGGCTAAATTTGACTACAATGTTGGTTGTTGAAGAGACTTGGCAACTTCACTGCTTCCTGGAAATACATAAATGAACAAATCAGTTTGAATCAATTAATTACAAGTTAAATGGTGAACATGTTCCAAGTAGAATGGTGAACATGTTCTAAGTTAAATGGTGAACATGTTCCAGTTTGAATCAATGAATTACAAGTTAAATGGTAAATCAGTTTGAATCAATTAAATACACAAAATAGTAGTTAATGAGTGGGAAAAACAACCTGATTGGGATTCAGCTCCAAGTAGAATGGTTCATAAAGGATTTTTAGATCATAAGCATAATCTTGAATAATGTTCTCAAGGTAGGACTCCATGAGTAGTATGTTCGGAGATTTGGTAGCAGAGGAATATAAACGGAGACAATGCTAGTTTTTATGGGAAACTGAGGATGATTGACCAGCTAGAAGGTATGGAAATGATGCGGTTTATATAATGGTGGAATTCCAAATTGTATGTGGTTTTCGTAATTCAAGCGAAAACGTAAGGGCAGAATTCATGCCTTGTGTGAGTACTTCAAAGTCCAGTGAGATATCCTGTACTTGCTATGCTAGGTTTATCATTCTTTGCATTTGACCATTTCTTCTACCACCATAAATGCGGAGGGTGGCAGTGGTTTCGAAATATGTGCAGTGTACTTTCACAACGCGTTTGAGTAACATCTTTTTGTTGACCCTTGTGCGAAAATACGGATGCAATTTGAAAAGTCATTTCTCTTGGGAAGATAAGTACACTTGAATACTGGATAGTTCTCTTTTTGGCTACATACTGTTGCACATTATGTTGGTATTATGAGGTACCTAATTCGTTTGTCTCCGTATCAGGTGGGTGATGGTTTTAATTTTATATTTGGGACACCCTAAAAGTATGGTATGTGTAATTTGAAGTATTTGTTTATTTAGGAAAAGTAACTATTTTTTCTTATCTACACGTACGTCTGCATTTGATACACAATATAGTGCATGAATTACGTACCCAGCATTGTGGTTGTCACAACTGATACCAATACAAGAGGAATGTAACAAAGGCAAACAAAATTAATTATACAATACAAATCCTAACTTGGAAACTACATACAAACAACATAACACAACATCAGGAAGCAACTAATAAAAGTACAGAAAACTAAAACTTGGGTACAAAACTAAAACGGGTTATACAGATTAATTAAATATATATATATATATATATATATATATATATATATATATATATATATATATATATATATATATGGAGAGGAAGATATTTGTAGATATCAGCTATGATATTAATATGCCATGGCCATCAAACAGGAATGTAGTAAAGGACACTGGAGTTGGACTTCAAAACACCTAGCTTGAGCCATTTTTCTTGTATGAGGCTTTTCGCGTAACAAAACTCTGCCCAACCATCAGTAAGCCAACAATATAAAGGATCAGGAACTTCACGAGTCAGTTGGCAGGGCCATGGTTTATCATATTCATCCATTATGGTAATTGGACCATCTATCTTGGTTAATGCATCATCACAAAAGGCCTTGACAAGTTTCTGCAATGCGTTGGGGAAATTTGATTTGAAAATGCTGGACAATAGTGTCACTTATAACAAAACCATAAATTTAGAAGTTAAAGGATAACATACGAGTTTTGAGCCAATAGCCTCTTCAAAGTCAATTGTTTTACTGGTTGTAAACACAAATTTTGTTTGCGGAAGAATTTTACCAACTGGATGTCCTTGTAAATGGTTGGCCGTGTACATAATTTCCTCATCATAGACATTGGTGATCTTAATGTCAAATTTTCCTAAGCAAGCATAGGACATTCTAACACACCCTCCTCCGTAGAGACCATAAAAGGGAACCAACTGCGTCCAACCGTCTTTCAAGTAGGTGTGGTTGCCGATTCTAAGAACTTTCATGTATATAACATTACCAACCGAATTTGTTACACTTGCATTATCCGGGAGTGTGGCACTAAACTTGGAGGAAAAAAGCTGAGGTAGCATTTTAATCTCCTACAATACATATAGGAAAGAAAGTATTATATTTGAGGGATGAGGTTAAAGACAGCACTTGTTCGTTTGACGTTTTCATCTTTTAACTTACACAAAAATGGTAACAACAACTATCATACTTAATAACCATCTTTCAAACCTGTTTGGGGCACACTTCCAAGTGGAAGATGTGTGGCTTGAAGGTTGTCTGTCGTTGTTCCATGTCTCCATCATATTTAGTTGCTGGTTGGATCTGTTTCGTAACAACAACATGAATCAGACTACAGCTATAGAACATATATATAAATGGGGTTGAAACATATTTCGCATAACAACTTAACTAATATAATACATACGTCCAAACATACCAAAGGTGAGTTGAAGTTTGAAAGCAACTGAACAACTTGGGAATACTTCATCTCAAGCTCTTCCTTTGTAGTGTTACTCAACGGTGGAGGGTGAAAGAGATATGGATGACAGGAAGACCACATTTCTGTTGGTTTTATATTGAAGCTCGTTTCGGTTTCAACAAACAGATAGGAATTATGGTGGTTGGAGACTACCTGTCAAATCACACCAAAGTTGATTCACGTAGGTACGATTTTTATGGGTCCTCAAACAACAAGGATATATATGAGTAAATGTATAAACAGAAACGTGAGGCAAAGGAGAATGATAATAGGAATATATTGATTATGTGGGGGGTTGCCATTTAAGGGAAAGCAAATCCATATCTCCATGTAGATTGTCTGTAGATTGTTGGGCCCAAGATAGAGGTGACAATGTTAGAGAACATGCGCATTTAAGGAGTATGGTTGAGAAATAGAAAGCTTGCTTTGATGATGGTCTTTTATGTAGGAAGTAAATAGAGGTAAGGATGGAGAAGGGAGGTACGATTTGGAGGGGGAGGCAATATGGAACTGAAGGTACAGATGATTTCATTTTGTGAAGAATTCGTTTTGTGTGCACGTGTCAATAGAAAGTAATGTTGAAGTCACTGACAGGGTCCCCATTTGTCAACACAACAAGCATGAAAACCAATTTTTTATGGGTGATGAAGTGTGAAAGCTGTTTATGCAGGAACGTAGGATAGTGAATGGTTTAATGTTTGGCGCCCATGAATGAAAACTCCTACGTAAAAAGGTGCATGGCAACCAAAAACTCCCGCTTCATTGTAGGAAGAGACTTCCAGGATTAATAGGAAGAGATAATATAATAATATATTATAAAAACTTAAAGAGGTCGCGTCTTTCTAAGAAAAAATCTCTGGCTTGCTTTCTACTTGCATTGACACTGATGGTCCCATCATTTACTGGAAATAACTCTGCATTAAATGGTTTACCCAAAAGTAGTCGAGGAATTATTGGTCTAGCAAGATCAAATCTTTCACTACCTACGCAACTAGCTTTGAAAAGCAAGGTTCAACCCAAGTTTTCTCTTTCTTTACCTTCTTAAAAGGGAGTTAATTGGGTCCTTCTATTTGTGACGTTGACACTTAACCGTTATGTCACCTTCGACAACACAGTTAAATAATAGTGGTTGATGAAATAACTAAATTGATACACGTTTGTCAAGTCTCCGTTAGTGGTTTGCTGACGTGTCTAACGGAACTGCCAGCAGACTTTTGCCAAATCATTATTTTTAATTTTTTTTTGATTTTACCCCTGCAAATAGGGGGTGTTTGGATTTTACCCGCTACAAATTTTTTTATTTAAACCCATCTTTCTTCATCTTTATCTTTCTCTCTTTGTTGCTGTTGTTTCCATCTCATCTTCATCGTCAACAATAACATAAACACAAACACAATCTTCATCAACCCATCAAAACAAATACAAACACAATCAAAAAAGTCTCTAATTTCTGAATTCCTCTTTTGTTTCTTCCACGTTCCATCTTCATCAACCCATCAAAACAAATACCTTGCCCCAAATCTTCATCCCCAAAACTCTATATCTGTTAAAATCCCCAAAACTCAGATCTGTCCCCATGGGGGTTGCTGTTGATTATTACTATGGGAGAAAATATGTTTTTATTACCATGACTTCCCACTTCTATTAAAACCCCAAGCTTTCATTAACACAGGCCAGTGAGATTTCCAATTTTTTATGTTTATTTGTAATTAACCAGATGCAACAATACCACCCAGGAAACATCACAATGAGATGCCCAAATCTTTCTCTTCAAATCGCACCATCAATACCACTCAGGCACCCATACCGAAATCGTTCTCTTCAAATCGCACCACCCACAACCGAAACCAAGATTGAATTCACAAGGCTAAAGAAACGACAAGGGAGCCCAATGTTCTCTCTCTCTTTCAACAACAGAAACAACAGAATCAAGGAAGAGAAATAGAAAGGGGTGAACCAAGTGGTTTTAATTTTGTGATTTGCAGGGAAAAAGAGGGAGAGGAAGAAGAAGGTTACAGTGAAAAAGAAGAATAAATGAGATTTGCCTAGTTTTTCTTGAAGACAAAACGCAGAGAAGGTGAGGTTAAGAATTGGGGATTTAGGGTTAACAGAGAAGGAGAGGAAGCGTTTGGACTTTGGAGAGGTGAGAGATTTTTTTTACAAAAAAAAAAAGAAGCTGAGTGGATATTTAGTCATCAATAAAAAAATTAGAAAAGAAAAAAAAGTCAACTCAGATATCTGTTAGCCACATAGGCGTTTTTTGTAACACCTGGCTAATAGAAGGACTCAAATCAAAAAAGTGAAATTTGCAAGGTGTTTTTAAAAAAAAAAAATTTATAGGGGGTAAAAACAAAATATCCCCTATTTACGAGGGGTAAAAACGTATTTAAAGTTTGAATATATAACCCGATGAATAATAATAACTACGACGAGAAGGGAATAAGAATAGGTCGATGGAGAAATTGAGAAAAGTAGTAACCGAAATAGCTTATGCTAATAATCCGCGTAAGCTATCTTCACTTCACCGCTCTCTGTTCCCTTTCCTTTCCGTTGCCTCTGCTCTCTTCAAACTCGCTCTCTCACTTCGCCACTCCCTTTACCGACACCGCTTCTTTCAAATCCAACGGTAACTAACTAATTCATTTTCCTTCTTTCTTTATTTTTGATTTCTGAGAAAATGAAAATGAAAAAGAAAATTTGTTGTTATAGTTTGGCGGTTCCTGTTATAAGCGTTGGGAATTTGACATGGGGAGGCAATGGGAAGACGCCCATGGTTGAGTTCATCGCTCTCTTCCTAGCTCGTTGCGGAATTTCACCCCTCATTCTTTCTAGGGTATTCTATTTTTCTTCATTCTTTGGTTTCCCCCATTTTATTGCTTCAACTTTATCCATGCTAGTTCATTTTCTTTGTAATTTTGAAATTTCAAAACCAATTGGAGTGCATCAAAGGAGTGCAAGAAGGTAGCTTAGTTGGCGAGCTAAGGGATACCGAAGGAGTGCACCAAAGGAGTGCAAGAAGGAGGTCTCGGGTTCAACCCGTGGAAACTAACATTTCCCCACCCCACTAACATTGCCTGTTAAAAAAAAACCAATTGGAAAATTTACCTATGGAGTGGTTGATTCAGTTATGCAAATTACTATGACACACATTGTCTGTTTGATTAAACAACTTAATTAAGTGCACACTACATAAGTGCTTATATAAGCTGTTTTCATAAACTCGTCCAAGTGCTTATGCTTATACCAATAAATAAGTCCAAATAAGCCAATTCAAACCGATCCCAGATGTGCTACTTTTCCAAAAACAAGTTTTTATTAACATGTTTAGAAGAGATGATTGTTTTGTTTTATTACTGCTTCTTGAGTGAGTGTTTAAAAAATGCGGTCATTTGCAGATTAAATCATTAAAAGATGAGCTAAATTTGCAGAGTGATAAATACTTCATTGAGTTGGACAAATTGTTAACCAATTGTGTAAATGACTACTGTAATATGATAATATAAGAATTGGTTTACAAGTTAATCTTTCAATGGCTTAAGTGTGCCTACAGCCTATAGGAATTACTTCCTTGTTAAAACAATGAACATTAGTTATGATTTGATTTTGCATATACCCCATGTTATTGAAGATATTCTTGTAAAAAAAAGTCATTGCAGGTATTGCACCCTCCATGTCAGATTCTAATTGGAGTACTTAATTTCAGCTGCTTTCATGATTTAATCAGTGAGTTGTCTAGCTTGATTCGTCTATTTCTCTCTTTGGCAGGGTTATGGTGGTGGTGATGAAGTTAACATGCTTCGGAGACATTTACTTGGAACAGAAACGAAGTTTGGCGTTGGTGCAAATCGAACTGCTGTTGCAAGTCAATTGATGCAAAAATATGGCTACATTGATATTCACAAGAATTCCATTGATTCAGAAAAAATTGGGGTAGTAGTTCTTGATGATGCAATGCAGGTAACACAATCCCCTCCTATTACCTCTGTTTTTTCCCTTGTTTTATGGCCTATTTCATTATTTTCTTCTTAGTTATCATTCTGAAAAACCTGGTTCCTAGTTAAGATTGGCTCAATTAGCTAGGTTTGTTATCATTTTGTTAGGACTTAGGACCTACTATTTTGCTACTACTAGTTCCTGTAATTAAGATTTTTATTCTTTAACATGCATTTGCTCTAAATCATATCATTCATATGCAAGGTAGCATTGGAGCTTGGGGCGAGATTTGGATATCGTAATGGTCAATGGATTAACTCTTTGGGGCAACCGTCAACTACTGCCACTTGGACCTTTAAGAGAACCTTTGACTGCACTGGGACGAGCAGATGTGGTTGTCATCCATCATGCAGACTTGGTATGTTAAAATGATATTCATAGTTCCTTTTCATGCCACTTTTTTTGTCAGTTTGTAGTTACTTGTTTAGGTGGCTTGTAGGTTTTGAAATTTATAAAAATATATCATATGATACTGAATTGTTCCTCGGGAGATCTCAGGTTTCTGATGATACTCTCATGGATATTGAGTCAATGGTCAAAGGAATCAAAAAGTCTGTTCCTATTTTCTTTACAAAAATGGAACCGACATACTTATTTGAGGTGGGTATTATCGATGCCAAAATACCTTTGTCGGCTCTTCATGAAGCTACAATACTATGCATTTCTGCTATTGGTTCTGCAGAGTCTTTTGTGAAGCGGATTCAAGAGGTATTCCTCCTTTATAATCTTTCCTTAACCAAGTAAAATTTATTTTTTATGATGATCATCCATGATTAATCTGAATATAAACATATTAATTAATTATTTCATTTTAACATGTTGAAGCTTATTACCATTTTTCTAAAACTATGAAATTCTTAAGCATGGAAGGATTCTACTATAAGTAAACAATATTAACAAAAACAGTAGATGAACAAAATAATTAATAAGTGGGAGACCTGCTTCTCATGACAAAACAATTAAATTGGTGTCCCAAACATAACGGGTGACGCAAACCAACCCTTTTGTCTGCCTTGCTGCTATCTAGTCTAGCTATAATGTTGTATATAATTTAAGTAGTTTTCCAGTAAAAAAATAAAACTAGTCAAGTAGTTTTTTCCTTTCTTTTCCCCTTATTTCTGTCTATATTTATTATCTCTAAAGTGCAGATATCTTGGTGCAGATGAGGGCATGTTATGTTGACCGAATAGATTTCACTGATCATCACATGTTCCATACCAAGGTATAGTTATCTTTTGTTGACTAATTGCATACTCTATTGTTTCAAGTAACCAGTTAAACTGTCTACATTTTTGTTGACTGTTACACCCACAGTAGATGTAGGCACAGCTTCTCAAGCAGAGAAAATTCTTAGTCTACCTTAGGAGGAAAAGTAAAATATATTGTAAGGGAATAAGTGGTTAGACTGTTAGGATATTCTGTTTGTGTCAGTTAGTTGGTTAGTGTTAGTTAGTTAGTTAGTTATTGTAACAATCACCCTATTCTTCTATGTTATTATAAATAGAAGTATGGGGAGTGGAGTAGGTATCTTTTGACATTTTGATAATAGTAGTTTGAACTGGGTTATGCTAGTAAGGAGAGTAGTCTCTCTTGTGTAGTTTTGTTACTTTTCGTGATCAATAAAATTACTGGGACATTATTGCCCTTTCGTTATCTTTGGTTTTATGAGGATCAATTAATTTGTTTTGAGCCTCTTTTAGCACAGTTAGTGGTTTGCATTTGTCTCACCCTTGAAGTTAGAAAGAAGCCAAGCATTAGAAATAACCCGATTATAATGTTGGTAAGAGAATAAAGTAAAGGAACATGTTGCTGTTGAAAGCAATCATGACCTTCCAAAACTTGAATGATTTTAACACATCACTTCAACTCATTTTTGGTATCCATTAAGCAAACAACCAATTTTATTCTTGAGAGTTCTTTTATAAGCACTAAGTTGAGTAAACAAATAGACACTAAGATATGTAGTAGATCCTAAAATTTGATAAGAACAACTCAGTAAGCAAAGAGAAACTGGTTCTGCTAGCAGAGCAGAACTGTTGTATTGATTAATTGACTGAAACAATGTAGAATTAGTGAGAATTCTACTTGATTACAATGTAAAATACTGGAAAAAACAGTAGAACAATGCCTAGGCTCTATAGAGGCCTTATCTCTCCTAATTGCCAAGCCAATTCCAGTCCCCCCTCCTCTAACAAACTCAGCCACTATATTCCCTCCAATTCTCTCTCCTCACACCCGTAGCACTTGGCCACATCAGCCATAGTGCATATTCCACTACTTACTCATGATTAGTTAGTTACTATGTAGTCAATAGCAGATAGCGTAGCGTAGCGGACAACCTCCAAAACGCTATTGCGGGTGGCGGAGTAGCGCTACGGCCGCAACCTGGAAGTCTAGCGCAGAGAAAAACAGAGGAGAGATTACACAGAAGAGAGGAGAGGAGAAGACAATAAGTCACACGTTTCTGTTCAGAAACCAACTTTAAAATATTAGGGGTAAGGTAAAAGACAAAAAGGTCCCAAGGTTCTAGCAACTTTAAAATACACGTTTCTGTATATTAATGGAGAAAAACTGAAATTACAAGATGGTAACGATAATAGGCTCTTCGAGAGGCCTAATCTCTCCCAAGGTTCTAGTAATTCGAGAAGCTAGGGTCTCCCAATATCATCTAACTGATTCCTTGCTTAATGATTCTAATCCCCCCAACTCCTATTTATAACCTCCACTCCACTAACTTACCCACTTTCCCTCCACTTTGCCACATAAGCAAGTGGTTACAACCAACTCTCATTTCCCTCCCCTTACACTTTATTTATTTATTTAAATCCTATCCATACTCCCCCCAAACATTCACCTTGTCCTCAAGGTGAAGATACCGAAAGCAAATCGTTAATAGTCTTCCGCTGGAATCCCAAAGCTTGAAGCATGATAAAGCGGCCTCCCGGATCAGACGCCCTCCTTTCAGCTATATTTTTGAGCAAATAATAGAGTATTGTGGCTTTTCTATTTTTGCTAAATGAAACAACAACAGCCGAAACATCCACATCAATTTTAGGAGCACCAACAAACCCAAATACACTTGCATCAGCTTGAAAATTCATGGACAAATCTGGATTTTGAGCCCAATCATACCCGATAAGCTTATTTTGGTCTATTTCCTTTTCTACTTGCAACAACCCTCCACTATTAGTAAATTTGGTAGGTGTAATTATAAAATTGCGGGTCTGGCCCATTGGATTAAAAGTGACCACTTTCTTTTGGGACCAACAAAACCCAAACAGCTTATTTTCTTTTGCAACTTTTTCTTTTAACACCTCCGTCTTTTCTTTTAACACCTCCCTCTTTATATCAAATAAATCAGACCTACTAACCTTGACTTGGGCCTGGCCCAAAGAGATGTCAACATGATCCACCTTCCTTGCAAGGCATTCAGCGCTGACTTGGGCCTGGACCAAAAAAAAAGGGCGTTTGCTTTTCCCACACCCCCTCCTACTCGAAACACACCCCATAAGGGTGTGAAATGACCAAAAGGCCAGGCCAAACCTCTTTTTTTTCACGAATTTTCACCTGTTCGAACACGGGCCTTCGAACAGGTTCGCACGCGGCCATTCGCGTGTGTTAAATATGGGGACACACCCTCTTGGGTGTTTTTCATCTGTTCGAATGGGGTCATGCGAACAGGTTCGAATGTGGTCATGCGAATATGTTCGCATGAGGCTGTTCGAACCAGTGTTGCAGAGCGACAGATATTGGACGTCTCAGATTCCACCGACAGTTTTGATCAACGACTTACAATCAGTCAAATGTGTGTCAGATAAAGGAGTGGATGTCAATCCCTTTGAAAAATGTGTCTGAACGGATAGAATTTAAACGGCTCAGATTTGTGATCTAAAAATGAAATCAACGGCTGACATTTCACCATGCCTATGATAAAAGGGGGTTCACATCCTCAGACCTTCTTCACCAAACCCTAATCTGCTTCTTCACCAAAACCTACTCTCCCTCTTGACAGCTACAACCAAGCTGAAATGGAATGGCAATTGTGCTCACTTCCGATGGGGCGACAAGTCTTAGAGTTGTACGTGGACACAATACGCACTCCAGAAGAGATCATTTATCTTCTGGAACAGGGACGACCGAAACACTAGTTTCTTAGTTAGTTGTTTGCTTATGTTGGTTTTATGTCTTTCGTATTTCATGTCTTTCGTATTTCATGTATGGTTATGGTTTGTAATAAAAAGGCAATAAATTTGCGCCAAATTAAGTAGATGACATCACAAAAATACTTAATAATATCAAAAGTAGTTAAATTATACAAAAGTTCCAAACAGTTAAATTATACAAATATCCCCCCCTACTGGGTGTTGCGCCCCCTCCTCTGATACACATTGACGATCCTCCTCCTAAGCCTACGGAAGGGGTTGAGCAACCTCTTGATGCGCTGAAAGACGCTCCTGGTTGGCTCTGGGACATTATCATTGATGGTCCCATCCATCTCATCCACCATATCCAGGAGCTCTGGCAGCATCTGTCAAACAAATAACATAACATTATTTAAATAAGTAGATTTAAATAAGTAGAAGAAACTCATTACTGTAATTAACATAAAAAACACGTACCACACTGACATCCGGCTCATCCACAAGCTCTACATAATTTTCAGGGAAGGCAAAGGGATGTGAGACCCTAGAAAACCATGGAAAGTAGCCAGGCACCGTGTTTGAGGAGTACGGCACACAGGGAGGCCCCCGCGCCACCTAGTGGTCCTGGAACTGTGTCCACCTCTCATCACACTCCGTGAGAGTACAGACGGCCCGATTTGCAGGTCTGGGCTCCTCCGGGATGTGCTGTACCTGGCCAAACTGTCTGACCACTCTATCCGGCAAATGGCTCACCATACAGCCAGCACTCCGGATGAACCCTCTGAACCTGCCCAGCTCCTCAAAGGGTCTCTCCTGCCTATGGCCTGTGTAGGGGTCCCAGGTGACCTCCTCACGGTGTAGCCGGTCAAGGCACAGTCTGATGGTGTGTGACTTGATGGCCCCGGGGCCATCCCTACACAGCCATTTCTTCGCCCGTGGCATACTCTCAACATATTCTGGGTGCACCACCCAAGATGTAAAATTGGCACTCTGGAAGTGCTCAAAAATCCAACCCTGTAATGGACATATCATTGGTTGATTATAAATCTGAAAGTAAACCTAAAGCAAACTTATAAAAAAAAAAGTAAGTTTTATACCTGTAGTAGAGCCATATGACCAGCCATCTTCTTCGTCTTCTTTCTTGAAGCATCCTTCAGCTGATCATAAAGATGGGCAAGGGCCATTGCCCCCCAGCAGTAGTCTCCAACATTGTTCAAATCAAGAAGCATACCTAGGTAGCCAAGCTTAACCTTGCTTCCTGACTTGTCTGCGAACAATGTGCAGCCCAAAAGATAGAGCAAATAGGCCCTAGCAGCATGATGCCACCTCTGCTCAGCTATGGCTGGGTGGTAGACATGATCCCTCAGCCATACAAGACCAACTGACAACCCTCGCGCAGAAGTCTGTTCAGCGGCATCTTGGGGGGTGGCCCCCAAATAGTCAATCAGCAGCTGCTCTCCCTGCCACGAAGTCCAGTCAGGCATGTCATAGAACTGGCCCGTGATGGGGATGTGTAGCAGCTGGGATACATCATCAAGGGTGATAGACATCTCACCCACAGGAAGGTGGAATGATGATGTATCCCGCTGCCAACGCTCTATGAATGCGTTCAGCAGCCCCTTGTGAGTGAGGGGAAAACCAAGTCCTATGAGAGGGAACAACCCCGATAGGATAAGAGTCTCCCTGATCCTAGCATGGACCACAAGGTTAACCGGTCCATGTGGAATCGTAGTTATGTCCGGCCGAACCTGCATTGACAAATGACACCGGCACAATAAGCCAATATGTTCAACAAAATAAGAAACAAAATTGACAACACGCTATTATATAACAATAACTTACCCGGCCAGCATAGAACTCAGTCAAAATATGAGACCCGTATGTGGGCAAGACAGAACCATCAACAGGTCCACCAGGGAATGGGAATGTAGCCCTAGGAGCAGCAGGCTCCTGAGGCTCAACATCCTCCTCATGTTGAGCACCTCCCTCCTCATGTGCATGACCAGAAGGGCCGGCCAGCTCATATGCCGAAAATTGAGCATCACGCTCAACATCCCGGACAATATCATCAACCTCCGGTGGGGGAGGAGGGACGTCCCTACGCCTACCCCTCCGGGAAGGTTCAGCTCCATCTTGCCTCCGTTTGCGTTCGGAAGCCGTCGGGGGTGGCTTACGCTCCGGCTGTTGCGAACTACCGCCACGATGCCTCACCATATCTGAAACAACAACCATTAAACCAATTAAGCAACATAATCAGCAAAATAACAGAAACAATACTGTTACTGTCACACCTGTTCGAACAGCATCATTCGCACCTGTTCGAACAGAAGCATTCGCACGTGTTCGAACAACCCCATTCGAACGGGTGTTCGCATGGCCTCATTCGAAAGGTGTTCGCATGACCTCATTCGAACACCTTCGTTCCCAGAAACGTTCGGGGAAGGCCAACCGAACGCGTCGCATATGCAGAAAAAATGAAAACGATGAAATGGAAAGACAGGAAAGTGAGGGAGGGAGTACCTGGTGCGTAGAATGCGAGATTGAAGCTTCAAAAATGGTGGAGTTGAGATTGAGAGGGAGAGTGAGGGTGAGAAATCGAATTTGGGGTGGGGGAGGCGTTAGGGTTCGGTTGAGAGTGAAGGGGGTGTGAGAGTGTTTGGGAGGGAGAGTGAGAGATGAAATGTTTTTAATTGAAGGGTATTTTAGGGATTTAGGGGGTTTGGGGGTGTGTGGTGAGTAGGAGGGGGTGTGGGAAAAGTAAAATCCAAAAAAAGCTCTGACTTTCTTCTTCTCTTCTATCTCGCTGTCGCACGCTGCAACTTCAAGAAAGAATCTCAATTCGCGAGGAAGCTGCACTGCCTCCGCCACAGTCACTGCGCGCTCTGGCGTCTCCCACGGTGGTTCCCAGCCGTCGCGTCTCTTCTCCCCTGGTTCCTCGTCGTTCTTTCCCCTCTTCTACCTCCGCTCGGTCGCACCACTCTGTCACGCAAGAGAGAGAGATTTCCCCCAAATCAATCAACGGCTCGATCGCACCTCCCTCTGTCGCCGACGCCGGTAAATCTTCTGGTGTCATTTCTTCCTTATGTCTTCTTGGTCTTGCGTCCGTACCAGAGACCTCTCCAATGGCGCTCCCTCTTCCGATGGCATCGCTTCCGTTTTCTGAAACGAAAACCATGGATCTGTCATGCGATCCTTGGCTTCTGTTTTCTTCAATTTTTTCCCTCCCCGATTCATCAGTATCTGTTTTCACAGCTTCTAGTTCTAGATTGCCTCGTCATCTGGTTTGCTTGATTTCACAACATTTGATAGTGACGATCTCAAAATTTCCGCGATCTCTTCAATTTTCTCCCGAAATTCATCTCTTCTCCCACTCCTTCGAGCGTCTCCCTGCCTCCTCCTATTCCAATGACGCTCTATCTCGTCTTCACGGCTTCGTATTCTTTCGGAATTCACATCTTTTGTTTTGCCTCGACCACGATCATAAACCTTGAAGTCTGGTGCTGTTGTGTTGGCGTCACGGCGACGATATGATTCTCTTGTTGCACCGATCTGCCTCACGCGTTCTCCATATGCTTCGAGGCGGTGGCTGCATGTTCTAGATGCGCCGGCAGCGTCTCTGTCCTTCCTCCGAGCACTCAGGATCGAGTGCTCTGATACCATTTGATAGGTACCAGCATTCCTCATAGTAAAACAGAATATAGAAACCGTATATTAATGGAGAAAAACTGAAATTACAAGATGGTAACGATAATAGGCTCTTCGAGAGGCCTAATCTCTCCCAATGTTCTAGCAATTCGAGAAGCTAGGGTCTCCCAATATCATCTAACTGATCTCTTGCTTAATGATTCTAATCCCCCCAACTCCTATTTATAACCTCCACTAACTCACCCATTTTCCCTCCACTTTTCCACATCAGCAAGTGGTTACAACCAACCTCATTTTCCTCCCCTTACACTTTATTTATTTATTTATTTAAATCCTATCATCTGCCTCATCTCCTTGGCAGTTTCTGGGTAAGCTTCCAACATCCATTCCTCAGTTAAACAATCAGGCAGTGGCTGGAATTCAGCAATAGAGCCTACAGATTTCTTCAATAAGGCTGCATGAAATCCTGGATGTACTTTACTATCCGGAGGTAATTTCAACTGATAAGGTCCATAATATCTATCTCATAAGGTCCATAATATCTTGGAATCAATTTCTAGTTAATTCTCTTAGCCAAACTCTTCATTTTGTAGTGTTGAATCTTCAAATAAACCATGTCCCCCACTTGATATTCTACTGCCCTTTTGCTTGTTAGCCTGATTACTCATTCTGTCCTGAGCCTTCACCAATTGATCCTGCAACTCTCACCATATCATTCCTTTCAGCAGTTAATCTACTAACTTCTTCCACTGCAGAGTGCTGGACATCACCTCTAATTAACACTGGAGGTGGTCTGCCATACAAAGCTTCAAAAGGAGTTGTTTTCAATGAAAAGTGATAGTTAGTATTATACTGTTGAATCTTTAGAATTTCATGAAAATAGAATTGTATTATTGATTGAATAAGATGATACAGAGAGAGCTGTATATATAGTACAACTATTGACTAACTGCATCAGTTAATCAGTAACAGAATAACTGACTAACTGATAACAGCCTAACTAACAACTAACAGACTTAAACTAACTAACTGATATTTACAAAATATCTATTTAACCATTATCCTCTAACATATACCAATACTCTGCCCAACTCATCCATTTTGGCCACTGCTTCGGTTTCCTTCCTGTGAGACACCTTAAGTACACTTCAAGACATCTATTCACTACCTTTGTCTGTCCATCAGTTTGAGGATGATAGGCACTATTATACTTCAATTTAGTTCCTGCAATCTTGAATAACTCAGCCCAGAAAGCACTCAAGAATATTGTCTCTATCTGACACAATTGATTCAGGGAAACCATTTAACTTAATAACTTCCTTAGTGAATACTTCTGCAATACTCGTGGCAGTGTAAGGGTGGCACACAGTTATGAAGTGTGCATACTTAGTTAGCCTATCCACGACTACCAAAATTGTGTCTACACCCATAGCTTTTGGCAATCCTCCAATAAAGTCCATGGAAATGTCTGTCCACACTTGTTTAGGTACTGGCAGTGGCTGTAGTAGTCCCCCAGGGCTTAGTGTTTGATATTTGTTCCTTTGACAGACCTCACAAGCTTGTACATACTCCTGGATTTGCTTCCTCATTCCCTCCAAGTACCAAGGCAGCCACCCTCTTGTAAGTTCTAAAGAATCCTGAATGACCTCCTATAGCTGAGTTATGTAACTCATTTAATATCCAAGAAATTCTAGGTAAATTTCTGGGAATAACAATTCTGTCCTCCTTGTACGGTCGCCCTTTCTTCAATTGATACCAACCGTGACTGTTAAAATCACCCAACAAATCTTGCACAATCCTTTTCAATTCCTCATCAGCCTGCACTTCATCTTCCAACCCTCCCAGATTTCACATTGCACTGTAGTGATTGTGGCATATTGCATTTGTCTAGATAACGCATCAGCTGCTCTATTTTCCCTTCCTGGTTTTTACTTAATTTCAGAGTCATATCCCATCAATTTTGAAATCCATCTATGCTGTTCTTCACCCATCAGCCTCTGTTCTGTGAGAACTTTCAGGCTCTTTTGATCGGTCAACACTTGAAAATGCCTTGCAAGTAAGTGTAGTCTCCATTTTTTAATAGCTACAACAATAGCCATCAATTCCTTTTCATAAACAGACTTCCTTTGTGATCTATCAGACAATGTTTGGCTCATGTAAGCTATTGGTCTACCCTTCTGCATCAAGACTGCTCCTATTCCTTTCCCAGAAGCATCGGTTTCAATCATGAATTCTTCATCAAAGTTAGGCACTACCAGTACAGGCAGTGAAGTCATAGCAGCCTTCAACTTGTCAAATGCTTCTTGAGCTTCAGTTCCCCATTTGAAACTGTCTTTCTTGAGCAACTGAGTTAGTGGCCAAGCAAGTTTCCCATAATTCAGGACAAACTTCCTGTAATATCAAGTTAAACCTAAGAATCCCCTCAGTCCTTTCAAATCTTTAGGCACTGGCCATTTCAACATATCCTCAACTTTCTTAAGGTCAGCAGCTACACCTGCTTCAGAGATTAAGTGGCCTAGATATTCAATCTGTGGCTGTCCAAATAAACATTTCTTTTTGTTGGCATATAACTGATTCTGCCTTAGCATGTTTAAGATTTCCTTCAAGTGTGATTCATGTGCTGTCATACTTGGATCGGGCAACGGATTTTAAAAATCAAATCCGCGAACCCGAACCAACCCATATTACGTTATAACAATTTTGTAATTTTAGATGCACACGATTTTATTTGCTTAGAATTTTTACCTTAATAATTTATGATTAAGTTGTAAAATTTTAATACTATGATTGGGAAGACTATTAGTGGATTTGAGTTTGATTTCGTGTGATTTTCAATTTTTTTAGCTATTTAAAGTGTTGGAATATCATAAAAAAAATGTTTTTTTTTTTATATTTTAGAAAATTAATATTTTAGTGAATGACCCGTGAGCCCAATCCAAACCAACCCGTCTAATATCGGTTCGGTTTGATTCGGATTTTGGAGTAAAAAATGTAAAATCCGAACCAACCCAAACCGAATAATTATCATTGGTTCGGGCAACGGATTTGGTCAAATCCGATCCAAACCGACCCACGAACACCCCTACATACTGCTACTGTAAATCAGTATGTTGTCAAAGAAAACAATAGTAAATTTTCTTAAGCATGGTTTCAACACTTGGTTCATTAGTGCTTGGAATGTGGAGGGAGCATTGGTTAACCCAAAGGGCATTACTAAGTAATCATAATGCCCTTCATGAGTCCTAAATGCAGTCTTATGAATATCCTCTTCTCTCATTCTGATTTGATGATAACCAGATTTCAAATCTAACTTAGAGAACACCACAGCACCTCCCAATTCATCTAAGAATTCATCAATTACAGGTATAAGGAACTTATTGGGAACAATTACCTTATTTAAAGCCCTGTAGTCATTGCAAAATCTCCATCCTCCATCCTTCTTTTTCACTAAAATGACTGGACTTGAAAAAGGGCTTGTACTGTGCCTCACAATCCCTGTTTGCAACATCTCTTTTACCATCTTCTCAATCTCATTTTCTGATAATGAGGGTATCTATAAGGTCTGATATGTGGAATTTCAGCTCCAGGTTTCAATGTGATTGCATGATCCTGTTCTCTTGTTGGAGGTAATCCTTGTGGCATCTCAAACACTTCTGCAAATTCATCAATTATCCTCTTCAACCCTTGCTCTTGTAAGCCTGTGAAATCTGTTACCTCTGTGCCTCTTTCCTGCTGCACAATGAAGCCTACACCATCATCTTGAAGACCGTTTAACATGGCTTTCCAAGATGCTTGCCCTGCACACAGTGAAGGATCTCCCTCTATGAGATGTTTCTGGCCATTTATCGTCCATTTGAGACATAAGTTTCTGAAGTTAGGTTCAATGTTGCCCAAGCTAGCCAACCAATCTAACCCCGACACTAATTCTGTTCCTCCTAGCTCCATTAAGAAAAATTTCTGTTGGAACTCCACTCCTTGAGTGGTGAATTTCAAGTTCTTGCAAATCCCTTGGTTTCTCACTTGCTCTCCAGTTCTCACTTCAACAATGTATACTGGTGTCTCAGTAATTTCCAACTTCAATTCTTCAATTAATCCTGGTGCTATGAAATTACTAGTAGCACCTGAATCATTCAGTGTTAACACTCTTTTTTCCCCAATTACTACCCAAACCTTGAAGGATTTGTGAGTAGTTAATCCCTCCTTGCTATGCAATGATAGTTGTAGAGTCTTATACTCCTCTACACCCTCCTCATCTGGTTCCTTCTCTTCTTCATCACTACTCTCTCCTTCACACAACATCAACTTCATGTGCTTCATCTTACACTTATGTCCCTTCCCCATCTATCACCACACTTAAAACACAGGCCCTTCTTGGTTCTAATAAATTTAAATACAACATAAGATTAATCAAATTATTCATCTTCATTCTCTTCTTCATCTTGTTCATCTTCATTCTGTTCTTTATCTTCATCAACTTCTTCAACTAGGAGTCGATCATCACATCGGGAGTCAATCGGTTCAACTTCAATTACCTCATCTACTCCCGAAATTTCATCCACCTGATAAGGAACCTCATCCTCCGCATCAGTGGCTTCAATGCGACCCCGTGGTTTTGTCTTAATTGCAACACACCATCCTCTCTGAGTTGATGGATATGGAACATAATACACCTGCCTCACATTTTCTGCCATGATAAGCAGATCATAAAGTTTATACCTTCCATTCATTCGAATGTCCACGGTATTACATTTTGGATTCAATTTCGTTCCTCTAACTGATTAATCAAACCATCTACAAAAAACAAAACCATTCTCTTTTCATAGTCTAACCGTGGGTATTCAAGTTCATATATGTGTTCGATCACACCGTAGTAGTCATTTTCACCTCCTCCTTTTTCACCTTTAACATATACCCCACTATTAATTGTTTTTTCCCCTCACTCCATGATTGGGTGTCAAATTTGTAACCGTTAACTAGGTACGTGTGCCACTCGGTCACCTCAAGAAAAGGACCATCGGCTAAGTTTCTCAAGTGTCGGATTTGGGGAGTTGGTCCCGCTTCATAAACCTAAGTAAACCACATATGGAAAAACTAAGTCATGTCTCATATCTACTTTAAACGTGTGACATTAAAACATTAGTTTTATTTACTTACTCTAGCCTTAAACCAGAATGGAAAACTTTCATGTATACGAATAGAAGATTCTTCAGCGCCTATACCCTCAATTCGTAAGAATGCACTGAAAAAGAATTATTATTACGACTTGTTAAATTGAAAGTTGATCAAAATCTGATTTAACTTCATACTGTATAGATTAACAACTGAATTGGAGCATACTTACTCAAGATATGGTTTAACTTCAGTGCAATTGATCAAGACATGAACATGTGCTGATTTATGCTCTTTATCTGATAAGTAGTTGGTTGACTTCTTTCCCGAGGGGCGACCAGATTTGATAAACACAGATAAAGTGAGCGGGTGTCTTTCTTCATCAATCTCCATTTCGTTTCTATTATTTGTTGACAACATAAAGTTGTTGAAATAATGTGAACAAAAATAAATTGTTTCAAGGTGTAGGTAAGCTGTGCAGATCGATCCTTCAACTCTAGCTTTATTCTTCACCGATCGTTTATAATCATCCATTAATTTACATATGAACAAAAAACACTTCATTAAAATGTTGAAATAGATAATTACCTCTCAAATGGATACATCCACCTATAATGAACTAGTCCACCGAGTCTTGCTTCATATGCAAGGTGAACTGATAGATGCTCCATGGAATAAAAGAAACCAGGAGGAGATATTCTCTCCAACTTACAGATGATGAAAGGAATATTCTGCTCCATCTTAATAATATCATCCATTCTCAATGTTGAAGAGCACATATTTTTAAAAAATTGACTCACTTCAATAAGTGGTTCCAAAACACACTTTGGTAATGAATTAAAAGCAATTGGAAGCAAACACTCCATGAATACATGACAATCATGACTTTTCATCGCATACATCTTCTCGGTGTTCACATCGGCACATCTTGCAAGGTTAGAAGAATAACCATCTAGCATCCTCAATCCTTTCAACCATCGACAAACATCTTTTGCTTCATCTAGTGTTAGACAATATTTGGCTTTGGGATTTAACATCTTCCCATTAATATTACTCATGGACTTGAGAAATATTAGTCACAGTCTAAACCCACCTCAGAAATATTACTCATGGACTTGAGAGCTAAAAGTTTCACACACATAGATAATTTTGACTGTGGCAAGCCTTCAAACAACGGTATGTTTGAATCTCTTAACAAATTATAAATTTGTTGTGCTTCTTCATTTGGAAGTTCATGATCGTCATATTGAGGCTCATCAAATGACACATTCACCTTGAGACCATCACAAATCATGTTTTCCATCGACTCAAAAATTTCATTACATGGAACACCAACACCAGAACTGCGTGAAGCCCCTACCTCAAAATTTTGACATCGTTGTTCTCCATGGTCCACTCAAATCCAATAATTAGGCCTAAACCCCTAATGATACAAGTGCTCCCTGATTTCATCATCGGTCCTAATAGGTATACCGTCGCATTTTAAGCATGGACATCTGTTCTGGAGTGGGCTCGAAGGCCAATTTCGTACAACAGGCCCATCGCGGCCCAATATCTAACTTGCTCCGCAAGATGCGGCCGGCCCCGCAAAAACCGCAACGGCTAGAACGCCAACATTATATATACCACACCAGCATGTGGCTTCAGGTATGTTTTACTCACCTTGTGACCACCTGCCCGTTGAAACACCTCTGACTTGAGCGTTGGAGTGCATTTGCAGGTACCACCCGTGTGCGGCTCAGAACTCGGTCCTTCATCCCAACGACCGAGCAACATCATCAGGCAGCAACAAGTTATCGTATTGATCAGGTACGATCAATTGGCGACCACAGTGGGAGGCCCGAGCGCTATTCCACATCAAACCATACTGCCACGTCAGAAACGCACTTCTTCCAGGCTCAACACCTCTGGACAGAACCGACCTCAACGGACCCCAGAGGGCATGCCTGTGACAGTTCATGAATCACAAGGCGAGCCTCGCCAAGAACCCTCAGTGCAGGGTGGCCGCGGGCCAGTCATCCAACCGGTCCAGCAACTACCGGCCGAGCTGGCTGAAGCTGGAATCCCAGAAGCATTACCAGAGCATGTGACCCAGGCGCTCATACAAATTCTGGAGCAAAAGAATCAAGTGATTGCTGATCGAGACGAGCTGATCGAACGCTATGAGAGAGGGTCGATCTCGATCCGCCCGCGTGCGGACAACGGTCACTGAGGGCAACCATCTCGGCCCCATCGTTCACCACCACGAAGAGAAGCTCCTCCTCGTCGAGGCGTATCCCGACGCAATCCTTCAAGAAGGGCGATCGTCCACAGGTCGCCCCCTCATCGAGGAAGTCGCCATCGTCGTTCCCCCGTGGAAGATTACGACTATGCTGACTCAAGCTACCGACCAGAGTCCGAAAGGTCGCCGACAAGATACTCGTCCAACGAGTCCTCAGGATCCCGCCGATCAAGAAGCAGGTCGTGGGACTCGTACGAGGAGTTTGACGACTACCGCAACGGGGAGATTAGAGATGTCTCCCGTGCCAACAGCCCACCAAGAAGACACTATTCAGAGCGGCCTAGAAGACAGTCGTCGTCGCATGCTCCACAACACCATGGACCCCCTCCAATTGCTGACAGATTCTTTGGTCAGCCGGTCGGCCTTTACGGTCTGCCCGTCGACCAAACTTATGCCGCCATGCAGCCCTACGGGCAGAATCTCATCCCGACCGGACAAGGGCCTTTCACCAGCGAAATCAGGCGTTATCGCATCCCAAGGGACCTGAGGAAGCCCCCAAACCTGAACAAGTTTAACGGTCGCGGGGATCCAGATAAACACCTCATGTACTTCAACAACTACTGTAGCTATAGGGAGCTAGGACGGACGATGAAATGCAGACTTTTTCCTCAGTCGCTCGAAGGTCGGGCGTTAGAATGGTGGGAATCCCTGCGTCCCAACTCTGTCTCTTCTTGGGAAGGTCTTGTGGCAATGTTCTTGGCCAATTACATAGCCAACCGTTGTCAGTATCGTTATGAAGAGCACTTGGACTCGGTCGTCCAAGGAGAGAATGAACCATTGAGGGAGTTTATCGATCGGTTCATGACAGAGGCTGATACTGTCCGCAACCTATCAGACACGGACAAACTGAAGTATCTCAAACGTGGTATAAGAAAGAACCACAGATTTTTTGAAGAGTTCTCATTGAACCGCTACTACGACCTCGGCCTGTTCCTTAGAAGGGCCAACGACCATATGGGCTATGAAGAGCAATTGGCCGCAGACAAGGGCGCCCGCGCGCGTCCCAAGGAAGAGAATGGCAGGCCGGTCAAAGGGCAAGAAAACTACCGTGACAGTAAGCCCGAGCACCGGCCCAAGAAGTACGAGCATCGTACAAAGTTGAACACTCCGATCGCACAGATCTTCACGGAGTGCCAGAACAACGAGTTCACTGGTGTAAGGCGACCTGATCCTCTAGTGTTGAAGAAAGGAGGTAAGCCTACCAAGAAATACTGTAGATACCACAAGAGTAAGGGGCATGATACCAATGACTGTATGGCCCTAAAAGATGACATAGAAGATCTCATACAGAAGGGCAAGTTGAGGCAATATGTCAAAGATGAAGGTAACGATCGTCTGAACAAAGAGTCGTTGGCCAACCCGCCAATGACAGAGGTAAAGCGATCGTCAACTCAACGGTCGAGCAAGCGCGTAACAATTCTGAGGAAGAGGGCGACCCCAGACAGTCGAAGGGCCGCAATGTAAGCATGGTCATCCATGGAGGTAATCCGTTGGATATCAGAGAGTCCAACAAGGCAATGAAGAGGAAGTGGAATGAGCTTATGATGGTCGGCTCAACTTCAACCCCACGACCGGCCTCGAATAGGCCGCCCATTTCCTTTGGGGACGAAGACTTGCTCGATGGCAAAGTCAATAATTATGTTCCTTTGGTAGTATCAGCCGTAATGGCCAATACTGAGGTCAGAAGGATACTGGTCGACCAAGGGAGCTCGGCCGACATCATGTTTGAGGAACTGATTGACAAGTTAAACGTGGACAGGAGCGAAATTATTCCACAAGCAGTACCAACCCCATTGACCGGGTTCAATGGGGCGACCACATACCCCCTGGGGACGATAGAATTACTTGTTACTTTTGGAGATGATACGAACGGCAGCACGTCGTACAGGACGGTCAGAACGACGTTCTTAGTTCTGCCCATCAAATCGTGTTACCACTGTATCATTGGCCGCCCAACACTGGGAAAATTGAAGGCCGTAGCCTCAACTGTACATTTGAAGATGAAGTTCTATAGTAAAAGCGACCAAGTTGTGACAGTAATGGCCGACTTGGAAGCGGCCATGAGGAGCCATTTCCTCTATCAAGAAATTTGTGATATGGAGGCGGTAAATGCTAAGCCTCAGAATCTCGGAGAGGGGCATCAGGTCAATGTGGCCGACCTGGATGCCCGATACGACCCAGAGGACGACGATGACGATTTAGCCCGCGAGCTAAAGAATAAACTGAAGAGACCCGAACCCTACGGGGAATTGATCGATGTTCAGCTATCGGACGACCCAACTAAGACAGTCAAGTTGGGAAGCGACCTACCTGAACAAGACAAGCAAGATCTCATCACCTGCCTCAGGGATTACGCAGACCTTTTTGCATGGCGGGCATCAGACATGCCCGGGATCCCAATAGAGATTGCATGCCACCAACTGTCAGTCGATGAGACAGCCAGACCGGTCGCTAAAAAGAGACGCTCTCAGAGCGAAGAGAAAGCATTGGCGGCCGAACAGGCTGTTGACGACCTCATCAAGGCCAATTTCATTGAGGAGATTAAGTATACAACTTGGCTTTCCAACGTCGTGTTAGTGAAGAAGAAAAATGGTAAGTGGCGCATGTGCGTCGACTATACCGACCTGAATAAGACATGCCCGAAGGACGCCTTTCCCCTGCCAAACATTGACAAACTGGTCGACGGGGCTGCGGGCTATAAACTCCTGTCTTTTTTAGACGCCTATTCAGGTTACAACCAAATCACTATGTACCCACCCGATCGGCATAAGACCGCGTTTATGACCGATCGTGGAAACTTTCAGTACAAGGTGATGCCCTTTGGTCTGAAGAACGCCGGAGCGACCTATCAAAGAATGATGAATAAGGTCTTCAGGCGGCAGATCGGTCGGATATCAGAGGTCTACTTGGATGATATGATCATTAAAAGCAAGACCGACCGAGACCATATCGACGACCTAAAGGAAATTTTTGAAGAAGCAAGGAAGAATTCCTTGAGGTTGAATCCAGAGAAGTGCACCTTCGGAGTAAGGGCGGGCAAGTTCCTGGGCTTCCACTTAACAGAGCGAGGGATCGAAGCAAACCCTGCAAGTGCAAGGCGGTCGCTGAGATGAGGCCGCCCACTACGAAAAAAGAGATTCAGCAATTGAATGGCATGGTCGCTGCCCTCTCACGGTTTATACCTAAATCAGCGTGCAAATCTCTTCCACTATTCAAGCTCTTGAAGAAGGAGGTCGAGTTTGAATGGACCGACCAATGCCAGCGAGCATTGGACGAGCTGAAGGCGGCACTCACCAACCCGCCCATCATGACCAAGCCGCAACCAGGGGAGACGCTTTACTTATACTTGGCCATAACAGATGAGGCCATGAGCGCTGTTCTTGTAAGAGAAAGCGACCTGAAGCAGAATCCGGTCTACTTCATTAGTAAGGTATTTCAAGGCCCAGAGATCAGATACCAGAAGATCGAGAAGCTAGCCTTAGCGTTACTTGTGGCCACCCGTAGACTGCGCCCTTATTTCGTGGCCCATCAGGTCGTTGTGAGGACCGACCAGCCTATTAGACAAATCCTTCACCGACCTGACCTAGCAGGGCGCATGATCAAGTGGGCTGTGGAACTCAGTGAGTTTGGGATCAAGTTCGAGGCTAGATCGGCCGCTAAGGCCCAAGTGTTGGCCGATTTCATTGCTGAGATGACTCCAATACCGGACGATCAGGCCATCACGACCTGGACTTTGCACGTAGACGGATCCTCCAACAGCAAAGGAAGTGGGGCCGGTCTGATACTTGAAAACTCGGAAGGACTTACAGTTGAAGTGTCATTAACTTTCGCATTTCACACTTCGAACAACCAGGCCGAGTATGAAGCGTGCATTGCCGGCCTACAGCTGGCCAAAGAATTCAACGTCGACCGTGTTGAACTTCACTCTGATTCTCTACTGGTAGTCTCCCAAATTCAAGACCTTTACGACGCAAAGGACGATGTCTTGAAAAATTATTTGGCCAAGGTACGGGATCTGCTCAAGCAATTCGATAGAGCAGAAGTCAAGCATGTCCCCAGGACAGAGAACGTTCGGGCTGACATCCTATCGAAGTTAGCCAGTACAAAGACTCCTGGGAACCACAGAAGTCTAATCCAAGAGACATTAACGCGGCCGAGCGTATCAACCAAGCCTGCCCAACCATTATCCATTCTAGCGGTCGACTTAGATAAAGACTGGATCACTCTTATCTTGCAATATATTCTCAATGGAGTAGAACCTTGCAACCAGAAGGCAGCGAAACTCCTGAGGTTGCGGGCGACCAAGTATTCAGTGATCGAAGGAAGACTGTACAGAAGGGGCTTTTCATCCCCATTGCTGAGATGCCTTACGTCGGTCGAGGCCGACCATGTACTAAGAGACATACATGAAGGAGATTGTGGTAGCCACCAAGGTGGTCAGTCGATTGCTAAGAAGGCGCTCAGGGCCGGATACTATTGGCCGACCATGGACGAGGACGCTAAGATACTTGTTCAGAAGTGCAAGAAATGCCAAATCCATGCCGACGTACATTTAGCGCCCTCATCAGAACTACACAGCTTAACACCACCATGGCCGTTCGCTTGGTGGGGCATGGACCTGCTCGGCCCTTTTCCACCTGCACCAGGTCAGTTGAAGTTCCTCATCGTTGCGATCGACTATTTCACTAAGTGGATAGAAGCAGAGCCACTTGCAACCATTACCTCAGCGAAGGTATCTAAGTTTTTTGGTCGAAATGTGCTCGCCCACTTTGGAGTGCCCCAACAACTGGTGACTGATAATGGAACTCAGTTCGCAGATAGAAAGTTCAGGGAAATGCTGGCCGGCCTAGGCGTGAAACAGCGTTTCACCTCGGTCGAGCACCCTCAAACCAACGGCCAGGCAGAAGCGGCCAACAGGGTAGTACTACGCGGACTGAAAAGGAGGTTGGACGAAGCTAAGGGCAATTGGGTAGAAGAACTACAGTCGGTCCTTTGGGCCTACAGAACGACCCCCCACTCATCGGCCGGGGAGTCACCTTTCAGACTTGTCTACGGAACTGACGCTGTCATTCCGATTGAGATGGGAGAGCTAAGTTGGAGGACGACCAACCCACCAACCCCGGCCGCAAACGAACGAGCAACAAGAGAAGAGCTCGACCTGGTTGAAGAGCTACGAAACAAGACGTCACTTAGGGAGCAACTCATCAAACAGAAGGTCGCTGCCAGGTACAATGCCCGCGTCCAGAAGAGGGAATTCTCCATTGGACAGCTAGTCCTTAGGAGGGCCGACGTAGGGAATAAGAACGCTCGCCAGGGAAAGCTCGCCCCCAATTGGGAAGGACCATACCGTGTCATCAGCAAGACTGGAAAGGGAGCTTACGAGCTGGAAACCATGGAAGGGGCGACCATCCCCAGAACATGGAATGCTGATAAGTTGAGAAATAAAGAACAGGCGGTCGCTCTTTTTCCCCACAGGGGTTTTTTACCGAGGACCGACCTTAAAATTCGACTTGTGTACTTTATTTTCATGCAAATTGTATGCACGGTCGCTCACCATGCGAGTAGCAGTCGAGCGACCAGTAGAGTGCCATCGAATGGCCCAAACGAGAGCCGCCGAGCGGCCTAAAAGAGCGCCATCGAATGGCCCAAACGAAAGCCGCCGAGCGGCCTAAAAAGAGTGCCATCGAATGGCCCAAACGAGAGCCGCCGAGCGGCCTAAAAGAGTGCCATCGAATGGCCCAAACGAGAGCCGCCGAGCGGCCTAAAAGAGTGCCATCGAATGGCCCAAACGAGAGCCGCCGAGCGGCTTAAAAGAGCGCCATTGAATGGCCCAAACGAAAGCCGCCGAGCGGCCTAAAAAGAGTGCCATCGAATGGCCCAAACGAGAGCCGCCGAGCGGCCTAAAAGAGTGCCATCGAATGGCCCAAACGAGAGCCGCCGTGCGGCCTAAAAGAGTGCCATCGAATGGCCCAAACGATAGCCGTCGAGCGGCCTGAAAAAGTGTTACCGAATAAAGTGACCCATAAAAAAATCAAGGTCGCGACCGACCGTAGTAAAAAGAATCAAATCGAATTACAAAGCAATTAAACAGGCCAAATTGATAGAAAAATTGTCATCGATTACAAAGACGCCTTGGTCGAAAAATTACAATTCAAACACCGCTCGCAGGCGGGTCAAGATTACAATTCAGAAAAAACTTACAAGTTAAGAGTCGCTGGGGGCCTGATAGATGACCGCCTCTTCTTGAAGAACCTTCCCCTTCGACATCTTCTTGGGGCGGACGATCTGTTGATCGGTCGCACGATGTGTGCTTTGCACAATCTCGCGATCGACCCCCAGATCAGGGTAGAGGATCTTGATCTGGCTGACAGCATTTTCAAATTGACCCTCCGCAGCTCCCTTCGCCCGGTCAAGAACGTCTTTATAGCGACCTCTAAACTTGTTCTTTTCCACCTCCACTGCATCCAGCTCAGTTTTCAGCCCAACGACCTGGCTCGACAGCTCTTTATTCTTGGAAGAGAGGCGTTCGACCTCTTTCTCAGTTGTTTCCTTGTCAGCGACCGCCTTGTCCAGAGCAGACTCGGCCAGTGTTTGAGCAGAGACAGCAGCCACAAGCTGGCGTTCTGCTTCGACAAGCTTCCTCTCATTGTCAGCGGCCGCTTCGATTCTCGGTTCGAGCTCCTTCATTTTCTTGAGCAGGTCGTCTCGCTCGCCCCTCATTTCTGCGAGCAATGACAAGGCAGAATTCAATTTAAAATTTTTATCGACTAGGTCGTCTTCAAGCAATGAATATCTATGGGCAAGGCGCCTACCTTCCAGGCGATCTGATTCTTTATCATGGTATTTCTTGAACAGAATACCAGCGGCCTTCATTGCATCGGCCATCACCTCGAAAGGTTCCTCCTTGAAACGAGCACAGTCTTCATCACCCAACCCAAGCAGGTCGATTTTGGGCGACCGGTTGTGCCCGTGGCTTTTCCCACTCTTATGCTTCTTTTTCTCGCCCCCATCATCGACCGACCTATTCCTTTTGGACTTTCCTTGATTTTTGGGTGGGCTGCTCAGGTCAATGGCTTGTGCTGGTGTGCCCGCCCGAGGAGTATGACGACCGGGCTGAGACCCAGTTCCGGCAGGTAGGGGCGTGCCTTCGGGTCGAGCTTCTGGAATTCCGCGGACGGGCGAGGCATCGCCATCCTCGGCCGCCCATTGCTCCAAGAGGTCAAAGTCATTCATGTTCGCCATGTCAGCTGCAAAGGACAAAATAGATGGTTAGAAACAGTTAAACAAAACTAAGTGACAGAAAATAAAGTAGGCGAGCGGCCACCGACCAAGAGCGGCCTTGACTCTTTTCTTGCCCCGAGCATCCACAACGTTCTTGACCTTGATGCGACCCTCAGGGACCAGGGACGCAATCTTTCTCAGCCTTTGGATCGTCCCCCTGTCCAGGTCGTCAAGTTCAGTGTCCTTGAAAGCATACTGGCCTGGTTTCTTCGAGAAATGGTTGAAACTCCACACTGTGGGAAACAGGGGCGTTCCTTCCTGATCATTGGACATTTGGGCGATCCCTCGATGGGCTTCGGCCGAGTTGGGGACGACCCAAAAGAGTTCCCTTTTCCACCCGGTCGTCAATGATTCCATGTAGGGCTTGAAAAAGTTGTATGTTGACCGGTTTTTGAATGAGACCGCTTCCTTGCGGGCGCCCTTGGAGCCTTTTTCATAAATATAGCTCATTTCAAACAAAGTGAAGAACAGTCGTATGGAGACCGGTCGTCTCAGTACCGCGAGAACATCTTCGTATGCCTGCAGGAACGCCCAAGCGTTCGGGTTCAATTGAGAAGGGGCGACCTGAAGATAGCGTAAAACTTGGTGCTGAAACCTGGTGAACGGCGGAATGATACCCATGCGTTCGAAAACGATGCGGTATATTGTAAATTTCAGCACACGTCCCCTTTAGCCATACCTTCTACTCTCCAACCTTCATTTAGCCCGGTCGCCAGATACTCTAGGTCCTGGCTCCCATGTTGAATTTTGCTGCGTTGACTTCTCAGGTTAAGAGAAACCCAAGACATGTCCTTTGCAGCCGCGACCTCAGGATCTTCTCGATGGTCGCCCTGCTGGCCTCTGTCGGCCGTTGCAGTGTCGTCGGCCGCAGCCTGGCCAATACCTTCATCGCTGGCAACCCGCGCGTTGCTTTCTGCGGTGTCATTGACCACAGCCTCGGTGAACAGCGCCCCACTTTTTTCCGGCCGCGTCCCGGATTTGCTAGAGGAAGTCCAGTTCTGGGTCGAAGACTCAGAGGAAGACTCGTCGTTAGAAGTAGACGACCGGGCGTGCGCAGGACTTTGCTCCACTGGTCGGGTCATATTGTGCGCAAGAGAAACGGCCGGGATTCCCAAGATACGGCGGGTTTGTTTGGTCCGCGCCAGAGTGAACCTGTGGAGGGGAATAACAGTCAAGGTCTTGCTCGCGCGTGGGAAGGGGTCGACGTGGTCGTCCCCAGACCTGACACCCCCTCCACCAGGTGAAACAGAAATGGAAATAAAGACAGGGCGGTCGTAGTTACCTGGAATTAGAGCGAGTTGAAAACGGGCGAGCTTTGGCAAGAGCGAGCGAGCTTCGGCGGGAGTGAGCGAGCTTTGGCAGGAGCGAGCGAGCTTTGGTAAAAGCGAGCGATCAGCGAGAGCGGAGAAATCGGAGAAACGTGCAAATGAGGCACCCCTTGAACCCTATATATAATGGCCCAACCATCATCATGGGCCGGAGGCGAAGAGGCGCCACTCTTCGCGTGCCATCATTGCCTAAGCTCCTCGAGTCTTTAAACGTCACCTCATTAAAGTAACTGTCGCCTCAGCATTCATGACGATTGATTGTCAGGCGTCACCCCCGAGACGGCACCTGGCCCCGTGTGACCAGGTCGCGTGGCAGCGACCACGCAATCAACCAATTAGCGATCAACCAGGTTACGTTCGACCAGTCCAGAACGGTCGTTTTGAGACCACGCTGGGGGGCAAGGAATCAAGCCTTAGCCCGCCCCCAGGCGACCTAGGCTTGGGGGGCAACTGTTCTGGAGTGGGCTTGAAGGCCAATTTCGTACAACAGGCCCATCGCGGCCCAATATCTAACTTGCTCCACAAGATGCGGTCGGCCCCGCAAGATGCGGCCGGCCCCGCAAAAACCGCAACGGCTAGAACGCCAACATTATATATACCACACCAGCATGTGGCTTCAGGTATGTTTTACTCACCTTGTGACCACCTGCCCGTTGAAACACCTCTGACTTGAGCGTTGGAGTGCCTTTGCAGGTACCACCCGCGTGCAGCTCAGAACTCGGTCCTTCATCCCAACGACCGAGCAACATCATCAGGCAGCAACAAGTCATCGTATTGATCAGGTACGATCAACATCTAACCCCCTTTTCTCGTTTAGCCAATTCATGTAGCCACGCTACCACAAGAAACTGTTCAACACCAATTACAAAAGATTCCTTCAAACCCACTCTTCTCAGATATAACCGATCATACACCCAATCACGATTAAATTCATACAAATTCATCTACACGCATTTAAGAAAATGTGTTAGATTCCCTTAACATTCCCAACAATCTTTCAAGTTAGCGGCATCGATATGATTTAAGTGGAAATATTTCGAGCCGAATATGAGAGCTAAAGACAGATCAGACAAAACCCTTTTCCATATAAATAGTGAAGGAAGTTATTTCTAACTCTCAACTTTAAAATTGTTAGTATCGTCACGCAATTATCTCAATGAAGATGATTTCGAGCAAAATATGGGGGTGATGGACATAACCTCACCCTTTTCCATCAACAACACAGTCATCTAACCTAGTGTTCATCAAAACAACAATTAAACACTTTTCAATTAACAACTCTAAAATAATACACTTTTCAATAACACATTTCAATTAGCATCTCTAATTAAGTCTTGCTCTAACAACATACACTTTTCAATTTCAACAATTAAACACAATTTAACACAATTAACACACATTTCACAACAACACTAATCCTAACACTCAATTATAACTCACATTTCACAACAACACTCAATTCTAAAACAACAAAAAATTTATTTTAAAAACTAACTGTTAGATTGAGGTCCGGTGACGGTGACACTTCGGTGCGGTGGTTCGGTGACGGTGCGCACTCCGGTGCGGTTCTTAGACTTCAAACACCAACAATGTCAATCCTAAATTATTTCAATTCAAGCAAAAAACATAAATCAAAACAAATTATTTAAAAAATCAAAATCAAAATCAAAATCAAAACAATATCATAAAAATCAAAATCAAAACTTACAAAAGGGAGAGCTCTGGTCGTGGTGGTGTTGATGACAGTCGTAGGAGAGAGAGGACCTAAATTCGTGGTGGTGGTGTTGGTGGTGCACTTCGTATCTTAAGAGAGAGTAGAGGAAGAGGAGAAGAAGAGCTCCGGTTGTGGTTGTGTGGTGGTGGTAGTGGTGGTTGTGTGGTGGTGGGTTAGGGTTCGTAGGTGAGAGAGAGAGAGAGAGAGTAGAGGAAGAGGAGAGGAGGTCGTAGGCATAGTTATCAAAATCGAGATTCTACGCAAGATCGTGAGCAGGGCAGCAAAATGGGAAATCGTAAAATCGCAAGTAGAATCGGAAGATTCTACCCAAAAAAAAAGTATCAAAAACTAGAATCGGAAGGGGTTAAACAAAATCGTAACTCGTAAAATCGCAAGTAAAATCGTAAGATTTTACTAAAACAAAGATATTATTAGTATACATATACACCTAGTAATATTAGAAAAGGGGGTATATTTGGTGAAAAAGGGGTTGAGATTAAAAAAAATAAGGTTATCTAGTAGATATTAGAAATGGGGGTATTTCTAGTGAAAAGGTAGGTGTGGCTAGGAAAAAGTGTCATTTGCAGTTTGGGCCAAGCCCATTACCCTAACCCTAATTTTGTCCAAAACCTAGTTTATCCCTTCTCTTCTCACGGCAGCCGCAACCATTTTCATAACTTCTTCTTCTCTTTTGCGTTCTCCTTTAGAACTTCTTCTCTCTTCTTCAGATCTTCTCCTTCAGAACTTCTTCTCATGGTTGCTACCACCGCGCTTTCTTGCGACAGAAACAAAGGGAAGAGCAGAGCTTGCGAAATTCTGATCTGTTTACAGTGTTCTCCGACCCGTTTACAGTGTTTTCAAAATATTCTGATCCGAGCGATTTTCATCGTGAAATCACCTCTGAATCGTGGAATCGTACGATTTCACCAAAACTCGCACGATTCCACTAGGTTTTACGATTCTGCAACAAAATCGAATCGTAGGGAGTGCGTAGAATCGTAAAATCGTGCAATTTTGCGATAAAAATCGCGATTTTGATAACTATGGTCGTAGGTGGTGGTGGTGGTTGTGTGGTTGTGATGGTGGTGGTGGTTGTGTGGTCGTAGGTGAGAGAGAGAGTAGACGAAGAATGAGGGAATGTGTTCTGAGAATCTGATTTGGAAAAAAAATTAACGTTAGCGATGGATTTCGCGATGGAATGGTCCGTCGCTAAATGCAGCACACATTCCCAAAATTTGAACGGTCAAAATTCGTTTGCGAGGGATCTTATTTCCGTCGCTAACTTTCCCGCCCAAGCCATTAGCGACGGACTGGCTGTCGCTATCGCCTAAATTTCCGTCGCTAATTCTCAAGAATACGACAGACCCTATTCCCTCGCAAATTCCGTCGCTAATTCCAGTTTTTGCGAGGGTACCCTAGTCCCTCGCTAATATCCGTCGCTAATAACTTTTTTTTGTAGTGTTAATAATATCATGTACGAGAGCTGATAAAAAACAATGCAAGTGTGTTTCATCACAAAGAAAACGAAGGGAGAAAAGCTTCCAACTTGGGGCGAAGCCAGGATTTCATTAGTGGGGGGCTAGTTAAAATAATTAAAATCTCCCCAATATATATATATATGTTCTGTACCTTGCAGTGTTGGGTGGACTGCAGTTGGTAGGTCAGTATTGAGAATAGATGAGTAATTTAGCTAGGAATGAGAATCTACCTTGTTATGGCAATGTGGGCTGGTATTTATAGGAATTCATGTCCGTTGTGAGCCGTCAGATTGATAGAGCTGATCTGAGCCATCCAAGTGTGATAACCACAATTGGGCTTGCATATGGTGGATATGGATCAAAGTGATCAGACCAATTTATGTCCAAATGCTGAATGGGCCTCTTGGTCCAGTCCAGAACAGTTGTCGCTAAACCGAGATTATTCCAGAGGATGGTCTTGGCTTGAAGGATTTTCGTTGATTCGTCCGACGCGATGGCTCGTCTGCCTCGTCGGGTCGTGCAGAATGTCTTTGTTCGTGACGACAACATTTTTGTTTCTGTTTTGAAGAAAAAAATGGTTTTATTACTCTTTCCAACCATTATAAGTAGGTGGGTCTTCATTGCTTGGAATTTGGATAAGGCTTCTTGGAATCATATATTTGAGCTTGGAGCAAGCTTCTCTCTTCTTTCTTTTGGGTAAGTGTATGTCCTCTTCCCCCTTTCCTTCATGCAAATCATGACTTTGCTGTTTGTGAATACCTTCACTCTGGCGCCCAGTAGTCACAAACTGTGACGTTGCTCGATGCAAACCGTCACCTTGAGCATGGCGCCCTTGGTGCCCAGCATTCACAAACCGTGACGTTGCTCGATGCAAATCGTCACCTTGAGCATGGCGCCCGTCACCATCGAGCATGGCGCCCTTGGCGCCCATGCCTTGCAAGTCGTCACCATGGAGCATGGCGGCACCTTGCAAGTCGTCACCATGGAGCATGGCGCCCTTGGCGCCCATGCCTTGCAAACCGTCACTATGGAGCATGGCGCCCTTGGCGCCCATGCCTTGCATGTCGTCACCATGGAGCATGGCGCCCTTGGCGCCCATGCCTTGCAAGTCGTCACCATGGAGCATGGCGCTCTTGGCGCTCATGCCTTGCAAACCGTCACCATGGAGCATGGCGCCCTTGGCGCCCATGCCTTGCAAGCTGTCACCTTGGAGCATGGTGCCCTTGGCGCCGATGCCTTGCAAGCCGTCACCATGACCTTGGTGCCCTTGGCGCCCATGCCTTGCAAGCCGTCACCATGGACCCTGGCGCCCTTGGCGCCCATGCCTTGCAAGCCGTCGCCATGGACCCTGGCGCCCTTGGCACCCATGCCTTGCAAGCCGTCACCATGGACCTTGGCGCCCAGCACCACAAACCGTGACCTTGCTCTATGCAACCTGTCACCTTGGCGCCTTTGGCGCCCAACAGCTCAAACTGTGATCTTGGAGCCCTGCTCTTGCGAACTGTGAACATGGGATCCTGGCGCCCTTGGCGCCCTTGGCGCTCTGCATTTGCAAACCGAGAACATGCGAACCGTGAACATGGGATCTTGGCACCCTTGGCGCCCTTCACCAGCAAACCTTCTCGTTGGACTACACCAGCAAACCTTCTCACGCCCTACTGGTGATTTTCCGCGTGTGCGCCTTCTCGTTGGACTTAGGATTTTTCCGGTAGACAATCGCTAAATTTGTCTTGCTTTAGGCGGTTAAGTTGTCGACGCCTCTCGGGACAATTTGTAATGAAGGATACTCTGAACAGAGTTTACCTTGGCACAGTTTACCAGGACTCAGCCTGGATCGAGCTCGCCCAATGGGTTGTGACCACCAAGGTCAGCTTGAAGTGTACCCTTGGCACAGTTTACCAGGACACGGCCCGGATAGAACTCGCCCAAGGGGTTGTGACCACCAAGGTCAGCTTAAAGTATACCCTTGGCATAGTTTACCAGGACTCGGCCCGAATAGAACTCGCCCAAGGGGTTGTGTTTCGGCGTGCTGTGGCACTCTTGATTCCTTTGCTAGGATTGGAGGTGCACATCAGTGCTTGCCTACTTCGTGCGATCTTGCATCTAGAGATGTATTTGCAAAACCATCGTCTTGGAAATATGGTCTTGGCTTAGAGTTAATGTCGAGGTTGCCCCGGCGAGGTAGGTAGTCTTTCCTTGCCGGCTATGTCGGGTCTCAAAATTGTCTCGCTCTTCCCCTAACTATGGAGTTGGCTTCTTTTTCTTTCTTGACCTTAAGGAATTTTTCTTTGGAACAAGCATCAATCTAGTGAACTAAAGCAAAAATTGTAATTGCAAAATGAACTTTTATAGCGAGCTTTTACATTCTGCATTTGTGCCCAAACAATAAAATTCTTAACTAGGCCTAGTTCTAGTTTCTAGTCCTGATGCCCTGCTCCCTATTCAGAATCACGAGTCTCATCATCTTCCCCATTCACGTACTGAGCGAGCTTCCTTTCGCGGATCATTTCTTCAACGTCATCCCTAAGTGTGTTGCATTTGTTGGTACTATGCTCATAACTTTTGTGATAATGGTAGTACTTCTTAGAGGGTTGGTCTTTCTTTTGCACGAGAGGTTCAGGCTGTTTGATGTCCCGAAACTCCGCATCGGCGCATTCGGCAAGGATCTCAGCCTGAGATGTGTTCAGCTGGGTGTACTCTGAGGAGCGACATTGTCGAGGTCGGGGCTCACGAGGAGTTGTCATATTGGACTTGCTTCCGCCATGGTTCTTCAACGGCCTTGCAGGCCAGCTCGTCTTTTTTGCTGCCAACCTTGGCTTCCTCTTGGTATGCCATGTTGTCTTCTTCATAATCCATGCACTTTTGTGCCTTCTGAAGGAACTCATCCAAGCTTCGGGGTTTGTTAATCCCCGCGTTTCTTTGAAACAGACTTCCTTTCTTAAGGGCATTCTTCATCCAAAAGAGCATTCTCTTGTCTTCAAGGTTCCTGACGTTGCCAGCCTCCTTGTTGAACCTTTCCAGATATTCTCTAAGCGTTTCTTTCTCTCCTTGCCTGATCGCCCTGAGGACCTCTTCAGATTTTGGCTTCAAGCGGGAAGCGGCAAAGGGGGTTGTGAACATGGTGGCCAGCTGCCCCCAGGATGAAACCGAATTTGGTTTCAACTCCTGGAACCAAGCTAGTGCTGAATCTGTGAGAGTGAGGGGAAAGATCTTGTAGTGGACAGGTTCCCTTGCCCCCCGGTATCTCATCATGATAGAGAAGTAGGCCAAATGCCTGTCAGGGTCCCCAATCCCGTTGTATGTTTTGAGGGCTGGGAGCTTCTCTATCGTCCTCGGAATTGGGCAGTAGTCAACCTTCCTAGTGAAGGGTCCTTCATTGGAGGTCCATCGTGAGTTGTGAGGTGACCAGTCCCCGAGATCTATATCTCGACGGTCACGTCGGGCTGGAGATCTCCTCGAGGTAGATCTTTGGCGATGTCTCTTATGGGTCCTGGCTCGGCTCCGCGACCTCTCGCGAGAGTTGGAGGTTGCGAGCGATGAGGGCCTGGGGAGAGACTCCTCAAGACAGTATGTACTGTCAGGCGAGGTTGGAGGGGTGCTTGGAGGTGAATCTGATCCTTGGTGTCTGCCGTGTCGAGGAGGAGAGTGGCGAGCTCGCTTCCGTCTAGGTGGAGATCTGCAGCGCTTGGAGCTCATTGTCCTTGGGGAACGGGTGTTCCAGTGAGGATGGGGTTGCTCAGGCATGGTTGTCATTTGCCTCTCTATCTGCCTGAGGCGCGCTTCTTGCTGCAACATAGTCTGGGTGTGGTTGCACAGCAGGTCCAAGAGCTGGCGGATGGTCGCCGCATCCCCAGGTTGGACGGGGATCTGGATAGAGGCTGCCTGAGGTGCCGGGACCTGAATGTCTTGGTTTGGCGTGGAAGCAGCAAGGCCTTCGGGAGTGACCTCTGACTGGGGTTGCGGCAATGCTTTGGACTCGGGGTCTACCTCTGGGTGCCATGGGAAGGCAGGAGAAAGTTCAAAGAGTAGAGATGGTGTGAAAGATAGATATCTCCCACTGTGGTCGCCAATGTTCTGTACCTTGCAGTGTTGGGTGGACTGCAGTTGGTAGGTCACTTGCTGCCTGGCCAGAGGTTAATGCGAGCCCGGGAGGGGTACCTGCGAAGCCACTCCGACGCTAAAGTCAGTATTGAGAATAGATGAGTGATTTAGCTAGAAATGAGAATCTACCTTGTTATGACAATGTGGGCTGGTATTTATAGGAATTCATGTTCGTTGTGAGCCGTCAGATTGATAGAGTTGATCTGAGTCATCCAAGTGTGATAACCATAATTGGGCTTGCATATGGTGGACATAGATCAAAGTGATCGGGTCAATCCATGTCCAAATGCTGAATGAGCCTCTATGTCCGGTCCAAAACAATATATATCATACTTCATGAATAATATCATACTTCTTGAATCCAAAAATATTAATTACATTAATACATAACGTCTTTCTTGCGTGTCACGAAAATCATTTATATCAGTAAACTTTTTAATTAGTCAATATTTCTAATTTTTAGGAGATGATAATGTTGCTTTGCATCATATATTTTCATCCCTATTATTTAGGTGTTGCCACTCAATTAATGATTTTTTGAAAATAAAATCAATTCTCAATTATCCTTATATTTATCCTTTATATTTATTAATTGGAGAGCTTTATTTTACAATTTTCCCTTACTCACAGCAGCACATATTTGAATGGGATAATATATTATATAGCTTTATTTTCTACATGTTGATTACATATATATTAATTTATTTAGAGTATACTATTAAGTATAAAAAAATGTTGCAAGAACAGGGGGGATCAAGCCATCCCACCTTTGGCTGTCCCTCCGTCCCTGCTTCCAGCGTTAGTATTTAGGCGTTAGAAGAAACAAGTATAACACGCCACAAAAGAGTGCTCATTCTGTAGATCACATGCCAACCTCTCCGCATCAGCTGTGCCTGACCCACACGAACGATGATGCATGTGACCTTCAATGAAGAAAATGTAGAGCTATAGTTATCTTCAAATGTTATTGCATCTCATTGTCTTGTAAATTGTTCTTTTTGGGAAAGGTTATCCTGACAGCACCTGCCAACAATTGATAGCTTCATCAGTGTTGAACATCATCATGATCAGTATAGAGAATTAACTCTCACATGGTCATCTATTAAAACAATTTTTAAGCTCACAATCAAATTGTTACAGGAACAAACAAATGTCAAAAAACTTCAGAAAATATAAGAAAAGGAATGGGATCTGTTTGCAAAAAGAAGTAGCAGAATTAATGAAAATAACATTAGTGGAATAGTAAGTGACAATAATCGATTTGGTTGAGTGAAAGAGGAAAAGAGAGGAACCTGAGAGGTAGAGAATGGTAATGGTAGCCAATGTTGGAGATGAGGTTATCAAAGAGCTGAGGTATAGGGTAGATGTGGGTGAGATTGCAGAGGACGTTTGGCCCAAGCAAGTTTCTTAGAAGAAGTGGGGGGAGTCAAGGTTGTTGTTGAGGTTGAGGGAGTTTATTAAGATAAATGCTAGCAACACTCTCTTTTTAATACTCTCTCCAACACTTATTCTATGATTGGTTAAATTCATGAAGGTCCTACCACTTTGAAAATGGGAGCCATTAATTTAATGAGACCAACATGAATTTGAAGCAATCATAGAGTGAGTGTTGGAGAGAGTGTTAAAAAGAGAGTCTTGCTAGCATTTCTCGTTTACGAATGAGGTTCATAAACTTTCTTCAGATGGAGGAAAGATTGTACCCAGTTATAAAAGAGAGATGAAGGACGCTAGTTTCAAATTTGAAATTTGAAAAGTAGTGAGAAAGGCGAGGGAGGTACAGGGAGGAAGGGATGAGTCAGGCAAAGGGAAGGAGAAAGACAATTGTTTTTGTCTGTATCCTATATGTATCCTCTGCGAACCTTTTTGCTTTATGCTCCCACACAATTTACTTTTAATATAAAATTGATAAAAAATGTTGTTTCCTTTGTATTGGGCAAAAATGGTTAAATTTATATTAATATAATAAGAGGTGTTTTGTTTGAGTGTTTGTGTCGATGGCATGTCATTTCTTGCCTTAGAAGTAGCCTCCATGTGTATAGTAGGGGTCTTCCTCCTGTGATCTTTCACCGTCCCATCTCGCTTCAGTCCCAACAGCACCTCGAAAGCGTTCGAGACGACACTGGATTAAAATCACCTCAGCATGGTGTCCTTAAAATCGCTCCAGTTGGGCTTCTCCGTACTCCCCTCCCACCACTGCATCCAAGAAAGCGCCTCGCCCTCCATTGCCATGAGCACCGCATCCAATTTGTCCTCTTCACCCAAGCATCTCACCCTGTAGAAGCGCTCTATCTTGCTTATTCACCCTACTGCATCTTCGCTGTTGAAAACAGGGAGCTCTACCTTGCGCAACCGCTTTTCCCCTTCGTTGCAATGAATCTTGGATGGCGTTGCCTCCTTCTGACTCGTTTGGCTTGAGTCACCACCGTTGGCTTTGCGCATCGAAGCGATGAACTCTGCCTTCACCTTTGCGACGACCTCGTCAATGGCTCTCTGCGTGCGAGCCACGGCTTCTTGCAATTGTTTCTCCATCTCCTCTATTCTTGAATCCATCGCGATTGAATCTTCGTTCTTGCACACCATGAATCTTTACGGACTGTACTTGCTTTGATACCTGATGAAAGGTTTCAATTGAGATGGTAATGAAAATGAGAAGAACACTATCAAGAAATGGTAGAATTGTATTAACACTTCATGGTTTATAGTTCCAGCAAACTGTAACAGGAGCAGTTTGAGAGTGCTACCTTTCTCTCCCACTTTACAATTGAGTTGTCCGGTTAGCTAATAGATTAGCCTAGCCCCCCTTCCCCCCCCCCCCCCCCCCTTATTTATAGCTTACTACACAACCTGTTGTTACAAGGAGAATTATTTTGTCTATCCATTGCTCTTGAGGGAATCCAGCTGAGTAGTGGATTGTACCCTGGCACATTTCTATCAGCAACTTCTTATGAAGCAGATGGTGGGTTGTTTCCATTTGCTGCTGGTTCTGTCGACGTAGAAAATGACGAGAGCATGACATGGTTCATGTCTGAAGTGCAGAAGAAACTAGGGGTGAATATGGAATGGATGCTGCAAATTATACTTTTTCCAGATGGGCTATAGGTTTTTGAAAATGCAATAAGAAGGAAGTTCTCAAGCTCTTATCATGTTTTCTGCATGTGTCATTTAAGTGAGGGCATTGGCGAAGAGTTCAAGAACTGTAGGCTGATGCATTGTCCGTGGAATGCTGCATATGCCACTACAACTATTGCAAATGAAGAAAAGCAGACGGAAATAGAGGAGTTCCCTGAAGCAGAAATGGTTACACCAATCTCATCCCTACATTTACCGTGGGCGTGGAGCTGTGTATGAGGCATGGTTGTGTAAATATGTCTTGTCAACCATCCAACAAGGGGCAGATATTTGGTTCTCAACAACTATTGTGCAAGAAGTGTTTTTGGAAGAAACTCGGTCAGTCAATTTTTAATTCACTGAAAAAGAGTTGTGCGAGAGGATACATGGGAGGGAGATGTCAATGTTAAAATCCAAGTTCTGAAGTATTGGAAGTGGAGTAGGTAGGTAGTAGGGTTGTGCATGGTACAAAATCCATACCACACCACACCATATCTCTTTCAAATCCAGTTCTGGTTTACCATTTTTTAAAAACCGGTTTACATTGTTAAAACTGGTTCGGAATCGGTTCAAAATTGGTTAGGCACTGAAAACCAGTTTACCGTTTTAGAACCGGTTTTTACCTTCGGGAAATGGTTTACTGGTTCTGAAAACCGGTTTTTTGTTACCAAAAACCGGTTTACCATTTGAGAAAAACGGTTTTTTATTTATCAAAAACCGGTTTTTGTTACCAAAAAACGGTTTACCATTTCAGAAAAACAGTTTTTACTACCAAAAACCAGTTTTTGGTGCCAAGAAAATAAGCATCCTGTTAAATCATTCACAATTCCTGTTAAATTTAACAGTCATAATTCCTGTTAAACCACGCAATCAAGCTTGTTCATATCCAACTATCAGAACATGAACTTGATCAATTTAATAAGCTTCTTCAAAATAATTGTGTACACAGATTACCAACTATCAGAACATGAACATGAACACCTTCTTTAATAATTGTGTACACAGATTACCAAAATTAGTTTTCAGTATACATAAGTACACAAAAGTATAACAACTACCCAAGTCTAAAGCTCCAAGTAAAACCCAACAAAGGCAAAAGACCTTCAACAAACTCAATCCACAAAATCAGAACTTTTTTTGGAAATTCCATTCCTCCATATGTCACAACCAAAACAGAAAATAAAAGGGTAACTAACAGAAACCAAGTTATGAAGGACCAATCAATAAAGAATCACAATTTACCACCAAAACAGCTCACCAACATAAATTTTGATATGGAAAAAAAAGATAAATCATAAGTGAATTACCCTCAAATGAAGCAGCAAGAGAACAATGAGTGCAATATAGGAGTAATATTTTCATCAGACAAGATCATGAAATGCTACTGATATACCTATAATTACAGGGAACTCTGAAACCAAGTATATCGTGAAATGCATGAAAACTCAAAGATCTTAACAACAAAGCTACCCCTATTTCATTTTTAACGAATTTAACACAGATTCAGCACAGATTTTTAAACACAATGGAAATAGATCACAAATTAGAGAAGGAGGAAGCAAAAAGAAAACTAGGTTGAAGAATGAACCTGCTGCGAGTGTTGAGAAAGAGAGAGAGAAGATTGAGAGGGAAATTCAAGCGATTTGTAGAGGGAAGTTCGAGTTGCAGTTCCGATTGGAGATTTGTGATTCCGATTTGGGGATTAGGGTACCGGTTTGGTGAACAACTGTGCGATTGGGGAATTAAAGGGATGAAGAGAGCAGCAATATCCACTCAGAACAACTGTGCGGCATGGCCATTAAAGGATCTCGAGGTTGAAGGAGTGAAGGTCGCGACTCGCGAGCGGCCATGGCTGAGATTGAAGAAGGAATGAAGGAAACGAAGGAACGCGTTGCTTCTAATTTAGTGAAATGGTATACCGGTTCGAAAAAAATGGGCTCCCGGTATTACCATTTTTTGTTTAACAAATTTGGGCCAGTAAATTATAAAGTCAGTATGGGTTTTTTCAAAATGGTCCAGTAAGGTAACAGTAAACTAGTAATTATCCACACCCCTAGAAGGTTGGTATCTTTTGATAATATTAATTTGAACTGGTTTATGCCAGTAAGGAGAGCCTCTCTTGTGTAGTTTTATTACTTTTTCTTGATCAATAAAATTACAGGGACATTATTCCCCTTTTGCTATCTTTGGTTAGGCTAGGAGGAACCTAGCATTGACACTGCTGTTAAATACACAATGGTATGTTCGAAAATTTTATGAAATCATAGTGTTGACTACATTTACTTTTGTGTTTTTAATCTGATTAAATTCTCTCATGTGGTTTAGTTTTACATTGACTGAGATGCTAACATACTATTTTCAATTATTACAGGATATTGGTATGATCAAAGCCAGACTTGGAGAACTAGAGAGGAAGTTTGGTTTCAAACCAATTGTTGCAATAACTGAAAAGGTAATTTAGACATGTTTCTTACATTTGTGTTTTGTATGAGTGCGTGTATGAAATTTTCATGTATATGTTTTATCCTTATCATAATCCCTTAATTAAATTTTCCTATTTGCAGGATTATGATAGGAACCCAGAGATTCTTAAGCAACTATATCCATTTAAAGTTTTCGTTCTGTGTTGTACATTGAAGGTTTTGCCATATAGAGGAAATACAGAGGATAGCTTTAAGAACTTTCTGAAGAACCAATTGAAATTAGAAATTTCTGCAGCAGATTTGTTGTAGCTTGCGGTTAACATACAAAATATTGTTTGCTAGGCCTTATCTCTTGGAAATATGTTAACCTTACTGGTTCCAGTTATATTATTATATAAGATGGCTTACAAATTTGATGTCAATTTTTCATGAATTAAATAAGATGGCTGTAATACCCTAATTTTGTCCGCCTAATTTAAAGCTTACTAGAAAATCCAAAATATTGTTTTTATCGTCTACGAGTGTCATTCTCGATCATGTACAGGTTTCACTCGTGCATGCGTGTCACTTGTCATCATGCGCGCGTGTTATTCCTAATCATGTACGCATTTTTATTCTAGTCGCGGACGCGTGTTCACTTCTCGTCGTGTACGAGTGCTCATTTTAGTACTCGTTATTTTATTGTTATAGGTATTAGTTTAATAAGAAAATGTAATAAAAATCAGATTTGAATAATTGTTTTTTATTATTATTACTATAATCAGTTTTTTGTTTACAAATAAAGAAGTCAACTTTAGTACATACATGTAGACAAAAAAAATTAAATACAAAATAGTACAAAAAATTAATTAAAAAGCAAAAACTAAAAAAAAAGAGAAAAGAGCAAGGCAGCACAAGTTGCTGTCCTTGGAAAATCCTTTTGAGCATTATGCCAAAGCCCATTTCTTCATCCTCTTTGATCCTTTCCATTTTTGCTCCAACAAAGCAGCTTTGGCAGGCACCACCCTGCTGCTGCTGCTCCACTAACCTGCACAATTGACACAAAACAACAAATATACATCAGCTCAAAAACAACAGCTCCCTCTATAAAATAAGAAAAACAATAGCACTGAAGTGGGGCGAAAAAACAGTAAACACGGTTTAGGGAGGCACACACTAATACGCAGTAACCAAAAAAAACTCAGAAATAGGAAAGAGACAGAAACCAAAAAATAAACAAAAATCAAAGAGGGGAAGCTGAGAACTGAGGGAGAGGACGGCAACCACCACCACCGCAACACCACCGTACCTCCCAACACCACCGTGCACCACCACAGAAACCCCCTACACCATCTCCTCCGTTCTCTCTTACCCACCTCACAAACCACAACCGCCGTACACCACCCAAAATCACCAACCGTCGCCAACACATGACCATCAAAACCACTCAACAACAACCACCGTCGCCACCACATAGACCACCGTAAGAGCCGCCCCGTTGTCGCAAACCACCCTCACAAGCCCAGATCGAACAAAAAACCACGGTGGCGGACCCTCCTCCTCCCTCATCTCTCAGTTCTCCCTCACCGTGGATCCTTCTTCTCTCTCCGTTGTCTTCCCTCTCATTTTTCTCTCTCACCTTCGCCGGCGCCTTACCACGGCCCCCCTCCGGTGACCTCATCCCCTCCTCTCTCCACCGTAACCCCCTTCCTTCTCGTTTTCCCTCTCAGCTCTCTCTCTCTCTCTCTCTCTCTCTCTCTCTCTCTCTCTCTCTCTCTCTCTCTCTCTCTCTCTCTCTCTCTCTCTCTCTCTGCTTCTAGCACCCCAGTTTTAACGATACAACTCCCCTGCAATTACCTACGCCCCATTTTACTATTTAAACCCCTTTTTTTTCCAAAATAAAATAGTTTCTCATAAACCAAAAAATAAATTCCCCTTTTCATAGAACTCTTTCAAACTCTTTTCTAACCAATACAAGTTATTAGTGACTATCACTCAAAGCTTTGGCTTGTTTGATTGTCATGAACGCTTTCAAGAGTCATTAGTAATGATCACTCAAAGCCTTTGCTTGCTTGACCATTATGAAAGCTCTTCCCCTTTCTAAACTCGTTCAAAAACATTCTTATTTTCAAAATTAGAACTACGACGCTTTGATTCCCATTTGGGATACGTAGGAGCGAGCCACGCCTCGTCAAGCGCAACAAATAAAACTCTCTTTTCACAACCATCAACAATTCATTTTCATAAAACAAACAAAAATCATTTTCAAAACCATTGTCGCTGGTGGCTAATCAGAACTTTTGTTCGTCTAGCCATCGGTAGCAATGTCTTTTCCCAAAGAACAAATAAGCGATGATCATCCATAACTTTGGTTAGTTTGATCATTCGCGCCAATCAATCTTTTTCAAAAACTATTTCAAAAAAACAAATAAAAACGAGTTGCTACTAATAGTCAATCAGAACCTTTGTTCGTCTGGCTGGCAGTAGTGACTCTCATTTTCAAGAGTGCTTAGCGGTGGTTATCCATAACCTTAGTTAGTTTAATCATTCGTTAAGTGCTCGTCATATTTTGAAGATTCACTAAACAAGATAATAAAATGAGTTGTTATCAATAGTCCATCAGAACCTTTGTTCGTTTGACTAGCGGTACAACTCTCTTTTTTTTCTGAGTATTTAGTGGTGATTCATCATAGCCTCTGCTAGTTTAATCATTCGCTAATGCTCGTCCTATTTCAAAAAACCCACTAAAAAAAGATAAAAAAACAAAAACTTTTCAAAAAGACAAAGAAGAACTACGTAGCTTTGAGTTCTCCATCGCACCGGGAGATACGTAGGAGCGGGCCATGTCCCGTCAAGCGTTTTTTTTTCTAAAAAACCATTCTTCCCCCTTTTCTTTTTCATGATAAATAAAGATTTTCATTAAGAATTTTTCAATAAGAAGTAGAGAGGAAAAATTAAGTATTTTCAAGTCAACACACTACAACCACACATTTAATCAAAGGTTCCCTCTCAGTAGAGAGGACGTGTGGGGTGCTAACACCTTCCCTGCGCGTAACCGACCCCCGAACCCCATTCTCTGGTTTCGCAAGACCAGTCGTTTTCCAAAAAAGGTTTTCCTAATATTTTCCTTAATAAATATTGGTGGCGGCTTCATTGTCTTAGGAAAAGTTGTGAACGAGGAAGGTTCTCCCTCGGGGACTTTTTCGGGCGCAACACACCCCTCATTTTGTTATTTTATGACAGCGCCTCCCTTTTTTTTGTGTTTTTTATGAGCGCTATTCGCACCCCCCCTGTTTTTAATCATACAGCTTTCTGTTTATATCAACCAGTTGTTCGCACCCCTGGATTGCTAATAACATACCCCCTTTCTTTTTTTAAAATTCGTCTTTATGTTTACACCCCCAGATTTCGGTGCTATAACCCTTGTTTGCTCTAAATACCAGATTCTTATTCACACTTATTCCTTTTAATGATACAACCTCCCAGTTTCAAACATCAAATTTTTATTCTCACCTTCAACTTTAACGACGCAATTCTTTTTATACCATGATGCTTCCAAAACATTTTTTACCATCAAACTCGCATAAAAAATAGGTTGTTATTAGCGGTCACTCTGAGTTTAGCTTGTTTGACCGCTAATAGCAGCTTTGGCTTTCAAACGGGCTATGAGTGATGACCACTCTGAATTTCACTTGTTTGGTCATCGCAAATGCCCATCCCAATTTCAAAATACTTCAAAAATTCCAAACACACAATTTTTTTACCAAGAACTACGTGTGATTTGATTCTCTACCAGGAGATACGTAGGAGCAGAGGGCGGCCGACCTCTGTCAATTGCATTAATAAAAAACCTTTTTTTTTTCTCTTTTAATTCATTTCTCTCATTTTTCTCCAAAAGTACAAAAAATAATTAACCGTTTAGTGAGTGTTTTTTTTATTATTATTATAAGGGTAAAAACATTATTTTTGAATTAATAAATGTTTGCACATTTAGTTAAAAGGTAACTTTCCTTAGGAAGGATGTCGTAGGGTGCTAATACCTTCCCTACGCATAAATGACTCCCGAGCCTAAACCTGGTCCGCAAAACCTCCTTATCCACTCAATAGGGATTTTCCAATGTTTGCCCTTAAACTAAACTTTGATGGCGGCTTCATTTCAAGAACTTCGAAGAATCCTTCCTCCGGATTTTTCGGTCGCTACAGTTGGCGACTTCACTGGGGACAAATTAAGAGAGTCAAGCCTGGTTAACTAAATATGTAAGTTTTATTTGCTTTATATTTTATTTTTGCCCTTATGCTTGTTACTTATTTATTTGCATTTTGTTATATTATTGAACCTTAGGGTAGACGACTCTTTTGTTATTATTGTTGTATATCTTTTTTAGCTTGGCTAGTTTAGGTATTTTGCCCTCATCACACACCTCACTTACACTTCTGCACACACTTTTGAGTGGGGCCCTATACCCGGGTCTGCAAATAACCTAGGACGAGTGGAGATTATTAGTGACAGTCATTCTGGATTTTATCTGTCTGACTCTCATGAAAGTCTCAACCAGAGTACGCTCTTTCTTGGTATCCCACACCAGGTAGCTCGCTATCGTTGTGGATCATATCATGAAGGGGATTTTAGCTCTGGAGACCTTTGTGAGGAAGTGAATAGAGCCACCTGAGAGATTGATCACATAAGTGACCCTAGATCATGTTGAAAATCCCAATTTAGACATGACCCACCTAGGACACAGGGGCATTATACTTACCCTCTCTACTCATCATCTTTAAAATAACAAAACGTCAATTTTTTATTTGTCCATTTTATCCTAGTTGCATCATCTCTCATACTCATACATCGCATGGCTATTATAAAAATTTATTTTTAAATGCATCATCTTCATGCATCATAAAAAACAAGGACAAAAGTCATTTATTCCTATCCATCTTTAATGCATCAGTCCTTCAACATGCGTCAAAACAAAAATCATAAATTTCCTCATTATTGCATCATTCATCACCCAATAGCATTTTGTTTGCTTTTTATTCTAGTTGAAGCATAAAAAAAGGGATAAACCATCACGCATTTCATTCATCTCCATTGTTGCTCATGTACAACAAACATCCATATGTTCATGCATTATACTTTATTCAAAGAAAACACATAAAAAAAATCACCATTCATTCATACTAAAATCATTCTTCCATAAGCATTTCATTGTTATTGCTGCACTATCATGCATCGCGAAGGTATCATTTATTTTCAAAATTGCATTCATCTTGCATATCCGTACACCAAAAAATATTACCCCCATATTATATAAAGGTTATGTTCATTACTCCTTTCCACGCATTTAAAAAAATCGCCGCGAGTGTCATGCATTTTGTTTCCTCGCACACCAAAAAAGGCAATAGCATCATATACACAAACATCCATTCATAATCATTCAAAATCATGATCACACGGTGTAAGTATCACATCATTTGTAAAGTTTTGAATTACATAACATTCATACATTGTTTCCCTCATGTGGCCATCCTAGTTTAAATGCATCAATTCCATATTCATGTATCATTTTCCAAATAAAACAAAATTATTTCATTATAATTGTATCATTTAAATCAAAAATAAGAGTCTGCATACATGTTGCACTACCTCTTGAAAAAATAAAAATATTTGCATTAGGATCAAACATTTATTTCTTCATGCATACAGACATTCGCATTTTTCATACATATCTGTCATCATGGGCATTATATTTTGCTAGAAAAAAAATCACCATAGAACGAATCACTTGTTTTCATATACATCTCGTTCTCATGGTACTAACATGCATATCATCCTCCAAAAAAAAACAACTTGCATCATCTTGCATACTCAAAAATAGACTATATTCGTTACTCCTCTTCATGCATAGAAAAATAAAAAAATGCATTAGTCATCTAGCATGCAAAATAAAATAAAAATAATAAAATAATGCCACTTTCTTGCATTATTCATCATCATATTGCATTGCCTCCGAATAGTCATTTTGAATAGTCAATCCTTTCAAGTGATCCTCCATTCACATTCCTCGCATCTGCATCATGCAACGATTTCGTTCATTCATACATTACATTTTTTTTTCATGAAAAAGAAAAGAATAAAAAACATGATCACAATTAAAAAAATTGTTGTGATAAATAATTGAATATCTTATTTAGCATGCATTCATAATCATTCACAAAAATCATCATCAAATAATATAGGCATTTCATTCACACACCTTTTCACTCATCCAAAAAACTGTTGTTTCATTGAAGCATCCATACGCCATTTCATCCACACATCATTTATACACTGTTTCAACATGCATCATTTCAAAAATTATGTCATCACTTTCTCATCATTCAAATATACGTATTTAGCATTTCATTCTGATACATGAAAGAGGCTCTGTATCGGTCACATGCTACATTGCCTCCCAAAATTATTTAGAATAACTGACCTTTCCAAGTGATCATTCAGGCACGCATTTCATGCATTCGCATCTGCATTTTCGTCATTTATCACCATGTGTTCCTTCATGCGTTAGGACACAAGGAGGCGTTTAACTTGATTATTCTTGTTGCGTGAGCATAGTTAGTCTTTTAACTAGAAAATAAAAAAATCATCATGCATTCATAATAGAATACGGTCATCATTTTCATCCCATTATCATGGTACCAACATGCATCTCATCATCTAGAAAATAACAAAATATCATATTTTTTTATTTGTTTAAATTACTTCATCTTGCATAGCCATAAGCCAAAAATGGGAAAATAGTATCACCTTGATATTATAAAAAAAATTACATTCATTCATTATTTCATTCAAACACATTACTCCTCTTCATGCATCATAAAAAAAATAATAAAAAATAAAAGTTCTTTATCCCAAACCACCTCAAACGCATCAGTCATCCATGCCTGGGTCATTTTCTAAATAAAAAAAACAAAAAGTCATTCATCGTCCAAAATATATTTCAGTTAGCAATAAACGACGATTTGCATCATCTGCATGCTATATTGTCTTCAAAAAGTAAAAAAAAATCGTTTAAAATAGCTGATCTTTCCAGGAGATCATTCCCTTCACGCACTTGCATCTTCATCATACATATTCATCATCACGTGCATCACATTTTTCTAGAAAACAGTAGAAAACAATCATGAGCACAATTTCAAAAATTGTGAATATCTCATTTTTTTTCATGTATTCCCATTCATTCATAAGCCATTCATTCACGCATTTTAGGCATCTGCATTTGCATCATGCATATATATTATCATGTGTTCATCCATACAAAAAACATGAGCATTACCTCTTTAAAAAATTTTTGATGAGAGATGAGGCGAAGTCGATTATTTCTTCTTTGAAAAAGTTTAGCTTAGCTACAAACTCAAGGTGTTTTCAGATGTTCAATTTTCAAAAAAAAAGAAGTTATTCACCGGTTGCAGCTCATTCACAATTTTCTTCATCAAAATGATGCATCTCATCAGTCCCATGATAAATGATCCAAATGGTCCATTTTGTTACCTTATTAAAAATTTCTTTTATCATGTCTCTAACTATGTTAACTCGCTGTGGAGTATTCTTATGGTGAACTTGTACGCAACGTGCATTTATTCTTGTCCGAGTCAGTTAATGTCCACATCTTTCCATTGTATCATCATCCCTTTACACGTCCGGTCCCACCCCGACCACCCAGTGCATATTCCCCACACAAGTACTTAGTTGACTATTTGGTTTTGTTCCCAATGATGAATTTTCATAAACCAACACTTTAGGTCCCCATGCTGGGAAAATTTGTGATCACGAGATATCTTGCCAACATTGTTTTCCCTTGGTGCAAGTCCTTTACGAAAAAAATCAAAAAGCCTGTTAGGTTGGAAACTCGCGAGAGCAGCCTAAAGCAAAAGTTAGGGCATATAACAAGAAATAAAGAAAAGAGTAGATATATAAAAATAAATAAAACTTTGTTCTTGAGTTAATTTTTGAGAAAACAAGCAATCATGATTTAAAATGAAGTTTGGTCATCTCCTCATATCCTCAAAAAAAAGCATAAAAAAAATACCCTTTGCTACCTGCTTTAAGCCAAAAAATCAAAAAAAAATTCTCCCAGTCACCCTAGACAATGATCAATTCCACATCAAAAATGGTGTGTCACTTTTATCAGCTCACTCTACTTAAAAAAAAGAAAGAGAAAAAAGATCACAAAAAAGAAAGTGATATTAAAAAAGATGATTGAAAAAGAAATCATCAGAGAAAAAGCCAAAAGCAGTAGAAATTGTGAGCTGATACATAAAATCACCAAACACCTAAGATATCCTTGTCCGAATAAACCCACAAACACCTCCTTAGGCCGAATTCTCATTTCTTCCACAAAACCCAAATCATTGGCGTCCAGCATTTCTCAGAACCTACTTATCTTTTAAAAGGTCATTGTATCAATAAACCATCAAACAAGTCTCTGAACCCATTTGAGCCTATACTCCACAAGCCCATACCGATTGGCCACGCTACAACCCTAACAAGTCCATGCGGATCAATGGCTGATTGCTTTCGTTTTCTCAAAGATTTAATTTTAGGACAAGTAAGTTTATTTATTTACAATATATGTGCTGAAAAAAATCAAAAAAGAAAGTTAAAAAAAAATCAAAGGGGCTTGCACTCCAAGATTCATTCAAGTCACACTGATATCGAGACAAGATTTAGCGATCACCAAGTTAAAATTTTCATCGTATCAAAACCCGGGACTATCATAGTCTGTGGGAGTCACCTTAAAAGAACCAAAAGTTTATACTAGGACCATCACCTAAATCCCAAAGTGGGGCAGCCCCCTTCACCTTTCATGCTTTTCGAACTTGGGGAAATTTTCCAGCGTCCATCCCATTCATATACCACATCCAATCCATATAGCCATACGACCAATTCCAAAAACCCATGACCGTAACTCAGCCACCTTTCACAACCCAACTAAATGCAACCATTTGAAATACAATTCCAAAGTGGGGCCATCTAGTCGCCATTCACTCCACCTAAAATCGGGGAAACTCACCCTACACCCATCTCATCCCCTCGTCATATTCACATCCATAAGACCACACTGGGGCAATTTCTCAACCCACCATGCTGAATACAGTCTTTTGCAAACTCTAGTCATGGAAACCTTGTCCTTGTCTAGTTGGGGCAACACCAAACACTATGGGTTAAGACAAAATCCTTCGCCTGCCACCAGTCATTCCAAAGTCATGGCGTTCCCAATTCATAATTTCCTCTACACCCCCTCGCTGTTGTCACCACAAGGCAGGGGCAAGTTGTGCACTCACCTTCATCAACTCGAAATTGGAGCAGTCCTACATTTCTTGAGTTGGGGAGAACCTACCCTTTCATGATTTTGGCCAAATACCTATCACGTGTCATACCTGTCATACCCTAGATCAAGAACCGAGTTAACTGACTCATTCATCTATATTTGCACTATTATGCATATTTTCTAAACAATGCTTCAAAGAGAGAAAACACAAGTTAATAACGTGATACTGAAGATTCACTCTGTTAACTTTGAGGACCTAAATTTCAATCATAGCCAATTACTTTTGCACATCAGTGTCTGTGAATAACGACTTCGAGATTGTCATGATTATTTCAAAAGATTCACTTCTTTTCCTCTTGCATCAAAAATCTCATTTCTCATCATTACAAAAAAGAAAAAAAATCTTTTTGCATCATCGACCAAATCATAGCATAAATCATTCCACCATGCAATCATGCATCTACCATAGCACCTGCACCTAAGCAACACATCTGCATTCACATGGCATCTACCGTCGCATACACGGCTTATCAATTTCTGTTCTTGTTCAACTTCAGCATCCATCATTCACGGGCTTTTGTAGTCCATTCACTTTCGCATTGCACATTCATCACATTGCACACATATAACACTTTTTTTTGCTTAGATAGACGTGCCAAATGCCGGTCTCATCACTGCCAAAAAGCTTTCTACATCACCAATCATATCATTTGCTATGCATTCATGTGTTTCCTTTCATTCACCATAGCAGTTGCATCAAAGTTCACATTGCATGCATCAAGAAAAGAAGCCAAATAAATAAGAAAAAGCAAAAAGAAAAGTACATCCATTACATTTATTATCACACCAAAAATTAATCACTACAATCACATTCACATCTCATACACCGTGTGTCAACTTTGCCATTCCGTCAGTTACAACACCCATTATCTGCCCCATTTCATTCATCATCAGGTACCAATCATTGCATATTCATCAGATTACATGCATAACATTTTTGAACCAATCATGTCATTTACCATGCATTCATGTGTTTCTTTTTATTTACCATGGCATATAATCATTACAATCACATTCATATCTCATCTGCATCCACATACAACTGTTTGTCGACTTTCTCATTCCATCAGGTTCAACACCCATGGTATACCCATTTCATTCATCATCCCACCAGATGCCAATCATTGCACGTTCGTCACATGCATAACATTGTTTGCTTCGATAGATGTGCCAGGTGCCGGTCTCATCGTTGCCCAAAAAAAGAGAGTCTTTTACATCAATAATCATATCATTGTGCCATGCATTCGTGTGTTTTCCTTTATCCACCATAGCAGTTGCATCAAAGCATTACATTTGCATCATTCGCATTTCATACATTTATCATGTACCAAGAAAAGAAGCAAAAAAAAGGGGGAAAAGAAGGAAAAAGCAAATAAAGGCAAATAAGAGAAGAAAATCACTCATTACATTCATTCATTCCACTTAAAATCAATCATTACAGACGCATACATTACATGCATATGACCTGTTGCTCTTTAATTGACTTCAAGCGTCGATCCTAATTACTTCCACTTCTTAAGTCAATGCGACAAGCGTTGAATCTTATATCAAACACCAGATCGCAGTGTTAGCACAGAGTCTAGCATAGATCCTTCAGACCAGTTTGGTCCTTCAGTTCAGTTCGAATTAACACGTCAAAACGACGGCTTCGAATTCTACCATCAGATCTTAACGTCGCCACTGAGCGCGGCGGATCCTTCAGAACCCCAGAGGTCCTTTAGATTAGCTGTGTCGGCCTAAGACATAGTGGACATCCTTCGCGGTCAACATATCAGGTCTAGATCTGATCTTGACCCTCACGGCCGCATCGACGTAGGTCACTCTCAGACTGTTTTACTAGTACCATAGCTAGTTACAGTCCATCAGACCATTTTGGTCCATCAGGCCCAGGCAGCCCTTCAGACCCACCGGTCCTTCAGTTTAATTCAAATCAATGCGCCAAGCATCGACTGCGAATTAGACCATCAGAGCCCCAGTGCTCCTTCAGATCCCTGGTGACCCTTATTTACTTTTATTCTATGTCAACCCATTATCTTTCAATAATTTCTAAAAAAATATAGTCTTGACAAAATTAGTGTCTTTTTATCTTCATTTCTATTTTACTCGAGAAATTTGGAAACCCTTCATATTTCCTAGTAAAATATAAATAAAGAGGGGCAGCTGTCATACCCTAATTTTGTCCGCCTAATTTAAAGCTTAGTAGAAAATCCAAAATATTGTTTTTCTCGTCTACGCGTGTCATTCCCGATCATGTACAGGTTTCACTTTCGTGCATGCGTGTCACTTGTCATCATGCGCGCGTGTTATTCCTAATCATGTACGCATTTTTATTCTAGTCGCGGACGCGTGTTCACTTCTCGTCGCGTACGAGTGCTCATTTTAGTACTCGTTATTTTATTGTTATAGGTATTAGTTTAATAAGAAAATGTAATAAAAATCAGATTTGAATAATTGCTTTTTATTATTATTACTATAATCAGTTTTTTGTTTACAAATAAAGAAGTCAAATTTAGTACATACATGTAGACAAAAACAATTAAATACAAAAAAGTACAAAAAATTAATTAAAAAGCAAAAACTAAAAAAAAAGAGAAAAGAGCAAGGCAGCACAAGTTGCTGTCCTTGGAAAATCCTTTTGAGCATTATGCCAATGCCCATTTCTTCATCCTCTTTGATCCTTTCCATTTTTGCTCCAACAAAGCAGCTTTGGCAGGCACCACCCTACTGCTGCTGCTGCTGCTCCACTAACCTCTTCTGCGCCACTAACCTGCACAATTGACACAAAACAACAAATATACATCAGCTCAAAAATAACAGCTCCCTCTATAAAATAAGAAAAACAATAGCACTGAAGTGGGGAAAAAAAACAGTAAACACAGTCTAGGGAGGCACACACTAATACGCAGTAACCAAAAAAAACTCAAATAGGAAAGAGACAGAAACCAAAAAATAAACAAAAATCAAAGAGGGGAAGCTGAGAACTGAGGGAGAGGACGGCAGCCACCACCACCGCAACACCACCGTACCTCCCAACACCACCGTGCACCACCACAGAAACCCCCTACACCATCTCCTCCGTTCTCCCCTTCCCACCTCACAAACTACAACCACCGTACACCACCCAAAATCACCAACCGTCGCCAACACATGACCATCAAAACCACTCAACAACAACCACCGTCGCCACCACATAGACCACCGTAAGAGCCTCCCCCCGTTGTCGCAAAACACCGTCACAATCCCAGATCGAACAAAAAACCATGGTGGCGGACCCTCCTCCTTCCTCATCTCTCAGTTCTCCCTCACCGTGGCTCCTTCTTCTCTCTCCGTCGTCTTCCCTCTCATTTTTCTCTCTCACATTCGCCGGCGCCTTACCACGGCCCCCCTCCGATGACTGTAACAGCCCAAAATAATTGATTAATTTATTTAAGTAATTATTTAGGATTTGTGTGGTAGAAATAATAGAAATAATTATTTATTGGTATATGTGGACCTAATTATTAGTGTTAGTATTAGTAAATTAGAAGTGTTAAGTGGAGGCCCATGATTAGGTCACATAAGATAAGAAAAAGCCCATGAGGTTAAGTGAGTTTTTAAAAGGGCTAGGTTAGGGTTTTGTTGTCATTAGAAGGAAAAAGAAAAATAAGGATTAGAGAAGTGAGAAGAGGAGAGGCGTGATCCACAAGCTAGAAGAGAGAGAGGCGTGATCTACAACCAAGGAGAGAGAGAAGGAAAGCTAGGGTTTCACACATCTCCTAATCTAAGGTTTCGTTTTCTCCAATCTAAGGTAAGGGTGGGATTTAATTCAATATAAGGGTTTATGAGGGATCTACATGTGGGGTTTTAGGGTTTCTTGATCACCATATAGTTGTCTTGAAAAATCGCATGCCCTATGATTGTGTGCCTTGTTGAGTAATTTGATGTATGCTTGATTTCATCACATTCCTATGCCTAAATGACATGTTGTTATGCTAATAATAATAATTGTTGCCATATGATGATTTGTTGTTGAGAATTTATGATTTTGCATGTCAAGTGTTTGAGCAAATGCATAAGTATGTGGTGTTGAAATTGTTGTTTGGGAATTGATCATGATGAGTTCTACTTGTTTATGGTCTTTGTGCATTTCTGGACACTGTTTCGGTGTTCTAAAACTGGTTCGGTTTGGTTGATCCAATAATTATGTGGCTGTTTGTCTTTGAAAATAGACTTAAATCCGGTCGTTTTGGCACTGGTTTCGCTCAATTTGGAGTTGTGTAGTTCAAGTTATGAGTCACCGAAATTAGGTCAAATTTCTGGAGTCATACTGTGAGTAGGTTCGGTTTTTGTAGGCTTTGTGTTATCAATTGAACTCCGTTTTGAACGATTCTTATTTCATTGGAAATTAGACTTAATTCTCTACGAAATAGGCACTGGTTTCACGAAATTTCATTAAGAAATGAGAAAGCAAAATTTGGTTGCAAGCTGGGTAGAGAGTTCTGTCCGATTTTGGTACCACAGTGTAGTGTTTTGAAAAACTGTACCAACTGGATACTTATATTGAAATATAATATTCATAGGCAGAAACTACACTCAGAGGGCTTTCCAATGAGTGGTCTTTTGTTCAAATCCGATGTCGTTTGCTCTTTTAATTAATTCGCCGAAGTAGGTGTACTGCTGTAGGAATTCAGCACTTGTGCTGTGTTGCCATTCTGTGTTGTGTTGCTGTCTTCGGATCCCTTCCCATGGGCGCCAAGCCCTATTCTGTTTCTCTTGGTGTTTTGGTCCGTGCCTTTGCTGGATGCCTTGCCTAATCATATTGAGTCATTCCATTCTTGCTCCTGTGCGAATTGTTCACTTTTGCAAAAATTTGGTTGGATCCCCTTCGCTGGGCGCCATTTTCAGGATGTATTAGTTTTCTCCTAAACTGTTTTCGAAATAACTTTTGACTCGGGAGTCCGATTGAGGCGTTTCAAAATGTTTTGGAAAGCTTATCCAGGTGCCTAACTGGATACTCTAATTTTAAGGCATTCTGAACTATTTTTCTAACATTGTTCCCTGGAGTTGTTTTGGTGTCCCGGGAGGCCCTTGAGGCGTCTCCGGTGTCTTTTTCAAAAAGTGGTCGTCAATTCTAAATGTTTTGGAAAAGTGATGTGATTTAGGCCTATGACCAGTGACGTTGATGTGTGATTGTTTGACTGTTGTGCATACATCATTGAGTCGCATGCATACCATGAACATTAGGCCTTGTGCCAGCGACGAGAAAATTAGGCCCTTGGCCAGCGACGATATTTTAGGCCCTTGTGCCAGTGACGTAAATTAGGCCTTTGGCCAGTGACGTAGGTTGGTACCATATGCTTGTGCATTGCTTGAGTCTCATATCGCATTCATATTGCACGACTGATTGAATGAAGTTGTTTGGCCATTGTGATGTGTTGTTAAAGTGATGTGTTGTTGTGAAAGCGACGTGTTAATGTGTACTTAGCTGTTATTAATTGTTAAGAGTGATGTTGCTTGCCGTGATTAATTGATGTCTTGAGCTTTGTATGTGGTCTTTCATACACTTCTTATATTGTATGGAATCTCACCCCTTTCTGTGGTTGTTACTTTATAGGTGAGCCCGAGTGAAGATTGTAGTCTTCCTTTAGCCTGGTGTCGTCTGCTCTGATAGGTAGCACTTGGGGAAGGGTCGATTATTGTTTTTAATTTTCTTTCGGTTGATGTTGAATCTTTTAGAAATTGGTGCACTTTGCACTTTGTCGGTGGTTGATGTTTTTAACGGTGTTGAATAGTTCCGCTGCATGTTTTGAGAAAACTATGAGGTTTTGTTTTACGTTGAAAAATGCGACACTCTTTTGGCGCGAAAAACTCTGTTAAATCATGAATAAACGATGGGTGAAAAAAGGGTGTTACATTAGTGGTATCAGAGCAATGGTTGGTCCGTCCGGCCAAGTCGTTGAGTCGTTGTGTCGGTGTACGACCAACTGTTGTCTTTTATTCTAACTATCGTTTGTGTTGCAGTCATTGTTTGTGTTGTAGTGATGCTCCTGCAGGTAAAAGTAAACCGAAAAAACCGCCGATGGTAAGAGAACTAGTGGGGGAGATGCTCCTACTGGTATTGTGTGCTTTATTGTGTTTCCGTGTGAACTCTCTTTTGTTTTTGGTTTTATTTCTAACCTTCCTGTTGTGTGAACTTGTATGTAGTTTGTTAGTCGAAGAATGTTAGCTTAGGCGGGTAAATTTCGAGGACGAAATTCTTTTAAGTGGGGGAGAGTTGTAACAGCCCAAAATAATTGATTAATTTATTTAATTAATTATTTAGGATTTTTGTGGTAGAAATAATAGAAATAATTATTTATTAGTATATGTGGACCTAATTATTAGTGTTAGTATTAGTAAATTAGAAGTGTTAAGTGGAGGCCCATGATTAGGTCACATAAGATAAGAAAAAGCCCATGAGGTTAAGTGAGTTTTTAAAAGGGCTAGGTTAGGGTTTTGTTGTCATTAGAAGGAAAAAGAAAAATAAGGATTAGAGAAGTGAGAAGAGGAGAGGCGTGATCCACAAGCTAGAAGAGAGAGAGGCGTGATCTACAACCAAGGAGAGAGAAGGAAAGCTAGGGTTTCACACATCTCATAATCTAAGGTTTCGTTTTCTCCAATCTAAGGTAAGGGTGGGATTTAATTCAATATAAGGGTTTATGAGGGATCTACATGTGGGGTTTTAGGGTGTCTTGATCACCATATAGTTGTCTTGAAAAATCGCATGCCCTATGATTGTGTGCCTTGTTGAGTAATTTGATGTATGCTTGATTTCATCACATTCCTATGCCTAAATGACATGTTGTTATGCTAATAATAATAATTGTTGCCATATGATGATTTGTTGTTGAGAATTTATGATTTTGCATGTCAAGTGTTTGAGCAAATGCATAAGTATGTGGTGTTGAAATTGTTGTTTGGGAATTGATCATGATGAGTTCTACTAGTTTATGGTCTTTGTGCATTCCTGGACACTGTTTCGGTGTTCTAAAACTGGTACGGTTTGGTTGATCCAAAAATTATGTTGCTGTTTTTTTTGAAAATAGACTTAAATCCGGTCGTTTTGGCACTGGTTTCGCTCAATTTGGAGTTGTGTTGTTTAAGTTATGAGTCACCGAAATTAGGTCAAATTTCTGGAGTCATACTGTGAGTAGGTTCGGTTTTTGTAGGCTTTGTGTTATCAATTGAACTCCGTTTTGAACGATTCTTATTTCATTGGAAATTAGACTTAATTCTCTACGAAATAGGCACTGGTTTCACGAAATTTCATTAAGAAATGAGAAAGCAAAATTTGGTTGCAAGCTGGGTAGAGAGTTCTGTCCGATTTTGGTACCACAGTGTAGTGTTTTGAAAAACTGTACTAACTGGATACTTATATTGAAATATAATAATCATAGGCATAAACTACACTCAGAGGGCTTTCCAATGAGTGGTCTTTTGTTCAAATCCGATGTCGTTTGCTCTTTTAATTAATTCGCCGAAGTAGGTGTACTGCTGTAGGAATTCAGCACTTGTGCTGTGTTGCCATTCTGTGTTGTGTTGCTGTCTTCGGATCCCTTCCCATGGGCGCCAAGCCCTATTCTGTTTCTCTTGGTGTTTTGGTCCGTGCCTTTGCTGGATGCCTTGCCTAATCATATTGAGTCATTCCATTCTTGCTCCTGTGCGTATTGTTCACTTTTGCAAAAATTTGGTTGGATCCCCTTCGCTGGGCGCCATTTTCAGGATGTCTTAGTTTTCTCCTAAACTGTTTTCGAAATAACTTTTGACTCGGGAGTCCGATTGAGGAGTTTCAAAATGTTTTGGAAAGCTTATCCAGGTGCCTAACTGGATACTCTAATTTTAAGGCATTCTGAACTATTTTTCTAACATTGTTCCCTGGAGTTGTTTTGGTGTCCCGGGAGGCCCTTGAGGCGTCTCCGGTGTCTTTTTCAAAAAGTGGTCGTCAATTCTAAATGTTTTGGAAAAGTGATGTGATTTAGGCCTATGACCAGTGACGTTGATGTGTGATTGTTTGACTGTTGTGCATACATCATTGAGTCGCATGCATACCATGAACATTAGGCCTTGTGCCAGCGACGAGAAAATTAGGCCCTTGGCCAGCGACGATATTTTAGGCCCTTGTGCCAGTGACGTAAATTAGGCCTTTGGCCAGTGACGTAGGTTGGTACCACATGCATGTGCATTGCTTGAGTCTCATATCGCATTCATATTGCACGACTGATTGAATGAAGTTGTTTGGCCATTGTGATGTGTTGTTAAAGTGATGTGTTGTTGTGAAAGCGACGTGTTAATGTGTACTTAGCTGTTATTAACTGTTAAGAGTGATGTTGCTTGCCGTGATTAATTGATGTCTTGAGCTTTGTATGTGGTCTTTCATACACTTCTTATATTGTATGGAATCTCACCCCTTTCTGTGGTTGTTACTTTATAGGTGAGCCCGAGTGAAGATTGTAGTCTTCCTTTAGCCTGGTGTCGTCTGCTCTGATAGGTAGCACTTGGGGAAGGGTCGATTACTGTTTTTTAATTGTATTTCGGTTGATGTTGAATATTTTAGAAATTGGTGCACTTTGCACTTTGTCGGTTGTTGATGTTTTTAACGGTGTTGAATAGTTCCGCTGCATGTTTTGAGAAAACTATGAGGTTTTGTTTTACGTTGAAAAATGCGACACTCTTTTGGCGCGAAAAACTCTCTTAAATCATGAATAAACGATGGGTGAAAAAAGGGTGTTACATTAGTGGTATCAGAGCAATGGTTGGTCCGTCCGGCCAAGTCGTTGAGTCGTTGTGTCGGTGTACGACCAACTGTTGTCTTTTATTCTAACTATCGTTTGTGTTGCAGTCATTGTTTGTGTTGTAGTGATGCTCCTGCATGTAAAAGTAAACCGAAAAAACCGCCGATGGTAAGAGAACTAGTGGGGGAGATGCTCCTACTGGTATTGTGTGCTTTATTGTGTTTCCGTGTGAACTCTCTTTTGTTTTTGGTTTTATTTCTAACCTTCCTGTTGTGTGAACTTGTATGTAGTTTGTTAGTGGAAGAATGTTAGCTTAGGCGGGTAAATTTCGAGGACGAAATTCTTTTAAGTGGGGGAGAGTTGTAACAGCCCAAAATAATTGATTAATTTTATTTAATTAATTATTTAGGATTTTTGTGGTAGAAATAATAGAAATAATTATTTATTAGTATATGTGGACCTAATTATTAGTGTTAGTATTAGTAAATTAGAAGTGTTAAGTGGAGGCCCATGATTAGGTCACATAAGATAAGAAAAAGCCCATGAGGTTAAGTGAGTTTATAAAAGGGCTAGGTTAGGGTTTTGTTGTCATTAGAAGGAAAAAGAAAAATAAGGATTAGAGAAGTGAGAAGAGGAGAGGGAAGGCGTGATCCACAAGCTAGAAGAGAGAGAGAGGCGTGATCTACAACCAAGGAGAGAGAGAAGGAAAGCTAGGGTTTCACACATCTCCTAATCTAAGGTTTCGTTTTCTCCAATCTAAGGTAAGGGTGGGATTTAATTCAATATAAGGGTTTATGAGGGATCTACATGTGGGGTTTTAGAGTGTCTTGATCACCATATTGTTGTCTTGAAAAATCGCATGCCCTATGATTGTGTGTCTTGTTGAGTAATTTGATGTATGCTTGATTTCCTCACATTCCTATGCCTAAATGACATGTTGTTATGCTAATAATAATAATTGTTGCCATATGATGATTTGTTGTTGAGAATTTATGATTTTGCATGTCAAGTGTTTGAGCAAATGCATAAGTATGTGGTGTTGAAATTGTTGTTTGGGAATTGATCATGATGAGTTCTACTTGTTTATGGTCTTTGTGCATTTCTGGACACTGTTTCGGTGTTCTAAAACTGGTACGGTTTGGTTGATCCAAAAATTATGTGGCTGTTTGTTTTGAAAATAGACTTAAATCCGGTCGTTTTGGCACTGGTTTCGCTCAATTTGGAGTTGTGTAGTTCAAGTTATGAGTCACCGAAATTAGGTCAAATTTCTGGAGTCATACTGTGAGTAGGTTCGTTTTTTGTAGGCTTTGTGTTATCAATTGAACTCCGTTTTGAACGATTCTTATTTCATTGGAAAGTAGACTTAATTCTCTACGAAATAGGCACTGGTTTCACGAAATTTCATTAATAAATGAGAAAGCAAAACTTGGTTGCAAGCTGGGTAGAGAGTTCTGTCCGATTTTGGTACCACAGTGTAGTGTTTTGAAAAACTGTACCAACTGGATACTTATTTTGAAAAATAAAAATCATAGGCAGAAACTACACTCAAAGGGCTTTCCAGTGAGTGGTATTTTGTTCAAATCCGATGTCGTTTGCTATTTTAATTAATTCTCCGAAGTAGGTGTACTGCTGTAGGAATTCAGCACTTGTGCTGTGTTGCCATTCTGTGTTGTGTTGCTGTCTTCGGATCCCTTCCCATGGGCGCCAAGCCCTATTCTGTTTCTCTTGGTGTTTTGGTCCGTGCCTTTGCTGGATGCCTTGCCTAATCATATTGAGTCATTCCATTCTTGCTCCTGTGCGAATTGTTCACTTTTGCAAAAATTTGGTTGGATCCCCTTCGCTGGGCGCCATTTTCAGGATGTCTTAGTTTTCTCCTAAACTGTTTTCGAAATAACTTTTGACTCGGGAGTCCGATTGAGGCGTTTTAAAATGTTTTGGAAAGCTTATCCAGGTGCCTAACTGGATACTCTAATTTTAAGGCATTCTGAACTATTTTTCTAACATTGTTCCCTGGAGTTGTTTTGGTGTCCCGGGAGGCCCTTGAGGCGTCTCCGGTGTCTTTTTCAAAAAGTGGTCGTCAATTCTAAATGTTTTGGAAAAGTGATGTGATTTAGGCCTATGACCAGTGACGTTGATGTGTGATTGTTTGACTGTTGTGCATACATCATTGAGTCGCATGCATACCATGAACATTAGGCCTTGTGCCAGCGACGAGAAAATTAGGCCCTTGGCCAGCGACGATATTTTAGGCCCTTGTGCCAGTGACGTAAATTAGGCCTTTGGCCAGTGACGTAGGTTGGTACCACATGCATGTGCATTGCTTGAGTCTCATATCGCATTCATATTGCACGACTGATTGAATGAAGTTATTTGGCCATTGTGATGTGTTGTTAAAGTGATGTGTTGTTGTGAAAGCGACGTGTTAATGTGTACTTAGCTGTTATTAACTGTTAAGAGTGATGTTGCTTGCCGTGATTAATTGATGTCTTGAGCTTTGTATGTGGTCTTTCATACACTTCTTATATTGTATGGAATCTCACCCCTTTCTGTGGTTGTTACTTTATAGGTGAGCCCGAGTGAAGATTGTAGTCTTCCTTTAGCCTGGTGTCGTCTGCTCTGATAGGTAGCACTTGGGGAAGGGTCGATTACTGTTTTTAATTATATTTCGGTTGATGTTGAATCTTTTAGAAATTGGTGCACTTTGCACTTTGTCGGTTGTTGATGTTTTTAACGGTGTTGAATAGTTCCGCTGCATGTTTTGAGAAAACTATGAGGTTTTGTTTTACGTTGAAAAATGCGACACTCTTTTGGCGCGAAAAACTCTCTTAAATCATGAATAAACGATGGGTGAAAAAAGGGTGTTACATTAGTGGTATCAGAGCAATGGTTGGTCCGTCCGGCCAAGTCGTTGAGTCGTTGTGTCGGTGTACGACCAACTGTTGTCTTTTATTCTAACTATCGTTTGTGTTGCAGTCATTGTTTGTGTTGTAGTGATGCTCCTGCATGTAAAAGTAAACCGAAAAAACCGCCGATGGTAAGAGAACTAGTGGGGGAGATGCTCCTACTGGTATTGTGTGCTTTATTGTGTTTCCGTGTGAACTCTCTTTTGTTTTTGGTTTTATTTCTAACCTTCCTGTTGTGTGAACTTGTATGTAGTTTGTTAGTGGAAGAATGTTAGCTTAGGCGGGTAAATTTCGAGGACGAAATTCTTTTAAGTGGGGGAGAGTTGTAACAGCCCAAAATAATTGATTAATTTATTTAATTAATTATTTAGGATTTTTGTGGTAGAAATAATAGAAATAATTATTTATTAGTATATGTGGACCTAATTATTAGTGTTAGTATTAGTAAATTAGAAGTGTTAAGTGGAGGCCCATGATTAGGTCACATAAGATAAGAAAAAGCCCATGAGGTTAAGTGAGTTTATAAAAGGGCTAGGTTAGGGTTTTGTTGTCATTAGAAGGAAAAAGAAAAATAAGGATTAGAGAAGTGAGAAGAGGAGAGGGAAGGCGTGATCCACAAGCTAGAAGAGAGAGAGAGGCGTGATCTACAACCAAGGAGAGAGAGAAGGAAAGCTAGGGTTTCACACATCTCCTAATCTAAGGTTTCGTTTTCTCCAATCTAAGGTAAGGGTGGGATTTAATTCAATATAAGGGTTTATGAGGGATCTACATGTGGGGTTTTAGAGTGTCTTGATCACCATATTGTTGTCTTGAAAAATCGCATGCCCTATGATTGTGTGCCTTGTTGAGTAATTTGATGTATGCTTGATTTCCTCACATTCCTATGCCTAAATGACATGTTGTTATGCTAATAATAATAATTGTTGCCATATGATGATTTGTTGTTGAGAATTTATGATTTTGCATGTCAAGTGTTTGAGCAAATGCATAAGTATGTGGTGTTGAAATTGTTGTTTGGGAATTGATCATGATGAGTTCTACTTGTTTATGGTCTTTGTGCATTTCTGGACAGTGTTTCGGTGTTCTAAAACTGGTACGGTTTGGTTGATCCAAAAATTATGTGGCTGTTTTTTTTTGAAAATAGACTTAAATCCGGTCGTTTTGGCACTGGTTTCGCTCAATTTGGAGTTGTGTAGTTCAAGTTATGAGTCACCGAAATTAGGTCAAATTTCTGGAGTCATACTGTGAGTAGGTTCGGTTTTTATAGGCTTTGTGTTATCAATTGAACTCCGTTTTGAACGATTCTTATTTCATTGGAAAGTAGACTTAATTCTCTACGAAATAGGCACTGGTTTCACGAAATTTCATTAAGAAATGAGAAAGCAAAACTTGGTTGCAAGCTGGGTAGAGAGTTCTGTCCGATTTTGGTACCACAGTGTAGTGTTTTGAAAAACTGTACCAACTGGATACATATTTTGAAAAATAAAAATCATAGGCAGAAACTACACTCAAAGGGCTTTCCAATGAGTGGTCTTTTGTTCAAATCCGATGTCGTTTCCTCTTTTAATTAATTCGCCAAAGTAGGTGTACTGCTGTAGGAATTCAGCACTTGTGCTGTGTTGCCATTCTGTGTTGTGTTGCTGTCTTCGGATCCCTTCCCATGGGCGCCAAGCCCTATTCTGTTTCTCTTGGTGTTTTGGTCCGTGCCTTTGCTGGATGCCTTGCCTAATCATATTGAGTCATTCCATTCTTGCTCCTGTGCGAATTGTTCACTTTTGCGAAAATTTGGTTGGATCCCCTTCGCTGGGCGCCATTTTCAGGATGTCTTAGTTTTCTGCTAAACTGTTTTCAAAATAACTTTTGACTCGGGAGTCCGATTGAGGCGTTTCAAAATGTTTTGGAAAGCTTATCCAGGTGCCTAACTGGATACTCTAATTTAAGGCATTCTAATCTTTTTTTCTAACATTGTTCCCTGGAGTTGTTTTGGTGTCCCGGGATGCCCTTGAGGCGTCTCCGGTGTCTTTTTCAAAAAGTGGTCGTCAATTCTAAATGTTTTGGAAAAGTGATGTGATTTAGGCCTATGACCAGTGACGTTGATGTGTGATTGTTTGACTGTTGTGCATACATCATTGAGTCGCATGCATACCATGAACATTAGACCTAGTGCCAGCGACGAGAAAATTAGGCCCTTGGCCAGCGACGATATTTTAGGCCCTTGTGCCAGTGACGTAAATTAGGCCTTTGGCCAGTGACGTAGGTTGGTACCACATGCATGTGCATTGCTTGAGTCTCATATCGCATTCATATTGCACGACTGATTGAATGAAGTTGTTTGGCCATTGTGATGTGTTGTTAAAGTGATGTGTTGTTGTGAAATTGACGTGTTAATGTGTACTTAGCTGTTATTAACTGTTAAGAGTGATGTTTCTTGCCGTGATTAATTGATGTGTTGAGCTTTGTATGTGGTCTTTCATACACTTCTTATATTGTATGGAATCTCACCCCTTTCTGTGGTTGTTACTTTATAGGTGAGCCCGAGTGAAGATTGTAGTCTTCCTTTAGCCTGGTGTCGTCTGCTCTGATAGGTAGCACTTTGCACTTTGTCGGTTGTTGATGTTTTTAACGGTGTTGAATAGTTCCGCTGCATGTTTTGAGAAAACTACGAGGTTTTGTTTTACGTTGAAAAATGCGACACTCTTTTGGCGCGAAAAACTCTGATAAATCATGAATAAACGATGGGTGAAAAAAGGGTGTAACAGTGACCTCATCCCCATTTTCCTCTCTCCACCGTAACCCGCTTCCTTCTCGTTTTCCCTCTCAGTTCTCTCTCTCTCCGCGAACTCACCAAAAAACCCTCACATCAGCCCTCACAGTTCTCCCTCACCGTCGCTCTCTCAATCTCAGTGCTTCACCACCGCGAGCGCAGCTGTGATCTCCTCCGGCGTCGAGCTTTCGCGCACCCCCTATTTTTAATCATACAGCTTTCTATTTTTATATCAACCTGTTGTTCGCACCCCTTGATTGCTAATAACATACCCCCCCTTTCTTTTTTAAAAATTCGTCTTTATGTTTACACCCCCAGATTTCGTTGCTATAACCCTTGTTTGCTCTAAATACCAGATTCTTATTCACACTTATTCCTTTAAATGATACAACCTCCCAGTTTCAAACATCAAATTTTTATTCTCACCTTCAGCTTTAACGACGCAATTCTTTTTATACCATGATGCTTCCAAAACATTTTTTTACCATCAAACTCACATAAAAAATAGGTTGTTATTAACGGTCACTCTGAGTTTAACTTGTTTGACCGCTAATAGCAGCTTTGGCTTTCAAACGCGCTATGAGTGATGACCACTCTGAATTTTACTTGTTTGGTCATTGCAAATGCCCATCCCAATTTCAAAATACTTAAAAAATACCAAACACACAATTTTTTTTTCCAAGAACTACGTGTGATTTGATTCTCTAACAGGAGATAAGTAGGAGCAGAGGGCGTCCGACCTCTATCAATTGCATTAATAAAAAACCTTTTTTTTCTCTTTTAATTCATTTCTCTCATTTTTCTCCAAAAGTACAAAAAAATAATTAACCGTTTAGTGAGTCTTTTTTATTATTATTATTATAAGGGTAAAAACATTATTTTTGAATTAATAAATGTTTAGTTAAAAGGTAACTTTCCTTAGGAAGGATGTCATAGGGTGCTAATACCTTCCCTACGCATAAATGACTCCCGAGCCTAAACTTGGTCCGCAAAACCTCCTTATCCACTCAATAGAGATTTTTCAATGTTTGCCCTTAAACTAAACTTCGGTGGCGGCTTCATTTCAAGAACTTCGAAGAATCCCTCCTCCGAATTTTTCGGTCGCTACAATGGCTGACAAAATTAAGAAAAGTGAATGTTTTTCAAACCCATGGCATAAATTTTGTGAGAAAAGACAATGGGATATTGTTGATAGAATTTTCTTCTGAGTCAGATTATTTCTGAACAAATTTATCAGAACGTTACAATTTAGTTATCAAATTTTGATTTACTCTAAGAGCGTACTTTGCCAATGAATGTTGACTCAGTTGGAAAGCAGTTGCCTCATACTTTGTGAGGGCGCGAGTTCCACTCCTGTGGTCACTGCAAGTGTGAAGACCTCTTCTGTGAGTGACCTGTAAGTACTTCTGTTAGTGCTCGCTGAGCCTTGAAGTTTGCTCTGACCCCTGGTGAGCTCCCGAGCCTACTTACCTAATCTTTTGTAACAAAAAATAATACATTGAACAAAAAATTTAATCTATTTCATTTTCCTATCTGTGCAACATAAAAATTTATATATAATAGTTTTTATGTGAACGACCTGGTGCTCCCGGGTTCGATTCCCGCAGTGGACAAACTCGGTGTTGGCCAGTGCGAAATTTGATCTTAAACACGAGCGAAAATTAGTCTTTCGTTAAAAGCATTAGGACACACCGTAGGTAGCTAGCAATGGCCCATACCAAAAAAAAAGTTTTTATGTGAATGAAATGTAACTGGTTTTTACGTGAATGAATGATCACGTTGCAAGAGAACCAATTTAAACCAACAGGCAAGATGTTTTTATTTTTCGTCTATAATAAATGCACGTGGCAAGTTGGTTGCTCTATAGCCATTAGTGTCTTCTCAACGTGTACTCCTCCTATCCTATGCATTCAATTAAACCAAATAGGTAGAAGGTACTTCGTGGGGACTAAGAATTTTCTTCTTGTTAACTCGAAGACAAGATTAACATAATCAGACCTTAGCTTAATTTAATTTGTCCCATCACCATTTTTTTTGGTGAAAAGTCACATCACCGTTTACATAATCAGACAAAATAACACAGTATATCAAAATGCGTAGATAGATAATATTTGGAGAGTAGAGTACCCTTTGCTCCACTATCTCTAACTACTACTTAGCCTACAATAAAATGCTCCACTATCTCTATCTACCTTTTACATTTGTTCACCATCTTCATCATTAAATCTTTCACCAACCCATTTCTACCGCCACACACTGCAAATAAAAAAAACCACTTCTGAGAACACATTCCAAAATGGAAGAGTTGTGATGGGTAATTTCTCTCTATTTATCTTTTTCTTTATCTTCTTCAGCTTGGGGTTCTCAAGGGCTCAAAAGGCTCCAGCAGTTTATGTGTTTGGAGACTCACTTGTTGATGTTGGTAATAACAATTACTTGAATGGTACATTTGCAAAGGCAATTCTTCCTCACTATGGCATTGATTTTCCAACTAAGAAACCCACTGGAAGGTTTAGCAATGGCAAGAATGCTGCAGATTTTATTTGTAAGTGATTCCAAATTTACTCTATTGGTTCTACAAACATTCATGTTTTCAGTTATTTATTGTAGCTATCTTTGAAGATGATGAGTTTATTATGAACATCATAAAACCACAGATTGGTTCCTTGCAATCTTCTTTTGCTTTAGCTTCTCTGCTTCTTTTGCTGTGTGGTATCAAATATCTACCATGGACATAAACTTTTTTGAGCAACACTTTATGCAATATGCCTTGTTTTCTGCAATGTTTTTTCCTTTAAGAAACTTGTGGTTTATTGGATGACTCCCCCAAAGCAGAAAAGTTAATTTATTTAAATCAGAGGCTTTATGATATGTGAGAAAGAAAAAGTGAAAGGCATATTAATATTCAAAGGTAGGAAAGAAACGATTGACAGTGTTCTATTTTCTTTTTCTTTTTCGTTGGAAGATAAGAGGAGGATGGGGACAAAGTTGTATAGTGCACAAAGGGAAAGAAGTTAATATTATTATTGACTTATTGCTATTTTATTGAGGCATGCATATTGGTACTAGTAGCAATACAAAGAGTATTTTGCTAATTTTTTCATCAAATGAATTGTTGGTTGGCAGCTGAAAAAATGGGCCTGCCCACTTCACCACCTTACCTCTCCTTATTATCTAAGGTCAAAAACAACAGCACCAATGTATCCTTCTTGGATGGTGTTAACTTTGCCTCTGGAGGTGCTGGAATCCTTAATGTCACCGATGGATTTTTTGTAAGTACCTTTTAACTCTGTCTTTTCTTTCTCCATTTTTGTTTGTACAGTAAATACGTTAGCCCAAAAACAGGTTTGTTTTTGCCTTTAGACGGAGCGACAAGTGTCACCTGAAACATACACAACTCTTAGGTCCCGGATTCCAATTCGAAACATGATATATAGGCTAACAATTTCAACATTTGTCATTAATTGAGCTAAGGCATACAGATAAAAAAAAGGTAGCGATTTTTATACCCCCACAGTTAGCTGTTATAGCCCCCCCCCCCACACACCTGGTGAAATACCTATTTTACCCTTAGTTAAAATTGTATACGGATTTACCTATTTAGTAGATAAATCCGTAGGTTTTTTTTAGTAAATAAATTTGTAGTTAAAAAATGAACTACGTATTTATCTATAGTAGATAAATACGTAGTTCATTTTTTAACTACGGATTTATCTATTAAATAGATAAATCTGTTTACAATTTTAATTTTTTATAACACTTAAAATTATAGGGGTAAAATAGAGATATTTGAAATTGGTAGGGGTATAAGAGCTAGTTGTGGGGGTATAAAAATTGCCACCCATAAAAAAATAGTGGTTTTTCTATGTGATTCAAGATGGCCAAAAAGTGATGCCCCTGTAGGTAAATAAATGAGGCTAAGGATGTGGACTCCATATTAAGACAAAATTTGTAAAATGACCCAATTATAGTAATAGTAGTTTTCTTAAAAACTCAAACTGATAAGAAAATGAGAAAATATTTCCCGAACTGAGCTATCTTTATTGGTGACATTTCTTACAGAGCAAATCAATACTTTTGACAAAGCAAGTGGACTACTATTCACAAGTGCATGAACAATCGACACAACAAATAGGAGCATCTACTCTTCATAATCACCTCTCAAAATCCATCTTCTTTGTTGTGATTGGCGGCAATGATATATTTAGTTACTTCAACTCAATGGATCTGCAAAAGAATAACACCCCACAGCAGTATGCAGATTCAATGGTTTCCTCTCTCAAAGTGCAAATACAGGTAAACACGATTGTTGTAAATTTTAAATTACTATTTGTTCTATTTATGTTTAAATATTATTTTAGTCCCTGTAAATATAGTGATTTTTGGTTTTAGTTCTTGTAAATAATATTTTTTCGTCTTTTTAGTCCCACCAATTTATAAAACCATCACTTTTAGTCCTCAAAGTGTTTTTTTTGTTTAAAAAAGCTGATGTAGCTCATTTTTTAGTCCTTATAAATATAAAAAAGATTATTTTAGTCCCTGTGAATAAAACTAATTTTTTATTTTAGTTTTTAGCCACACGTAATACAAAAAAGTCACATCAGCACTTTCTAACACAAAACATTTAGGGACTAAAAGTGATGGTTTTAGAAATTGAAGGGACTATAATTGGAAAAGATTTTTTACACTGGGAAACCAAAAATTGATATATTTTCCGGACTAAAATGATATTTAAACATTTTATTTATATGGTCAAGCTCAAGACTTAAGATTATATGCTCAGAAGGGTCAAAACTTATATTATTTGTATGCATTTTCATTATGGTTTGTTAACTTTATGGTAGAGATTATACAACAAAGGTGCAAGGAAATTTGAGATTTCCGGTGTTGGTGCAATTGGATGTTGCCCAACATGCAGGCTCAAGAACAAAACAGAATGCTTTTCTGATGCCAATTTGTTGTCTGCTAAATATAATGAAGGCCTTAAATCCATGTTAAAGAAATTGCAATCAGAGAAGAAGAACATAAGTTACTCCTACTTCGATCTTTATGTTGCTGTCGAAGACCTTGTTCAGAATCCGACTTCTTACGGTATGATAATTGATAACATTCTCTTGTTTCTTTATAGTTAAAATAGACACTAAGGGTATGTTTGGGAACAAGAAAACCGGGAATTAGCGTCGGTCAAAAATGGGGTTTAGCGTCGGTTGAAACTGACGCGAAATTGACTTCCGTCGGTTGCAAAACCGCCACTAAATATGGCGCCACTAGACCGAACAGCGTCGGTTTCTTCGACCGCCGGAAGTCAATTTCGCGTCAGTTTCAACCGACGCTAAACATGAAAGCTGACTGACATAATTTCTACTTTAGCGTCAGTTACAACCAACGGTAAATGTGAAAGTTGCCTGACGTTATTTCTACTTTAGCGTCTGACAGTGGGTTGACGTTATTTATACTTTAGCGTCAGTTACAACCGACGGTAAACATGAAAGTTGACCGACGTTATTTCTTCTTTAGCGTTAGTGACATCCGACGGTAAATGTGAAAGTCGACTGACGTTATTTCAATTTTTACGTCTGTTCCAACCGACGGTAAATCCGAAAGTTGATAGTCATTTTTCTTTTACTTTAGTGGCGATTTGAACCGCCAAGAAGCATTGTTTTTTAGTAATTATTTTAGCGGTGGGTTTCAACCGCGGCCATGCTATTTTGGTTTTGACACCTGCTATTTTTAATAAAAAAAACCTGTTTTCAAGACAATAACTCAAAGTAGTCCTAACAATAACTCAAAGTAGCTATTGAATAATAACAGCATAACAATGTCATTGGTACCATATGAGTATAAGTAGAAGTTTTACAATATCAAAGTAGTCCTAACAAAATGATAACAATAGCTCTATAAAGTAGCTCTTGCTATAACAAGATAAAAATTTATCAAATAGCTTTCTAGAGTAGCTCTTGTTAACAAGATAACAATTGCACAAGTAGCTCTCACATATTACATATCAAAATAAGTATGTATTACATCGCAAAATAAGCATTAAGCATAAAAGTCATTTCAAGGCTGGCTATTGTTGTTAGTTGATTATGAGGAGTGACCACCAGCACTTTTGTTGTTGCTACAATAGAAACAAAAGAAGAATTTGTCATGTAAAATAATTTATTAAAAAATAATTTATAAAATAATTAAACGAAATCATGTAAAAGTGAGAGCATATTACTATCAACAATAGTTCTTCTTGATAGTAACACCATCAGCCCATCTGTACTCGTACTACCTGCAGAGTTTATTACATTAAATACTTGCTCATATACATGTTTAACATTGTTTACGGTGATTTAACTTGTCAATTTAAGAGTATAAGATAATTGATTACACAGAAAATTGGCGTAGAAAATGTAAAACAGGGTAGTATAACCTCAGAGGGACTTTCCCAGTTTTACAGTTGATTCCTTTTGCCACTATCTATGAATATGGCTCTATTCACTATCTTGGAAAATATTTTTAGCTACTAAGTATGGACACTGCCAACACCTTGGAATTTCAAAACCAGAATCTCCCACATAACTCTCTATCCACTCTGCCTAGGGTCAATAGGAATTGAATTTCTGAAATAGCCCACTTCTCCGACACTCGGAAAAGGTACAGAAATTGGCCCATACTCCAACTCGTATCTATATAATTATGGGGCACAGTGTACTCCAGCACAATGAAGAGCACCAAATAATTGAAAAAGCACTTTAAGTCAAACATGACAGTTTCTGTTTGATCTCAACCCTCATACAAAAGGCTGAAACTATCAACAGAAACTAACCTATGCGATAACTTTTAGAAGGAAGGCTTTACTTATCAAATCACTATATCATATTATACACTAAAGTAAAATCAAGGATCAATGTTTCCTATTATAAGAGGTCACGAGTTCCTAAAGCCAATTGCTGTAAATAAATTGCAGACAAGCCACCAAGGGAAACATATAATAGCTGATCTGATATAGCAGCAACAATCCAACAACGATGTGAAACTAAAATAAGGAGTTTGGTTAAAGGATCAAGCAATACTTTGGTCCTGCAGTCATTGTAGGACAGTTACTCGGCGTACAGAATTCTGTCAGCGTACCAAACAAGATATTCACTTGATTAAAGAAGTCCACAGCTGCACATAAAAATAAATAATAAATCACCATGTGAAAAGTATATCTATCAGCAGTTTAGCAGTAAAATCACAGTTATAAATGACTTAAGAAATCACAGTTTAGCAAGTATTATAATACTGGCAATGAAAAATGATATTATAAAGGTTGGATCTTGCAACGTGCAACTTTAAAACACATAAAATAGTTCTTATAAACTAATCTGAAACGCGAACAGAGAACGCAGCAAAGGAAAACAAAAGAACAGAGGAAACTAACCTCAAACGCAGAAAGAAAACAGAACGCAGCAAAGAATGAATACTAAAGTGACGAAGCTCAAACAGCAAACGCAGAAGCCGATGGGAGCAGTAGCAGTATTAACGAAGAAAAACTTTAAAGGATGAAGATGAAACACCAAGAAAGAGGATGGAGCATCAAGGAAGAAGATGAAACACCAAGAAAGAGTAATATCAATATTGTAACCATTGAAACAAGTTTAGTATCACCAGAAAGACAATGGATATAATGCAGAAACACAAAGTCAAAGTAATTAAAATCCAATGGGACAAATTGAACACCACAGTAAAAAACATAGAGATTCCAAACAAGCCTACACAAAAAAAAATCCAAGCAAAGCAAATATATGCCTGATAAGTGCGATACCTTGAATTTGAAATCTTCGAATGTACCTTCTTAATTCAAACATAATAGATTGCAACTACAACCAACAAATTTGAACCTCTAGCTGCTCAAATCTTATCCAAATTTAAAGTCTTTATTCCACAAGATGGAGATATTGGTTCATTTTCTATTGGCCATAGAGAAACAAAGTACAAGAAATGATAGAACCGTGCAATTAAGAACAAAGAATGTAGCTCCACACACAACAATAGAGAAGTGCAGGAAAGGAGAAACCTCAACCTGGGTTTCTCCAAAATCAAAATCAGGAAAAGAATAAAATTATCCCAAAATGAAATTGATTTCTATCTACCAGTCAAAAGAAAAGGGTATCCCTCTAATCTAACCAAAAGCTCACTAGACCTTAGATAAATATAAACAAAGCCAAACTTAATAACTTAAAATTACACAAATAACTAAAGGAAAGAAAGAGAAAAAAGAAAATCAAGCATGAAATCATGGAGCTAAAATCTAATAAACTGAGAAAAAATAGAGAAAGTGGGACAACAATTAACATAAAGTCTGCCAAAGCTTAAACATAATTCTGCACTATTCAACAATTAACATAAAGCTTAAACATAAAATCTGCCAAAGTCAGCCAACAATTAACATAAACAGAAGATTGATGCTAAGTTTCTGCCTACAAAGAAAAAATGAATGAATTTATTAGCATAGTACATACAATTAGATTCAATTAGATTCAAGTACCAATAGAGTAACAAAAATGAACAATTAATAGAGTAATAAACCCTCATATCTAAAGTTTAAAACAAATCTCTTTGGAACATAATAACGAATCTATAAGGAATTAGGAAATTTTAGGAAAAGCAAATTTGTAAGGAATCAAATGTGTATTAAGCTATTGTAAAAAAATGTATTAAGCTTGAACCAAAAAGGAATCATAATAACGAACCTGAGAATCGAACTAAGGAAAAAAGAGAAATTTAACAAACGAATCATAATACAGAAATACAGATTGAATCATAAAGGATATTAAGCTGAATCAAAAGAGAATCAGTGAGAAACCCATAAAAAGAAAAACGAACCTTATCAAAACTTTTGTGAAAATGAGTGACTGCGTGAGGTGCTTCACGGCGAAAGTTGAGTTTCTGCGGTGCTTCACGGTTCTTTAGTCGTTGCATGTGGTTTGAAACTTTGAGTGAGGTTTGTTTTCACGATTGGCAGGAGCGGCGTTCACGGAAGGTTAGAGATAGGGTTTTCGTGAGCTTCTATTTCTGAAAATGAGGGATTTGAGTGAGCCAGTGAGGAAAAAGAGTGAGTTGGCGGCGGTGGATGTCGTAGGAGCGGTGAGCGAGTTTGCAGAGGGAATCTGAGTTTTGGGAGGCAGTTTGCGCGCAGAGATTAGGTTTGAGAGATTTGGGGGAAAGAATCAGCGGGGAAGATGGAGGCAGTTTGCGCGCAGAAGAGGGAAAAATTAGACTTCGTGCGCGAAACTACATTCGATAGGCGCGCAATGGAAAGAGTTAGGATGCCGTCGGTTGCCTGGATTTAGTGGTGGGTATTGACCGACGGTAAATTCCGGTTTTGAAACTCAAAATCCCTGCTTTAGCGTCGGTCGTAGGCACCTGACGCCAACCAAGTGACGTAAAATCCCTTTTTCCTTGTAGTGGGGGGTTTGGGAGGGTTTTGGAGGGGAGGGCTTTGGAGGGCTTGGTCTATATTTTAATATCTATTTGAGATTTTAAAAAGTTGAAAAAACAACTTGATAGATAATGATAAAATATTGTTAATCAGACTTCATTTTCATTTAGAAACATTTTATAGCTTCCTCAATTTAAAATTGAAAATGAAGCCGTCCCCTCCCCTCCCCTCCTAAACCCTCCATCCAAACATACCGTAAGATTTAGGACACCATGATTCATAGTAATATTGTGTTGAAATCTAGGATCACTCTAAAAAGAGTTTACCTAACTACTATTAAAGGTGGAATTACAACTATACCTATTAGATATATTGTTAAAGAAACAAACCATCAAAGAATATAGGGTTAAATATATTTGTAGTCTCTATAAAAATTTCACTCACTTTTAGTCTCTACATTTTCCTCCGTCAATATTTTTAATACTTTTTAACTTTAATAGCGTTTTTTTTAGTCTCTATAAGCATTGACGTAGAAAATATGGGGACTAAAAGTGATTGAAAATTTTATTGAGACTAAAAACAAAATTTTCAAATTTTAATGGGATCAAAAACATATTTAATCCAAGAAAATGTCATGTTCAAAATTTCTTTTGGATTGAGGTAAGAAGGATGTGATAATAATAATATTAAAGGACTTTGTATTCTTTTTTCAGGATTTGTGGATGTGAAAACTGCTTGTTGTGGACTTGGTGAGCTGAATGCTGAGGTTCCATGTCTACCATCTTCAAATATTTGTTCCAATAGAAAAGACCATATCTTTTGGGATTCAGTCCATCCTACTGAGGCAGTCACTCAGATCATTGTGGATAGACTTTTTAATGGACCTTCAAAATATACATATCCTATTAACATGGAACAACTACTAGCTGTTTCGTTTGCCAAATCAGTTAGTCCCTTCAATTTTTTGCTTTTATTGGGATTGGTGGTTATATTTTATCAAACAAAAACACATTAAAGAAAGAAAAAAACAAATTTGAAGCAAAACTAGAATGCCAATTGACAAGTGAATGTAGCATAACACAAAGATGAATACATGCAAAGACATTTTGATGTTCTAGTTATTAGTATGTAATCTAGCCAAGTAACAATATAATAAACAATTCATATACTTGGAAAAGCATACAATTTCTTTATTTATGCTGCTTGGATGTGCGTAAGTCATAGTTAGGTGATAAGAGGTTGAATTCCTCCACTATCTATGTGGTGCAAATCTAGTGGTGGAGTTCGAATGAATTTGTTGAGGTGGCCAAAAGAGTCAAATAATATTTCAATTGTATCGTATTCCACTCACTAATCCTTATTATATAGAAGACAAGATAAGGTAAACAAAACCTAAAGGGTCTTATTAACGGGCCTATTTCAAAGACTACTAATAATTACAAAATAACTATTATTTACAACACTCACCCTCAAACTGGTGAAAAGATATCTCTAACTCCCAACTTGTAATTAAGTAAATTGATGGAGACATTCTATTGGTAAGCTTTTTGTGAACACATCAGCTAGTTGATACCCAGAAGGAATATGTATTGTCATTATCAATCGACGATTCAGTTTTTCCTTGATAAAGTGTTAGTCTATCTCAATAAGTTTTGTCCTATTATGTCGAACATGATTACGAGCAAGAGCAATATTTATAGCCGATTTTTTGTCGTAAAATAGCTTCATAGGGGCTTCATAGTTAATCTTCAAGTAATAAAGCACGACTTTCATCCATAATAACTCACATATTCTTTGTGCCATAGCTCTAAACTCTGCCTCAATTCTTAAACAAGCTACTATATTTTTCTTCTTACTCCTCCAAGCGACAAGGTTCTTACATAAAAGTGTGCAATAGCTGAGGTGGATCTTCTTTCACTCACTAAACCTTTATAATCTTCATCGGTATGCACCTTTATAGTCAAGTTTCATCCTCTCTTGGAAATGAGTCCTCTCCTTGGCTATTAGATATTGTAGAACCAGTCTATCACCTGAAAGTGTCTTGCTCTTGGATCATGCATGAACCACTACCAGAAAACCGGTGATTACCGACGGCCAAAAGCTGTCGGTACTATAAAAATTGTTGGTAATGGCTAGTTGCCGACCAATTATCGAGGAAATAAAACCCATCAAAAAAGGGGTGGTCGATAATGTTTACTGTCAATTTTTTTCAAATATTCTGTCGGTAATTACCGGTTGTCAATCCCGTCGGTAATTTCTGACCACTTTACGTCTGTTGGTAAGTTAACTTCGGCTATTTCTGGTTGGTAAACAATTTTCTAAAGTTTCATACAGGGTATCTGTCGGTAACTAATTGCCAAAGGGTTTCGACGTAAATTCTGTCGGTATTTTTTTCGATGCTATTTTCAGAAATAGCCGTCGGTAATGTGAAACAGACTATTGTGGGGATGACTATTTCCTAACTTACCCTTACAACATTTACAATTCAATTTAGGTACATATCAATTTATTGCCAATTCAGATCCATGTCCAATTTAATTCATACCAGACAATTCAGATTCAGATTCAGATACATATCGAATTCAATTCATACCATACAACATTGTCAAACATTTCCTGCCAGAGAAGTGCTAGCCACACCCTCTTTTACACACTAACTCTATGATTGTTAAAACTCATGTGATCCCACTGAAATAATGGGTCCCATTACCAAACTAGTGGGAACCCAATCATTTTTGTCCAATCAAAGAGCGAGTGTTGAAGAGTGTGCAAAATAGAGTGTTGCTAGCATTTCTCTTTCTGCCAATACAGATCCCGATCCAATTCAGCTAAAACTAACAAGTGCCAAAATTTTAAGTGCACAAAACTAAAACTTCCATAATAGTTCAACAAATGCACAAAACTAACAAGTGCCAAAACTTCACATAAACTATTATAAATTCCAAAAAGTACCATAAAGTACACTAATGTTCAAGTGCACAAAACTAAAAAGTTCCAAAAACTAAAAGTGAAAAATCATTCTACTGGTGTTATGAACTTCCGTAAACTACTACATGTGTTTGAAAATGCAAACAAAAATCTATAAACTACCAAATGTCATAAACTGAATCCCTAAATGCAAAGAAACTATGACATGTTCATGTATTGCAGCCCCAAACAATTTACCTAACGAATAAAAAACAATAATGATAAGATTATCGTTTAAAATCGAAAACTAAGATAGTTTTGCACATTAATTAAAACATAAATCACTTAAATGTCGTCAGTAATCCTACTGATAAGGAGACTCCACAGATTTCCTCATTTGGATCATCTGCATCGTCGTCCTGGTAGGCGGACAGGTCCTGCTCGGGCCCACCTCAGAAGTATTAATCGATGATTTGAGAGCTAAAAGCTTTGCAATAATCGATAACTTTGAGTTTGATGACCCTTCAAACAGAGGCGTGTTGAAGTGAAACGTTAGATGTCCATCAGGAGAGAATAAGATATGATACATTTCATATCCTAGTAACGTAGTTTTTGAGCTCAAACAAAATATTGTTTGAGCTTAGGGGTTAAAAAAATTAAGCAACATTCAAAATCGAAATTGCATAAACATTGAATAGAAGAACTAAAGAGTCACTACTAGAATTTTCGTCATTTCCTGCGGAATTTCCTGTGGATTTTCATTAAAAATTCGCAAGAAACATGTTTACTGCGAAATTTTCAACAGATTAAGGTTCCAGTTATTTCGTTCGTGGATAACTGTTTCCTGCGGATTTTCATATCAGCAGAAAAATTTCGCAGGAAATTCAATAGGAAAGGAAATTCAATAGGAAATTCGGCAGAAAGTCTGCAGGAAATTCAAAATTTCTACACGAAATTCCGCAGGAAATCCCAGAATTTTTTTGCTTTAAACCAACAGCAAATTTTAGTGACTATTATTATTATTATTATTATTATTATTATTATTATTATTATTATTATTATTATTATTATTATTATTATTATTACTGCTACTATTAATGAGATTTCTATATTTTTTTTTAGTTTTACCCAGGGTATCCACCGCCGACCGCGGTGACTAATTCCCTCGCTGAATTGTAGGTGCCTCGAGGGGCAGGATAGCTGGCCCAGAGTTTTAACGCTGCTCCGTACCCAAGGTGGAGATCGAACCCCCGACCCTTGGTTAAGGGAGGATCAGCCCCAACTGCTGAATCCCACGCTCTGGTTATGAGATTTCTATATACGTCAATAATTATATATCACCAATTAAAAAAGGCATAACTAATTGCTATAAGTATAAAGACAATATATTACATTAAATTCACAACTAATAATATTAATTGTTATTATTTAAACTATGTCCTCAGTTTTTAATGAAATATACAATTGTCTAATACCACCAAGGCCACTTGAAGCTGGACTAACATGTAACAACCCCCAACAAAGAGCATTAGCCACGGCTGCATCCGCAGCACGTCCTCCTCCGTCCTCCTCCCCAAAGAGGATCCATTCCAATCCTAGAACATCAATGGCCATCAGTCGTGACAGGTCCATGATTGGCAATAGTTACCTCATTTCTGTGACTTGTGTGTCCATTTGTGTCATTATTAAGACTTGAAGCAAAGCCAAATTGGAAACAGCAAGGAACACAATTGTTGCATGCCATAATAACAAACCTGCATCCATTAATTATGTATTAAGGAATCATCAAAATTTGAGTTCATTTAAATCCACAGTACCAAAAATTCTATTTCAATTATACTATTTTTTAGTCTTGCAGAGGAAATAAAATGGCAAACTAGTCAGTAAAGTCAGCCACAACTATGTTTTTGTCCTTTTTAATCATGTTTGGTAATTGGCGTCTTTGGTCAACGAAACTATTGATCAGTTTAACATGTATATTAGAACATATCTAACCTTCCTGAATTTCAGATTCACTAGAGAAAATAGTTATAGAATAGGTGGTATGTGGAAAATAGTAATATAATGCAGACATGCATGTCAGAAGAAGAGGTATTGATTATAGAAAATGAAAGTACAAGAAGTGGTGCAGACCTGTTAATGGATGAAGGAGAGACATTGAGTCTCAGCTGCCTGTGATTGCAATGATGAGCGCTGCTGGCCAAGCCTAGGATGGGGCCATGTGGGGATCACAAAGGCACTAACTGAGTCAGCCACAAAATGAGGGGAACAACAGCAAACCAAGTGAGAATGAAACTAAAAAGGTTCTGGAAACTACACTCAACAGTTCACAATACTTGTTACATAAATAAAACTTAGTACTATCATAGAAGTTACTGCAACTTCAGTAAATGAAATTCAACCAATTTATCAATCATTGTGCGGTGATCACTCATGTATATCTCAGATACACACACCACTATTATTAGCTGAATGTAAAATTTGGGCTACATGCTTGTATTATGCCAAAAAAAAGTGATGAGATAGCATCTCATTATCATTAAAATTAGGCATAGCTCAGTGTACCATTCCTCAAAGCTAAAGGTCTATTAGTATGTGATAGATATCCAACAAATCAGAGTAGTGAAATAATCCTTGTATTATGATAACCAATTCTGAGGATCTCTCAGAATTGGAGAAGGAACGATTACAAGGAGTGAATTGCAGGAATTACAATGAAACAGTGAAATTCTAGTGCAGAGCAGAATACTCTGCCTAGCCCAGTCCCAATTCCCAACCAAAATCAGCCTAAACAACGTGACTACGAGAATACACAGATAAAGCAAAATGTTTCTCTCTCCATATCAATCTGAATATTCTCCTCCACTCCACTTCTGCCACGTGGCAGAAGTTAGTTGCTCTCCTGAGTGCGTGTGTTGCTGCTCTCAGCAGCAGCAGTGGTCCTTCTATTCTCTTTCCTCCACTTCCCTCTTTCATAAACATTTGCAAACTTCCTATTCTGCTGCCCTTCCACTACTAAGTCCTCATCAACACCATCCCCTTCAAAATTCACCTTGTCCTCAAGGTGAAGCTCAGAAAAGTGCTCCATCATCTTGGTCAAAGACTCCCAAGAGTTCTCACACGTTGGCAGATTCTGCCACTTCACCAATACTTCCATGTCCTCCACATTCCGCCCCCTTACTGCTAAGACTTCTTCTGGCAGACTTTGAAGCTCAAGTTCTTCACTCACATATGCTGGAAGTGGCTGTACATGTACATCAGTAGCTATAGTAGGTTTTAACAAGGACACATGAAATACCGGATGCACTCTACTATCTTCAGGTAACTTCAACTTGTAGGCTACTTCACCAATCTTTTCAATAATCTCATATGGACCATAGTATCGAGGGCTAAGCTTTTGATTCACTCTCTTAGCAAGTTTCTTGAGCTTGTAGGGTTGAATCTTCAAGTACACTTTGTCTCCCACATTGTAGTTCACTGCTCTCCTATGCATGTTTGCCTGCTGCCTCAAGCGATTTTGAGCTTGGATTAGATGATCTTTCAGCATTCCTAGCACCTCATTTCTGTCTTGTGTCATAGCAGACACATCCTCCATGTTTGTAAGCTGAACATCACCTCTGAATACTGGTGGGGGGTCTCTCCCATAAAGAGCCTTGAAAGGAGTCATCTTAGTAGCTGAATGGTAGTTGGTATTGTACCAAAATTCTGCCCAATTCAACCACTTATGCCACTGCCTCGGTTTGGAACCTGTCATACACCTCAGATATGTTTCCAAACACCTATTTACCACCTCGGTTTGCCCATCGGTTTGAGGATGGTATGCCGAGCTATACTTCAACTTAGTGCCAGCCATTTTGAACAATTCTGTCCAAAAAGAACTAATAAATACTCTGTCTCTATCTGACACAATTGATTGAGGAAACCCATGAAGTCTCACCACTTCCTTCAAAAAGAGTTCAGCCACCTCCTTAGCAGTGTATGGATGAGATAATGCCATAAAGTGAGCATATTTCGTCAACCTGTCCACCACCACAAGTATGGTATCCATACCTCCCGCTCTAGGTAATCCTCCAATAAAATCCATCGTGATATCAGTCCACATCTGTTTCGGAACTGGTAGTGGCTGCAGCAAGCCAGCAGGACTCAAAGCTTGATACTTGTTTCTTTGACAAATTTCACACTTGCTCACATACTCCTGAATTGACTTCCTCATTCCTTCCCAAAAGAACAAATTTGCTATTCTTTTTGTAGGTCCTGAAGTAGCCAGAATGCCCTCCCATAGCCGAGTCATGGAACTCTTTTAAAATCAATTCAATTTTAGAAGAGTCCTTCGGTATCACCAACCTGTCCAAGTAGTACAGCTTGCCATTTCTCACTTTGTACCCCTTGTGTTCCTCTTTCTTCAAGGTCAAGTCTTGGACAATGGCTCTTAATTTTTCATCTCTGTTCACTTCTGCCTCTACATCCTCCCACTCAAAGAATTGGACTGTAGATATGGCTGAGTACTGTAATTTCCTAGATAACGCATCAGCTGCCTTGTTCTCAATTCCGGGCTTGTATTTAATCTCAAAATCAAACCCAAGTAACTTAGAAATCCACCTATGCTGCCCTTCCCCCATTAATCTTTGATTAGCTAAGAATTTCAAACTTTTCTATTCAGTGTGGACCACAAAGTGCCTCCCCAATAGATAGTGTCTCCACTTTTGCACAGCTAATACCACTGCCATTAATTCCTTCTCATACACTGATTTGTTCAGAGCCCTCTCAGATAAGGTTTGACTCATGTAAGCAACTGGCTGGCCATCTTGCATCAATACAGCTCCTAATCCTTTGCCCGAGGCATCGGTCTCAATCACAAAAGTCTTCTCAAAATTAGGGACAGCAAGAACGGGCACGGTAGTCATAGCTAACTTCAACCTCTCAAATGCTTCTTGAGCTGCCTGATCCCAACTAAACTTATCTTTCTTCAATTGTTGAGTCAAGGGCCACGCAATCTTACCATACCCTTCTACAAACTTCCTATAATAGCCTGTCAATCCAAGGAACCCTCTAAGTCCCTTCACATCTCTAGGAGTAGGCCAATTCACCATGGCTTGTACCTTTGCAGGGTCGGCAGCAACCCCCTGGGCAGAAACTATATGGCCTAGGTACTCCAAACTTCTCTTACCAAAAGAGCACTTCTTCTTGTTCACAACCAACTCATGCTTCCTTAAAGCCATTAGAACCGTATGCAAGTGCTCAATGTGAGCATCCAAACTCTTACTATAGACTAATATGTCATCAAAGAAAACTAGAGCAAATTTCCTCAAATATGGGTGAAGTACCTGGTTCATAAGAGCTTGGAATGTTGATGGAGCATTAGTGAGTCCAAAGGGCATCACCACAAACTCGTAATGGCCTTCATGTGTCCTGAAAGCTGTCTTGGGAATGTCTTCATCTCTCATTCTGATTTGGTGATACCCGGATTTCAGATCCAGCTTGGAAAAAATCTGAGCTCCACCCAACTCATCCAATAATTCATCAATCATTGGTATTGGAAATTTGTCAGGTACTGTGATTTTGTTTAAGGCACGATAATCAACACAAAATCTCCATCCCCCATCCTTCTTCTTCACCAAGATTACAGGGCTACTGTACAGACTATTGCTGGTGCGTATAATCCCAGCAGAAAGCATCTCCATCACAAACCTTTCTATTTCGTTCTTTTGGTAATATGGGTATCTATAAGGTCAGATATTAGGCACATTACCTCCCTCCTTCAATGTTATAGCGTGATCACATTCTCTTCTTGGAGGAAGACCAGTAGGTTCACAAAACAAGTCACTGAACTCCAGCAATACAGCTTCTAAAGCAGGTTCAAATAACTCACAGTTTGTCAGCATTTGATCATCTTCTGGCTGATAAGATAAAACATACCCTTCACCTTCGTTTTGAAAAGCTTTTAACATAGCTTTCCAAGAGGCTTGTGTCTTACACAAGGATGGCTCTCCCTCAGCACCTTTCGGTCTCCTTTCTGACCCCAACTCAGAATTAAATTCTTGAAGTTAGCTTGCACATCTCCAAGGCTAGCTAGCCAATCCATTCCAAGTACTAAATCTGTCCCTCCTAAATCCATGAGAAAAAAATGCTGCACAATAGGTATGCTCTGTATTTCCACCCCAAGCTTCTAGCACATACCTATATTTTTCACTCTCTCACCATTCCCCACCTCCACTATAAATTCAGGTGTGTTAGTGATGTTCAAACTCAATTTCTTCACCAGCTTCTTAGAGATAAAATTCCTAGAAGCTCCACAATCAACTAAAACTAGTATCTCAATACCTCCAATCTTCCCTGTAACTTTGAAAGATCGGTTGGAGGTTAATCCTTCCTTGCTTTTCAATGACAGTTGCATCACTTTTGCAATCAAAACCTCAGCCTCCTCCTCTTCTTCACTGCTCACCTCCCCTTCTTCTCCATCACTGTTCTCAACCAAAACAAACTTGTAATGTTTCAGTTTACAAACATGGTCTCTACCCCAATTCTCCCACACTTGAAACACAAGCCTTTTCTACTCCTTTCTCTTAACTCTGCTTGAGATAATTTCCCAGCAGTGTTAGTTTTCTTCTCATGAGCGCTTCCTTCGTCCATTTTACCACCATCCTTACTCCCACTGCCTTCAATCTTAGGAGAGGTCCACCTATCTCTTGTATACCCCTTACCGCCTTTGTAACTCTGTTTTTCACGATCACGCCAACCTTTCTTCTCTTCAGCCATCAACCCACTCTTTCGTAGCGCGTTATTCTTCTCTTCCAGCAATAAGGCTCGGTCCATCAATTCATCTAAGCTTCCGGAGGCATGAAGCTTCAACTCTGCTTGTATTTCTTCCTTCAACCCATTTATGAAAATTCCTTTGAGCATAACTCGTTCTTCCTTCTTCAACGGTGCTGACTCTCGCTCAAATTTTTCTCTGTATTTCATCACTGTACTTGTTTGTTTAATACTCAACAAGGGACCAAACGGGTTCTGCACTAACCCAGGTTGAAATCTGCGAATCAACGCCGCCTTGAATTCATCCCAACTCTTCACGGTGCTCTGTTCTTCCCACCACTGATACCAACTCAGTGCCTTGTCTTCTAGAGCGATTACGACGGCGTCCAGCTTGTCCACTTCGTCAACCATGTTGAGTTTGAAGTAGCGTTCAGCTCTAACTATCCATCCGTAAGCATCGTCCCCTCTAAACAGAGGAATCTTCAGTTTTCTTCCTCCAAAGTCACGCGAGGAATCGCGACTCAAGCTTCGCGTTGGAGAGCGAGAGTTTTCGCCATCGAGTTCGCTCCCTTCATCGTTGGAATTTCGACGTCGTGGTCGACGCCGGTGAGATTTTCCACGTCGCGAACGACTGCGTGAGACGATGAGGTTCTTGAGTTCTGCAATTTGTTGCTCCATTTTGAGTTCCAGACCTTCGATTCTCTTGTCCATGGCGAGGCGCGTATTAACCATACACAACCAGAATCAAACGTGCTCTGAATACCACTTGATAGATATCCAACAAAACAGAGTAGTGAAATAATCCTTGTATTATGATAACCAATTCTGAGGATCTCTCAGAATTGGAGAAGGAACGATTACAAGGAGTGAATTGCAGGAATTACAATGAAACAGTGAAATTCTAGTGCAGAGCAGAATACTCTGCCTAGCCCAGTCCCAATTCCCAACCAAAATCAGCCTAAACAACGTGACTACGAGAATACACAGATAAAGCAAAATGTTTCTCTCTCCATATCAATATGAATATTCTCCTCCACTCCACTCCAATGCAAGTCTTTGTTTTAACCTAGAAGTTTTATCTTGGGAAAATTCGAGAAAAGGATTGAAAGGAAAAGAATTGGATCGAATAGAATATCGGTTTAAGTAAAATATTAAAAGCAAATATCTGCCTTCCTTTCGGCTCAATGTCTTTCCCGATCCCTTCCTCGAACGAACCCAATTATTTTATCTTAACGGAGCCAAACTCAAGCACGATAATGGAAGTTTGTGAGATTTGATCGCACAAATAGTTGATTCCAACAAAGTAACACTTTTATTCTCACTTTCAAACTCGTAAATTTTTAAAAATCAGAGAATGAGATTCCGCTTTGTTGAAGCGTCGTGCATCGAGTAAGGTCATTTATAAGTTGGGGTGAATTAACGCTTGTTGGATAGTAGTATCTATCGAAGTATCATTATTTGAAAACCCCATTGAAAAGGGTTTTTACCCAAATGAAACAAACGTACTTTCAAGTTTTGGAAAAGATTTAATGAAGGAATATTTTACTATTATTATTAGAGTCTTCTTGGGTCATGTTGCGAGAAAAATCATTTTCTACATTCTTTAAACTGAGAGTCAACCTATTTTATAAAATAGCTCTGTTTACTTCAGTCAAGATTTTTTTAGTAAAATGAGTCAAACGCTTATGCAAGCGAAACTCGGGAAGTGAAGAAAACTGTTCTTCCGGATACTGCATGGTTCGATTTCAAGATAATCCTCTCATAGACATCGCTTCTTCCAATTCAAGCTACAGCTAAGCGGGAACCTTCTAGGTTTTTAGCTTTGATAGTGAAAGACGTGTAAATACCCTAAGCCATATATAAGGATTGTGTTCTCAACAGATTATAGGTATACCATTGGTACATAACTGTTTGTGTTTGCAAGCGATGGATCGGAATGGTCGATTATCGGATAAAATTGCGTGTCAACAAGGTGTAGAGGATTGAAACAATTTTGAGGACAAAATCTTTCAAGTTGGGGTGATTGTAACATCCCTGTTTCGTAAATTTCGGTTTACGAAATCAACTGGCAATTTATTATTCGATCAAATGATAAATTGAGTCATGGATATGAAATCTCGCGAAAGCAATATTGAATTGCTCAATTATATGAAATGCACACAATTTATCCGAATTGTGTGAATCGTAGTGGGAATTAGAGCACAAGGGTAAAATCGTCATTTCGTCTCATAATGAGGAAGTATCATTGATGAAATAACGGATTGGGTCCAAATCGTGCTAGGATTATGGAGATGTATTTAAATTGCTAAGTCATATGGATTGATGGGTATTTGATGGATTAAAATAGACCTAAATGGATATTAAGGAACCAAGGGCATTTTGGTCATTTTCATATTCTTCAAATCATTAACCCAAATTACCCTTCACCAATCATGCTTTTCAATTTCCCTAAGATCATAATCAAGGATTTTAATTAGGGTTATGAGTTAATTGGTTAAGTGATGATTTGGTAATAAGGGCAAAATGGTAATTTTGCCCTCATTTAAGAAACACATGACCAGCTGATCACTCTCCTTCTCCTCACATTAGCAACATTCAGAAACCAGAAAGAATAAGGGTCGAGAAGAGAGGGAGGGGTGAGAGAAGGAAGAGGAGAAAGAAGTGAAGAGAGAACTTTCTCATCCATGGGTGCATGTAAGTAATAATCCTACCATTGTCTTCCATTTTCTTTCCTCTACACAATGATACCCTTGATGGAATCTCACTCCCTCTATATTTCATTCTACCATTTCTGAACCTTAGAGCTCAAATGTGTATTTTTGTGAAGTTCAAAACCTTGCATGTTGCCATTGAAGCTCCATAAGCAACTATGGAAGTTCAACAATCCTATTAGTGTGCCTACACTAACCACATTCTGAATTTAGGGAGTTGGACAGTAGGAGGGAATACTTGAGTAGATGGAGTGCTGTTTTGGAGCTGAATTTCGCAGCTCTTGATGATTGAGGTTGAAGACACCCACTCAAGACAAATTCTGGGTGAAACCCGTACGAACTATCTTCAGTGTTTACATTATATGGATCATGGATAGAGCATGACGACCCGACTCAAGTTAGTGAAGATACCTAGGTCTTCACTCATGATCACCTGCACGTTACCGCATAGGGGTAACATTCAAACAGAAGGGTGAGTCCAATTCAATCCATATAATAAATCATATGATAAGCAATAAGTCAAAGTCACAGCACTAGAGTAACCACATCACAATCATCAATTACGTCATTACAACAACTCATCACGATGTCATGTGACTATATGAAATGCAACCCACTCGCGGGCATATGCATGAGGTACCTTTCATCATCGTCGCTTAGCCTTTATGGCCTCATCGTCGCTTAGCCTTTATGGCCTCATCGTCGCTGGGTTCATGCACATGGAATACATGAGACACTATGACATGCACCACGCACAAACACACAATCACAGTCAACTATGTGACCCGTCACTTACCAATTTGCCAAATAAGAGGCACAGCACCTGTCAATTTATAATTACACACAACAACGTCGCTATATTTCATCGTCGCTTATTATCATCGTCGCTTATTATCATCTTCGCTTATCCATAAACGTCATCAATCAAACAATAGCCACTAAGGGCAAAAACGTCATTTAACTAGCCACTAAGGGCATCATCGTCATTTACACATTATCATCAACAATATTGGCCACTAAGGGCAAAAACGTCATTTAACTAGCCACTAAGGGCATCATTGTCATTTACACATCATCATCAACAATATTGGCCACTAAGGGCAAAAACGTCATTTAACTAGCCACTAAGGGCATCATCGTCATAATCACCCATTTTGACACTAAAACGTTAAAACTGTTGGTTATAGGCAAAAAGGATTTTTAAAGAACTCAATACGGCTTTACAACGTCACCGTAATGACCACCGGGGACAGCCACTTGGGCGCCCAGAAACCACCAGAAATTAATAAGTTTTTATTTTAAAAATAAGACACACAGGTAGACAATCGAAAAAGCTTCCCAACACTTTTTGAAACGTTTAAAACGGATACCCGAGTCAAAAGATATAGCGAAAACAGTTTTTATAAAAAAATTGGGAACATCCTGAAAATGGCGCCCAGGAGACATCGCAGGCAACACAAGCAACACGCACACACAGCGCCCTTGGTGCCCAGCGCCCAGCACACAACACACACACGCACACACGGCGCCCTTGGCGCCTAGCGCCCAGCGCCCAGCACACAACACACACACGCACACACGGCGCCCTTGGCGCCTGGCGCCCAGCGCCCAGCAAGCACAATTCAGCACAAAATCCAGCAACACAATCAAGCATATGGCGCCCTAGGCGCCCATAACACCAATCAAAGGGATTTTTCAGCCACCAATCATGAAGATTACGCATAAATCATCAAAAAAACATGAAATCACATACACATTTATGATCATGGATAGATCTAGGCTAACCCTACCCTAAAACCCATCATAATGTGTATTTTTGTGAAGTTCAAAACCTTGCATGTTGCCATTGAAGCTCCATAAGCAACTATGGAAGTTCAACAATCCTATTAGTGTGCCTACACTAACCACATTCTGAATTTAGGTAGTTGGACAGTAGGAGGGAATACTGGAGTAGATGGAGTGCTGTTTTGGAGCTGAATTTCGCAGCTCTTGATGATTGAGGTTGAAGACACCCCCTCAAGACAAATTCTGGGTGAAACCCGTACGAACTATCTTCAGTGTTTACATTGTATCTCACTCCCTCTATATTTCATTCTACCATTTCTGAACCTTAGAGCTCAAATGTGTATTTTTGTGAAGTTCAAAACCTTGCATGTTGCCATTGAAGCTCCATAAGCAACAATGGAAGTTCAACAATCCTATTAGTGTGCCTACACTAACCACATTCTGAATTTAGGGAGTTTTACAGTAGGAGGGAATACTGGAGTAGATGGAGTGCTGTTTTGGAGCTGAATTTCGCAGCTCTTGATGATTGAGGTTGAAGACACCCCCTCAAGACAAATTCTGGGTGAAACCCGTACGAACTATCTTCAGTGTTTACATTGTATCTCCCTGTACACAACTCCTATGAAAGTGATTTTTGTTTCTTTGGAAACTAGATATAAAGTTCTTCAGTATGGGAACAAGAACCATCAGATTCCATTAGGAAATGAAGGAGCTATTGTGTCCACAAGTTTCGTTTTCAAATCAGGCTCAGCTTGGACCCTGTCCCCTTGTTTCGGTGATATCACCCAAACTACTGGTTGCATGCGTGTGAATCTTCAACCATCAGAAAGTAGACAAAATTATCTTCACAATGGGCACTGATTTGAAGGGTTTTGGTTACGAATTTCCCTAGATACACTTGTTGCAAATCGGTACACTAATTCTGGAAAACCGAAGTAAAAGCTGGGAATCTCGTTTCGTCGGATTTTGGTTTGAGTCGTCAAAGTTTCGAGAGACATCAATTCCATATACCGGAGAGGAATTCAGTAGCACGAAGAATAGTTGGATTGCTGATTCGAATGGGGCAGAATGGAGCCTTCGTCGGAAGCGGTTTGAACGATTACGGGGATTGTTCGAGTGGTTACGGTTCGATTGTTCGAGCGAAGACGCGACTTATCGGGGACTCGTCAAACCGGTGAGTTTTACTCACGATTAGGGTTTCATTTTTATGACCTTGAATGATTTGAAATTCGGTTTCTGAAGCTAACTCATTTTCGAAAGAATTATCGAGTCAAAAACCGTTTTCGGGAAAAATAGCGTTTTTACGGTTTTTTTCGGTGAATATATATGTTTTAATTGATTTGTTAATTTTAATACTTTCACTGAAATATGGACTGAAATGTTGGTTATAATATCTATTTTTAAGTCTCGATGGTTAGGAAATGTCTCGGGGTCGAATAGAAAGCGAAACGGTACAAAACGGGTTTTCGAAATGCTGTTTTCAACCAATTCTGGCTCCCATCGCGTCGCGACCCGTGGCCATCGCCTCGCGACCTCCCTTATTTTTGCAACGCAAAACTTTCTGTAACTGTTTGCATCGCGACGGTACCAGTTCGCGTCGTGACGCTTTGCAGTTTTTCAGCAAAACACCGTGATTTTGTTTTCGCGATAACTTTTGATCCGGGAACCCGATTGAGATGTCCTCAAGTGCGTTGGAAAGCTTATGAAAAGACCTAACCTAATATATGGTTTAAACTATAAAATGCACTGTTTTTGAAAGTGATAATTCTGGAAAGAAACCAACGATTAGATCGCGTGGGTTCACCTTTTCAACAACTAACCGGACTATATGTCTCACTTTGTATTGTGATTATAATGCCGGATGTCTAACTTTGAATTCATCAAAACGGGTTATAGATCAACCATAGATAAAGCTTATCTAGACTTTATGTGATGGCCCAATGCGGGTGCGATATATAGATTATATCGAGTTGGGCGACGACCCGACGAATTGGCATACTAGGAAGGGAAGTCATGAGCCCTCACCCTAGGCCCGGAAAATGTTATGGTATGGTCTAACGTGGGTTATCGGGATTGTGGGCTTTGCACAGCCGATTTATGCTAAGTTATAAGTTCTCGACTCATCGGGATTTGGGCTTTGCACAGTCGATGTTTCGTTTGGAAAAGGTTGTAATTATATATTAATTGACAAGGCTTAAAAATATATAATAGCACTTCATTTACCGGGATTGTGGGCTTTGCACAGTCGGTAACGGGCTAGGTATATATTGACGCAAATAGTTTATAAATATAACTATGTTGCAACGGTTTTATAAATTGAACCGAGTGATTGTGAGGGGTTCGGTAGAACTCACCCAATCATCGTTGTTGTTTTTACAGAGAACAGGAAACGGGAAAGCAAGCGAAATGGTCAGTTGCCACACTCGAGGAGAAGATTGAAGATTGACTCATTCCTAGTTGTTTATGTTTTTCTGTCGTAGTCTCTGTATTTGACATCATAACTCGAATTTGAGCTATGTTATGTATGAGTTTCCGCTGTTTCTTGTAAAGATGTATATCTAAGCAGGAACATTCTTTATACTCTGATGTGAACCAATTTGTATATTTAAGTATTTCTTGTTTTAGAAATACGAGGTGTTACAACTTTCAATTTTATTTTTTATTCAATGTGTGTTATTTTTTGATTATCTTTTTAATATAATATTTTTGTATTAAATTATATTTATTTTTTAAATTCTAATAATAAAAATAAAGGTATATGAAAATTTAACCTAATTTTTACCCTAGGTTTGATTTCCTCCTTATAAATATGTGGCTGCGGCATTCTCCTCAACTATACTAGCAAAGACTAGCTAGCGGCACTTCCCCAAAAATACTAGGGTATCTCTTCTCTCTTCTCCGATTACTTGCGTTTGCAAAGAGTTGCAACTGAGCGTTTGAATTTCTTTGTATCACTCATATGTGTGTGCTCATCCATATATGATTGCATTACTTAACTGATTATAAAGATAAGTATGAGAGAAATACATCAATTTCGATTTTCATTCTAATCAGATGATCAGTACCATATATATGACTAATTAGAGGTAAATCATCATGTTATATCTATTACTACATCAATTTTTTTGGCGATTTCTTTTCTCTTATTTATTCTTTTTTCTTTTGTCATCAATTAATACATCCATAAGCGGGGCAGCATAACTTGGTTAATCGACTCATTACAAGATGGATCACATGAAAATTGTGGATGTTGTCTTATATTTGTATATCTTCTTAAAAGTATTCTGCCTAGTTTTTATAATGTCCAACATAGATCTCAAACGACTGTGATTTCCTTGATTAAAAGAATATAACCCAAGATGTTGGTTGCGTCACTTATCAGATTATTAAAGAAGGTAATAATCATGAAATTAAAAGTATATGTTCCCTTTTTATATTAGTAAATGTGATTTATTACGAATTAATTGAATGTACAATTCTTATCCTAATGATTGTATGTGATCGGCTTGGGTAATGATTTTTGGATGCATGATTCTTGAGATTGTTCATTTAGGGTCTGAAGATGTTAGGGTATTAGAGGTATTAGGGTTCCATGTGGTTTTATGCTTGGTATTGATTCTTGACATTCTTATGCTGTTTGTTTTTATTTTAGTATTATTCGTACTTGGTTTACGGTGTAGTGTGTGAGAGGGGATGATCATGTTGGTGAATTTTATTGTTAAATCTGCAATCTTCATCACAGTGGGTTTCACATAGCAAAGTTAGAGCTTTGCACAGGTGAAATAGTCACCAAGAAAGCCCCCTCCCTTTTCTTTTTGCCCACCTTACATTTGCGAATATGATTTATCACTAGGAAAAATTCATGCTGACCATATGTTAAATTCTTTCTTCAAACCTCGACACTCTCTTTTTCTTACATCAACAATTTCAGAATTTTTTTATTTACTAGGAAACCTAGTCATTTCTCTTATAAATCTTTATAACTTTTAATTCTTCAGTGAGGAAGGATGGCATACACACATTTAGTGTGGAAATAGTGTAGTATAGGACATTTTTTTAGGGAACCACTTGATATATATATATATATATATATATATATATATATATATATATATAGATATATTAAAGAAGTGATGCAAATTTCTAGATTTCTCTATTGAAGTCTAGATCAAAGATATTCTAGAAATTACCATTACATGTACTAAGTAAAAGAATCTAGAATATTCTATGTAAATATCAAAAGAGAAAAACGTAGAAGCTACAAGTACAAGATAAATCTAGAATATATTAGAGATGCTAATCATGTAGAATTATCTAGAACCATCCTCAAGTACCTATAAATAGGCAAGCTTGGGAGCATTTGTAATCAAGTATTCAAGTCATTTGTGACCAATTTGAGAGCAATACAACTATTCCTTTTCTCCAAACATCACACTACTAATTAACTACTATCATCTTCCAACTATCAACTAAAGCATTCTCTACTATCCAACTATTTACTAAACTATCATTACTACCTCAAATATTAACAGTGGTACCAGGCAGTGTTTTAAAAACCAGCTCGGCCCGGCCGGTCGGACCGGTCGAACCGGGAACCGGGGGGGTAACCGAGCCGGGCAAGGTTTTGGATCGGCCATGCAGCAAACCGGTGGGAACCGGTGTGACTCGGCCGGTTTTTGGAAAAACCGGTGACCCGGTTCGAACCGGGCCGGGTTCTGCATTTTGTTTTTTTTTTATCAAATCTTTGAACTGTAATTGGGAGGGGCCGCGCGAACGCAGGCCCCCACTAGTGATTGCCATCTAGGTAAGTATGTTTCCCATTGACATATGCCTTGCTTTTATATCTCATTCTCCTCCCTGTTCCGTTCATTCTATCCGATGTGGGACTATTTGTAAACTACTTAAAACAAAAGAGACTAAAAAAAACCCCTCAACAAAATGCCATTAGTGGGGTTTGAACTCCTGACCTGTTGAAAGCAAATGCTAAGCACTACCATGAGGCTATCAATCTTATTGAGGATATTATTCATTTCAAATATATATAATTGGTACCTATTATGTTTCAACAAACTTATTTAATATTAAGTATTTTTTTAAAGATTTATTTAATATTAAGTTGTTAACTTATGAAATTTGTTCTAAATATTTATTGAAGCATGATATGAACTTTTAAAATTTATATAATATATACCAAGCAAATAAAAATAAAATAGGCATGGTGTGTAATTTTAGCAAATTAAGTTTTAAAAGTATGAAATATATAGGTCCTGAAAATTTGGGAATTTTTTATATTTTAGTAGATATAAAATTGCTTCAAAAAAAGTAGATATAAAATAAACATAGTTATTAATTTTACAGGGACGAAATTTATATTATATACTATATAGGTATTGAAAATTCTCGAAATAGAGACCGGGTCCGAGTCATCCGGTCCCGGTTTTGGTCATGCGGTTCAACTGTCGACCCCTCGGTCCGACCATTGACCCAGTGACCCGGTACCTTCACAGAGTCGGTCACCGGTCCGAGTTTTAAAACATTGGTACCAGAGCTACGTTCGGTCATATACTGGGCATAGATAAACTCTCCAACTACCAATTAAAAATCACTACCCTCACTCTACACTACTTCCATATTTTTTCTTAACCAATGGCTAACAACACCCAATCATCATCTAATATCCAAGTCCCTCCTTTTTCTTGTGAAAACTATGATTTTTGGAGCATTCAAATGAAGACATTTTTTTGCTCCCAAGATCTATGGGAAGTTGTGGAAGAAGGATTTACTACTCCCGCAGATACTTCAACTCTTACTGCAGCTCAAAGGAAAGAGTTGAAGGAAAACAGGCAAAAACATTCAAAGGCGCTATATTACTTGCAGCAAGCTGTGGGTGACTCTATTTTTCCGAGGATAATGGGAGCTTCTAGTGCCAAGGATGCATGGAGTACACTACAGGAGGAGTTTCAAGGAACCGCCAAGGTACGTGCCGTCAAACTCCAAAGTCTAAGGCGTAAGTTTGAATTATTAAATATGAAGGAATCTGAGACCGTACAAGACTATTATACTAAGATAAAAGAAATTGTTTCTAAAATGAGAGCCCGCGGGGAAAATATTCTCGACAAAAGAATTGTTGAGAAAATTCTAGTTTCTATTCCCTGTAAGTATGATCCAATCGTGACGACGATTGAACAAACGAAAAATCTATACATCTTATCTGTGACAGAACTAATGGGCTCTCTTGAAGCTTATGAGCAAAGATTGAGTAGGCGTGATGATGACTCTGTAGAAAATGCCTTTCTGTAACACCCTGATAATTTCTAACTTGTAGAAACTACCGAAATGCACTACTGGCATGCATCAGAGTACCTCCTGTTTTAAATACTGAACACATGCTAATATTCGATGCTAAAGACCATCAAGCGCGTTACATAACTTAATCCTGAAAAATGCATAAAGCGTTCTTACACCACTCCACTAGTGTTCAGTACCAAAATAGAAAGTGTGCGGAAGCGATTTACAACTTTATAACATAAGTCGTACAATCGTACATACTAAAGAACTGAATACAAAACACAAAGGAAACTGACTACAAGACATGATGAAATAAAGATAGCGGCTGCTCCTCAAGCGTCTCCATGACCATGCCTCATCATCTTCAACTTAGCCTGCAATTCTGAAAAACAACAACATGGATTGGGTGAGACAACTTGTCTCAGTGAGTTCTATCGAGACCCCTTACTAACTCTTTCGGTTCAATTATGCTTGGTTCATTACTCAAAACTCAAAACTCATAGTCCTCAAAGTTGACTATGTGGCTGAACTAATCTCAATCACTGAGCTTAACAATGAACTATGCTCAATCACTGAGCCTAACAATGATTTTTAGCGTGTCACCGGTCACTTGGCAAAATAAGCTTCTGGTGAACCCAATCCACTAATCGCTAGTGGGCAAACCTCAAGGGGCCTAGGTTCATAGGGCTCATGACTTCCCCTCCCCTAGCACACTAAACTGAAATAGGGTCGTCACCCTAACCTGATGTATATATTTTAATATACCTTGATCAATGAGCAGTGAACAATGATCTGTGAACATGACAATGAGCTTATACTTAACATGATCTTCATCTTAACCTAATTTTATACTTAGCATAATCTTGTCATTAGGTGATCTCACACGGAATTACTAACGTTGTTAACTTAATTTATAACTATCCATTACCTAGTCCACATCATAATGTATCGCCCATACTCAACATTATGATAATCTAACTTAGTCATAATCGGTCTCATAAATACCACATTGGCCATCACATAAGCAAGGACATGAACATAACATAAAACTACTTCGATCGCACTTGGTTTCATGATACTAATATGTTCACTACAAGAATTAATGGTATTACTGGCTAACTCAATCCCCCAGTAATGGTATAAATCGGCCAGAAATTGCACTTTACTGGCGGATTTAGTCCGCCAGTAATCAGCCAGAAAAACGATCGCAGGTAACAGTTACTGGCCGAATTTCAGCCAGTAATTACTGGCTAAAATTCGGCCAGTAATGTATTATATATTTTTTTAAAAAAATATTTTTAAAAAGCTTTTTTGTATTTAAAATTTGTTGTTTTAAATATTTAATTCGTTTTTTTTATTTAATTTTTTAAAAAGCTTGTTGTTTGAAGCAAAGTGAGAACCAAAGTGTTGTTGGCAGAGGCGGCGACGACGGTGCTCCGGCGACCCTCCGGTGGTAGTGGTTTTGGGGTGGTTGTGTGGTTGTAGGGGTTGTATTGTTAAAACCAGAGGGGTGTGGATAGTGTTCTGAGTTTAAAACAAAGGCCTATCATAATTATTCTTGACTTCATTTCTCTGCATGCAATCATGGAAATCATACTCCAGAAGATATCACTCCTATCCTAAGGGGACATTTTTTTTCACGGAAACAAGTTCAAAAAAGATAACAATGCATTCAGACGGAAAACAAATCTATAAAGAAAAAGGAAATTAATTCCAACCTGCTTCGGTCAAACAAGTCCAATAAAAGTAGTAACCCAATATATCAGAAAAATCTCAAAGACGCAATCTTTAGCTCAAAAATCAAGTTCCATCCGAACGGTGATGACGAGCATTGAATAATATTAAACAAGAACACCAATAAAAAAGAAGAGAGAGGAAAAACCTGAGGGGGTAAACGGGGCCATTGGAAGCGTAGCGTGGGATTGAATTTGAAACCAAGAAACAGAGTGTTGCGAATGTAGAAGATGAAATGCGCGTATTTACTGGCGGATATATATGCATTACTGGCGGAACTGTTGCAGGCTGACAGCCCATCGAGTTGACCATTGCTGCAGTCCTTACTGGCGGAAATATGTATTTACTGGCGGAACTGGACTGACGCGACAAGGGACTGCAATCTTGTCTGGTATTACTGGCCGAATAAGGAGTTACTGGCGGAAATTAAATTACTGGCCATTTCAACGGTCAGTTCGCTGCTTTTCAGGATATTTTGTGGCTGAAATTTCCGCCAGTAAATGTAATTACTGGCGGATATATTTATTTATAAAATTATTTTTAGTTTTTCAATTAATTTCCGCCAGAAATCCCCTACTCAATCTGCCAGTAAATATACTGGCTGTTTAAATTCGACAGAAATGTTATGGAATCCGCCAGAAACTTACTGGCAGACTAAATCTGCCAGAAATTGCCAAATTCCACCAGAAACTTTACTGGCTGACTGATTCCGCCAGAAATGTCTAGCCAGTAATGCAAGTAATTCTTGTAGTGGTTTCCATCCTTGGGAAACCTTGAGGAGTGGATTAGAAGGGACTTAGGACCAACCGGAATGACTTAGGACATAGTTTAAAATTGGGTACCAGCAAGAGACACACGACCCGTGCGCCTTGGCGCACGATCCGTGCTCAATTTTCAGAAAATCCATCGTGAGTACCAGAACCTCACGCACGATCCGTGCCCAGGGGCGCACGATCCGTGCGTGGCTACCAGTATTTCAGAAAAGTCAGTTTTCGTGTTTTCTTGTCCATTCCGATCGTTCCCGTATCCATTCCGATTCACCTCCGAACTTAATAATACATCAAAACAGTCATGGAAACCAATCAATAATCACCAATCAACAACATAACAACAATCAACGATTAAACTTAACCAATCACATAATTTGACGATTCGTCCATGTTTTCATAAAACGGTTCAATACCGGTTTTCATAAAAAGGCGAGACCAAAACTTAGAGCATAACACACATGACCATAACAACCTAGTGAGTATAGAACTCACCTATTTGCCGAGACTTTAATGACTCAACCGTTCCCGAAAACCACGAACTCTCCTCGGACTCGATCACAACACCAACTCACGAACTTTCTCCGGAATCGCTCCAAAGTTGCAAGGATGGGCTGGTCGAACCTAGCTTCTCCCCACTTCGAATCTAGCTATCAAATGATCTCCCAAATGCTTGCTATGGTTTCTAGATCAAAGTGTGAAGCTCAAACCTCACATGCAACACTCTTCACTTCCATTTTGAGATTGAGGTTCATCAATGGTGAATTAGAGATGGATGGGTTGCAGCTTGCAAAAGTGGTATCAATGGGAAGAGGAAGGGAAATGATGAAGGATGGTGGTGAGAAATAGGACATGCATTCAGATTGAGCCTTCCCTCTTCCTCTCCTCTCCTTCGTGACCTCTCTCTCTCTATACTCCCTATCTTGCTTCAGTTTTCCAGATTTTCAGAAAATGAGAGGAAATGAAGTGTTTTTGCATATGGCTCAGCTGGGGGGTTTTAAAAGGGATAGGGTAAAATGACTAATTTACCCCTCACTTACTAACTCTATTCCATATGACTCCTCTCAATCCTAATCACCCTAACTTAACCTAATTAAATACTCAATCACATACAATTCCATACTTAACAAATCAAACAAGTCATTTTCAATTTAAACAATTTCAATCAATTAAATAATTCACTAATAATTAATATTATGCTAATTTAATTAATTAGCAAAAATAGGGGATGTTACACTTTCAATCTAAGCTTAAATTACGGTCTCAAAATAAAGGATACGGAGGAAACAAGAGTAGTGGAGAAAGTTCTAGAAATAGAGAGAATTCTAGAAATTTCTCAAAGAAAAATCAAGATGAGTATCCTCCATGTGGCATCTGCAAGAGGACAAATCATGCCGAGAAAGACTGTCGCTGGCGAGGAAAGCCACAATGTCGGCACTGTAAGAAATTTGGGCACGTGGAGAAGAATTGCTATAGCAAAAATAAACATCAAGCAAATTTCGTCGAAGAACATCTTTTCTATGCCACCCAAGATTCCAACGACGACAAGAAAGGAACCTGGTACTTGGATAGCGGTTGCAGCAATCACATGGCTAAAGATGAGAGCATCTTTAAGGAAATTGATGACTCTGTCAAGTCAAAGATTCGACTAGGGAATGGCACTACCGTGGAATCAAAAGGCAAAGGCACTGTCATGGTGGAGACAAAGAAAGGTACGCGACTCATTAGAGATGTCTTACTAGTTCCCAATCTTAAAGAAAATCTCTTGAGCATCGGTCAAATGATGGAGAAAGGCTATGTCCTTCACTTTGAAGGAGATAAATGCACAATCTATGATAACAGTAGTAAAAGGGTTGAGATAGCCCAAGTAAAGATGGAGACGAGGAACAGAAGCTTCCCGATAAACTTTAAATATACCACTAACATTGCCATGAAGGTGCAAGCTGATGATTCATGGCTATGGCATCGAAGATTTGGCCACCTCAACTCGAAAGCCTTAAAGTTGTTATATCAAAAGAATATGGTAAGAGATTTACCAAGCCTAAAAGAAGATAGTGGAGCATGTGAAGGATGTCTTCTTGGAAAACAACACAAACTACCATTTTCAACGAGCAATGCATGGAGAGCTAAAGATGTGCTAGAGCTCATCCACACTGACGTTTGTGGACCGATGAGGACACCATCACTCACCAACAACAGGTATTTCATCCTCTTCATCGATGACTTTTCTAGAATGACTTGGGTCTATTTCATCAAGGAAAAATCAAAAGTCTTTGGAATATTCAAGAAGTTCAAGGCCCTTGTAGAAAAGCAAAGTGGCAAACACATAAAAGAGGCTTAGGACTGATCGCGGCAAAGAGTAGAACTCCCATGAGTTTGATAAATTCTGTGAGGATAAAGGCATTGAAAAACAACTCACAGTCGCATATTCTCCTCAACAAAATGGAGTATCTGAAAGAAGAAACCGCACGGTCATGGAGATGGCTAGATCGATGCTAAAAGATAAAGGACTACGAAACACTTTTTGGGCTGAAGCGGTTTATACTGCAGTCTACATTATCAATAGATGTCCAACTCAAGCAGTTCAAGACAAGACTCCCGTTGAAGCTTGGAGTGGGCAAAAACCTTCTGCCAAACATTTAAGGGTCTTTGGATCAATCTGCTACATTCATGTCCCAGAACAAAAGAGGCATAAGTTAGAAGACAAAACGATTCGAGGCATCTTCTTGGGATACAGTACACAATCAAAAGGCTATCGAGTCTACAACTTACAAACAAAGAAGCTCATCATTAGTCGAGATGTCGAAGTTGATGAAGCTGCTGCTTGGAATTGGGATAAAGAAAAAATTGAGAGAAGCAACATTTCCCTTCCAGTACAGCATCCTCAAGAAGAAGTTGAAGAAGTAACAGAAGATCCAGGTATGCCTTCTTCGTCTTCTCTTCAACAAGATTCCTCACCAAAATCTACTCCGAGGCGAGTAAGATCTCTGGCGGATATATATGAAACTTGCAATTTGGCCATACTTGAGCCTGAAAACTATGAAATAGCATCAAAATAAGAAGTGTGGGTCAAAGCAATGGAGGAGGAGATTAAATCAATTGAGAAAAACAAAACATGGGAGCTAGTAGACTATCCAAAAGATAAAGATATCATAGGAGTCAAATGGGTTTATAAGACAAAGCTTAACCCTGATGGCTCAATACAAAAACACAAGGCTAGGCTTGTAGCAAAGGGCTACTCTCAGCAACCTGGAGTTGACTACAATGAGACATTTGCTCCAGTTACTCGTCTAGTCACTATAAGAGCTTTAATAGCTCTTGCAGCACAAAAAGAGTGGAGCATCTATCAACTAGATGTCAAGTCTGCATTTCTAAATGGAGTGCTAGAAGAAGAGATTTATATTGAGCAACCACAGGGCTTCGTCAGCAAAGGAAATGAAGATAAAGTACTGAGACTAAGAAAAGCTTTATATGGTCTCAAGCAAGCTCCTCGAGCATGGTACAGCCGAATTGATCAATACTTCATCAATCAAGGATTCAGGAGGAGCAAGAGTGAGCCAACACTATATGTCAAAACCCAAGGTCAGTAGGATACTCTCATTGTCTCCTTGTATGTAGATGATCTAATCTACACAGGAAACAACACGAAGATGATCGCTAATTTCAAAGAAGACATGATGAAGACATTCGAGATGACAGATCTTGGCTTGATGAACTACTTCCTCGGCATAGAAGTAAAACAACAAAAAGAAGGAATATTCATCTGTCAAAAGAAATATACCGAAGCACTATTAAAGAAATTCAACATGAACGAATGCAAGCCAGTAGCTACTCCGCTCGTGACAAATGAGAAGTTACAAAAAGAAGACGGAGCACCAGAAACTGATGCACCGCGCTATAGAAGTTTGATAGGGAGCTTACTATATCTCACTGCTACACGCCCAGACATCATGTATGCCACAAGTCTTCTATCAAGATTCATGCAGAAGCCGAGCCAAATTCACTATGGAGCAGGAAAAAGAATTATAAGATACCTTCAAGGAACAAAGGAGTTTGGTATATGGTACAGAACCACGACCAACTCAAGATTGCTTGGCTACACCGACAGTGATTGGGCAGGTTCTATTGATGACATGAAAAGTACATCAGGCTATGCCTTCTCACTAGGATCGGGATTTTTCTCATGGGGATCTAAGAAGCAAGCAACAGTTGCGCAATCAACAGCAGAGGCTGAGTACGTGGCAGCAGCTGAAGCAACAAGTCAAGCTATATGGCTTCGGAGAATACTTGAAGACATGGGTGAACAACAAGATCTCCCTACTACAATCTACTGCGACAACAAGTCAGCTATAGCAATGGCAAAGAATCCGGTTCATCATCATCGAACAAAGCACATTTCTATAAAATATCACTTTATTAGAGAAGCAGAGACAACTAAGCAGATTCATCTCGAGTACTGCACAACAGAAGATCAAGTTGCAGATATATTTACGAAGGCATTACAAAGAGTCAAGTTTGAGGAACTAAGAACAAAACTTGGAGTTTCCGAAGTTTGCATCAAGGAGGAGTGTTAAAGAAGTGATGCAAATTTCTAGATTTCTCTATTGAAGTCTAGATCAAAGATATTCTAGAAATTACCATTATATGTACTAAGTAAAAGAATCTAGAATATTCTATGTAAATATCAAAAGAGAAAAACCTAGAAGCTACAAGTACAAGATAAATCTAGAATATATTAGAGATGCTAATAATGTAGAATTATCTAGAACCATCCTCAAGCACCTATAAATAGGCAAGCTTGGGAGCATTTGTAATCAAGTCATTTGTGACCAATTTGAGAGCAATACAACTATTCCTTTGCTCCAAACATCACACTACTAATTAACTACTATCATCTTCCAACTATCAACTAAAACCTTCTCTACTATCCAACTATTTACTAAACTAGCATTACTACCTCAAATATTAACAATATATTATACGTCACTTAAACTTTGTATTTCAATATATATTTTTAATTGTATATATGAACACGTTATTTTTGTTTTAGTATTCATTGTTTCAATTAATTGTCATGATATATTCTTTTCATGTTACAAGGCATTGGAGATTATTGTCTGAGAATAACGCAAGCTTCCAATCTAGTGGCGAAGAGTTGGACCTTGATATTGATGCTCAGGTCAATAATGTTATCTAGTTAATAGCGTTTACTGTCATCCATTATCATATGTGTTTATTTATCTAATCATGTTTCAATTTCCCATTATAAACAGAACGACTACTACACATTGTGGAGGTTAAAGCTTTTTTGTGAAAGATGCTCCGAAAAGAATACTGGGGGTGTAGGCTATATTAATTATAATGATGACGCTGACAACAAGAAAAACAACTCCAAAAGGAAGAGAGAATCTTCGGATTTTGTTGCCAAGGCAAACCTAACAAGATTAGGAAACAATCTACTCTGTGATTCTTTAGTGCACATCATAGAGGGCATCAGTTTTGTCTGATTGAGCTAAAGTATCTACTCTGTATCTTCAAGCACCACGTCTCATGTTCTCAAATTCCTTTCTAATTTCTTCAGCCCGATACGTCTCCATGATTTCTTTCAGTTCCCACACATATAGAAGTCAGTACTGATTAGCATAAAAACATGTATTAACTAATAACAAGTTAATAAAAAATAGGAACTTAAGTGGCAATGTTTTTTTGTGTTTTGCTAATATTTACATTAATCGAATGGTTGGTTGGCAGCTGAAAGAATGGGCACAAATGTATCCTTCTTGGATGGTGTTAACTTTGCCTCTGGAGGTTGCTGGAATCTTTAACGTCACAGATGGAATTTTTGTAAGTCCCATTAATTATGTGTCAAAAAAACCACTGTAGCACCAAATAATTTTTTTTTACCAAAATAACACACTTTTTAGATTATTTACCAAACTAGCATACATTTTAAAACATGACCAGAAGTCGCCTCCCCCAGAAACGACTTCTGAACTGAAAAATGCAATTTTTTTTGCTTTTCATGTTTACAAGTCGCCTCCCCCCAGGGTGACTTCTGAACTGTAATTAAATGTCTCCAAAACTGACATTTAGCATCGGTTGTTTCAAACAACCGACGCTAAATGTCCCCTTTGAGATTTCAAATCAATACAAAAGAGATCAGGACTATTGAATATTGAATAAGAAGAATACATGCAGTAAAAATATATTACATGTAAGACAGTGTTGTTGATAAGCAAACCCCCAGCAGAAATATTCATCACAATTAATTCCTTCATGATTTTAGGAGATAGATAGCCTTCCTAATAAAATTTGAATCTTCTTCTGGAGCTACTTTTGTCACAGCACTTGACGCAATTCTTGGAAACCTATCACCATTTTCATATTGCCTGAACTGCATTATACAAGGCCCTGATAATGAAAGACTGAAAATTAAATCTTCAAATGCAGGGTGGGTGTCTATATGACGGGATAAGCCCACTCCAGGTGGGTATTCATTTACCTCTAACATGGAAACATTCAAACTTATAACATCTAACCATAAAAACAATGTTTACATCTAAAAGCATCATATGGCGTTCATGTAATATACGAACACTAATTTTTCTCATGAATGAACAAACAAAAATAACAACACACATTAAAAATTCATCAAGATTGAGTAAGTTGTAAGTTAGCATACCGTAAGTTGGTCCAAAACTATACTATCAGCACTCTTGAAAGTTGGACAAGATGATATTCTTTCAAGTATTGGAGAAACAAATGAAGGAAGTTCCCCTAAACATCGCTTTGTATTAACATTCCTAATCTGCGCAAACAAACAAAGTAAAAAGGAGAGTCTGAATTAATCGATATTCTCACATTACTCAACAACCTATTTGTCATGAAAAACACAGATTTCCAATTAGTTCAGAATAAGATCGTATCTATTATCTTCAAAGATTTATTTAGTTGACTGGAAAAAGTTTGGATACTCCACTAATTCAAGTACAACAGAAAGGAAGGACCTACAAATAACAGGAAATCCCAAATAGTACTTGAAACTCACATCATAACAAAACTCATAACCATAGTGTTGAACCCTTCTTTTGGCAAGACAATTCCAAGGCCTAGAGTCAACAACTTGGAGCAATTCCTGAGAAGATGAAAAAAGCCAACATTTGTATTAATTTTTAAACGAAGTTCCAATACAGCCAAACAAAAACAAGAAATCACCATATGAAACAAAGGAATGAATGAAAAATACAAATGTGGTAAGCAAAAAGCAATTTAGCAATAGCATTGAGGTGGAATAGAAAGAGTGGTAAACCTCTCCTTCTTTAGAACTAACAAAATCATGCACTAGATAAATGCCTGGAATGCTCAAATCTGAGTCTGTAACAGATACATGAACCAAATCCTTCACTTGATCCTAAAAATTCATGAATAAACAAACATAAACATCAATAAGAATTGTAACTCCAATAAATGAATGGTTGAACAAATACCCGTGGATTTGGCTGAATCACTGAATAAGGAATATGCAAAGATCGATCACCAAGTTGAGGACATGGTCGTCCATGTAATGAATCTAAAGCAGATTCTGCAGAACACACTTCAGAATAAGATACAATAACACATGTGCCAGTTTCATCTGCTGCATAAACTCCATTGAGATTCCAAAATTTGCAGAACACAGAAGCAATATCATCATATGAAAGCCCCACCGCTGGTCACAATTGGCCACGTAGAGATTTGAGCTCTATTCGCCATCGTTCTTTGGACGCCCAAACCTTCGCAAACCCATTTCTATATTCCAACGAAAATAGACTCAAAGATTCATCAATTTCGTAAAGTTTCAATTTCAATGGACTGAGCGGAATCTGCTAGAAACTATATCCACTCTAGAACCCATAACCCTTAATACTAAAATCATGAAGGCGCTGTGACAAATTAACTGATCGAGGAGATCTATTACCTCTTGATTTTAGGGCGACGAAGACAGACTGAGGGCGAGGGAGTGGGGGCCACGCAGAGCCAGCAACACGGCGACGGAGCGACGACGAGACAAAGTAAGGCAACAGCGAGACGAAGTGAGGCAAAGACGCGACGACGAAAACGAAGGGAGAACGATTTACTGTATCACACTCAAGCAAATCTGCAATGGAGAATCATGGACACTAAGGAAGATGGCAGCAAAGAACCTTGGCATCTTGTGGGACCTAGACGCAAGCCTCAGATTGACACACAAAGGAAGTTCAAGCAGGCAAAAACACAAAGACATATCCAAATGGAGAAGAATCTCTTCACAGTCTTCGTCGATAACACAAAACCGGAGTTACTAAACAAGGATCTAAAGGAAGCGTTCCAACCTTTGTGAAAGGTTTGTGATGCTTATGTTTGTAGGAAGAAAGCAAATCACATTGTGATGCTGGTGAGGGAGACAGAGCGAACTAAGAGAGGCGTGAATGATAGAGGCGAGAGGGAACTGAGAGTGGCGTGAATGATTTAGGTTTTTTAGTGAAAGAAGACTTTAATAATCGGGTATCTACAAAGCCGATTCTAAATGAACACTTTCCTAATCGATTGTTTACAAAACCGATTCCAAATGTCTAAATATACACATTTTGAATCAGTTGTTTCAACAACCGATTCAAAATGTATCAAAAAGTCTCTCAAACATTCATTTAATTGCAAAATTGCCACCGCGCCTACATTTGGAATCAGTTATCCAAACAACCGATTCCAAATAGTGCTTTTTAAAGCAGATTTTGCACTAGTGAGGATTTTAAACGTGGTAAAATAAGTTCACTTTGATTTAACTTAGTAGATATCACTCTATGTTTGCAATATTTATAGGTGATCACCTTGGGAGAACCTTTGGTTTCTAGCTGGACCGACTGATACCTATAGAGGCTCGGCCAAGAACGTTTCACCCAAAGAAGAAGAAACATGGCTCACCTTACCCCCTCGGCCAGTTATCAACATGTCGATGGTTTCCGCTGCACATCACTTGGACTCCTAAACTATAACGACATACAACATATTTATTATAATCCTTTTATTCTCTCACTCGCCATCTCCCCTTAACGGCCACAACAACTAATTCCAGCCATTATTATCATGAAACATCGTTTGTACTATTATATCCGCCTTGAGAGGCTTACGAAAGGACAGGCAATTTAGATTCTATATTCTTATTCCTATACTCTAGATACTTGTGTTCAGTCTCGCAAAAAGACCAGAAAACTGCCGCCCACTGTGGGGCGCGATGAAATTTGAACCTATACCACGCCACCTACTCATTTTCATTTCAAGCAATTACATATGGTAAATACACAAAATGTCACAAATGAATCCATTGCTAATGGTGGGGATCCTATGTTAGATGAACTGCTCACCGCGGTTCAGGCTATGCAAGCCTAGAATGCAATCCAAAAATGTAGAAATGAAGCACAGCGCCTTCGCTCTCAAGCCCTGGCAACAAGAGAAACGAAGATACAGGAACAATTGACAGAGATTTCGAAGATTTACTCTGGTACTGGAGGCCACTAGAACTCCTATGAGAAATTTCCAGCCATTCTCAAAGGAAATTCAAGCGGCTGAAAAACCCCATAGGTTCTCGAAGTCTGTCGTTGGAATCTACAACGGCACCAGCAATCCCCAGAACCACATTAACGCGTTTCAAACCCGTTTGTTTATCAACGGTGGCAATGAAGTCATCAACTGCAAGATGTTTGTAGGAAACCTGACAAAGGTAGCGCTCAAGTGGTTCAAGAGGCTCATATCTCACTCGGTGTTCAGATTTGATGATCTAGCTAGCTATTTTGTTCAACAACTATCGGCCAACAAGAAGAATTTAAGGTAGGGCTATCAGAGTTTTTCGACTTGCGCCCAACGACCCGACGAGCCCCTTACAAGCTTCTTGGATCTATTCAACCAGGAAACTGTGCTGGTGGAGGAGCTAGACGAAAAGTTCTTTGTGTAACACCCCGTTTTCTACCCCTTTAATTTGTACGTCATTATCAGAGTGCTTTCGTTTTCAAAGAATAATAATTTAATTAGTAGAAAAGAATGTCACATCTTCATTGTTAAAACTCAGCGACTACGCCATTAACATTCGTGCAAAAACGCATTCGTCACAAAAGTCGAACTTCAACATTAAATCTCATCACAGCGGAAATAACAGCTCGCCAAAAAAATCGCTCAAACACGTCTCACACATCAATAAAATTATTAAAACAGTTAATTAAATAAGTCATCAACTTCAACCCCGCCCCCTAGGTGTTACAATATCAGAGAGCGACTCAAACCATCTCAACAGCTATAAGGGAAGGCGGCATGTCCTTCAATCGGAGTCACCTGCAGCGTTGCCACAATAGAGCAACATTCCAAGCAGAAGGGGTGAGAATTTTCAACAAAATATAATTAAGCATACAGCAGAGTAATATGAGCAAACCATCACACAACATCATCACTAATATCAACTTCATCGTCGTTACACACAACACCAAACAAATTCACAATTCACGTCACCCGTCATAAAAAAAAATGAATGCGTATGAAGATGCAACCCACACCTGGGCATATGCATGATGGTACCATAATCGTCATAATAAGCCACTATGGGCACACCGTCACTGTTTTCTCGTCATAATTAAGCCACTATGGGCACACCGTCACTAAGAGGCCGAAGCCTATTCGTCATAAGATGCACATGCTATGAGACACTATGGATACATGTGCAATCACCAAAATTTACTCACCCGGAGTACTCATCATCACCACCATAAGACACTCACAGAGTGTATTCATCATAGCCATCATATTATTATCACCACTCTTCATAACAATCACATAAAAAAAATAATGTAACAACATCTTTAAAATTAGGAAATAAACATTTCACTTTACATTTTAAAATTATGGAATAGACATTTCACTTTCATACTTAGGAAGCGCCACAATTAAATTCGGGAAGAACATCTCATTTTCCAAGTGGAAGAAAAACTCACGTTCTTTGACTCCAAATCAAAACTAAAAATAGTGGCCATCATTGCGCAAAACAGTAGGGATTTTTCATCCAAATCGAAACTGAAACAGTGGCTATTTATTTCGCAAAAACAGTAGCAATTTTACATCGAATCGGAATTGAAACAGTGGCCATTATTTGCGCAAAACAGTAGCAATTTTACACTAAATCGAAACTGAAACAGTGGCTATTTATTTCGCAAAACAGTAGCAAATTTACTTCATATTGAAGCTGAAAAAGTAGCCATTTATTTCCCAAAAACAGTCGCAACCTTTCATTAAATCGGAACTGAAACAGTAGCCATTATTTTCGCAAAAACAGTCAGCAAAAACAGCAACTTTGATTTGCAACACAGCAGTATTTTTAATTGGTAAAAACAGCAACAACAATATACAATTTGACAGCAAACAGCACCAAATAAAAATACAGCAACAGCACTACTTATTGACAGCAACAGCATAGTTAAATTACAGCAACAGCACTACAAAAATGCTGCAACAGCAGCATTGTTTTTGTAAAAACAGCAACAACAAATTTCTGCATAACAGCAACATATCTAAAAGAAAACAGCAACAGCAATTTCTGCATAACAGCAACATATATATATATATATATATATAAAAACAGCAACAACAATTTCTGCATAACAGCAACATATCTAAAAGAAAACAGCAACAGCAATTTCTGCATAACAGCAACATATATATATATATATATAAAAACAGCAACAACAATTTCTGCATAACAGCAACATATATATATAAAAACAGCAACAACAATTTCTGCATAACAGCAACATATATATAAAAAACAGCAACTATTCATCTCCTCGCATCTTAGGGTAATTCGCACATCAACATAACAATTCGATTCATTACTTCTATCGATATATATATATATAAGTTGCGAAATTCACTACTCCCACAAACCCACAAACCCTCCATATTACTCAATTATATTAAATTGGAAACGCTCACCCTTACCTCAAATTTTGTATGCCCGAAACCACGACGAATGCGTCACGTGCAAAACTCCGCAACACGACGAGCCAAAGTCTAAAATTTCGCAACAGCCCCCTTCTTCCTCTTCTAACCAATTCGCATCCAATACCACAATTCATGGGAAAAATCGCAACATGAAACAAGGAAGGGATTTAGATCACCACATGGAAGAGGAAAATTATTGGAAGAGAAAGGATCAATGAAGGCTTACCTAAGTCAAGATGAAAACAAGTTCCTCTCCTCCTCTAAGCTTGAAGTCGCAATTCCACTTCTCTTCTCACCCTCAGTTGCGCTGAATCTCTTTCTTTTTGGAATGACCATAATTCTTAGGTTTTAGGGTAATTGGAATGGGCTTGGGTCACTTAAGTGGCTTGGGCCCATTTTTCACACCACTCTTTTTAATTCTTTTCACCTCCTACAATAAAACAAATATACTTAATTTATTCCACTTAAACAAATATTGTAATCCCTCCAATAACTTAATTTAATTAATAATTAAATTATTTTAGGGCGTTACAACTCTCCCCCACTTAGAGAATTTCGTCCTCGAAATTACCTGAATCAAATAATTCTGGATAGGCGTCTTTCATCTTACTCTCCAATTCCCACGTCATGCTCTCGCCAACGGCTCCCAACCAAACTACTTTCACTAAATTAATCTCTTTGCCTCTTAACACTTTTACTTCACAGTCATCAATTCTAACTGGCATAGTCTCCACGGTGAGATTGTCCCGCACCTCCACATCATCTAGTTGAATCACATGAGACGGATCCGCAACATACTTCCGAAGCTGCGACACGTGAAACACGTCGTGCAAGTTTGAAAGGTTAGGTGGTAAGGCCACCCGATATGCAACATTTCCAACTCTCTCCGTAATCTGATACGGCCCGATGAATCGAGGAGTCAACTTTTTAGATTTCAGTGCTCGACCGACACCAGTCATCGGCGTGACCCTTAAGAACACGTGGTCACCGGCTTCAAATTCTAAATCTTTCCTTCTCTTATCATGGTAGCTCTTCTGCCGACTCTGCGACGCTTTCATTTTCTCCCTGATCATCTTTACCTTCTCAGTAGTCTCTCTGACTAGCTCAGGTCCAAGTACTAAACTTTCCCCAGTTTCGTACCAACACACCGGAGTCCTACACCTCCGGCCATACAACGCCTCAAACGGCGCCATTCCGATACTGGAATGATAACTGTTGTTGTAGGTGAACTCAGTTAACGGGAGATGAGTATCCCACGCACCTCCTTGCTCTAGAACACATGACCTCAACAGGTCTTCCAATGATTGGATTGTCCTTTCTGTTTGCCCATCAGTCTGAGGATGATAAGCTGAACTCAACCTCAATTTCGACCCCAACTCTTTCTGTAAACTACCCCAAAATTCCGAAGTGAACCTTGGGTCCCTATCAGACACAATGCACAAAGGAACCCCATGCAGCTTCACAACCACCTGAATGTAGATTTCAGCCAATCTCGACACTGGATACTTAATACCGATAGGAATAAAATGAGCCGACTTCGTCAATCTATCCACAACCACCCAAATTGAATCATGCCCTCTCACCGTATTGGGTAACCCGGTCACAAAATCCATGGATATACTATCCCACTTCCATTCTGGAACATTCAACGGTTGCATCATTCCCGCAGGCTTCTGATGCTCGACTTTCGATTTCTGGCAGGTCAAGCACGAATACACAAACTGCGCCACATCGCGCTTCAACCCAGGCCACCAGAACATCTTCTTCAAATCTTGGTACATTTTCGTCGCTCCAGGATGGATACTCAACTTACTCTTATGCCCTTCCTCAAGAATTGCTTTTCTCATTTCCTCATCTTCGGGAACACAAATTCTTCCACGATACCTCAATACATTTTGCGCATCTATCACAAAGTCTTCATTCTCAGACTGGCCGATCCCACTCATCAGATCAACTAATTTCACATCCAATTTCTGCGCCTCTTGGATACCAGCCATAAAATCATTGCCAATTTTCAACATACCTAACCTGACACTCTGAGGCGTAACTTCACACACTAAACTCATGTCCCTGAACTGCTCAATTAACTCAAGCTCTCTAGCCATCAATGCCGACATGTGCAAAGTTTTTCGACTCAGCGCATCCGCAACTACATTCGCTTTCCCCGGGTGATAACTCAATTCAAAATCATAATCCTTCAATAGTTCTAACCACCGGCGCTGCCTCATATTCAATTCTTTCTGGTCAAACAGATACCGTAGACTCTTGTGATCACTGAACACATCAAATTTCGATCCATACAAGTAATGCCTCCAAATTTTTAATGCGAATACCACAGCAGCAAGTTCTAAGTCGTGAGTAGGGTAATTCTTTTCATGAATTCTCAATTGCCTGGACGCATAAGCGATCACTTTCCCATTCTGCATAAGTACACCACCCAATCCCAACTTAGACGCATCACAATAAACCACGAACGGTTCAACCGGATTAGGCAGGGTCAACACTGGAGACGTAGTCAACCTCTTCTTCAGCTCATTGAAACTTTCTTCACATCGGTCATTCCAAACAAAAGCCCTACCCTTGCAGGTCAATTGAGTCAATGGCAGAGCCAACTTCGAGAACCCCTCAATAAACCTTCTATAATAACCTGCCAACCCCAGAAAACTCCTGATTTCAGTAACTGACTTTGGAGACTCCCATTGCAACACCGCATCAACTTTGGAAGGGTCCACCGCAATTCCCTCACTAGAAATCACGTGACCGAGGAACCTGACTTCTTTCAACCAAAACTCACACTTGGACAGCTTCGCATACAACTTTCGATCCTTCAGAATTTCTAACACCAGCCTCAGATGCTCCGCATGCTCTTCTTCTGACCTAGAGTAAATCAGAATGTCATCAATGAAAACTACGACAAACTTATCCAAGTACTCACGGAAGATTTGGTTCATGTACCCCATAAATACCCCCGGCGCATTAGTCACACCGAAAGGCATAACGGAATACTCATAGTGTCCATATCTTGTTCTAAATGCCGTCTTCTGGACATCTTCATCCTTGACCTTGATCTGATGATAACCAGACCTTAAGTCAATCTTGCTAAATACTTTAGCACCCACTAACTGATCCATCAAGTCATCAATTCTTGGCAACGGATACTTGTTCTTGATTGTAACTTTATTTAACTGCCGATAGTCTACGCACAACCTCATACTACCGTCTTTCTTTTTCACTAGCAACACTGGGGCTCCCCAAGGTGACACACTCGGTCTTACAAACTTCTTTTCTAATAAATCTTCAAGTTGCTTTTTCAATTCTGCTAACTCAGATGCAGACATCCTATATGGCGCCATAGACACAGGCTTAGTGCCGGGAACCAGGTCAATAGCAAACTCCACCTCTCTCTCTGGTGGTACATCCGGAATCTCGTCAGGGAACACCTCAGAAAACTCACGCACTACCAGCAACACATCAATCTTCGCTTGGCTCTCCGTAGACAACGACGCCAACAGAGAAAACAGCTGAACCTCTTCTCTCATCACTCTATGCAGCTGACCCGCAGATAACAGACCAGACTCCCCTTCAGGCGACTCAAAGCTCACGGACCTCTCTCGACAGTTGATATGAACATGGTTATCAACTAACCAGTCCATACCCAGAATGACATCCATTCCACTCAGCGGCAAACAGATCAAATCAATTAAGAATTCTCTACCATATACAGATACAGGACATTTGGCACAAACAACGGAGGTAGTCACCGAACCCTTAGCTGGAGTGTCGATGACCATCTCCCTCAACATATCAGATAAAGCAAGGCTTAACTTCTCAACACATGCAGCAGCAATAAAACTATGGGTAGCACCAGTATCAACAATAACAACAAGAGGAAAATTATTGATATAGCACGTACCTCGAATCTCGTTCACTACATCAGACTCAGCCAGAGCGAACACCTTTCCAAAGGACTTCTCCTTCTTGGGTTTCGAACACTGTGTACTAACATGACCACTCTCCCCGCAGTTGAAACATACCACTTCTTTCTTATCACATCCGGAAGATATATGCCCCTCTTTTCCACACCTATAACACCTCTTCTTATCCCCGCCTGGGCAATCTGGACTTTTATGACCCACTTTCCCACACGAGTAACAAGTAACACTGGCTGTAGCATCTCCCCCACTTCGCTTAGGTCCACCAACAAACTTACCCTTGCCCTTACCAGCAGGCGCCTCATATGGCTTACCACGACTTGCGAAATTCTTTTGTTTTTCTTTCATGACTCTGGAGAAAGCATTATTGTCTTCTTCAAAAATTCTGGCGCTATTAACCAACAATGGAAACACACGAATCTGCTGGTACCCTATGGCCCTCTTAATGTCAGCACGCAACCCATTCTCAAACTTGATACATTTGGAGAACTCCGCACCCTCTCTATCATAATGAGGGTAAAACTTAGACAGCTCAGTAAATTTTGCAGCATACTCGGTTACAGTCATGTTGCCTTGTTCAAGTCTTAGAAACTCAACCTCCTTCTTCCCGCGGGCATCCTCCGGGTAGTACTTCCTCTTGAATTCTCTCTCAAACACAGCCCAGGTAATCCCCTCATTGGCAGCCGTCAACACTTGACTAGTAGTCCTCCACCAATCATAAGCCTCTTTCTTCAACATATGTGTGCCATAGCGAACCTTCTGAGCATCGGTGCAATCCATAACGCGGAAGATCCGCTCCATCTCACTTAGCCACTCCAGGGCACCATCAGGATTATACCCGCCTTCAAAAGCAGGAGGGCTCTCACGCTGGAACGTAGCCAAACTACGCGTCCCATCACCAATAGCATTGGGTATGTTACCCACAACTCCAGCTATAGCCTGCAAAGCAGCAGCAAGTGCAGCATCGTTCCGTCCTGCCATTCTAGTACTGCAACAGAAAACAAAATTTAGATACGAGTAACCAGACTCGAATGTTACTCGACTCGACAACTTGACCATCGGCCGGACAGACCGAACTGCTCTGATACCACTAATGTAACACCCCGTTTTCTACCCCTTTAATTTGTACGTAATTATCAGAGTGCTTTCGTTTTCAAAGAATAATAATTTAATTAGTAGAAAAGAATGTCACATCTTCATTGTTAAAACTCAGCGACTACGCCATTAACATTCGTGCAAAAACGCATTCGTCACAAAAGTCGAACTTCAACATTAAATCTCATCACAGCGGAAATAACAGCTCGCCAAAAAAATCGCTCAAACACGTCTCACACATCAATAAAATTATTAAAACAGTTAATTAAATAAGTCATCAACTTCAACCCCGCCCCCTAGGTGTTACAATATCAGAGAGCGACTCAAACCATCTCAACAGCTATAAGGGAAGGCGGCATGTCCTTCAATCGGAGTCACCTGCAGCGTTGCCACAATAGAGCAACATTCCAAGCAGAAGGGGTGAGAATTTTCAACAAAATATAATTAAGCATACAGCAGAGTAATATGAGCAAACCATCACACAACATCGTCACTAATATCAACTTCATCGTCACTAATATCAACTTCATCGTCGTTACACACAACACCAAACAAATTCACAATTCACGTCACCCGTCATAAAAAAAAATGAATGCGTATGAAGATGCAACCCACACCTGGGCATATGCATGATGGTACCATAATCGTCATAATAAGCCACTATGGGCACACCGTCACTGTTTTCTCGTCATAATTAAGCCACTATGGGCACACCGTCACTAAGAGGCCGAAGCCTATTCGTCATAAGATGCACATGCTATGAGACACTATGGATACATGTGCAATCACCAAAATTTACTCACCCGGAGTACTCATCATCACCACCATAAGACACTCACAGAGTGTATTCATCATAGCCATCATATTATTATCACCACTCTTCATAACAATCACATAAAAAAAATAATGTAACAACATCTTTAAAATTAGGAAATAAACATTTCACTTTACATTTTAAAATTATGGAATAGACATTTCACTTTCATACTTAGGAAGCGCCACAATTAAATTCGGGAAGAACATCTCATTTTCCAAGTGGAAGAAAAACTCACGTTCTTTGACTCCAAATCAAAACTGAAAATAGTGGCCATCATTGCGCAAAACAGTAGGGATTTTTCATCCAAATCGAAACTGAAACAGTGGCTATTTATTTCGCAAAAACAGTAGCAATTTTACATCGAATCGGAATTGAAACAGTGGCCATTATTTGCGCAAAACAGTAGCAATTTTACACTAAATCGAAACTGAAACAGTGGCTATTTATTTCGCAAAACAGTAGCAAATTTACTTCATATTGAAGCTGAAAAAGTAGCCATTTATTTCCCAAAAACAGTCGCAACCTTTCATTAAATCGGAACTGAAACAGTAGCCATTATTTTCGCAAAAACAGTCAGCAAAAACAGCAACTTTGATTTGCAACACAGCAGTATTTTTAATTGGTAAAAACAGCAACAACAATATACAATTTGACAGCAAACAGCACCAAATAAAAATACAGCAACAGCACTACTTATTGACAGCAACAGCATAGTTAAATTACAGCAACAGCACTACAAAAATGCTGCAACAGCAGCATTGTTTTTGTAAAAACAGCAACAACAAATTTCTGCATAACAGCAACATATCTAAAAGAAAACAGCAACAGCAATTTCTGCATAACAGCAACATATATATATATATATATATATAAAAACAGCAACAACAATTTCTGCATAACAGCAACATATCTAAAAGAAAACAGCAACAGCAATTTCTGCATAACAGCAACATATATATATATATATATATAAAAACAGCAACAACAATTTCTGCATAACAGCAACATATATATATAAAAACAGCAACAACAATTTCTGCATAACAGCAACATATATATAAAAAACAGCAACTATTCATCTCCTCGCATCCTAGGGTAATTCGCACATCAACATAACAATTCGATTCATTACTTCTATCGATATATATATATATATAAGTTGCGAAATTCACTACTCCCACAAACCCACAAACCCTCCATATTACTCAATTATATTAAATTGGAAACGCTCACCCTTACCTCAAATTTTGTATGCCCGAAACCACGACGAATGCGTCACGTGCAAAACTCCGCAACACGACGAGCCAAAGTCTAAAATTTCGCAACAGCCCCCTTCTTCCTCTTCTAACCAATTCGCATCCAATACCACAATTCATGGGAAAAATCGCAACATGAAACAAGGAAGGGATTTAGATCACCACATGGAAGAGGAAAATTATTGGAAGAGAAAGGATCAATGAAGGCTTACCTAAGTCAAGATGAAAACAAGTTCCTCTCCTCCTCTAAGCTTGAAGTCGCAATTCCACTTCTCTTCTCACCCTCAGTTGCGCTGAATCTCTTTCTTTTTGGAATGACCATAATTCTTAGGTTTTAGGGTAATTGGAATGGGCTTGGGTCACTTAAGTGGCTTGGGCCCATTTTTCACACCACTCTTTTTAATTCTTTTCACCTCCTACAATAAAACAAATATACTTAATTTATTCCACTTAAACAAATATTGTAATCCCTCCAATAACTTAATTTAATTAATAATTAAATTATTTTAGGGCGTTACACTTTGTAGCAGCGTTCATGAAGGGGTTAAAAAGTGGAGAATTCAGTTAAATCATGACCATTTGAAAACCGTGAACAATGAACAAACTTAGGATACGGGTGGACAAACATATCTAAGCTTGGGAAACAAATGTAAGAAAAGAGAAGAGACATAAAAAAGAAACAAATAAAACCACCTACCCGACTGAACACGCCGAATATCATGAGCCACAACCTCCTTTCATAAAATGGGATCAAGGAAACCAAAAAAGGAACCATCCCTCCCAACCGAGCCCAAACATCACGTACACTCCTTTTAATGCATAACCCTTGTCCATTCAAAATGAACTGATGAATAATGGAACGTTGAACCGATCGTCCCCTTTTCTGGGAACCATGTGTAGGAATACAGATGCCTATTATAGGTACCACCGTAAATATGGCCACACAACTGACGATTGCTGGACCTTAAAGCAGCAGATTGAATTCCAAAGATGTCAATTAAAAAAGTTTTTCAGAGGGTCTCATCGTCATTTAGAAGAACGCAAGAGAGGAAGGAACAGTCCTAAGAGTAAATCCTCTGAAAACTAGGGGTTAAAACCAAAATCTGGAGAATGTTGGAGAGAAGGACGAGCACAAAAAATCAAACAAAGGTATGCTTATCAAGGAGGATAGTCATCATCTTCATCAAGGAAAAGGTATGTTGGTCCTATCATGTCTTTTCAAGAATTTGAACCTGACATTGTTTGAAGAGATTATCTGATCGTGCCATTCGACATCCTAGATGTTGAGGGAGTTCGACCTCACTCGGTTGATTCAGTGGTGATATCAGTCACTACAAGTTGTTTCAATGTGGCCAAGGTATTGTTTGATGGTGGTAGCATGTCAAATGTAATTTATTGGTGATTCTTTGAGGAGCTACAATTGTTGACCTAGATGTTGAGGGAGTTTGACCTCACTCGGTTGATTCAGTGGTGATATCAGTCACTACAAGTGGTTTCAATGTGGCCAAGGAATTGTTTGATGGTGGTAGCACGACAAACGTAATTTATTGGTGATTCTTTGAGGAGCTACAATTGTTGACCAAGATGTTGAAGCATTACCCAAACACCATAGTAGGCGTTTTAGGTGAATAGTTGGAGTTATGTGGTTACCTTGACCTTTGAACCACTTTTGGGGGGGAGGGTTGTGCCAAAACTATCGTCTTTAGATATGTAATGACTGGAGCAACATCATCATATATCATTATCATGGGTAGACTAGCTCACAATGCTCTTATGGTCATCGTATCATATATACCCTCACATATGCATCAAGTACCCTTTTCCTAATGGGAGGGTTGGTGTAGTTAGGGAAAATCAAGTTGTCTCTCGAAAATGTTATGCGGAGAGCATTAAAGTCAATGCTCTGCAGAAAAGGGAATGAGGAAACCACAATTGCAGTTTCTTGGATTTAGATCCAAGACTATTTGATCCAAAGAAGGAAGGAAAGCAGCCAAAACCTGTAGATTATTTGAAAGAAATAGTGACCTGTTCTCCCGAACACCAGAAGACAAAGATCGGGGTTAGTTTGACTGAGAACATGGACTTGAAAAGGCCAACGGAACCTAAAGAAGTTCATATTCTGACTAGTAACACCCTCAAAATAATTAGTAGAATTATTTGGGTGTTAACCCAATTAAATTAATTTAGTACTTAACTGGTAAATTTATTGAGTGCTAAAATTATTTATTGGTTGTCATCGGATTGTTAACCGAGTAATACGGGCCAAGGAAGTTTTGGAATCGAAATAAAAGATTTAGATCAATATGGTAAGTGGACCACGTTACCGCGTATATATTAATAAATATATATATGTATGCGTGTATGTGTGTGTGTGTGAATTAAAAAGAATGAGAATTAAAAGAAAAGAAAGAGATACAGCCCGTGAGAGAAAAGGCAGAAAAGAAAGAAAATGGAGAAAGAGAGAAAGAGGGAAACGAAGAGGGAGAAGAGGAGAGGGAGTGAGGATCTCCCATGGAAGCTTGTTCTTTCTTCAACCATTCAACTCCTTGTTCCATCTCTTCATTTTGACCCAAACAACATCACTAAGAACTCACTCTTCACCATTCTACCATTTTCGATTTTGAGAGGGTTTTGAGGGTTGAAGTTCAAGGGAAGCTTAGGAGGGTGATTGGTGTTCCATAGGAGCCATATTGTTGATTGGGTAACTCAATCACTCAAGCTTTGGAGCATTTGGAGGAATCAAAGCTTAGGGTTGAAAATTGGAGTTTTATGTGAATAAGACAAATGAGAGGTTGAAGATGATGAATAGTGATTCATGGAAGCTAGATGGTTGAATGGGAATTCAAAGCTTAGGAAGCAAGTTTGGGTTTGAGAAATGAGTTGGGAAGCCCTAGGAGCTTATGTTGGTGTCTAGGTGCAAATCGGATGGTCGAGGAGCGGAAGGATCGGAAGCGGATTTGGGCGTCGTCGGAGCGTGGAAGTTTATGCGGGGATTGTTCGTGTGGTTATTTGGAGATTTGAAGTCTCGGTGATTTCGGCCCGGTATCGGTTCTCGCTTCAAGGGTGAGTTTTACTCACGTTTAGGTTTTTAAATTAATAAACTTAATTTGTGAAATGTTTCGGTTTTGGTTCGTTGTCGAAAAAGAATTTTTGTACGAAAACCACGTTTTATGTCCAATTGGTTTTTGGATTGTTTGATTGATGATTTGATGATGAACATTGTTGTTTAATTATGTTTTTGGACTGTTTTTATGTTGTGATTGGACTGGAATATTGCCTGGTGTTGTCTGTTTTCGAGTTAGGAATCGATCGGGGCGAGTTTCGGATTGATCGGAAAGCAAATTTTCATAAAACAGGCCATTTTTGCAATGCTGTCAAATAAGCACGACCCGTGCGTCCAGGGGTACGACCCGTGCGCCTGGTTCTGTCCAAAATTTTCAAAGTGCCCAAAATGATTCCGTTTCGATTCCAATCCTCTCCCAATCCTTTCCTAACCCTTCTTTAATGATATTAGGCTTATAATGCCATGATTTTGGGTATGTTTCAAAAGGGTTTTATAAAATACTTTTGAAGTTGAAATTGTTTCGAAAAGTCGCACCATAGTACACGTGTGCGGATATGTTTATTAATAATATAGCGGACTATGAGTCCTACGTGGTATGGTATAACTGACGCGGGATGGTTATTATTTATTCGTCTAAACTGGTCTACGATTCGCGATATATATATTATATCGACTATAGGAAACGGCCCAATGCGGGTGTTATGTTCAGTTATCGGTCTAATGTAAATGAACTAAATGTTCATGTGTCTGTAGGTATATTTATTATATCGAGTTGGGTGACGACCCATGTTAACATACTAGGCGGGGCAGTCATGATCCCCTACCCTAGGCTCCGTGCCATTAGGGAAAGTACTATTGGTATGGGGTTCACCGGGATTTAGCACTGGATTGCAGTCGGTGTTATGTTGAAAGTTTTGTCGTACGATAAACCGGGATTTAGCACTGGATTGCAGTCGGTGTCGTACTGTACGGTTCACCGGGATTTAGCACAGGATTGCAGTCGGTGCCGTACTGAGTCATAACACGTTCACCGGGATTTAGCACTGGATTGCAGTCGGTGTCGTGTTGAATTAAAATGTACGTGGTTATAAATTAAACCACGAATGAAAGAAAGTCCTATAATACGGTCCACCGGGATTTAGCACTGGATTGCAGTCGGTGTCGTGTTAAGTTAAATAGGATTCATAATTGAACCGAGAGTGCAGATAGGGGTCTCGGTAGAACTCACTGAGATTGTATCTCATTGTTTATATGTTGTTGTTTTACAGATAAACAGGGAAAGTGGAGATCCAAGAGGCACGAGTAGGTGGTACTCGGATGGTTGCTGAAGACTTAGCTTTTATGCTTAAGTTTATATCTTTCCTTGTCATCTGTGTATCAAGACATTTGGTCTTTAGCATTATGTATTTATTTTCCGCTTTCTTGTACGATATTGAACACTGTATTTCACTGATGGTTTATGGTCTTATTTATGTTTAAGACTATCCTGTTGTTGTTCAGTGAAAATTTTATAGTGGTGTTCAGTATTTGAACAGGAAATATATCTCTGATGTTTTAGGGATGGTGCACTTGGGTATTTTTACTCGATAAAAATACCGGGGTGTTACAGTTGGTATCAGAGCAGTTCGACCTAGTCAGACTTAGTTTAGGGTTGAGTCGATTCCTTGTTAGTCCTTTTTGTAATTACACATGTGATGCTAAGAGACATTGAGCCTGATCAACTTAATACTTAGTGCATCATAAGCGGAATTATGACAGGATGATCAAGACGCAATCCTCGACCAAAACCGGAATCTCCAACCGGTGCATCCTCAGGAAAGGTGACATGACGGTGGAAGGATACACCGCTAAGCTTGGAAAGTTGTTTCAGTGTTACCAAATGGTAAAGTAAGCTCCAGATGACGAATGGAGAATGTAGATGTATAAGAAGGGCCTTAGTACTTTTATGACTTAGGGTCTCAGTTCTTATACTATTACCAATTATGTTGCCTTGGTACAATCAGCCTATGTCGCCGAGGATGACCTCATAGGAAATATGGAAAAAGGAAGGAAGGTAGTCGAATTATCAACTCTGAATGCAAAGTCCTAAGATAATTTCATCAAAGGAAAAGCAGGTGCAATTCTTCGATTCTTCAAAGGTCAGAAGATGTTCTAACTATGGAAAGCATCACAGTGGTGATCGTCAGCAAAGATTAATCGGTGCTATTATTGTAATGAAGAGGGTCACTATGCAAAAGAGTGCCCTGCAAGGAAGAGTTCTAAGGAGGCACAAGCTGCTCCAAGGCAAGGATGAGTCAACACTCTGGATGTTTAGACAGTTACAACTGCAGACAATCTACTGAGAAGTATGGACATCGTTCTGGGTATGAATTGGATGACTGCAAATCATGTTGCAATCGGCTGTGTTAATCACTGTCAGCTTCGCTTCAAAATCAGTTGAATTGTCTAGGACAAATTCTGAAGCGGTTACCTAGTTCACCTTAGACAGTCAATCTTCATGTCAAGGTGCGGAAGCACATGTTAGTATGTTATCTGCATCCACTGAAACTAGTTTAGATTTGGCGAGCATTCAGGTTGTGAATGACTTTCTGGATGTTTTCACGATGAAGTTTCTTCTGAACCTCCAGAGCGAGGGGTAGAGTTTACTGTAGAATTGGTTCCTGGCACGGGATCAATATCTATTGCTCCTTATAGAATGTCTCCTTTAGAATTAAAAGAATTAAAATCCCAACTTGAAGAGTTGATATCTAAAAAGTTTATCCGACTGAGCGCTTCTCCAATGGGTGCTCCGGTGTTGCTAGTCAAAAAGAAGGACGGTAGCATGAGGTTGCGTATTGATTATCGACTACTCAACAAAGTGACGATCAAGAACAAATATCCTTTGCCAAGGACACACGAATTACTGGATCAACTTCGAGGTGCCGTGGTGTTTTCAAAAATTGATCTGAGGTCAGGTTATTATCAATTAAAATTAGAGCCTTAGATATTCCGAAGACAGCTTTCTATACTAGGTATGGACATTACGAGTTCGTAGTGATGCCCTTCGGTTTGACTAATGCTCAAGCGGTATTCGTGGATACATGAACCGAGTTTTCCACACGTACCTGGATCAATTTGTAGTTGTTTTCATTGATGATGTCGTGGTGTACTCGAAGACCATTGAGGAGCATGTTCAACATCTCCGCATTGTTCTGAGTGTACTCCGAGAAAAGAAGTTGTACGCGAAGCCATCGAAATGTGACTTCTGGATGCCGGAAGTGAAGTTTTTTAGAACGCGTGATTTCCCAATCGGGAGTTGCGTTGGATCCCAGTAAGGTGGGAGCTGTGTTGAACTGGGAACGACCAACGTCAGTCACTGAAATCAGAAGTTTTCTAAGTCTAGCCGGTTACTACAGGAAGTTTATCGAAGGATTCTCACAAGTGGTTCTTCCACTTACTCGGTTAACTCGTAAGGGTCAACCTTTTTCGCGGGATGCTGATTGTGAAGAATATTTTCAAGAATTGAAGGTTTGGTTGACTTCTGCTCCAATTCTGATTCTCCCGGATCCGTCATTGGAATTTCAAATTTTCGATGACACTTCAGGGAAGGGTTTAGGATGTGTTCTAATGCAAAATCAACAAGTGGTAGCTTATGCGTCCAGGCAATTAAAGTCTCATGAGAAGAATTATCCGACTCATGATTATGAGTTGGCAGCTATTGTGTATGCACTGAAGATTTGGAGACGTTACCTGTATGGGTCTCGTTTCGATGTCTTTAGGGATCACAATAGTTTAAAGTATCTGTTTGCTCAGAAAGAATTGAATAACAGACGAAGGAGATGGGTTGAATTCCAGAAGGATTTTAAATTCGTGTTGAATTAGCATTCAAGAGAGGCCAGTGTTGTAACTGATGCACTGAGTAAGAAATCCATCCACATGGCCGAGTTTATGATGCATGAGATGGAATTATCAGAGTCTTTTAGAGACTTAAATCTGAATTCAAGATCAAGGAGGGACCGATTAGTGTTGAGCAATATGAGGATCTCTAGTTCCCTAAGGGATTCTATACGCTTAACACAGGAAGTTGATGAGAAGCTACAATCACAAAAGGTATTTCCAGATTTTTACCATGAATAGTGATGGAGTCAGTTGTTTCAACGGTAGAATCTGTGCGCCCGATGATGAGAACAATAGAAGGCAAGTGTTAGAGGAAGCACACCGAAGTTTATATTCTGTACACCCTGGATCCACCAAGATGTACAGAGATGTAAAGCAGATGTATTAGTGGCAAGGTATTAGTTGATAATCTCTTCTTTTTGAAGGTTAACAATGAGATGGTATTATATGATTCCGTTTGACAAGTCGAACGCGAACGCGACTAGGTAGGTGAGGTAACTGTTGACTGTTTTTCACATTGCGAATAAGCACCAGAGGATTAATTGATGGATCTGCTGCAAGGGACTGGAATTTCCAAAGTGAAGTTTGGCGTGCGGTATGGTAGTTTTGAAAAATCGTTTTGTGAAAACCCGCATGCTAAAGTTAATTTTGGGAACGAATCAAAAGACTAATAGGATATGATTGAGGAGGAAAATCCTAAGAGGATTGCTTAGGTTGGGAAGGGAAGCTCTCAACTCTATTGACTAATTTGGAAAGGAATCGGGTACGTCGTTGGTGAAAACCTCGTGATGAAGTTGCAATAAAGGAAGAAGGGTTCTGAGTTCTGTTTGATAGTTGTTTTGAGAACAACTGAGGTGATTTCATTGTCTTCGAAATTAATTGATGTTCCCACGGTTTATTTCTACGTTATGGTCAAAGTTTTTGGTAAAACCCTCATTCCATCTTTTTGAAGAATTTTATCTCGAAATATGGGGGCGAGTCAAGAAGTTTCACAAGTGACTTTTCGTCACATTGTCGATGTGTACGAAAGCTGTTATGGATATTAGAAGATTTGTGGAGAAAATGTTTACACCCTTCGAGTAAATCGTGTTTGTTTTTACCTCTACCGAGGAGCACCAGTTTGTGGATCTCATTTTCAACCTGTATGTCTATTAAGTGTCTGGTATTAAACCCTTTGATTTAGATTAATCAAAGTTGGGGAGTAAACGAGGATAATTGGAATGAAGCTTCGGAAGTGTTTTCAAACGCGGTGCCGAGCCGATGTAGGCGAAAGAAGAGTTTCTCGTATTGATTCGTAACAGGAGAGTTCGGACTGTAATCTTAGAAGCGTTCTAGAGTAGTAGTCGAACATACTTAAAGATTCACGTGCCAACTTGGGAAGATTTTCTACACTCATTTTGATAGTTCGAGATTGTTTTCCAGCAAATTTAGACCTTTCTGAGAATGTCGATCCGCGGTTAGGCAGATGAAAGACTTGACGAAATTTTGAGGACAAAATTCTTTCAAATTGGGGAGAATGTAACACCCTCAAAATAATTAGTAGAATTATTTGGGTGTTAACCCAATTAAATTAATTTAGTACTTAACTGGTAAATTTATTGAGTGCTAAAATTATTTATTGGTTGTCATCGGATTGTTAACCGAGTAATACGGGCCAAGGAAGTTTTGGAATCGAAATAAAAGATTTAGATCAATATGGTAAGTGGACCACGTTACCGCGTATATATTAATAAATATATATATGTATGCGTGTATGTGTATGTGTGTGAATTAAAAAGAATGAGAATTAAAAGAAAAGAAAGAGATACAGCCCGTGAGAGAAAAGGCAGAAAAGAAAGAAAATGGAGAAAGAGAGAAAGAGGGAAACGAAGAGGGAGAAGAGGAGAGGGAGTGAGGATCTCCCATGGAAGCTTGTTCTTTCTTCAACCATTCAACTCCTTGTTCCATCTCCTTCATTTTGACCCAAACAACATCACCAACAACTCACTCTTCACCATTCTACCATTTTCGATTTTGAGAGGGTTTTGAGGGTTGAAGTTCAAGGGAAGCTTAGGAGGGTGATTGGTGTTCCATAGGAGCCATATTGTTGATTGGGTAACTCAATCACTCAAGCTTTGGAGCATTTGGAGGAATCAAAGCTTAGGGTTGAAAATTGGAGTTTTATGTGAATAGGACAAATGAGAGGTTGAAGATGATGAATAGTGATTCATGGAAGCTAGATGGTTGAATGGGAATTCAAAGCTTAGGAAGCAAGTTTGGGTTTGAGAAATGAGTTGGGAAGCCCTAGGAGCTTATGTTGGTGTCTAGGTGCAAATCGGATGGTCGAGGAGCGGAAGGATCGGAAGCGGATTTGGGCGTCGTCGGATCGTGGAAGTTTATGCAGGGGATTGTTCGTGTGGTTATTTGGAGATTTGAAGTCTCGGTGATTTCGGCCCGGTATCGGTTCTCGCTTCAAGGGTGAGTTTTACTCACGTTTAGGTTTTTAAATTAATAAACTTAATTTGTGAAATGTTTCGGTTTTGGTTCGTTGTCGAAAAAGAATTTTTGTACGAAAACCACGTTTTATGTCCAATTGGTTTTTGGATTGTTTGATTGATGATTTGATGATGAACATTGTTGTTTAATTATGTTTTTGGACTGTTTTTATGTTGTGATTGGACTGGAATATTGCCTGGTGTTGTCTGTTTTCGAGTTAGGAATCGATCGGGGCGAGTTTCGGATTGATCGGAAAGCAAATTTTCATAAAACAGGCCATTTTTGCAATGCTGTCAAATAAGCACGACCCGTGCGTCCAGGGGCACGACCCGTGCGCCTGGTTCTGTCCAAAATTTTCAAAGTGCCCAAAATGATTCCGTTTCGATTCCAATCCTCTCCCAATCCTTTCCTAACCCTTCTTTAATGATATTAGGCTTATAATGCCATGATTTTGGGTATGTTTCAAAAGGGTTTTATAAAATACTTTTGAAGTTGAAATTGTTTCGAAAAGTCGAACCATAGTACACGTGTGCGGATATGTTTATTAATAATATAGCGGACTATGAGTCCTACGTGGTATGGTATAACTGACGCGGGATGGTTATTATTTATTCGTCTAAACTAGTCTACGATTCGCGATATATATATTATATCGACTATAGGAAACGGCCCAATGCGGGTGTTATGTTCAGTTATCGGTCTAATGTAAATGAACTAAATGTTCATGTGTCTGTAGGTATATTTATTATATCGAGTTGGGTGACGACCCATGTTAACATACTAGGCGGGGCAGTCATGATCCCCTACCCTAGGTTCCGTGCCATTAGGGAAAGTACTATTGGTATGGGGTTCACCGGGATTTAGCACTGGATTGCAGTCGGTGTTATGTTGAAAGTTTTGTCGTACGATACACCGGGATTTAGCACTGGATTGGAGTCGGTGTCGTACTGTACGGTTCACCGGGATTTAGCACAGGATTGCAGTCGGTGCCGTACTGAGTCATAACACGTTCACCGGGATTTAGCACTGGATTGCAGTCGGTGTCGTGTTGAATTAAAATGTACGTGGTTATAAATTAAACCACGAATGAAAGAAAGTCCTATAATACGGTCCACCGGGATTTAGCACTGGATTGCAGTCGGTGTCGTGTTAAGTTAAATAGGATTCATAATTGAACCGAGAGTGCAGATAGGGGTCTCGGTAGAACTCACTGAGATTGTATCTCATTGTTTATATGTTGTTGTTTTACAGATAAACAGGGAAAATGGAGATCCAAGAGGCACGAGTAGGTGGTACTCGGATGGTTGCTGAAGACTTAGCTTTTATGCTTAAGTTTATATCTTTCCTTGTCATCTGTGTATCAAGACATTTGGTCTTTAGCATTATGTATTTATTTTCCGCTTTCTTGTACGATATTGAACACTGTATTTCACTGATGGTTTATGGTCTTATTTATGTTTAAGACTATCCTGTTGTTGTTCAGTGAAAATTTTATAGTGGTGTTCAGTATTTGAACAGGAAATATATCTCTGATGTTTTAGGGATGGTGCACTTGGGTATTTTTACTCGATAAAAATACCGGGGTGTTACACAAAATCATAACGGGATGATCTGACTTCACAAATGGAAATCAGAGAAGGCGACAAACATTTTCGAAGGAGAATGGAGGGCTCGGAATCAGCATCAAGCATTTCCGACTTCACACATGGAAATCGTCATGCGTGAGGTCGGCGTTGAGGTTTAATGTTGCCGAGTTTACTTCAAAGAACCAGCTCAGATACACCGAACTCGCACAGTGTCACCGCTTGTCCGTCTTTATGGGGACCTTGCCGATCTGTTGTAAGATTGATGTCGTCACTGAAGTTGTTGGCGTGACTTCCAGCACCAATGTGGAACCCGCTTACTTCTGCCCTCCCCAATATCATATCAACCTCTGTTGGTGAGGTAGAAATCAAACACTGGTTAAATGCAAAGCCAATACCGGCTAAAGCGGATCTGTGTTTGCCTTAGCTTGCACTCGCATAACTCGTCGTTGCCTCGAGATAACGCCGACGAAGGTGGAAGAGGAGGAACGCAATTTTTGAATTCCCCGGTGGATTGCAGAACGGCAACGCAAGGGGATCTTGGCAGTTTCAATTCATATTCAAATTGAAGTTGGATTTTGTGTTGACGTTGCACGGAACCGCACATAATCATTGACGGATTGCACCTTAAAACCTTGTCAGCGGAGTATGGTTGTTCTGTACCGTACTTCTGACCTTAATGAGTAGTCCGAAGTAGTTGGTAGATGTCGTCCTTGATCAGCGGTGTTCGATCTTGAGATGGCAATGTTCGATCTTGAGATGGCAATGTTCGATCTTGAGATAACGGTGTTGTACCTGCAAGAATACTCCGACACTCAAGTCAGTATTTGAGTGAATCAATGTTTATTTTTTGAAGTTACCTCTTCTTTATGAGTTTTGAATGTGGTATTTATAGAGATTGAGGGATGTTCGTTCTGACGATCCTGAGTCGTTAGATCTTGCAGAGGCATCTCAACCGTTGATCGATTGGGCCAGAATTTCTGGATATGGGCTGGTTGGTTTATTGGGCCTCGCAGGGGGTGTAAATATCATTAAGATCTTTTACTTATTACCATAACAAGGTGTTTTAAGCTTTTGGAGGAATTGTCTGCGAGGACCAAGGAGCTGGGTCGAGTTAAGACTGAGTTTCGGTCATTGAAGGAAAGTGAAGCAACTCTTACGACGTTAAAGGAAACTGCTGAGTCGTGCCGAGGCTGCCGAGACTCGCGTGAAGCAGCTTGAAGATCAGCTCAAAATTCTAGATGAGTCCGAGGCTGCGGCAAAGAGAGAGGTGACAATCTCGGAAGAACGAATTGCCGAGCTGGAGGAAAGCTTTGGAAGCGAGGGCGGAAACGAGCACCGACCCTGAAGCCCGCATTGCCAGTCTTCAAGCTGCCCTTCAACGAAGCAAGAAGGATGCGAAGGAGGCTGCTGAAGCGGCGCTTGAGATGTATAAAGAAGGTTTTCAAGGTGCCCTTCTGCAGGTTCTTCTACTTCATCCTTCCCTTCCACTAGACCCAACAATCATTGATGCCGATCATGAGGTCGAAGGGAGGTGCATCGTCAAGGTCGACCCTGTGACGGAAGAGAAAACCGTCGTCTTTCCGACCTCAAATGTTTGATGTTTTCTAGCATTTTATGTAGAAGTTCTGGGTATATGCTTATCTGATCAAGTTTTGCATAGATTTAGAACTTCGTCATGTAATTTGAATTTTCAGGGCTCGGCCGTACCCGAGATGCTTTGTAATCGAAAATATTTTAAACAATCTTGATTTTGGATCTCATTACAAGCTTTATGAATGCTTTTTTAATTCTGCAAGTCATATGCGTCATTTTTTAGAGATAGTTTCGCACCTGAGGGACTCGAGGTGGTGTTGAACATTGGCCTATAGAGCAGTATTCCAGGACTCGGCCCAGATTTAACTCGCCTTATAGGGGTATTGGCAACTGTGGCCAATGGTCATTCCGAGGATATTTCGACCCTAGAAGACTCGGTCCCTTTGAAACAGTTTACCAAGACTCATCTTAGATTTAACTGGTAACAAAGGGTTGCGACCATGGTTGGTCGCTTGGGGAGCTCCCAAGATCGCACCTGAGGGGCTCGAGGTTCGAGTCCCTTCCGAAGTTGTAAGTTTGATTCATACATTACTGTTTGATGAGATCAAGAATGTATGGAATGTTGAGAAGTTTACTGATTTATCATTTAAATGAGGAACTCGATTTACAATGATAGGAGCAGCCCTATATGGTGTCATTTTTGGAGTGATTGATACAATTTCTACCCTTAACTGTAATAACTCTTCAGTTTCATTGCATTCCAAGTCCTTTGAATCTTTTTCCCTTGCAGGGTCTCTAGGTTGAAAGCTCATTTACCGGTATTAGATATAATACGGTAAGGTCCTTCCCAATTTGGTGCGAGCTTTCCTTGGGAAGCATTTTTAAGACCAATATCAGCCCTTCGAAGAACCGGATCGCCTAGCTCGAAATCTCTGGGAACGACTTTGGCATTGTACCTGGTGGTTACCCCTTGTTTGACAATTGCTTCTCGGAGTGAGGCTCGACCCCGAATTTCATCGATGATGTCGAGCTCCTCTCTCAAGGCTTGGTTATTTTCGTTTTGAGTTTTGACGGTCCGGCTTGTGGTGATGGATTTCTGATCTTAGCGCTTTCCTCCTCGTTGATGAAACATTGGGATAATTGGAGGAAATCCTGCAAGGTATTGGGTTCCCAAGTATTGACATGTTTTATGAAAGGGCTTTCGGGGAGTAGGCCCTGAGCCATGAAGAAAATGCAGAAACCGTCGTCTAGTTCTCAAACTTGAAAAGCTTCGTTGTTGAACCTCTCTATGTATTCTCTGAGAGGCTCGTTTTCTCTTTGGACAACGGACATCAATGCCGCTCTGTTCTTGGGTTTACTTTTGGAAAGGGCAAAGTGAACTGAGAAGAGTTTTGCCAATTGGTACCAAGAGGATATGGTGTTCGCCCTTAAAGCCCGAAACCATTCCGATGCAACTTTGTCCAGAATCAATGGGAAAATTCGACACTTCATCTCCATGGGCGCGTTTCGGTCTTGCATAGTCGTGTCAAATTGATCGAGGTGCCTGTCTGGATCGCCTGTTCCATCGTACGTTTTCAGACCTGCGGGCGGTTTCTCGAGGTACCTCAGAACTCGGTAGCTATCGATTGTTACAGTGAATGGGCCCTTTAGTTCGGTTAGCAACGCTTGAGGTCGTGGCTGAGGTTGATGATGTGGATCGAGATAAACGTAGTGTCGAGGTTGTTTCTCCTTAGGGTTATCCTCTCGGCTTCTGGAACGTCGTCTTGGTGATGAAGAGGCTAAAAATGAGCGAGGTTTGGGGGAGTTTCCCAATTCATCAAGATCGTTGTGCTATCGAGCCGGAGGAGAACGGGAACCATTCCCTCGTTGTCGGCGAGGAAGAGAACGATGATAGGGATCCAATTCGTCTGGATCGTCATAATGTCGAGCCGGAGGAGAACGGGAACCATTCCCTCGTTGTCGGCGAGGAGAAGAACGATGATAGGGATCCAATTTGTCTGGATCGTCATAATGTCGAGCCGGAGGAGAACGGGAACCATTCCCTCATTGTTGGCGAGGAGGAGAACGATGAGAGCGCCTTCTCCTGGGTGGAGATCGATCCCTCCTTCGCACCGGGGTTCTCTTCTCAGGGGAGCACGGTTCGGGTGATTCCGTGTACGGAACGTTCCGTGCCCGGAGATTTGCTACCTCGGCCTCAAGGTCTATGAAGCGGCAGCTTCTTTCTTGGTTTACGGCCTCCTGTCGAGCCAGGAGCTGGACGAGGTGTTGAACAGCGTCGGTTGGGGCTGGAAGTAATGGAGGGGGAGGTGGCAAACTATTACTGTATGAGATTGTATAGGAACGGGCGAGGTTCGGATTGGGGAATTGTGCCCGAGCTTGGGTGGAATTCGTAAGGTCTTGAACATGGCCCTCGGGAGTTCTTTGAGGTTCGAGTTCGGGTATAACCAGTCCTACCCCGGGCCTGACCACAAGACTGGCTGGTCTTGAACGTAGTTTGGGCGCCATTTGTGGATCAAGGTGATGGGAGAGGAAGTTGAGTACAGATCCTCCCACTATGGTCGCCAGTGTTCTGTACCGTACTTCCGACCTTAATGAGTAGTCCGAAGTAGTTGGTAGATGTCGTCCTTAATCAGCGGTGCTCGATCTTGAGATGTCGATGTTCGATCTTGAGATGACAGTGTTGTACCTGCAAGAATACTCCGACGCTCAAGTCAGTATTTGAGTGAATCAATGTTTAGTTTTTGAAGTTACCTCTTCTTTATGAGATTTGAATGTGGTATTTATAGAGATTGAGGGATGTTCGTTCTCGCGATCCTGAGTCGTTAGATCTTGCAGAGGCATCTGAACCGTTGATCGATTGGGCCAGAATTTCTGGATATGGGCTGGTTGGTTTATTGGGCCTCGCAGGGGGTGTAAATATCAATAAGATCTTTTACTTATTGCCATAACAATGGTCATTGTAAATCGTGAACAAATTCTTGATCAGGTGTTTTCTGGTTTAGATGCTCTTAGCCTTGATTCCACCAAAATTTGTTTGCCTCTTCAAGATCGAAATTCATGCTTCCACATTTGGATGTACAATGACAGCCGATGGTTCCGCTGAAGGTGTTGCGTACTCTTTGAGAGCACGATTTTCATTAGCCGCCATTTGGTTATCGGGAATTTCTCTCCTCCTTCTATGTAAGAACCTTTCGATTTCGGGAATTTGTTGAACAGTTTCACCGAAACTTCTGGTTCTTCGCATTCGAGGGACAAGAGAAGAAAAAGTAAAAATAAAGAAAATAAAACTTCATTCTACCCGGTTTCGAAAAACTTAATTAATATCACTGCCTCCCCGACAACGGCGCCAAAAACTTGATAGGCCGCAAGTGCACGGTCTTATCGCGTAATAAAAGAGTTATCGATCCACAGGGAGAGCCTAGGTGATTACCAATTTAATTTTCCAAAGTTGATTAGCTAGAAGGAATGGTTTTTAGGAGTTGTAAAATTTAGAAATAAAAACAAACAATCTCAGGTTTATAGTTTTATCACAACAGTGAGGAACCAAAATAATTTCTTTAGACTATTCAACAAATTATAAGAGTAATATATTTCAAAGACAAGGCAGCGAATATAACTAATGTCTCCTTTCGGAGTACAAGAGCGTGTTTTGAACTAACAATCAAGCCTATTCTCATGGTTGATTGTCACCAAAACCCATTAAGCATAACACCTTTATAATGTCTCAAGAGTTTCAAAACTATTCTCATGTGTTGATTCCCTTGTCTAATTTCGTAGATCCAACATCAATACTTCACCTTTCGGTTCTTCGTTTGATGTTTAAAATAAGATTTGAGGACAATAAAATTTGATTGAAATATAAAACAATTTGGAGTGGAGAATAGTCTTGGGAATTATTAGGGACCTATCATTGGATTACTCCCAATAACCCAAGACTTTGTATCTACTCACTCATATTAAATATGAGAGAAGAAGAAAAGACATGAAATTAAATAGCGAGAAATAAAAGAAAGCGGTAAATTGCAAAATTATAAATAGCGGAATTGTAAATGACAAAAAAATAAAAGTGCAAGAAAGTAAATAGCAAGGAAAGTAAATGACTTGGAAAATAAAAGGGCAAGAAAGTAAATAGCAGGGCAAGAAAGTAAATAGCAAGGAAAGTAAATGACTTGGAAAATAAAAGGGCAAGAAAGTAAATAGCAAGGAAAGTAAATGACTTGGAAAATAAAAGGGCGAGAAAGTAAATAGCGAGAAAATAAAAGAGCGACAAAGTAAAAGAGCGAGAAAGTAAAAGAGCGAGAAAGTAAAAGGGCAAGAAAGTAAATAGCAAGAATTTAAAAGGCAAGAATTATAAAGAGCATGAAGAGTAAATTGAAGTCATGAATCTTAGAGAGTCTGTCATTGATTTTCTAACAAAATTCAAGCTTACTTACAAGTGAGGATCAAGCCTCTATTTATAGGAAAATATGAGGTCTAAGACACTTGAGAGGAGGGGCAAAATGGTCATAAAAAAAGTGGCAAATCAAGTGGCAAGGAAAGCCATCAGCAAGTGGGTGCAGCAAAAATTGACTTGTCTGGCGCCAGGGTCGTGCGCCCATGTGCCTGGGTCGTGCGCCCTGGCCAGACAATTTTGGCTGCTCTGCGCCAGTTTTGCACCAGGGCCGTGCGCCTATGGAGCCTGGGTCGTGCGCCTTGTGCTGGCAACAGCTGTTCTGCGTTGCTGGCAAGCATGGGTCGTGCGCCTATGTGCCAGGGTCGTGCGCCTTGGCCAGTCAATTTTGGCTGCTCTGCGCCAGTTTTGCACCAGGGTCGTGCGCCTATGTGCCAGGGTCGTGCGCAGGCTCTGTGTAACATCCCTAATTTTTAAAGACTCGTATTATGATGCCTAAGGCCGATTAATTAATTGTGGGAATAATTAGTCGTGTCTCGGGGATTATTATTCAAGGGAAAGTCCAAAGAAATTCCATTCCTTAATTAATTATGGCTTAGTCATGATTAATTTGAAGTAATTAAGCTGAAGGGCATTTTCGTCATTTTACACCCTCAGTATTAAAGCTCAAAATAAGAAACACTTAGCCAGTTAAATCATTTTCCTCATTCTTCTGAAATCACAAGAACTGGAACAGAGGAACAAGGGGGAGAGGGGCGCGACTTGGAGGAAGGAAAGGAGGTGAGGGATCCAGATTCTCTTCATGCATGTGAGTGTTCTTGCTTCTTTTTCACTCTATTTTCCATTCTGATTCCATTAAGCCTATTATCGGAACCTAATTCTTCCCCAATCTCCTTGCCCATTTTCGGATTGAAGCTATCATGGTGAAGGTGATGAAATTCTGAAGTTCAATCTTGTTGCATGTTCTTGATTCAGTTGAAATTCGGCATTCCAAGTAGAAGTATATATCTTGCATTGCGAATTGGAAGGGAGTTTGAGGCAAATCCAGTTGCTGTTTCCACTGATAAGAGTGGAGGGTCACTGCTGGTTCAGTGGATGGAAGCCCAAATTCGTAGTTACAAGAGTCTGAGGCTGATGATTCAAGCTCATCAAATTTCTGGGTAAAACCCGTATGCACTACTCCCAGTGTTTTATTTGTATCTCCCAGCACACAACTCCTATGATCACTATTTTTGTTTCTCTGAAAGGTAGACAAAAATCTCTTCATTTTTGGGCACAAGAACTGTATGATTTCATGGAGAAATGAGAGATATATCATGTTCACAAGTTTCAGTGATGAATCAGCCACTATACTGAACCAGTCACCTCGTTTCAGTAATATTTCCCAAGCTACTGGATGCATGCGTGAGAAAATTTGACCATCAGAAAGAAGACAAAATTTCCTTCACAATGGGCACTGATTTGAGTAGAATTGGTCACGGATTGATCAAGTTATGCTTATTGCAAAACTGGATCCTGATGCTGGGAAATGGAAATTGGAAGCTAGTATGCCCATTCGTCAAAATTGAGTTCGATTCGTCATAAGTCTCGAGGGTCGTCAACTCAAGTACCGGATGAGTGTTCAGTAGCAAGAATTTGATCGAGTTACTGGTGGTGCATGTGGGACCCATCGAGTTCAGATGCGGAGGCACTAGGAGCGTGTACGTGACTACGGGGATTGTTCGAGTGGTTACAATCCGGCCGTCTGGGTTTCGGCGTGATTTCTTGGGGATCGTCAACCGGGTGAGTTCTACTCACGGATAGGGATATTTTTACATGTCTTGAAAATATATCGGTTTTGAGTCATGAAGCATTATCCGTTTTCGAAAGATTTTGGAACTGAAAACCGTTTTTGAGAAATGTTACGTTTTTACGGTTTTTATGGAATTGTTGAACAATTTACGAAAGTGTGATTAAATTGTTGAAATAAAATGATTTGTGTACTATCTGGAATATTTGAGATTTTCTGAGTTTCAGGAGTGATCGATATTATAAATCGAATTGGGCGAAAACGGAAAGCGGAATTGAGAAATAGGAGAATTAGAGAAACAGAACCGGACGCACGGGTCGTGCGCCCCTGGGCACGGACCGTGCGCCCTCTTCGGGTTGACTGTATGAATTGTGGTGCATCACGCACGGGTCGTGCGCCCCTGGGCACGGACCGTGCATGAGCTTCTGTCACCGATTCCCGATTTCTCGTTTCGGAGCTCCGTTTGATCCCGAACCTTTTCTAATCTCTTTCTCAATCATTTAAAAAGGAATTGCCTTATTAAAATCCTTTTTTTGAACTTGTTCAACTCATGATTTTGAAAAAGAGCTTCGAAAGCATATTTAATTGAAAAACCAGAACCCTAGTATACGTGTGGGTACACCGACTGATGGACTGACTGAATATATATGTTTATATATGTCAATTGAATATGATTATAATGCCGGAGGTCTAATTTATGAATTCCTCAAAACGAATTATAGATCGATATGGATATTGTTTATCCAATTACTATGTGAATGATCCTTTGGTGATCGAAAGATATAAATTATCTAATGAGCTTATATGACTGATCCTTTGGTGATCAAAATGAAAAAGAAGATATAAATTATCTAACTCTCGAGAATTTGATGCGTATTGTCATATGTATCGCGTTGGGTGACGACCCGACAAGTAGCATACTAGGAAGGGAAGTCATGAGCCCTCACCCTAGGCCCTGTATACGTCTTGGCGTGGTCAAGTCGCGGGTTACCGGGATTAGCAAGCGTTGTGCAGCCGGTTTGTGCTAAGGTTAAACACAAGGTTCCCGGGATTAGCAATCGTTGTCTAGCCGGATCATGTTAAATTAAATTCACGATTTGCCGGGATTAGCAATAGTTGTGCAGTCGGCATTTCGATTAATAAATAATACATTGTAAAGTCATACACATGGTTCCCGGGATTAGCAATCGTTGTGCAGCCGGATCATGTTAAATAAAATTCACGATTTGCCGGGATTAGCAATAGTTGTGCAGTCGGCAATTCGATTAATATATAAGACATTGTTATGTCAGATTTTGTTGTAACAGTTTAATAATTGAACCGAGTGTCAGTGAGGGGGCACGGTAGGACTCACTGAGACAAGTTGTCTCACCCAATCCATATATGTTGTTTTTACAGAGCACAGGTTATAAGGACAGCAGGCGGCACAGTTAGTCGTCAGGCTCGAGGAGAAGTTGAAGATGAAATCTTCCATCTGTGTTTTGGATTCTTCTGATGTAGTCTCTGTATTCGGTCTTATGACTCGAACTTGTAATTTCCGCTGTTTCTTGTAAAGATGTATATCTGAACAGGAATTTTTATACTCTGATTTATACCAAATTGTATATTTAGGCATTTCTTTGTTAAAGAAATACCGGGGTGTTACACTCTACGCCAGTTTTTGCTGCGTGGCGCCCTTGGCGCCCTGTGCTGCGCCAGTTTTGCTACTTGGCGCCATTGGCGCCCTGTTGAGTGCCAAGCGGTCTTAAAAATTGTTCCTCCTCAAATATTTTCTTTGTTTCTTCATTTTTCCTCACATTTTCTCTTTTGCTTCAAAATAACACCTGAAAATAAAAAGTAAACATTTGTAGTAAAATAGCTCAAAAATATAATTAAAATACCAAATAAACTTAAGAAAAATAACTATTAAAAAGACGCTAAAAATAGACTTATCAAACTCCCCTATGCTTAAACCTTTGCTTGTCCTCAAGCAAAAACAGTGTAAATCTTTAGGCCAATTCTGAAGGGAATTTATTTTCATATCGAAACCTTAAGTGAATTGTGGGGCAATTCTAACACTTTGGTTTGAGAACTACTATCCGGGCTTCTTGTGGAATTGGGAGACAGTTTTAAAGTATCAATACTCTAGAGAGGATATCAATGTCATCATAGAACTGGTTCCCCAGCATTCTTAAGCTTGGGTCCTTCATTCACTGAGACCGGGTCTCAAAGGAGGGTCTTTATATGTTGGGCATTCAAGCATTTTTTTTTTTGATTTCATATGCTAACCATTCATTTTGACATTTAAAATGCACCAATTTTTGCATTTTGAATTGGTTTTGCATTTTTATTTTATTATTATTATTTTATTTTATTTTATTTTTTTTGAATACCCCAACTCAGACGTTTTTCTCCAGTAACCGCGCATCCAGTGAATGTCACCAACCAGGTTAGTAGTTTCTTTTCAGTCCTTCTAATTGTATTAATAACTGAAAAAAAGTCTCAATAGTGGGTTTGTGAAAAAGCCCTAGAAGTAGAAATCGAATCATGATACAATTTTGTTGTTCCCAACCAGTCCACCTAGATGATTGCTAATGAAAATTTGAAAAAAATTTTGTCCAGAAAAGGCTTATCTAAAACATGCTTAGGGTTCACAAAGTTTCATGATGGACGGAGCAGATACAACTCAAAGTACAAAAAGATAAAAACTCAGCAAAGCAATAAAGACATACCCAAGAAAAGCAATAAAATACCCCCCATTCTTGGACCAAACATTGTCCTCAATGTAAATCAGAATAGAATATATGAGAGGGGTAAGAAAGCTCACATTGATTGGCATTTTGTAGCTTTTCTGCTTTTTCCAGGAAAACAAAACATACGTAAACCAGTGGGTTGCCTCCCACGCAGCGCTCGTTTATGGTCATTAGCTTGACCTTTGCCCTTTGGAAATTTATTCCTGGGTCCCATTGCTTGAAGCATAAAGACCAAGTGACACATGAAGAATAAAAACATATTCCTGGATCCCATGGCTTGTAAAATGGAAGTTGTAAAAGCAATAAGATCTTATTTTCAATTCCCCCCAGATCAAATGTTATTTTCACAAAGGAAGGTGAAAAATAAGATAAAGGAGATGCTTCGTATGGTGGTGGGGGGATGTTTGGTTCTTCTCTTTCTTTTTCTGGTTCTTTCTTTTTCTCTTTTTCTGGTTCTTTCTCTTTTTCTTTCTCTTCTTGCTCACATGGTAAATTATGTTTTTCACTCACAATTTTTCCTTGGTTTGCTCTTGGTTCCTCTAATTGTTTTCCGCTTCTAAGGGTGACGGCATATATTTGGCCATTTAGATTTTGTTCATGCTGTCCGAGAAATACCCCCGAAGATTTAGAGGATGAAGCCACCTGTGTTGCCACTTGAGTTATTTTATTTTTAAGCATCTCACTATGAGCGGCAATAGAGTCGATTTTTGATTCTAATTTGATAAGTGTGTCATTCAAATAACCAGTTTGATTTTTGAATTCTTCATTTTGTTTTGTTTGAGATGACACAAATTTTTCCATCAAAAATTCCAAGTTCGACTTTTGCGGGTTGTTTTGTGGGTTGTTAAAAACGCTTTGATTTTGAAAGACAGGAGGTGGTCTAGGTGCTGGATTGGGTGGAGGATTTTTATAAGAAAAATTTGGATGATTTCTCCACCCAGAATTATAAGTATTTGAAAACGGATCTTCTTTTTGAGCATAGTTAATATGCTCATTTCCAGTACTAGATGCCTCAAGCTGGCATTCAGCTCCAATATGGCCAACAACCCCACATAATTCACATGGTGGAGTAGTAGGAGAAAAAGTTTTTGAGACGGCACTTACATTTAATTTTTCAAATTTTTGAAAAAGTGCGTCCACTTTTGAGGCAAGATGATCAACAGCAGATATTTCATATTTACCTGGCTCTTTTGATGATGCTGGTTTATCTGCTATGGCTCGCTCACTTGCCCATTGACAATGGTTTTGAGCCATATCTTCAATGAGTGCATAAGCTTCAGTAAAATTTTTGTTCATCAAAGCTCAACCTGCAGCTGCATCAAGAGTCATTCTAGTTGCATATTGTAATCCAATATAAAATGTGTGAACAACGAGCCATTTCTCTTGTAACACCCCGATATTTTTATCGAGTAAAAATACCCAAGTGTACCAAACCTAAATCATCAGAGATATATTTCCTGTTTAAATACTGAACACCACAATAAAATTTTCACCGAATAACAACAGAACAGTCTTAAACATAAATAAGACCATAAACCATCAGTGAAATACAGTGTTCAATATCGCACAAGAAAGCGGAAATAAAATTATAATACCAATACATAGAGTTGTAATACAAAGACAACAAAAGGAAATATAAACTTAAGCATAATAGCTAAGTCATCAGCAGTCGCCTGAGCTCAACCTACTCGTGCTCCTTGGATTTCTGCCGTCCCTGTTTCTCTGTAAAACAACAACATATAAACAATGAGATACAATCTCAGTGAGTTCTACCGAGACCCCTACTAACACTCTCGGTCCATTTAAAACATTTTTAAGATTGACACAGCACCGACCGCAATCCACTTGCTAATCCCGGCGAATCATACAATAAGGCTTCGATCTAATAGGACACCGACTGCAATCCACTTGCTAATCCCGATGAACTAATATCCTAGGCCTTTCTACGTACCACCGACTGCAATCCACTTGCTAATCCCGATGAACGCAGCACAAACTTTTGACACAACACCGACTGCAATCCACTTGCTAATCCCGGCGAACCCCATTACCAATAGTGTTTCCTAATGGCACAGAGCCTAGGGTAAGGGTTCATGACTTCCCCGCCTAGTATGTCAACATGGGTCGTCACCCAAACTCGATATAATATATATATCTACAATCATATGAACATTTAGTTCATTTACATTCAGACCGATAATTGAACAAAACACCGCATTGGGCCGTTTCCCATAGTCGATATAATATATATATCGTGAACCGTAGACCGGTTTAGACAATATTTAATAATCATCCCGCGTCGGTTAAGCCATATCACATAGGACTCATAGTCCGTTTTATTATTAATAAAACATATCCGCACACGTGTACTATTGTTCGGCTTTTCGAAACGATTTCAATTTCAAAAGTGTTTTATAAAACCCCTTTTTAAACATACCCAAAATCAAGGCATTATAAGCCTAATATCATTATAGAAGGGTTAGGAAAGGATTAGGAGAGGATTGAAATCGATCGGGATTGTTTCGGGCAAGTTTGAAAAATTTGGACAGAACACAGCACACGGTTCGTGCGCCCATACACACGGGTCGTGCGCCCTATAATGCATTTTTGAAAACAGAAACAGAATGACACGCACGGGTCGTGCGCCTGGGACGCACGGGTCGTGCGCTTTTGACAGCATTTTATTTTATCCCGTTTTCGCATTTTTCGTCGTTCCGACCAATTCCGATACCTGTTCCAGTCCAGTCCCAACATAAAAACAGTACAAAAACATACTCAAACAATAATAATCATCAATCAATCAATCAATCCGAAAACCAATTGGACATAAAACGCGATTTTCGTACAAAATACCTTTTCGATAACGAACCAAAACCGAAACACATTTCACAAATTAAGTTAATTAATTTAAAAACCTAAACGTGAGTAAAACTCACCCTTGAAGCGTGAACCACGAGCGGGCCGAATCCACCGAGTAACCACACGAACATTCCCCGCATAAACTCTCCGTTCCGACGACGCTCAAATCCGCTTTCAAAGCTTTCCACTCGAACGCGAAACCTCTTTTGACCGAAATACCAAATTCCCCGAAATCCTTCATGAACACTATTCATCATCTTCTTCAACCTCAAGCCACTATTCACAAAAACCCCAAATTTGATTTTCAACTCCAAATCACCCAATCGATCTTCAATACTCGAGTAATCCACCTTGAGCTCGCTCCTAAGCATCATCTTGAGCTTTCCCCTTGAGCTACAACCATCAAAACTCCAATTTTCCTCTCAAATTCGAAAATGGAAAAGTGAGAGAGAGTGAGTTGATCGTCACGAAATTGGTACCAAATCGAAGAGGAAGTAGCGCTGAACGTTTTCCGTGTTGGAAGGAAGTCGTTTCGTTGAGCGGAAGTACCCCCTTTTTCCTCTTCTTCTTCCTCCCCCTTTCTTTCTCTCTTCTTTTCTTTTTCTCTTCTCCTCTCTGTTTCTCGCCTCCTCTCTTCTTTCTTTCTTCTTTTTATTAATTCTTTCCTTTCACACTCACACACATACACGTATATACATATATTTATTTAATATATAATTGGTAACGCGGTCAAATTACCACATTGATCTAAATCTCTTATTTCGATTCCGCAACTTCCTTGATCCGTATTATCCGGTTAACGATCCGATGACAAGCAATAAATAATTTTAGCACTCAATAAATTTACCAATCAAGTACTAAATTAATTTAATTGGGTTAACACCCAAATAATTCTATTAATTATTTTGCGGATGTTACATTCTCCCCAACTTGAAAGAATTTTGTCCTCAAAATCTCGCTAAGTCTTTCATCCGACTAACCGAGGATCGACATTCTCAGAAAGGTCTAAATTTGCGAGAAAACAATCTTGAATTAACGAAATGAGTGTAGAAAATATTTCCAGGTTGGCACATCAAGCTCCAAGTATGATCCACTACTACCTTGATACGAACTCTCTGGTTACGAATCTACACGAGAAACTCACCATTTGCCTACATAGGCTTGGCACCGCGTTTGAAAACACTTCCTAAGCTTCATTCCAATTATCCTCGCTTGCTCCCCAACTTGGATTGACCTAAATCAAAGGGTTTGATACAAGACACTTGATAGACATACTGGTTGAAAATGAGATCCACAAATTGGTACTCCACGGTAGAGGTAAGAACAAGCACGATTTCCTCGGAGGGTGTAAACGCGTTCTCATAACAGTTCCTGTACACATTGAAGAATGTGACGAAAAAAGTCATCTGTGAAACTTCCTGACTCGCCCTTGGGATTTCGAGATAGAACTTTTCAAAAAGATGGAATGAGGATTTACCAGAAACGTTTATCTTAAACGTAGAAATAAACCATGGGAACATCAATAAATTTCGAAAGTAATGAAAATCTCATCAGTTGTTCTCAAAACAACGATCAAACAGGACGCAAAACCCTTCTTCCTTTATTGTAACTTTCCTCACAATATATTCATCTACGACGCACCCAATCCCTTTTCGAATTAGCCAATAGCGTTGAGTTTCCCCTCAACCTAAGCACGCCTACTATGATTTTCCTCAATCAGATCCTATTAGCCTCTCGATTCGTTCCGAAAATTAACTTTAGCATGCGGGTTTTCACAAAATGATTTTTGATTTTTTTTTTTTTAAAACTATCACGCCGCACACCAAGCTTCACTTCGGAAATTTCAGTCACTTGCAAGCAGATCCATCAATTAATCCTTTGATGGCTATTCGTAACGTGAAAACAATCAGCAGTTACCTCACTTACATATTCGTATTCACGCTCGCCTTGTCAAACAGAATCTCATAACACTATCTCATTGTTAACCTTCACAAAGGAGAGGTTAACAAACTAATACCTCTGCTTTATATTCTGTACACCCTGGAACAGAATATAAACTTCGGTGTGCTTCCTCTAACACTTGCCTTTTATTGATCTCATCATCGGGCGTACAGATCCTACCGTTGAAACAACTGACTCCATCACTATCCATGGTAAAATCTGGAAATACCTTTGTGATTGTAGCTTCACATCAACTTCATGTGCTAAGCGTATAGAATCCCTTAGGGAACTAGAGATCCTCATATGGCTCAACACTAACCGATTCCTCCTTGATCTTGAATTCAGATTTAAGTCTCTATCAGACTCTAATAATTCCATCTAATGCATCATAATTCTGCCATGTAATTGGATTCCCTACTCAGTGCATCCGTTACAACATTGGAATTTCCTGGATGATACTTCAACCCGAAGTCATAATCCTTCAGAAGTTCTACACACTTCTCTGCCTGCTATTCAGTTCTTTCTGATCAAACAGATACCTTAAACTCTTGTGACCACTAGAGACTTCGAAACGAGACCCATACAGGCAACGTCTCCAAATCTTCAGTGCATACACAATAGCTATTAACTCCAATTCATGAGTTGGATAATTCTCTTCACGAGACCTTAATTGTCTGAACGCCTAAGCTACCACTTGTTGATCTTTGCATTAGGATACATCCTAAACCCTTCCCTGAAGCGTCATCGAAAATTTAAAATTCTGATGACGGATCCGGAAGAATCAGGATTGGAGCAGAAGTCAATCTAACCTTCAATTCTTGAAAACATTCTCCACAATCAGCATCCCACGTAAACGGTTGACCCTTTCGAGTTAGTCGAGTACGTGGAAGAACCAATAGTGAGAATCCTTCGATAAACTTCCTGTAGTAACCGGCTAGCCCCAGAAACTTTTGATCTCTGCGGCTGATGTCGGTCACTCCCATTCAACACCGCTTCTTTCTTACTGGGATCTACAGAAACTCCCGACTTGAGAAATCACATGTCTCAAAGACTTTACCTCCGACACCCAAAAATCAAACTTCGAAGGTTTCAAGTACAACTTCTTTTCTCGGAATACTTTCAGAACAATGCGGAGATGTTGGACATGCTCCTCAATGGTCTTCGAGCACATCAAGATACCATCAATGAAAACGACTTCAAACTGATCCTAATACGTATGAAAAACTCGGTTCCTGTAATCCACGAATACCGCCGGAGCGTTAGTCAAACCGAAGGGCACCACTACAAATACATAATGTCCATACCTAGTATGGAAAGCTGTCTTCGGAATATCTAAGGCTCTAACTTTTATTTGATGATATCCCGACCTCAGATCAATTTTTGAAAACACTGCAGCACCTCAAATTGCTCAAGCAAATCGTCTATCCTTGGTAAGGGATATTTGCTCTTGATCTTCACTTCGTTGAGTTGTCGGTAATCAATACACAATCTCCAACTTCCATCTTTCTTCTTGACAAGCAACACCGGAGCACCCCATAGAGAAGCGCTCGGTCGAATGAATTTCTTTAACATCGACTTTTCAAGTTGATACTTCAATTCCTTTAATTCTAAAGGAGGCATTCTATAAGAAACAATAGATATTGATCCCGTGCCAGGAACCAATACTACAGTAAACTCTACCTCTCGCTCTGGAGGTTCAGAAGAAACTTCATCGTGAAAACATCCTGAAAGTCATTCACAACCTGAATATTCGCCAAATCTAAACTAGTTTCAGTGGGTGCAGATAACATACTAACATGTGCTTCCGCACCTTGAAATGAAGATTGACCGTCTAAGGTGAATTAGGTAACCGCTTCAGAATTTGTCCTTGACAATTCAACTGTTTCTGAAGCGAAGCTGGCAGCGATTGACACAGTCGATTGCAACATGATTTGCAGTCATCCAATTTATACCCAAAATGGTGTCCACACTTCTCATAGGCAAACAATAAATTCTACAACGAAATTTCTGCCTCCTATGACAAGTAGACAATTCTATACAAAGATTAGGTCTGGACACGACCCTTAACAGCAGTTAAAATAGTTATCGGCTCGGATAGCGATGATAAGGCTGATCCCAACCGATTCACATGCGATCGGGATATACAACAATAGATTGCACCCGAATCATATAATATACTGACAGAGTTATTGAAAACGGATCCCATACCCCTCAGTAGATTGTCTGCAGTTGTAACCGTCTAAACATCCAGAGTGTTGACTCGTCCTTGCCTTAGAGCTGCTTGTAACTCCTTGGAACTCTTCCTTACTAGGCACTCATTACCATAGTGGCCCTCTACATTACTATAATGGCATCGATTATATCTTTGCTTGCAATCACCACTGTGAGGCTTTCCCCAGTTAGAACATCTTCTGACCTTTGAAGAATCGAAGAACTGCACCTGCTTTTCCTTTGTTGAAATTATCTTAGGACTTTGCATCCGGAGTTGATAATTCGACTACCTTCTTTCCTTTCCCATACTTCCTATGAGATCATCCTCGGCGACATAATTGGTAATAGTATAAGAACTGAGACCCTGAGTCATAAAAGCACTAGGGCCCCTCTTATACTTCTGCATTCTCCCTTCGTCATCCGAAGCTTACTTTACCAGTTGGTAAAATTGAGACAACTTTTCAAACTTAGCGGTGTTTTCTTCCACCGTTCTGCCACCTTTCCTGAGGATGTACCGGTTGGAGATTCCGGTCTTGGTCGAGGACTGCGTCTTGATCATCCAGTCATAATTCCGCTTATGATGCACTAAGTATTAAGTTGATCAGGCTCAATGTCTCTTAGCATCACAAGTGTAATTACAAAAAAGACTAACAAGGAATCGACTCAACCCTAAACTAAGTCCGACTAGGTCGAACTGCTCTGATACCAACTGTAACACCCCGATATTTTTATCGAGTAAAAATACCCAAGTGTACCAAACCTAAATCATCAGAGATATATTTCCTGTTTAAATACTGAACACCACAATAAAATTTTCACTGAATAACAACAGAACAGTCTTAAACATAAATAAGACCATAAACCATTAGTGAAATACAGTGTTCAATATCGCACAAGAAAGCGGAAATAAAATTATAATACCAATACATAGAGTTGTAGTACAAAGACAACAAAAGGAAATATAAACTTAAGCATAATAGCTAAGTCATCAGCAGTCGCCTGAGCTCAACCTACTCGTGCTCCTTGGATTTCTGCCGTCCCTGTTTCTCTGTAAAACAACAACATATAAACAATGAGATACAATCTCAGTGAGTTCTACCGAGACCCCTACTAACACTCTCGGTCCATTTAAAACATTTTTAAGATTGACACAGCACCGACCGCAATCCACTTGCTAATCCCGGCGAATCATACAATAAGGCTTCGATCTAATAGGACACCGACTGCAATCCACTTGCTAATCCCGATGAACTAATATCCTAGGCATTTCTACGTACCACCGACTGCAATCCACTTGCTAATCCCGATGAACGCAGCACAAACTTTTGACACAACACCGACTGCAATCCACTTGCTAATCCCGGCGAACCCCATTACCAATAGTGTTTCCTAATGGCACAGAGCCTAGGGTAAGGGTTCATGACTTCCCCGCCTAGTATGTCAACATGGGTCGTCACCCAAACTCGATATAATATATATATCTACAATCATATGAACATTTAGTTCATTTACATTCAGACCGATAATTGAACAAAACACCGCATTGGGCCGTTTCCCATAGTCGATATAATATATATATCGTGAACCGTAGACCGGTTTAGACAATATTTAATAATCATCCCGCGTCGGTTAAGCCATATCACATAGGACTCATAGTCCGTTTTATTATTAATAAAACATATCCGCACACGTGTACTATTGTTCGGCTTTTCGAAACGATTTCAATTTCAAAAGTGTTTTATAAAACCCCTTTTTAAACATACCCAAAATCATGGCATTATAAGCCTAATATCATTATAGAAGGGTTAGGAAAGGATTAGGAGAGGATTGAAATCGATCGGGATTGTTTCGGGCAAGTTTGGAAAATTTGGACAGAACACAGCGCACGGTTCGTGCGCCCATACACACTGGTCGTGCGCCCTGTAATGCATTTTTGAAAACAGAAACAGAATGACACGCACGGGTCGTGCGCCTGGGACGCACGGGTCGTGCGCTTTTGACAGCATTTTATTTTATCCCGTTTTCGCATTTTTCGTCGTTCCGACCAATTCCGATACCTGTTCCAGTCCAGTCCCAACATAAAAACAGTACAAAAACATACTCAAACAATAATAATCATCAATCAATCAATCCGAAAACCAATTGGACATAAAACGCGATTTTCGTACAAAATACCTTTTCGATAACGAACCAAAACCGAAACACATTTCACAAATTAAGTTAATTAATTTAAAAACCTAAACGTGAGTAAAACTCACCCTTGAAGCGTGAACCACGAGCGGGCCGAATCCACCGAGTAACCACACGAACATTCCCCGCATAAACTCTCCGTTCCGACGACGCTCAAATCCGCTTTCAAAGCTTTCCACTCGAACGCGAAACCTCTTTTGACCGAAATACCAAATTCCCCGAAATCCTTCATGAACACTATTCATCATCTTCTTCAACCTCAAGCCACTATTCACAAAAACCCCAAATTTGATTTTCAACTCCAAATCACCCAATCGATCTTCAATACTCGAGTAATCCACCTTGAGCTCGCTCCTAAGCATCATCTTGAGCTTTCCCCTTGAGCTACAACCATCAAAACTCCAATTTTCCTCTCAAAATCGAAAATGGAAAAGTGAGAGAGAGTGAGTTGATCGTCACGAAATTGGTACCAAATCGAAGAGGAAGTAGCGCTGAACGTTTTCCGTGTTGGAAGGAAGTCGTTTCGTTGAGCGGAAGTACCCCCTTTTTCCTCTTCTTCTTCCTCCCCCTTTCTTTCTCTCTTCTTTTCTTTTTCTCTTCTCCTCTCTGTTTCTCGCCTCCTCTCTTCTTTCTTTCTTCTTTTTATTAATTCTTTCCTTTCACACTCACACACATACACGTATATACATATATTTATTTAATATATAATTGGTAACGCGGTCAAATTACCACATTGATCTAAATCTCTTATTTCGATTCCGCAACTTCCTTGATCCGTATTATCCGGTTAACGATCCGATGACAAGCAATAAATAATTTTAGCACTCAATAAATTTACCAGTCAAGTACTAAATTAATTTAATTTACCAGTTAACACCCAAATAATTCTATTAATTATTTTGCGGATGTTACATCTCTAGTCCATGATGGGGGCATAGCCTTAACATTTCTTTGAAACGTTCCCAAGCATCATAAAGAGATTCCCCGTCGTTGTGAGAAAATCGAGTAATTTGACTTCTCATTTGAGCTGTTTTACTTGGGGGAAAGAACCTAGTAAGAAAGGCTTGTTTTAATTGGACCCAGCTGGTAATGGATTCCGAAGGCAAAGAATGTAGCCATGCTCTTGCTCTATCCCTTAATGAAAAATGGAAGAGCTTTAGTCTTATGGCATCTTCAGGTACCCCGTTTAATTTGAGAGTTCCACAGTATTCCAAAAAAATTGAAATATGAAGATTTGGGTCCTCCGTGGGAGAACCAGAAAATTGGTTTTGTTGAACCATTGAAAGCAGAGATGATTTGAGTTCAAAATTATTTGCTTCCACATTTGGATGTACAATGACAGTCGATGGTTCCACTGAAGGTGTTGCGTACTCTTTGAGAGCACGATTTTCATTAGCCGCCATTTGGTTATCGGGAATTTCTCTCCTCCTTCTATGTAAGAACCTTTCGATTTCGGGAATTTGTTGAACAGTTTCACCGAAACTTCTGGTTCTTCGCATTCGAGGGACAAGAGAAGAAAAAGTAAAAATAAAGAAAATAAAACTTCAGTCTAACCGATTTCGAAAAACTTAATTAATATCACCGCCTCCCCGGCAACGGCGCCAAAAACTTGATAGGCCACAAGTGCACGGTCTTATCGCGTAATAAAAGAGTTATCGATCCACAGGGAGAGCCTAGGTGATTACCAATTTAATTTTCCAAAGTTGATTAGCTAGAAGGAATGGTTTTTAGGAGTTGTAAAATTTAGAAATAAAAACAAACAATCTCAGGTTTATAGTTTTATCACAACAGTGAGGAACCAAAATAATTTCTTTAGACTATTCAACAAATTATAAGAGTAATATATTTCAAAGACAAGGCAGCGAATATAACTAATGTCTCCTTTCGGAGTACAAGAGCGTGTTTTGAACTAACAATCAAGCCTATTCTCATGGTTGATTGTCACCAAAACCCATTAAGCATAACACCTTTATAATGTCTCAAGAGTTTCAAAACTATTCTCATGTGTTGATTTCCTTGTCTAATTTCATAGATCCAACATCAATACTTCACCTTTCGGTTCTTCGTTTGATGTTTAAAATAAGATTTGAAGGACAATAAAATTAGATTGATATATAAAACAATTTGGAGTGGAGAATAGTCTTGGGAATTATTAGGGACCTATCATTGGATTACTCCCAATAACCCAAGACTTTGTATCTACTCACTCATATTAAATATGAGAGAAGAAGAAGAAGAAGAAAAGACATGAAATTAAATAGCGAGAAATAAAAGAAAGCGGTAAATTGCAAAATTATAAATAGCGGAATTGTAAATGACAAGAAAGTAAAAGTGCAAGAAAGTAAATAGCAAGGAAAGTAAATGACTTGGAAAATAAAAGGGCAAGAAAGTAAATAGCAAGGAAAGTAAATGACTTGGAAAATAAAAGAGCAAGAAAGTAAATAGCAAGGAAAGTAAATGACTTGGAAAATAAAAAGGCAAGAAAGTAAATAGCAAGGAAAGTAAATGACTTGGAAAATAAAAGGGCGAGAAAGTAAATAGCGAGAAAATAAAAGAGCGAGAAAGTAAAAGAGCGAGAAAGTAAAAGAGAGAGAAAGTAAAAGGGCAAGAAAGTAAATAGCAAGAATTTAACAGGCAAGAATTATAAAGAGCATGAAGAGTAAATTGAAGTCATGAATCTTAGAGAGTCTTTGTCATTGATTTTCTAACAAAATTCAAGCTTACTTACAAGTGAGGATCAAGCCTCTATTTATAGGAAAATATGAGGTCTAAGACACTTGAGAGGAGGGGCAAAATGGTCATAAAAAAAAGTGGCAAATCAAGTGGCAAGGAAAGCCATCAGCAAGTGGGTGCAGCCAAAATTGACTTGTCTGGCGCCAGGGTCGTGCGCCCTGGCCAGTCAATTTTGGCTGCTCTGCGCCAGTTTTGCACCAGGGTCGTGCGCCTATGGAGCCTGGGTCGTGCGCCTTGTGCTGGCAACAGCTATTCTGCGTTGCTGGCAAGCATGGGTCGTGCGCCTTGGCCAGTCAATTTTGGCTGCTCTGCGCCAGTTTTGCGCCAGGGTCGTGCGCCTATGTGTCAGGGTCGTGCGCAGGCTCTGCGCCAGTTTTTGCTGCTTGGCGCCCTGTGCTGCGCCAGTTTTGCTGCTTGGCGCCCTTGGCGCCCTGTTGAGTGCCAAGCGGTCTTAAAAATTGTTCCTCCTCAAATATTTTCTTTGTTTCTTCATTTTTCCTCATATTTTCTCTTTTGCTTCAAAATAACACCTGAAAATAAAAAGTAAACATTTGTAGTAAAATAGCTCAAAAATATAATTAAAATACCAAATAAACTTAAGAAAAATAACTATTAAAAAGACTCTAAAAATACACTTATCATCGTCATTCCTCATTCGTTCTTCACATTCCAGAAGTATGTTATCGCGGCCACCATGTGATCCAAAATCGGATCCCCTCTGTAGAAAGACGATTCCATGGGTTTGCTTGTTGGGGAATAGCTTGTTCTGCATTTTAGTTTGAAGAAGTTCTTTCTGCATTTTAGGAACTTCTATCACAGTAGGCAATATTTATTTCAGCTTTCTCTGATCTGTTCACAATGCCATTTTTATTTCCTCATCATATCTGGTTGTGTAAAGCCTCTCTGCCCTATCTCTATATTTTGCTGCATACAGTGAATCCATTGACAACTCTAGGATGTCTCATGTGCATAAGTGCACCCTTTTCATCCAATATCAAGATTCTTATCAAGATATATGCATGAGTTCTAATTGACAGAATTAAGAGAGATTTACAACGAATTTGGATTTGTTGTCATATATGATACATCCAAGAGATAGGGATATAGGGATAGGGCAGAAAGGCTTTCTTGGACTTTGATTCTTCTGTTGTTGAAGTAAATACTAAACCTTTCCATTATACATTTCTTCTTTTATTCAATTTCTTCATCAAATACACATAAAAATGGTCCCTCTGAAATCAACAATTTGCTTCTTGCATTGGCCCTATTGGTCTATGACTGTTAGAGTTTTTTTTACTAAGATGAATGAATACTATTTCAGGTGCACCTGACTTCATATTGTTCTCCTTGCTTTAAAGTTGATTTCTTTGATACATAATAACAGATTTGGAGTCCTAGTCTCGACATCACAGTAAGTCTTTATCTAAACTCTTTCAGCAATATTCTTTATTTCTAACTAATGTGATTTTATGATTTCCCCAAAATGGTAACTTTTTTTTATAATTGCATAATACATTGATTCTTAGATACTTACATAATACTATAATTTGTGATTTTGATTAATCATCAATGAATGATGAGTTCTATAAATTTACTTCTCTTTATTGTTTTACTTAGATACTTAATTGGAAACCTTTTTACTGGACCATTTCTCAATGAGCTATATTTTTACTTGTTTTGATTTATGAATTTATTTTTACTATCTTGGTTTGATGTGATAGTTTGATTTTGTTTTAACAATTAATACTTGGTTGATTATTTGGAGCGTAGCCATGGATCGTAGTTGGATACAAAGTAATCGTCTGAGTGATGAGTATGCGAAAGGAGTCGAAGAGTTTATAAACTTTGTGCAAGCAAATCTTCGCAAAACAGATGCTCCCAAAACTGATGTTCTCGAAACTGATGTAACTTATTCATGTCCTTGTTGTAATTGTGTGAATCAAGCCCCACGTGTAATACGGGATCATCTCTTTGTTTATGGGATCTTATCCAGTTATACCACATGGATATGGCATGGTGAATCAACCAGCAACCCAAGTGTGTCCAAAAGTGAGAAAGTCGATGAAGATATGGATGATCGAATGGAGGACATGATACGTGACATTGGTCCTGAATCTTTTAAGCGAGCGCATGAATATGATAATTTGTGCAAAGACAAAGATCAACCTTTGTATTTGGGTTGCACAAAATACACCTGGTTGTCTGCGTCGTTAAAATTGATCAATCTGAAGGCGATAAATGGGTGGACTGATAAGGGATTCACCGAATTGCTTGAGCTGTTGGAAGACATGCTTCCCATAGGTAACACATTACCAAAACGAACGTATGATGCAAAGAAGATATTGTGTCCGATGGGTGTGGAGCATCAGAAAATACATGCATGTCCCAATGACTGCATATTGTATCGGAAAGACTTTGAGAAGTTTCATAACTTTCCTACGAGTGGTTGGTCACGCTACAAAGTGAAGTCGGGTGAATCTAATTGTGACGACAACAACACAAAAGGGTTCCCCTACGAAGGTTTTATGGTATCTTCCAATAATACCTAGGTTCAAACACTTGTTTGCTAATGCAAATGACGCGAAGAGCATTAGATGGCATGCAGATGAAAGGAAATGTGACGGACAGCTTCGACATCCAGCCGATTCTTTGCAATGGAAGAAAACTGATAATTTGTATTCGGATTTTGGCACTGAGTCAAGAAATCGTAGGCTCGCACTTGCTTCAGATGGGATGAATCCATATGGTAACCTAAGTACGAATCATAGCTCGTGGCCTGTTCTCCTTTTAATTTACAGCCTATCTCCATGGTTGTGCATGAAGCGCAAATATGTGATGCTATCCATGATGATTTCTGGCCCGAGACAACCTGGTAATGACATAGATGTTTACCCTAGTCCATTGATTGAAGACATGAGAAAAATGTGGGTTGAAGGCATGGATGTGTTTGACGGGTATTCTAATGAAACTTTCAAGCTGCGAGCCATGTTATTTTGCACGATCAATGACTTTCCTGCATACGGAAACTTGTCTGGGTATAGTGTCAAAGGGCATAAAGGTTGTCCTATTTGGGCAGAAGACACGTGTCACCATCAACTCAAACATGGAAGGAAGACTGTCTACCTTAGGCATCAGAAATTTCTCAAACCTAATCACAGATATCGTAAGTTGAAAAAAGCTTTTAATGGGTGTTCGGAAAATGACATTGCTTCGAATGCCTTGACCGGAGAAGAAGTCTATCAATTGGTTAAGGACATCAAAATTGTATTCGGCAAAAAGCAGAAGCATCCTAAGGAAAAAAGCAAGTGGAAGAAGAGGTCGGTGTTCTTTGATCTTCCGTATTGGTCCAACCATGATGTAAGGCATTGTCTTGATGTTATGCACGTCGAGAAAAACGTTTGTGATAGTGTCATCGGGATGCTTCTCAACATTCAAGGGACAAAGGATGGTATAAATTCTCGTCTAGATTTGCGTGAGATGGGCATAAGAGAACAATTACATCCAGTGGAACGAGGTAAAGGCACATATTTACCTCCAGCATGTTATACCTTATCAAGAAAAGAGAAAATGAGTTTTTGCGAGTGTCTACGGGGAATCAAAGTCCCACATGGTTACTCGTCAATTGTAAAGCGACTGGTTTCAATGAAAGATCTCAAATTAGTTGGCTTGAAGTCTCACGACTGCCATGTCTTGATGCAACAACTACTACCTGTGGCAATTCGTGGCATCTTACCGAGAGATGTCCGATATACCATAACTAGGTTGTGCTTATTCTACAATAGTATATGTGCTAAAGTCATCGACCATCAAAAATTGGACGAGTTGGAAAATGAGACTGCTATTATCTTATGTCAATTGGAGATGTTTTTTCCTCCCTCATTCTTTGATATCATGGTTCATTTAATTGTTCATCTGGTTAGGGAGATTAGATTATGCGGCCCTGTTGATTTAAGGTGGATGTACCCAATCGAGCGATACATGAAGATCTTGAAAGGGTATGTGAAGAACCAATATCGTCCTGAAGCATCCATTGTCGAAAGGTACATCACAGAAGAAGCGATTGAGTTTTGTTCTGACAACTTGTCAGAAGCAAAATCTGTGGGACTACCAAAGTCTCGTTGTGCAGGGAGAGGTGAAGGTAAAGGTACACATGGTATAACCACTAAATGCATGAGTCGAGCTGAAGTGCTTCAAGCACATTTGTATGTTTTGAATAATATAGATGAGGTATTACCTTACTTTTCTCTCCATAAAGAGATAGTAAAGGCCAAAAACCCTCGAATGAAAGAAATATTGTTATTGAACGAGCATAACAACACATTCATAGATTGGTTTAAATCAGAGATTAAGAAAGATGTGAGCGCCTCTGAGACTTTGAGATGGTTAGCACATGACCCTCACTTTAATGTCGTATGTTGGAGCGGGTACGACATAAAGAAGTTTTCCTTTTACACAAAGTCGAAAGATGACAAAAGCACCATGCAAAACAGTGGAGTTATGGTCATGGCTTCCTCGATGCACTTCTCTAGTTCAAAGGATACAAATCCTGTACTTGCATCCATTGCTTACTTTGGTGTCATTGAAGAGATTTGGGTGCTTGATTACTATAAATTTGAAGTGCCACTTTTTAAATGTAAGTGGGTTAACAACAATAGTGGTGTACGTACTGACGAAATGGGATTTACACTAGTGGACCTGGACAACGTAAGTTATAATGATGACCCCTTCATCATGGCTGACCAAGCAGAACAAGTTTTCTATGTCAAAGATCCTTCTAACAAAAAGTGGTCAGTTGTCCTACAAGGAAAAATAGGCAGTGATGAAAATGAAGATTCAAGTCTTGCAATTTCCGAAACAGCTTGTTTGTTAACACAAGTGCCTACTTCAGTTGATGACAATGAAGTTGACGATGAACATGCCACTCGCAATGATCATAATGAAGGAATTTTATACGAAGGAGTTTAGATTTGTTTTTTTTTGAACCTATGAAATTGTAATTTGAACTTAGTGACAATGATGGTTTGTTTCTATTATTTCCTTTTGAGCATGTGACGGATTTTGTAACTGAGAGAAGTATGTTTTCCAATTTCTTCCGGTGTATTTCTCCAAATGTGTATGGATGGTTTCATAGTTCATATTGAATGAGGGATTGTTTTTACCTCTCCAATTTAGCCTCTAAACAACATTGGCAAGTGTAAATTTTATTGATTATTTTAGTTGTCTTTTTCATAAGTTCAGGTATGATTCTATGTTTAGTTCAAATATATAAGAATGACTGATATATTTTGTTTCCTTTGTTAAACAGCTATCATGGATGATTTTAGTGATCCTCCAAAAAAGAATACCAGACGTCCAACATCATTAAAAAAGTTCACTTCTAGGTGCCTAAATGGCCAAAAATACAGAGTGGATATTGATAGTAAAGGCGATCTTATTGGTCCGTATGCTAACAAATTCAAGACCTATTTTGTTACACCCCGATAACTTCTAACATATAGAATCACCGAAATGCACTAAGTGGCATACATCAGAGTAACTTCCTGTTATTGAAATATTGAACACAACTAAAACTTTTCGATAATACATATCAATGGTTCTCTGAACCTCATAACTTCCTGAAAATGCTTAAGTTTCAAAACTTAAGACTTGTACATAATCCTGGTGTTCAATACTCAAAACATAAAGTAGCGGAAACGATTTTACAACTTAACCGATGAAAGTTATACAATCGGTAACATAGAAACAATAAATGGGAGAAAGGTCTAAAACATGAAACTCGGTCTTCAATGACTCCAAGAGTCGCACCGGCTAACCGTGCTTCGTCGCCTTTGCTTTCCCCTGTTTCTCTGTAAAAACCACAAATATGAAGGGTGAGATAAACATTATCTCAGTGAGTCCTATCGAGACCCCTTACTAACTCTAGCGGTTCATTATGCCTTGCTTTGAACTCGTGGTCCTAAAAAGCGACCACGTGGAAATATATTAAGTTCCTGTATCCTTTATGCTCATGGCCCTCCTAAGCGACACATGCTGCATACAATCTTTTGTTCCATGTTTTTAGCATAACACCTCAGTCTACCTATTTTATAGGCACTTCTTTGACTTTGGTGAACCCATCCCGCTATTTCTAGTGGGCGAAACATTCTTGAGTCTAGGTTTTGGGGCTCATGACTTCCCCTCCCCTAGTATGCTAACCTCTAAGGGTCGTCACCCTTTTCCTCTTGTATTTATTATACATTAAAGACTTAAATACAGTTTTGGTCCCCCTATTTTGACTAATTCACGATTTTGGTCCCTAAAGTTTTAATTTGACGATTTTGGTCCCCCTATTTTCCCAATTTGAAAAATCAAGGTCCCCCACCCCAATTTTGACTCAGTTTGACTGACTTATCCTACGTGGCAGCCCACGTGGACTGCCACGTAGGCGCACCCCCCCCCACCCCCCACCCCCCCCACCCCTTCTTCTTCCTCGTGAACCCCCCTCCCCCTTCACTGTTCCCCCTCCCCATCGGTCTCCCTCCCCCTTCACTGTTCCCCCTCCCCATCGGTCTCCCTCCCCCTTCACTGTTCCCCCTCCCCGTCGCTCTCGCTCTCCCTCCCCTCCCCGTCGCTCTCCCTCCCCTCCCCGTCGCTCTCGCTCTCCCTCCCCTCCCCGTCGCTCTCGCTCCCCCTCCCCGTCGCTCTCGCTCTCCCTCCCCTCCCCCTCCTTCGCAGATCTCTCTCTCTCTCCCTCTCTCTGCGCGAAGATCTCCCCTCCTCCTCTCTCTCTCGCGTCGCTCTCGGTGAACCCGGTTGGGTTGGGGTGGGGTGGGGTCGGTGGTGGGTTGGGGTGGGGTGGGTGGGGGGGGTGGGGTGGGGTGGGGTGGGGTCGGTGGTGGGTTGGGGTGGGGTGGGTGGGTGGGGTGGGGTGGGGTCGGTGGTGGGTTGGGGTGGGGGTGGGGTGGGGTGGGGTGGGGTGGTGGGGTAGGGTGGGGGTGGGGGTGGGGTGGGGGGGTGGGGTGGGGGGGGTGTGCCTACGTGGCAGTCCACGTGGGCTGCCACGTAGGATAAGTCAGTCAAACTGAGTCAAAATTGGGGTGGGGGACCTTGATTTTTCAAATTGGGAAAATAGGGGGACCAAAATCGTCAAATTAAAACTTTAGGGACAAAAATCGTGAATTAGTCAAAATAGGGGGACCAAAACTGTATTTAAGCCTACATTATATATCCATGTACCCGCAATGGGCTGTTAGTCATTTCAGTCAAGTACCGTCTATCATATCAGTCAAGTACCGTGTATCATATCAGTCAAGTACCGTGTATCATATCAGTCAAGTACCGTGTATCATATCAGTCGGTACATATCAGTCAAGTACCGTGTATCATATCAGTCAAGTACCGTGTATTATTATTTCTTGACATATGTTCTCTCGCGTTCTCTAAGTACGGTCTTCCATTTTGTTCATAATACACAAGTTTTCTATTAAATATATTCAATCTCATGATATCGGTATCTTTACATTGTTGAGGGACCTTGGGGAATGGATTAGAAGGGGATTGGAATCATTTGGAATGGATAAAAGGTACTTTGAATTTTGAAGATCAGAAGGTCTCACACGACCCGTGCGAGTAGGCGCACGACCCGTGCGCTGTTAAACAAAGTTGTAGAAAATTTCCAGAAAGATACGCACGACCCGTGCGACTAAGCGCACGATCCGGGCGTTGTTGAATATAGTTTCAGGAGGATACACACGACCCGTGCGACTAGGCGCACGATCCGTGTGTGTTTTAAAAATTAGTTCGTGTAGCATCAGATGGGGGCGCACGACCCGTGCACAGAGGCACACGATCCGTGCGTCTCCATCATTTTTCCAGAAAACAGACTTTTCATGAACAATCCCATTCCGTTCCGATTCCAAAATCTCTTTCGATCGAGACCCAAACATAAATACACATTGAAATAGTATATTATAGCAATCCCAATCAATCCAATCTAGTGCACCCAAACAATCAATCAAGCAAATTTCATAATTTAAATCACAAGCTTTTTGGTAAAACGGGTTTCGATAAACATCCCTTTCGGTACCAGAAACGCGTGACAAGAGTTTTCGAAAAGTGAAGACTCAAACACACACACACATATCCCCTAAGCGAGTTATAGAACTCACCGATTTGACGACCTCGCGAGAAATCACGTCCTCACGAACCGTAACCTCTCGAACAATCCCCGTAATCACGTACTCGCACCGAACTCGTCCGATACTCGAAACTGAACTTCGGAACAGCAACCAATCGCAAATCCAGCTACTGAACTTCCTCCTTGACTACGGAATTTGCGTCTCTCTAACTTTGGCGATTCGATCCGAAATTTGAGGAACCAACATTTCCAATTTCGCATCCGTTTTCCAGAATCAGTGAGCAGTTTTGTAACACGTGTATCTTGGTCAAATCGTGGCCAAAACCCTTCAAACCAGTGCCCATTGTGTAGATAATTTTATCTACTTTCTGATGGCCAAAGGTTCACACGCATGCATCCAGTAACTTGGGAGATACGCCCGAAACAAGGTGACTGGTCCAGGACAGTGCTTGGTTCTGAATCCGAAACTTGGGGACATAATATCTCCTTCATTTCTCCATGAAATCATACGGTTCTTGTGCCCAAAATGAAGATCTTTGTGTCTAGTTTCCAGAGGGAGAAGAATCACGATCATCGGAGTTGTGTACTGGGAGATGCGATGCAATCACTGAAGGGTCCCCAAACTGTTTTTTACCCAGAATTTGTGTTGCACTTGCAACTTCAACCTCAACTTCGAAGTTCATCTCCATCAACTACCCAAAATGAATCCCAAGCACTTCTAGCTTCAGAACCTTCCTCAAATGTGCTTCAATCCATTATGTTGTTGTCCTAGCACCTGAATATTGCTCTAGGCTCATCATGCAAGTTCTTAAACCTTGAATCCACTCCTAAGCTAGACATGCAAAGCCTCCAAGTAGGCATCATGAACCAAAAACGAAAATGAAGGATCTGAGCTTGGATGGGTTGCTGGTTCAGAAACTTGTATCAATGGGAAGAGGAAGAGGAATGGGAAAGATTGGTACAAGGATCTCAAACATGCATGAACAATTGAAGAAGTTATTCTCTCTTCTTCCCTCTCTCTCTCCTCACGGTTTCTCTCTCTCTCTCTCAGCTCTCCCTACTTCTGAAAATGGATTCTGGAAATATGAAACTGTGGCTGAGTGTTGGCCTGGTTCAGCTGGGTTACCACTTAAAGGGCGAAATGACCATAGTGCCCCTATGTCCAAATTTTGCTTAAACTTACTTAATTTCTTCTTAAGTCAATTTTAATCACATAATACTTATACAATAATCACATATTGCATATCGTTATGTTCTGTGGAGGATGGTTTAGCCAAAACTCATTAATGTGTGGAAAAGACGAAAATACCCCTGCGCTCCTGTTTGCTTAAAATCCCAATTAACTCACCATATCATAATTAATCAATAATGCTAATTAATCATCTTGACCTCTTGCTAATTTAAATATTTTAAATTAGCGAAATTGGGGATGTTACATATTTAGGGGCGGTTGCACGAACAAATATAATCATATTGCCAATGAATTGGAGTGATGTTGATGACGAGACAAAAAAGATTGCTTGGGATGATGTAAAGCTAACATATGATGTTCCCGAGAGTAATGAATTCAAGAAGACTTGGATGTCTCATATCAATCTTTGTAGGAGACAGTTCAAGACAACGATCACCAGAACATATGTCTTTGGTAGTGGGGATAAAGATGGTCAAAAAAATCCATGTCACAAGTACAGCAGCATATCTCTCGAGACATGGGCCACATTTTATAACAGCCGCATTACTGAGGAGTTTGTGGTATTGTTTTAACTATAACTATTTTAGTTTCTTAAACATTAATTATATGATGTAAATATGGTGGTGTTTGTTTTTTGTAACAGGCTAGAGAGAAGCTGCCAAGAATATTCAAAACAATAATAAATACAACCACACAATGGGGCCAGGTGGTTATAAAAAGTTGAAGAAGGCTTTGAAAGAAGAACAAATCAAAAAAATCCAGGAGGAGTCTGGTGATTTGGAGGTGGAGCCTACATCTCCAGAGCATCATGAGCTGTGGAAGGCTGGCCGCAAAAGCAAGTCTGCACCTTATGTATCCAAGTCGTCAGCATCAGTTGAATCTAAGATTGTAAGTAAAATATTGTGTGGTGTTTCTAAACATTGTGTGTGGATCTAAGTTGAAGAAAAGTATGTTTTGTTTAATTTGTTAAATTGTAACATGTGAACATGCTTTTGTTGCAGGATGAACTTGCGGTTATGAGTAGCCAAGGATCTTTCGTTCCTCAAGGAAAGAATTATATTTTGACTGTTGCCATTGGAACACCCGAGCATCCCGGTCGTGTTCGCTGAGCTGGAAAAGGTGTCGGGATAAAGAGATACTTTGGTGGTGTGGCATGTTCTGCCTCGAGTAGCTCACAAGTTGACAAAGCGGAGTTGTTGAAAAAAATTATGGAGGACGTGGAAGTGATGGTGCAAGACTGAGTTCACAAAGTGTTGGCAGAGGTATATGTTTATATTACTAGATTTGTTTTATTATTTGAATCAATTCATAAATACTAGCTTAATTTATATGTATGTTTTAATTATTCAGCACACCATCTCGTGTGGATGAATCCAAAATGCGGGTGTTCAGGTTCCCTCTCCCATGACAACTGTTGGATCTAAGGCTAGCTACTCACCATCTCATGTGGAGGAGGAGGTCAATATCGATTGGATGAAAGGGATGCTTGTGACGGGGTATGCTGATAAGAGACATGCTAGGATAAGGTTGGAGCATGAAGATCATGAGTGCTTTGTCTCCTTCAAAGAGATCATGGACATGGTTTCTGGTGAAGAGTGGCTTGAATTGAGCCATTTGGCCATATGGTGCACGTAAGTAGTAAAGTCTATTTCATTATATAAATCTCTCACATTTTTACATATATTAATCGATTTGATAGTTTTTCTTACTTGCCACTAGATATTTGCATCGTCAATGTGTTGAAAGAGGTATTGATGACTTATATGGATTTGTGTGTCCATACAAGCTTAACGTGAAGGATATGTCCATGAATGTTGTCCTTCAAAACCTTCAACAGAAATTGATGACCACCAATAAGGGAGTATATATTGCTCCATTTTGCCATAGGTAACAGCAACATATTTCAACGAATTGGTGATTCATTTATCTTTGTGTGTTGTTTAATTTTAAGTTTATCAATATTGCAGCGGACATTGGCAACTAGCTGTCTTAATCCCACCTCAAAATACTATGGTCTAGATGTCTTCCTTATCCCGCAAACCAAACAAAGCAATCAAAGAAATGTTTAGCAAGTAAGTTTTTACTTTTTATCATGGTTTAGACTGTAGTATTTGAACTTAAGTTGGGTTGAAATTTTTATAAATACTTTTATATTATGTTATTAGAGTTGTCAAAGGCTACATCTGCCCCCACGTGGTTGTACCCTACAGTAAGTAATTTGTGTAGATGCCAATACAACGGAATGGTTTTCATTGTGGCTATTATGTGATGAAGTATATGCTGACCATTGTGAATGCTAGTGTTGTTGATAATTGGGAGCAGGTATAAATTATTGGTTAAAATTATACTTTACACATTTATTTGGAATTAGAATTATTGAATATAATTTGTTTGAGTAATTTTTAAACTTGTAGGTATTTGATGACCCAAAGGAATACACCGAAGAGGAGCTTTTAGAGGCTCGTCAGCTTTGGGCAGAATTCTATATGAAGATTCGTACGGAGCAAAAGGATACACTGTTTAGCACTTTCTGATTCTGAAGCTTTGGGCAGAATTCTTTAGATACACCCTTTGTTTTAGATACTCTAGCTCTTTTAGAATCATTTAGATACACCCTTTGAAAGTCTACGGGAATTGATAGTCTAGATGAAATGTGAACAAGCTGTTTATATGATCTGGTTTTCTGTTAATGTGAACAACTGAGGTATTAGAATTGGTCGTTTCTGTTAATTTGTAATACTGTCTGTGATGCAATCTGTTATTTTTGTGTTGCTGTCTGGGATACAACAGGTTCGTAAACGGTATGGATCAAAAATGAAGGAAACTAAAATGTGTAAAATGACATTTAGCATCGGTTGTTTGAAACAACCGATGCTAAATGTCATTAAACAACCGATGCTAAATGTCATTTTCTAATGACGTTTAGAGACATTTAGCGTCGGTTGTTTGAAACAACCGATGCTAAATGTCATTTTCTGATGACGTTTAGAGACATTTAGCATCGGTTGTTTGAAACAACTGATGCTAAATGTCTCAGAGGGGACATTTAACATCGGTTGTTTAAAACAACCGATGCTAAATGTCCCTTTGAGACATTTAGCATCAGTTGTTTCAAGCAACCGACGCTAAATGTCATTTTTAGACATCTGAAATAGTTTTTAATGTGACATTTAGCATCGGTTATCTGAACACTCGATGCTAAATGTCTGACATTTAGCATCGGGCGATTTATCGTCGGGCGATAACCGACTCTAAATGTCCAATTTAACCGACGCTAAATGTCTTTTCCGCACTAGTGACTCTCAATTTCACTCTTTAATCAAATATGAAAATAGAATAAATCAAGTACCAACATACAATTAAATTTAAGCAACGCATAGTGTTCTGGACTGGACCAGGGGGTCCATTTAGCAATACCAGGAGGTCCATTTAGCAATTGGATATGGATTGGCCCAACCATTTTGGCCCATATCCACAACATACAAGCCCAATTAAGGCCATCACACTCGGATGGTTAAGATCAATTCTACTGATCCGACGATCCACAAACGGGCTTGATTTCCTATAAATATCGGCTCTCATTGCCATCATAAGGTACACAGTCTCATTCATAGCTAAATCACTCATCTGTTCTCAATACTGACTTGAGTGTCGGAGTGGCTTCACAGGTACCCCCCCCAGGCTCACACTAACCTCCGGCCAGGCAGCAAGAGACCTACCAACTGCAGTCAACCCAATACTGCAAGGTACAGAACACATAGTATTACTCAAAGTGATATTTAATTACTTTGGGTATTACACAATGCATGCTTACCATCCTCAACTGGATAAGCGCACCCCGAGTTATGGCCTGAATAAAACCGTCAATTAATCAATAAATCACATTAGTTGCTAAGACTCAAATATTAGACGCATATCACAATCAAAAACTCAAAGTACAAATATATAAAGAATGCATTAAAATGCATTGATCACTTGTGCTAGGATAGCCCGAGGAATTGGAAGGTAACGTTTATCCTCTCACTTTGAAAAATTTTCCTCGTTAAAATTTATTGTTTGTAAAATGCATTGATCACTTGTGCTGGGATAGCCCGATGAATTGGAAGGTGATGTTTATCCTCTCACATTGAAAAAGTTTTCCTGGTTAAAATTTATTGTTTGTGAAATTTATTTTTTTGCACAAATATTTGTCTGGGCGAATGCATTTTCTGTAGTCTAATTTATCTGCAAAAGTGAGAAAAAAGATTTGTTTCATAGGAATTGTAAATGTCTTTGATTTTTATAATAAAACCACATCTCTTATATATTCAATATACCATTATCTCACAAGAATTTAGTAATGAATATATATCATAAATACCATTGGAGGGTAGATTGTCAATACTCCCAACTTAAATATTACAAATTTATGAAACATTCACCACAATGATTATAAATTGAAAAAGATCAAGAGGAATTTTAAATCCATTCAACCGAGATTCCTTTTTTTTTGTTGCATTTCAACCGACATTCTTAATTCTATAACTTACATAAATAAGCGTTACGTTATCAATTGTCTTTTATATATCAGTATTTAAGTTCATTCGACCGAATTTTTTTTATTTCATCTAAATAAATCCCATAAATAAGAATTTCGCTCTCTATTGTGTCTATTATTTAAGTATGTAATTACGTTACCTATAGAATTGCATCAACAATACGGCTTCAATGAAACTTGACTCTTGGCCATACGAATAGATCATCTTTTCCATGTGGTATGTTATTAATTTAAGAACTATATATAGAGAGATAGACTACATTATTTATCAAACATTGTCTCTCTTTATTCTTGAATTGCCATTCACCCCGAATAAACATGAGTTACTCAAATTCACTGTCCTTGTTTCTTGCGCTTTTTGTCATTCTCTCCTCTCAAGTTTTAGCTCACGATGTTTCTGAGGGTCTAACTTCTAGTTCCGGTGAGTCATTTTGTCGTGTAACTTTATAACTTTATATATTTATAGAGTTAAATATGTTTTTGGTCTCTATATAATTGGAGTTTCTTGGTTGCCAGATATAAGATCCAAACCATTTCAATGTAATGCTGGTGTTAGGTGTGAAGGAAACTTTGCTGCTATAAGTGAAGTTGTAGCTGCAGCTGCAAATGATTTCAATTTATCAGGTTATAATAATTTACTAGACCTTGCACATACTCAGAAGATGATCAAATTGACTTATCAATTATGTTTTTAATTACATACAAAAAAATCATATATTTATGATTATTTAGACTACTCACGATCCTTAAAAGACAACATACGTTAGAAAGAGCGTGGCAATCCTAAAGGCCTCTCTCTACACAAGAGGTAGTAGTACTGCTCCAAAAAAATCAGTAGCAACACCTCTAAGCCTATTGCTCGTATACTCGGGTCAACATACCTTTCATAGAAAAAACTATTTATGTAACTTGACATAGTTTTAGATCAATTTCGAGTGAGTCAATCTTACCCAATGTTTAATTGTTTTATAATAGTCAAATGGAAATATTAAAATTTGGGACCTATAATTTGGCTCTATTAATAGAAAATATTAATGACTCAAAAAGATGCAATTTATAGTTCTAAACAAAAAGAAAAGAAGCCAAACAAATTTATTTGATTATTTTTGCGTACTCAAAATCCTAAAAGAATCGGAAGATACGATATAATAGTGCCAAATAAATCGAAACACCTCAAAAACATCTAGTATTTTGTTAGAGAATATTACCTGATTTCTAGTTTTTCAGAAAGCCCACACCCCTTACGAAATATGCTAAACCATAAGCATTCTCTTTCTTCTTCTAGTAAGATGGTAACCCTCCAATAGAAGATTGAGAATATAGTATATGTGTCAATTTTCTCATAAAGGATTATTATTTTTAAATAAAAAATAATTTTAAGAGATACAGTATAATTGCTAGTTCAAATACTAATTTGTTGTTATTGCAGATGTGGCTTTGGATAGCCTTGCGGAATATATTATAGATGCTACAAAGTTTCAAGAGACTAGAAAAAGTGAGACACTGCCGCCTTCAAATCTTTAATTATATAAACACAAACATTTATTGTCCATGTTACGATATTTTTCCTAGGTAACATTTATAACACCATTCAACAAAGAATAAAGATGTGCTTTTTCAGAACAAATAACTCAACTTTATATCTGATGTTCACAACTTTGTTTACTAGATAAAAGACACCAAAACGGGCGACAGTGTCGGGCAAGTTTTAATTGCGGAGGCCAAATTTTTGGATTTGCATATGATATCTTTTTTCCAGGTTGGTAATTTAATACATCATGTGGTATTAAGAAGAATATCAAATTGATCTATTAATTCTTAATCTATTTTTGATAAATGTCATGTTTTAGTTTATATCCAATATAGTTGGGAGGGTTTTTTTATATATACTCCAATTCTTTTATTCTTTGGCATCTTGAATACATGATTGTTTGGAGATAATCTGAGTTTTTTTTTCTCTACGGTTGTGATTTTCATTGTCTAATTCTATTGGTTAGTCGTAGTTTTCCTCTAACTTCGTATTTTTTAACTTTTGCCAACTTTAGGCCTTTTTGATGAGAGAGAAAAGTAAAAAAGGGAGACAAGAAGCGAGAGAAATAATGTGTTAGGTGAAAGAGATAGATAGAAAGTTAGGGAGAAGTTCCCACAAAAACGTTAGAGGTTCCATAACCCTTATAACATGGGTTGAGTATCTCTAGTCTTGATCTCCTAGAATAGATTAATACTAATATGTTTGTTATTCAAATTTAAAATAAAATACACAGATAAATTACTATAATATGATGTTATTTATCTTTACTAGTTACTACTTGAGTTCAGATTATATGAACTTAAAGGTAAACACTTTATCTATCTTCATTAATTTTCCTACTCATTTAACATTCAACATGTCCAATCAATGAAATCCGACTAGGGGAAAAACTTGCCAGAAGTTATAATCTTCTTACCAAGAAAACTCTTATTTTTTGTACTTCAGAGCCAGAATCTCAGATGGCAACATTCATTGAGAATACTTTGATGATGAATCATGCAGAGAATATTCCTAGAGCCCCATGATTACTACGGGACTTTGATGCAGAGATAAAGTTTTCCTAGTAAATTAATCGGCAAGTAATAAGTAAACTATTAATTGGCGTTTGATGCTAATTACTATATTTATTATATTTTAAATAAAAAGGATGACTAAACCTTCTACTTTATATTTTCAACGCTACAAAACACGAGTTGTTGTTTTTGCCATTTCTAAAATAACTATGAAATGCAAGTGTATGTTGTAACATTTGGTATGTGTATCTACATGGGCACACGATGAATAGAAATCGCAATGGGTTTGTCTATTATACATTACAAGATTTATATTAGGTATTTTAATGTCTCAAGTCCCCACTAATCTCTTTGAGACAAATGAAATATAATTGAGTCTTCGTATGTGTTTATTGAGTCTAGAGAACTTTTAGCCATTTTACTAAGACGTCATTCCCTCACTATAAAATCAAATTCTAGAATGGCCTGTTTGAAGTTAAGTTCAAAACTTTATACGCCTGATGTCAATTATACTGCTATGGAAAAATCTATTATTGGGTCTATGTGACATGTGACAACAAATGTAGCAACTTAAAAATTTTATTTTCTTTATCGATTTCTTCTCTAACCAATGTAGAAAGTAGGTCTTTACATTGGTTCCTAAGCAATCACTTTAAAAAGGTGAGAGAAACAAAATCAGAAAATTCAACCACGGATCCAAATCATATTTTGCTTCAAGGCGCTCAAGAAACCTTAACATTCAAAAAGTCTCACCCTAGACTTGCGTTCAACCAGTCTCATCGTCACTACATCGCACATAAGAATGTTGTAGCTATGTAACACCTCAAGTCACTAGATGTGATGATTCTTGAGGTTTCACCATCTGTCTGTAAATTATAAGCTGAACCCATTATCATCTTAGTTTCCAATGATGCATGAAACATTTTCAAAAACATTGACGTTAACCTAGGGTCGCTATTGCTAACAATACCAGATGGAATCCCATGCAATATCATAGTATCCTTGAATAGATCTGTGCCAAGCTCCTAAACTAAAACTTGGTTGATTCGGATAAAATTATCACTCTTAGTCTACCTATCAATGATAATCCAAACAACATCAATCTTCTTTTGTGTTCTAGGGAAGACCAACTACAAAATCTGGGGCACCAGAAACACGAACATCATATGCTACGACAGACTCATACCACTGACGAACTCTCAACAAAAAATCAATGGATATACTACCCCAAGAGCAATATATCATTATGGTACACCAAACTGACCAAAGCCAACAAAAATTATCAAAAATCTTGCAATAATCTCCACACACAATGCTAGCCCATTTACAAGAGATTTCACCACTACCAAAACTAGGGCTGGAAAACATCCATAGAATTGGAGTATGACAGGGAAGGGTCATCTTCTAAACCAATGTATGATGATAACAACAATATATACACCACATGCAATATTTAATATATATGAATACACAGTGCATATGCAAACCAAATTCTTAATAAACCCGAAACCATGTCAAAACAAGTCGATTCATGAACTTACGTGCGCACACGATTGCACTCCTATTTTTAGTGCAATAGGATGCTGGGACAATCAACCCGCACCATATATTGGGAAAAATCACCATTATAATTCGGTCTACGAGAGGCAGGGAAACTAGGAAAACCTCCTAGTTCCCAAGTATAATCATACAATCCACTTGTTCCGAGGACACTGGGACAATCCACTAGGTCTAAATCCAACACATGGGTCAATGCCATCATAAATCATGAGTTTAAAAACAAAATACTAGTTCCTCGAATAGCACAAATCAGTTCAACTTCATTTTTATTAATCCTATTTCAGAAGTCAAAACAGAAAACAGTCACTCTATCAATTATATGAAAATAAGAAGCGTATAACACAACAAAAGTATCAACAAAATAGTTAAATCATTGAGACTTACCACAATCAATCCTATTAACAATATTAATTAAAACGACACTCAAACATTTCACATTTTGGCCCACAATATAACAAAACAATAATTTAGATGCCCCTACGTTTTCCTACCACACAACTCACGATCTTAACAACGACTCGATAAGCTGCAATTGGAAATGCCTCGACGACCTTAATTCAAAATACTAAGGAGACTCTTCAAAATCCTTGTCCAAAATATGGAAGCTCAACAACAGATGAACCAATAGATGATGCAGAATCAGTGATAACTCTATTTTATATAGAGTTATTTATGCATCTAAACATAACTCATTACTTGAAACCAAGTATAATATCTGTTAAATATAGTAGTATTAGTAAAATAACAACATTCTATGTTTTAAAGAGGATTATGTAATGATTTAAGAATTTTATATATATTGGTATGTTTGAGATGTTTGTTCAGCGCACTTGCAGTTAGGTACAAATACACCAGGGAAACAGCATTGCATCTGCACTAAACCACACTTACAGTAGTGCAACTGCACTTAGGTGCATCTGTACCATTCTGCGCTAAAGGCAGATTTAACCCCACCTTGGAAGCACCTCAATTTATACCAATGCATAAACTTTTCTATGACATCATACTTAATCATAAGTCACATGGAGGCACATGCCAACATGCAAGAGGAGGCGCCCACAATGGAAAATCATCATGAAAGGCTACGCATCTAGAACACATGGCTTTCCACAATTGGACCTCCCCTTTGGACTCAATCTTCTCAATCAAAGCTCTGAAAAGTAACCATGGTTAAGCCACCTTTGGTCAGCTTGATCTCTAAGCAAAACCTCACTTGAAAGAAACCTCCAAGGCTATATAAAGGCTTCCACTTCTCACTTGAATCATATCATATCACATCATAAGATATAGATCATATACTTCACTTGTAATTTAGTAGTTTCATTCCTTATAGTTTTTATTAGTGGTTAGTTGGCAAGAAGGTAAGGAAGGAACTGACGACTTCTTCCTTCACTTCTTCATCAACTTAGTTAGGTGCAACTGCACCAGGAAGTCAGTGCTTCTGCACTGCTGGGCAAATTTATGCAAGAGTACTTCAATTAGTGTAATATCTACCCTATTGATATCTCTTGTACTTTCATTTATATTAATATGTTTTATTTCATCTATCTTTGCCTTGCAATGCATATTATGAGCTAAACCCTTTTTGGTTGAGATGTTCTAACTTTATAATGAACTTTTGAGTAAGTTATTGTGCTTTTTAGTGTTGTACGCATTTTGGGTCTTGTGTTATACTACATCCATCTTATTTTAAGGTTGATCGCTTAGAATAAGTAGAGTTATATTCACAAACATGGTTTATAATTAGAAATCAAGACTAATAAGGGTGAGAGTTTTAGTAAAGGCTTTATTAACTTAAAGTGAACTTTGTTAAAACCATGTTAAGTCCTAGACATAGGATAACATAGTCCTTAGGGTGATACAGTGGGTACTTCAAAGGCAGGAGTGAACTTATTTAGCAAGACCAGACATGGGAAGCTTGTAACGAAACTCTGAAGAAGCTAGCTGAAAAGCACATACTCATGCAGCTGCACTCAATGCTTCTGCACCTTGGTGCTTCTGCACCTTGGTGCTTCTGTACCACTTAAAAACATAGAAACTCTCAAAAGAACATTATTTAGTAAAGACATCTCAGCAATCATTCTCAACTGATCTCCTTCACATTCTTTTACATATTTGCATTCTGTTTTCACTTAACATAAAAACCCCAAATTTGTGAGTAGTATAGTAGCACCAATTTATATTTTCTTAAACATACATAAGTTAATCCAATCCTTGTGGGTTCGACCTTTCTTATCATTATATTACTTGTTTCTGACTGTGTATACTTGCACATCTTTTTCACACACCAAGTTTTTGGCGCCGTTGCCGGGGATTGCCATTAATTTTTGTCGTTTAGATTTGTAAATTAGTGTTTATTATTCTGGTAGTTTTGTTTCTAAGTGCAGATGCACTAGCATATGCACAGGGTCAGATCACCAGGATTTACATTAGATCCTGAAATAGAGAGACGATTCAGAAGGTGCTGAGGCTCAGGAAACAAAAAGTTCAAAGCTGCAGAGTCACTATGTCTCATCATAGTGAAGAAGAGAGATCTAGACCAGGTTCAAGTGGAGGATCAGTCAGAGGTGGCCCAAGCACTCATCATGAACCCGCGGATGATCACAGAAATCAGTTCATCAACATGGGACCAATAGGTATGATTATTGATAGAAATAGACCCACGCGGGATTATGCTATGTTTAATCATCAAAATATGCAAACAAGTATAGCAAGACCTCATATTGATGCTGTAACACCCTAAATATTTTATTAATTTATTTAATTAAGTATTTAGGAATTTAAATTAATTTATTGGGTATAATTTAATTAATTAAAATTTTATTAATTTTGTGGTGGTATTAGGAAAAGGAGGCGCCACTTGGATGAGCTGGGCTTAAGTGAAAAGCCCAAGCCCATGATCCAAGTGACATGCGAAGAACTAGTGAGGCTAGGGTTTGGTGCCTCATTCGCAAAATTGAGAGAAAGAGAATAGAGAGAAGAGTGAGAGCGCCGTTGGAGAGGAGAAGAGGAGAAGAGAAGTCGCAACTCAAAGAAGGGCAAGGGACGTGACCTGTTGCTGTGGTTCTGTTCGTGTCTGTCTCTAGGGCTTCCGTTCTTCAACTTCGAGGTAAGGGGATGTCCTATCAATTTATATAATAGGTTGTATGATAGGTTTTAGGGTAGAGCTAGCCTAGATCTAACTATATTCATGATTGACTTGTGGTGTGATGTTATTTTTACGGTTGATATGCGATTTGAAGTTGTTTGTATGAGTTGTATGTGATTTGATGAATTTGTGTTGCTCGAATTCGTTGTTGTTGGTGTCATAGGCGCATAGGGCGCCATTTTTGTGTTTATGGTGTTGCTGGATTTTGTTGTCTAGGTGCAGAATTAGGCGCCCTTGAGTGGGGCGCCCTGTGCTAAGCATTGTTGTTGCTGAATTTTGGTTGCTGGAAATGTTGCCGGGGGCCAGGCGCCAAGCGCTGGGCGCCAAGGGCGCTGTGCGCCGTGTGCGTGTGTGTGCGTCGCGTGTTGCTGGGCGCTGGGCGCCAAGGGCGCCAGTGTGTGTGTTGTGTTGCGTGTTGCTAGGCGCTGGGCGCCAAGGGCGCCAGTGTGTGTGTTGTGTTGCGTGTTGCTGGGCGCTGGGCGCCAAGGGCGCCAGTGTGCGTGTGTGATGTGTGGCTGGGCGCTGGGCGCCAGGTGCCAGGCGCTGGGCGCCAAGGGCGCCATTTTTCAGAATGTTCCCAAATTTTTATAAAACTGTTTTCGCTATATCTTTTGACTCGGGCGTCCGTTTTAAGTGTTTCAAAAAGTGTTGTGAAGCCTTTTCAGTTGTCTATCTATGTGTCCCATTTTTAAAAATAAAAATTTATTATTCCTGAAGGTTGCTGGGCGCCCCAAGTGGCTGTCCCCGGTGGTCGTTGCTGTGACATTGAAAAATCGTTTTGGTGCCTTTAAAAATCCCCATTTGCGTATGACCACAGTTTTAACGTTTTAGTGTCAAAAGTGATGATTTTGACGATGATGCCCTAGTGGCTAGTTAAATGACCTTTTTGCCCTTAGTGGCCATTGTTGTGTATACTGATGTGTAAATGACGATGATGCCCTTAGTGGCTTGTTAAATGACCTTTTTGCCCTTAGTGGCCAATGTTGTTGATAATGATGTGTAAATGACGATGATGCCCTTGGTGGCTAGTAAATGACGTTTTTACCCTCAGTGGCTATTGTTTGACCTGATGATGTTTATGAATAAGTGACGATGAAAATAAGTGACGTTGAGGCCCGAAAGGCTAAGTGACAATAAGGCCCAAAAAGGCTAAGTGATGTTGTTGTGTGTAATTGTGAATTGACAGGTGTTGTGCCTCTTATTTGGCAAATTGGTAAGTGACGGGTCACATAGTTGACCGTGATTGTGTGTTTGTGCGTGGTGCATGTTATAGTGTCTCATGCATCCCATATGCATAAACCCAGTGACGTTTGAGGCCCAAAAGGCTAAGTGACGATGAGGCCCAAAAAGGCTAAGCGACGTTTGTGAAAAGGTACCTCATGCATATGCCCGCGAGTGGGTTGCATTTCATATACTTACATGACATAGTGATGAGTTATTGTAGTGATGTAATTGATGATTGTGATGTGGTTACTCTAGTGATGTGGCTCTGACTTATTATTTATCATATGATTTATTATATGGATTGAATTGGACTCACCCTTCTGTTTGAATGTTACCCCCATGCGGTAACGTGCAGGTGATCACGAGTGAAGACCTAGGTATCTTCACTAATTTTAAGTCGGGTCGTCATGCTCTGATACGTAGCACTCAGGGGGGAAACGAACTCGATGTTTTTAAGACTATTTAGTTATTATATGTTATTTTGATGGTTTTCTCCTATTGATACTTTCCGCTGCGTAGTTGGTTTTATTGATGTCACGGTTGTGGTGACAATGAATGATGGTTGAGTTTTTCCCCATTGGGGGCGTGCTACGTATTGCGCACTTATTTGATGTTAAACTATTTTAATTGAAGTACGATGTTTTGTTTTGAGTATGTGTAACATTCCCTGCGATGAAAAGAAATTTTGAAACTCTGATTTTTCCCAATTAAATTAACGGGTAGAAAAGGGGTGTTACATTAGTGGTATCAGAGCAGTTCGGTCTGTCCGGCCAATGTTGTCCTGTCATAGTGTCTTATGACAATTAAGAAATTGTTAGACTAGTTCTAAATTTTTGGTTTGTGCTGCAGTGATAGTTTGAAATGGCTGGGAGAAACGATGCTGCTCTTGCTGCTGCACTGCAAGCTATGGCTCAGGCTGTGCAGAATCAGCATAATGCAGGAGAGAACGCTGGTTTCCGGAGTCTGACTACCTTCCAGAGAGAGAATCCGCCCACTTTTAAGGGCAAATTTGATCCAGATGGTGCTATGGCTTGGTTGAAAGAGATCGAGAGGATTTTCAGGGTGATGGACTGCACTGTTGAGCAGAAGGTCCGTTTTGGTACCCACATGTTAGCCGAGGAGGCCGACGACTGGTGGTTGGCTACTAGGCAGAGGTTGGAGGCTGTGCAGGAAGAGATTACTTGGGAGGTATTTAGCAGGGAATTTCTGAGAAAATATTTTCCTGAAGACGTCCGAGGAAAGAAAGAGATAGAGTTCCTGGAACTGAAGCAGGGTGGTATGTCTGTGACTGCGTATGCGGCGAAGTTTGTGGAACTGGCAAAATTCTATCCGCACTACAGTGAGGCTACTGCTGAGTTCTCAAAATGCATCAAGTTCGAGAATGGGTTGAGGCCTGATATCAAAAAGGCCATTGGTTACCAGAAGATCCGTGTGTTCGCTGATCTTGTTGATAGTTGTAGGATCTTCGAGGAGGACAGTACTGCACATTACAAAGCTACGTCTGAGAAAAAGGGTAAGTTTCCGAGTCGAAGCAAGCCGTATGAGGTTCCTGCGGGTAAGAGTTATCAGAGGGCTGTTGGAGGTAAGAATTCTAGTGGGGGAGATGCTCCTGCTAGCATTGTCTGTTTTAAGTGTGGCAAACCTGGCCACAAGAGTACTACATGCAGGTCTGATGAGAGAGTTTGCTACTGTTGTGGTAAGAAGGGTCATATGGCAGCCGAGTGTAAGGTCAAAGATGTGGTGTGTTTCAACTGTGGTGAGTCTGGGCATATCGGTGCAAAATGTACAAAGCCGAAGAAGGAAAGGTCTAGTGGGAAAGTGTTCGCATTGGCAGGAGAGGAGCCTGATGAGAAGGATGGTCTGATTAGAGGTACGTGTTTTATTAACGGTAGTTCTCTGAAATCTCTTATTGATACTGGTGCTACCCATTGCTTTATATCTGTTGATTGTTGTAAAAGATTGGGTCTTGTTTTATCTGCTATGTGTGGGGATATGGTTGTCGATACTCCTGCGAAGGGGTCGGTGATTACTTCCCAGGTGTGTTCTCAGTGTCCCGTGTCAATCTTCGGCAGGGACTTTGTTGTGAATTTTTTTTGCTTGCCGTTGAGAGGTCTGGATGTAATCTTGGGCATGGACTGGTTAGAGAATAACCACGTTCATATCAACTGTCGTAGCAAGTCAGTTAGTTTCGGGGAAGAAGATTCCATTTTGGTATCCGCTAGTCAGTTGAAGAAGTTGAGGAAAGAAGGAGTTCAGCTATTTTCGTTGGTGGCATCGTTGTCTGCTGAGAGTCAGGCTGTTATTGAAGAATTGCAAGTGGTACGCGAGTTTCCTGAGGTTTTTCTTGACGAAATTCCGGGTGTTCCGCCAGAGAGGGAAGTTGAGTTCTCGATTGATCTTGTACCTGGTACGAGGTCTGTGTCTATGGCACCGTACAGGATGTCGGCGTCTGAATTGTCTGAGTTGAAGGCGCAACTCGATGAATTGCTTGAGAAAAAGTTTGTGAGACCGAGTGTATCACCGTGGGGAGCTCCGGTATTGTTGGTAAAGAAGAAGGATGGGAGTATGAGGTTATGTGTGGACTATCGTCAGTGGAATAAGGTAACTATCAAGAACAAGTATCCGCTTCCGAGGATCGACGATTTGATGGATCAGTTAGTGGGTGCCCGTGTTTTCAGTAAAATTGATTTGAGGTCCGGATATCATCAGATTAAAGTGAAGGACGAAGATGTTCAGAAGACGGCGTTCAGGACAAGGTATGGGCATTATGAATATTCAGTAATGCCGTTCGGTGTGACCAATGCACCTGGTGTATTTATGGAATATATGAATCGTATTTTCCATAATTACCTAGATCGGTTTGTGGTGATCTTCATAGATGACATTCTAGTTTATTCTAAGTCGGAGGAAGAGCATGCTGAGCACCTGAAGACAGTATTGGGAGTTCTGAAAGAGAAAAAGTTGTATGCTAAGTTATCAAAGTGTGAGTTCTGGCTGAAAGAGGTGAGTTTCCTTGGGCACGTGATTTCTGGCAAAAGTGGAAGCAGTGTTGGAGTGGGAGGCTCCGAAGTCCGCAACAGAGATTAGAAGCTTTTTGGGTTTGGCAGGGTACTACAGGAGGTTCATCGAGGGTTTTTCCAAGTTGGCCCTTCCGCTGACTCAGTTGACTTGTAAGGGTAAAGTTTTCGTTTGGGATGCTCGGTGTGAGGAAAGTTTTATGGAACTGAAAAAGAGATTGACAACGTCGCCTGTTTTGACGTTGCCTAATCCGGAGAAACCGTTTGTTGTATATTGTGACGCTTCGAAGATGGGTCTTGGTGGTGTGCTGATACAAGATGGGAAAGTGGTTGCGTATGCGTCGAGGCAGTTGCGGGTTCATGAGAAAAATTACCCTACGCATGATTTGGAATTGGCTGCTGTGGTATTTGTGCTTAAGATTTGGAGGCACTACCTTTATGGTTCGAGGTTTGAAGTGTTCAGTGATCATAAGAGTCTGAAGTATCTGTTCGATCAGAAAGAGTTGAATATGAGACAGCGTCGGTGGTTGGAGCTCTTGAAGGATTATGACTTTGGTTTGAATTATCATCCCGGCAAAGCTAATGTCGTGGCTGGTGCTTTAAGCAGGAAGTCTTTGCATATGTCGGCAATGATGGTGAAAGAATTAGAGTTGATTGAGGAATTCAGAGATCTGAGTTTGGTTTGTAGAATGACACCTCGTAGTGTCAAGCTGGGGATGTTAAAGATCGATAATGACTTTCTGAGAAGCATCAGAGAGGCTCAGAAGTCAGATGTCAAGTTGGTAGATTTAATTAATGGGGTTGGTCAATCTGAAGATGAAGATTTCAAATTGGATTCTCGTGGTGTGTTGAGGTTCCGGGGTAGGATCTGGGTTCCGGATGATGCGGAAATGAGAAAGGCAATTTTGGAGGAGGGTCACCGTAGCAAGTTGAGTATCCATCCTGGAGCGACGAAAATGTATCAAGATCTGAAAAAGATGTTTTGGTGGTATGGTATGAAGAGAGATGTGGCACAGTTTGTGTATGCCTGTTTGACCTGTCAGAAATCGAAGGTTGAGCATCAGAAGCCTGCGGGGTTGATGCAACCGTTGGAAGTTCCAGAGTGGAAGTGGGATAGCATTGCGATGGACTTTGTGACGGGATTGCCGAATACAGTTAGGGGTCATGACGCTATTTGGGTGATCGTTGATAGGTTAACGAAGTCTGCTCACTTTGTTCCTATTAATATCACTTATCCGATGGCGAGGTTGGCAGAGGTTTATGTCAAAGAAATTGTGAAGTTGCCCGGTGTTCCGAAGAGTATTGTGTCAGATAGGGATCCAAGGTTCACTTCTGAGTTTTGGACGGGTTTGCAGAAGGAATTGGGTTCAAAGTTGAAAATGAGTTCGGCGTATCATCCTTAGACAGATGGTCAGTCGGAGAGGACAATTCAGTCGTTAGAAGATTTGTTGAGGGCTTGTGTATTGGAACAACGGGGTTCATGGGATTCCTACCTTGCGTTGATTGAGTTTACCTATAACAACAGTTACCATTCCAGTATCGGGATGGCACCGTTTGAAGCATTTTATGGTCGAAAGTGTAGAACGCCGTTGTGTTGGTATGAGTCGGGGGAGAGTGTAGTGTTGGGACCGGAGATTGTCCGGGAGACTACAGAGAAAATCAAGATGATCCGTGAAAAGATGAGGGCTTCGCAGAGTCGTCAGAAGAGTTATCATGACAAGCGGAGGAAAGATTTAGAGTTTCAGGAGGGTGAGCATGTGTTCTTGAGGGTTTCTCCTATTACCGGTGTTGGTCGAGCGTTGAAATCGAAGAAGCTCACTCCTCGCTTTGTTGGTCCTTATCAGATTTCTGAGAGAATCGGGAATGTGGCTTATAGGGTGGCTTTGCCGCCGAATCTTTCGAATTTGCACGACGTGTTTCATGTGTCGAAACTTCGGAAGTATGTTTCGGATCCATCTCATGTGATCCATATGGATGATGTAGAGGTGCGGGATAATCTCACTGTGGAGACGATGCCCGTACGGATTGAGGATCGTGAAGTGAAAGTGCTTAGAGGCAAAGAGATTGCATTAGTGAAAGTGGTTTGGCTAGGAGCCGCCGGTGAGAGTATGACTTGGGAGCTGGAAAGCAAGATGCGGGAGTCCTACCCAGAGTTGTTTGATCAGGTAAATTTCGAGGACGAAATATTCTAAGTGGGGGAGAGTTGTAACACCCTAAATATTTAATTAATTTATTTAATTAAGTATTTAGGAATTTAAATTAATTTATTGGGTATAATTTAATTAATTAAAATTTTATTAATTTTGTGGTGGTATTAGGAAAAGGAGGCGCCACTTGGATGAGCTGGGCTTAAGTGAAAAGCCCAAGCCCATGATCCAAGTGACATGCGAAGAACTAGTGAGGCTAGGGTTTGGTGCCTCATTCGCAAAATTGAGAGAAAGAGAATAGAGAGAAGAGTGAGAGCGCCGTTGGAGAGGAGAAGAGGAGAAGAGAAGTTGCAACTCAAAGAGGGGCAAGGGACGTGACCTGTTGCTGTGGTTCTGTTCGTGTCTGTCTCTAGGGCTTCCGTTCTTCAACTTCGAGGTAAGGGGACGTCCTATCAATTTATATAATAGGTTGTATGATAGGTCTTAGGATAGGGCTAGCCTAGATCTAACTATATTCATGATTGACTTGTGGTGTGATGTTATTTTTACGGTTGATATGCGATTTGAAGTTGTTTGTATGAGTTGTATGTGATTTGATGAATTTGTGTTGCTCGAATTCGTTGTTGTTGGTGTCATAGACGCATAGGGCGCCATTTTTGTGTTGATGGTGTTGCTGGATTTTGTTGTCTAGGTGCAGAATTAGGCGCCCTTGAGTGGGGCGCCCTGTGCCAAGCATTGTTGTTGCTGAATTTTGGTTGCTGGAAATGTTGCTGGGCGTCAGGCGCCAGGCGCTGTGCGCCGTGTGCGTGTGTGTGTGTCGCGTGTTGCTGGGCGCTGGGAGCCAGGCGCCAGGCGCTGGGCGCCAGTGTGTGTGTTGTGTTGCGTGTTGCTGGGCGCTGGGCGCCAAGGGCGCCAGTATGTGTGTTGTGTTGCGTGTTGCTGGGCGCCAGGCGCTGGGCGCCAAGGGCGCCAGTGTGTGTGTTGTGTTACGTGTTGCTGGGCGCCAGGCGCTGGGCGCCAAGGGAGCCAGTGTGCGTGTGTGATGTGTGGCTGGGCGCTGGGCGCCAAGGGCGCCATTTTTCAGAATGTTCCCAAATTTTTATAAAACTGTTTTCGCTATATCTTTTGACTTGGGCGTCCGTTTTAAGTGTTTCAAAAAGCGTTGTGAAGCCTTTTCAGTTGTCTATCTATGTGTCCCATTTTTAAAAATAAAAACTTATTATTCCTGAAGGTTGCTGGGCGCCCCAAGTGGCTGTCCCCGGTGGTCGTTGCTGTGACATTGAAAAATCGTTTTGGTGCCTTTAAAAATCCCCCTTTGGGTATGACCATAGTTTTAACGTTTTAGTGTCAAAAATGATGATTTTGACGATGATGTCCTTGTGGCTAGTTAAATGACCTTTTTGCCCTTAGTGGCCAATGTTGTGTATACTAATGTGTAAATGACGATGATGCCCTTAGTGGCTAGTTAAATGACCTTTTTGCCCTTAGTGGCCAATGTTGTTGATAATGATGTTTAAATGACGATGATGCCCTTGGTGGCTAGTAAATGACGTTTTTACCCTCAATGGCTATTGTTTGACCTGATGATGTTTATGAATAAGTGACGATGAAAATAAGTGACGTTGAGGCCCGAAAGGCTAAGTGACAATAAGGCCCAAAAAGGCTAAGTGATGTTGTTGTGTGTAGTTGTGAATTGACAGGTGCTGTGCCTCTTATTTGGCACATTGGTAAGTGACGGGTCACATAGTTGACCGTGATTGTGTGTTTGTGCGTGGTGCATGTTATAGTGTCTCATGCATTCCATATGCATAAACCCAGTGACGTTTGAGGCCCAATAGGCTAAGTGACGATGAGGCCCAAAAAGGCTAAGCGACGTTTGTGAAAAGGTACCTCATGCATATGCCCGCGAGTGGGTTGCATTTCATATACTTACATGACATAGTGATGAGTTATTGTAGTGATGTAATTGATGATTGTGATGTGGTTACTCTAGTGATGTGGCTCTGACTTATTATTTATCATATGATTTATTATATGGATTGAATTGGACTCACCCTTCTGTTTGAATGTTACCCCCATGCGGTAACGTGCAGGTGATCACGAGTGAAGACCTAGGTATCTTCACTAATTTTGAGTCGGGTCGTCATGCTCTGATACGTAGCACTCAGGGGGGAAACGAACTCGATGTTTTTAAGACTATTTAGTTATTATATGTTATTTTGATGGTTTTCTCCTATTGATACTTTCCGCTGCGTAGTTGGTTTTATTGATGTCACGGTTGTGGTGACAATGAATGATGGTTGAGTTTTTCCCCATTGGGGGCGTGCTACGTATTGCGCACTTATTTGATGTTAAACTATTTTAATTGAAGTACGATGTTTTGTTTTGAGTATGTGTAACATTCCCTGCGATGAAAAGAAATTTTGAAACTCGGATTTTTCCCAATTAAATTAACGGGTAGAAAAGGGGTGTTACAGATGCTGTGCATTTTGAATTTAAACCCATGATGTTCCAAATGCTACAAACAATTGGTCAATTTGGTGGATCCATCCATGAGGATCCCCATGAGCATTTAAAACAATTTTTAGAAGTATGTCGTAACTTTATTCTTCCTGGTGTTAGTGAAGATGCATTTAGACTTAAGCTATTTCCATATTCTTTGAAAGATAAGGCTAAATCTTGGTTGAATACAATGGAGCCTAATTCTATTCATTCATGGAATGAAGTGGCTGAAAAGTTTTTAGCAAAATATTTTCCACCCATCAAAAATGCCAGAATGAGAAATGATATTACATCGATCTTTTAGACAAAAAGAATTTGAATCATTGTTTGAAGCATGGGAAAGATGGAAAGAGCTTTTAAGAAAATGTCCACATCATGGTCAACCTATCATTATCCAAATGGAAACTTTTTATAATGGTTTAGAACCCCAAACCAGAATAAAGCTTGATGCATCATCTGAGGTTTGTCTTATAATGAAGCATGTGAATTGATTGATAGAATTGCAACCAATAGTTCTAGTTGGCCTACTGAGAGGGTAAGTGCCCAAAAGAAACCATCAGAGGTACGTGAAATTAGTGATCTATCAGCTCTATCTGCTCAGTTAGCCTCACTGACAAACATGTTTAAAAACTTCACTTCAACCAGTGCATCTGCACCAACAGAAAACACTGCAGCAGCCATAGAACAAGCCCCCCAGGTGATACATCTTGTGTGTATTGTGGAGGAGATCACTTGTATGAGGAATGTCCTAGCAACCCTGTCTCTGTCAATTATGTAGGATACACTAGGAATAACAATCTTTACTCTAACACATATAACCCTGGCTGGAGGAACCACCCAAATTTCAAATGGAACAATACTGGTGCATCTGCACCAGCCACACCACCAGGATTCCATTCTCAGAACAACCAAAGACAACAACCACCTGCCACTGATAACTCCTTAGAAGCCTTACTCAAATCCTTTATTAGTGAAACCAGAACAGCTAGGCAAACACAAGATGCATCTATAAAGAATTTAGAGAATCAGGTGGGACAGTTAGCAACAGCTCGGTATCAAAGACCAACAGGCACATTACCATCAAATACAGAAGCTACCACATCCCACAGGCCAGGAAAGGAGCAGGTGAAGGCCATTGCTCAGAGAAATGAAAAAGATCTTGCAGAACCAGAGGAGAGTGAAGAATGTTCAGCAATCACTTCTCTTGACCATTTGGTGCAGAAGCAATTCCATAAGCAGTATGATTATCTCACCAGTGCACTTCCACCAGATGCTTCTGCACCACCTGAAGAAGAAATCTTGGAAAAAGACATTTTGCCAAGAGAAGCACCAGCACAAAAGGTATGGTCTAGAACTTTTGAATCTCTTAATTTAGAAGACCCTAACCTTAAAAAGAATTTATCCTCAATTGAACAACCTCCAAAATTAGAATTGAAAGAACTGCCCAAACATTTGAAGTATGCTTTCTTAGGGGAAGATGATGCACTTCCAGTGATCATTGCCTCTGACTTGTTAATAGAGCAAGAGCATGATCTCATTTATACCTTAAGAAAGCATACAAAAGCTATAGGCTGGCAAATGGCAGACATAAAAGGAATTATCCCTTCTATATGCATGAATAGGATAATTTTAGAAGATATTTCTAAAAGTTATATAGAAGGGAAAAGAAGGAAAAATCCTATAAAGAAAGAGGTTGTAAAGAAAGAAATCATTAAGTGGCTAGATGCTGGAATCATATACCCCATATCTGATAGTGCATGGGTAAGCCCTATACAGTGTGTTCCAAAGAAAGGGGGTGTGAGAGTAAAAGCCAATGAAAGAAATGAGTTGATACCAACAAGAACTGTTACAGGTTGGAGGATTTGTATGGATTATAGAAAACTCAATAAGGCCACAAAGAAATATCACTTCCCTTTACCCTTCATTGACCAAATGTTAGATAGGTTAGCAGGTAAGGAGTTTTATTGTTTCTTAGATGGTAATTCAGGGTACAATCAAATTGCAATAGAACCTGAGGACCAACAAAAAACTACCTTCACATGTCCCTATGGAACATTTGCATTTAGAAGAATGCCTTTTGGACTCTGTAATGCACCTGCAACATTCCAAAGGTGCATGATGTCCATTTTCTCTGACTTCATTGAGCTATCAATGGAGGTATTCATGGATGATTTCTCAGTCTTTGGAAACACATTTCAATCATGTTTATCAAATTTAGAAAAAAATTCTCCAAAGATGTGAGGAAACAAATTTAATGCTTAATTGGGAGAAGTGACATTTCATGGTACAAGAAGACATTGTGTTAGGACATAAAGTGTCAAAGAAAGGTCTTGAAGTGGATCAAGCCAAGATTGAGGTCATTGAAAGACTGCCACCTCCAACAACTGTCAAAGGAATCAGAAGCTTCTTAGGCCATGCAGGCTTCTATAGAAGATTTATCAAGGATTTTTCAAGGACATCCAAGCCATTATGTACACTCTTGCAAATTGATGCACCTTTTAACTTTGATGAACCATGTATAGAAGCATTCCAAAAACTCAAAAGAGCATTGGTGACTGCACCAGTGATTGTTACACCAGATTGGAGCAGGCCCTTTGAATTAATGTGTGATGCTAGTGACTTTGCTGTAGGAGCTATCTTAGGGCAAAGGTATGACAAAATCTTTCATTCCATTTATTATGCTAGCAAGACATTAATTGAAGCACAAATGACTTATACTGTAATAGAAAAGGAATTGTTAGCAGTGGTTTTTGCATTTGACAAATTTAGATCTTACGTGGTTGGCACCAAAATTATTGTTTATACTGATCATGCTGCCATCAAGTATTTAATTTCCAAAAAAGATGCAAAACCAAGGTTAATAAGATGGATTCTCCTCCTTCAAGAATTTGATCTTGAAATCAGAGACAAAAAGGGGGTGGAGAATCAGGTTGCTGACCATTTATCTAGACTTGAAGGTGAAAGAACGGGTACACAGAAGGGATAGTTGTAACAGCATCCAGTGCTTCTGCACCTGATGCAGATGCACCTAGTGCAGCTGCACCTGATGCAGATGCACCTAGTGCAGCTGCACCTTGGTTAGCTGACATTGTTAACTTTCTTGTAAGGAAAGTGGTACCAGTGGATATGACTTACCAACAAAGAAGGAGATTTTTTCACATAATCAAAAAATATCACTGGGATGAGCCATTTGTTTACAAAATGTGTCCAGATCAATTAATGAGGAAATGGATCCCCCAAGAAGAACAGCAAGCAGTGCTTCTGCACTGCCATGCTGCACCATATGGAGGTCACTTTGGATGCAACAGAATAGCAGCAAAGATATTACAGTCTGGTTATTATTGGGCAACTTTATTTAAAGATGCATATTCAATGGTCAAAACTTGAGACAAATGTCAAAGAGCGGGTAATATCTCTGAAAAACATGAAATGCCTAGAACCAATATATTAGAAATTGAACTTTTTGATGTATGGGGCATGGATTTCATGGGTCCATTTCCACCTTCTTTTGGCACACAATATATCTTGGTAGCTGTTGATTATGTATCCAAGTGGGTAGAGGCAGTAGCATTGCCTAATAATGATGCCAAATCTGTTAGCAAATTCCTTTTGAAAAACATTTTTACAAGGTTTGGCACCCCAAGGGCAATCATCAATGATGAAGGATCACATTTTTGCAATAAACTCATTGAAAATCTTCTTGCAAAATACGGGATTAAGCATAAAATTGCTACAGCCTACCACCCACAAACAAGTGGGCAAGCTGAACTATCAAATAGGGAAATTAAAAGAATGCTTGAAAAAATGGTTGGACCATCAAGAAAATATTGGTATTTACATTTAGATGAAACATTATGGGCATACAGAACTGCATTTAAAACACCATTAGGTATACCCCCAATAGATTAGTCTATGGCAATGCATGTCATCTGCCTGTTGACTTGGAAAACAAATCTTATTGGGCTATGAAAAAGCTGAATTATGATCTCAACAAGGCAGGTGCACAAAGGATTTTAGAATTAAAGTAATTAGAAGAACTTAGGCAATTCTCTTATGAGTATGCAGAAATTTACAAAACAAAAACCAGAGCTTGGCATGACAAAAGAATTCAAAGAAGAGAACTTAGAGAGGGAGGAATAGTCTTGTTAAACAATTCCAGGTTGAAATTATTTCCTGGAAAACTTAAATCAAGATGGTCTGGACCGTTCAAACTAGTCAAGATTTACCCCCATGGTGCAGTTGATTTATATGATGCAGCCACAAATACCAGTTTCTAAGTAAATGGGCAGAGAGTCAAAATGTACTATGGTGAACATGTGGTGAGGGATAAATTCACCACACATTTTCAAAATCTCTAAGGTAAAGAGATAGTCAGGCTGAAAGACTCTTAAAACAAGCGCTTATGGGAGGCAACCCATGTTATTAAATATTTAGTTTTCCAATTTTTGTTCAATTTGATGTTTTCAAGTGTTTTGTAGGAACACAGGTTTTTGGTGCATCTGCACCTCAGAATCTCTCAGTGCTACTGTACCAACCAAATTCAAAAATTCCACTTGGGCAAAAAAAAAACTTCAAAAATGCCAGCACAACAAACAAGTAATCATAATCAATGGCTGAATCGTTGTGTAGTCCCACCTAAAGGCACACGTGTCTCATTGCATGCGCATCTACATAAGCCTAATGGCTATAACCCACATCAAATCAACCAACCAGTAAACCCATTCGCTCTTTAAACTGACCCAACTCCCCATGGCTACCATTTATTCACCCACAGTAACCCCCTCTCTCACAAAACCGTAAAACACCCCCAATCACTTTCTCTCTCTCGCAAATCCCCAATTTTTTCTGTAAACACCATCTTCAACCTCTATTCAAAGAAAATGGTTCGCAATCAAAGTGCCATGAAAACATCAGGGAAGAACATCACAGGCACAAGATCAACATCAAAACAACCCCAAAAGAAGAAAGTTGGTGCAACTACACCTAGTCCAGTACCAATTGATGCTGATCATGCGCATTTCTGGGAAATGAAATTCCTACCAGAAAGAGGTTACAGTTTGATGAAGGCACACCCAAACTTCATGTCAACAATCTCAAGTCTACATTGGGATCTGTTTGTGCAACACAGAGCATTCTACTTGGATCAAGTAGTAAGAGAGTTCTATTCTGGAATTAAGGACAACAACAAAGGTAAAACTCTGGACCATTATGTAATTAGGGGTAGGAAGGTTTACTTTGATGCTGATAGAATTAACAACCATTACAACCTTGTCTACTCTGGTTCTAATTTTGAAGAGAAAATTGAAGAGTATGGAAAGAAAGAGATGGAAAGAGTAAGGTCTAGAATTGCTGTGAAAAACTCAAAATGGGATAAAATCCCCAACACTGAATATGAAATTGGTACTTGTTTATTGATTGCTCAATCTTCCCTACATCACACACATATACACTTTCTAAAGATAGATTGATCCTCTTGGATGCAATCTTGACCAATGACAATGTGGACATAGGGAGAATCATTAACAAAGAGATTCTAGATTGTGCAACTAAATCAGAAAGATTTTTATTCTTTCCATGCTTGATCACTGAGTTATGCATGAAACAACGGGTAGAAATTAGTTCTAATGAGCATCAACAGAGAAAGTGCCCTCCAGGCCCATTATCTGCTGAAATGAAAGAGAGAACCAAGATAAAGGCTGAACCCAATAACCTGGTGCAGCAGCACTTAGTGCAGAAGCACCAGGCAGTATGGAAATTTCAGCAAGAGCAGCATGATTGGCTACAACTTAGGTTGATGGAGATGTCACGGGTACCAACTCAGTTAGAAACCCTAGTGTTTCCATCATGGGTCTTTCAGAATGAGGAAGGAGAGTAAGAAGAGGAAGAAAAGGAAGAGGAAGAAAAAGAAGAAGAAGATGAGGAGGAAAAAGAAGAGAGTGAAAAGGAAAATAAGAAGAAAAAGGTCCTGAAAAGGAAGAGGGAGCCTAAAAAGAAACATCCAGAGAAGAAGAAAAAAATTGAGGAAGAAGAGGAAGAATTACTGAGTGAAGAGTTAGCTGATACTGATGAGGATGAAACATTGACAAGAATGGTGAAGCAAATGGAGAGGAATGAAGATGAGGAGGATGATGATACCACCACTGACATTAATGGCAAGAGTGGGGAAGAAGAGGATCAGCATTTGAGCATGGAGGACATAGTAAGAAAGAAATATGAGGCTGGATCCCAAGAAGAACCAGTTCTCACCCAAGTTACTCCACCAACCCACCCTTAGCCAAAAAAATCAACATCACCATCCACAAGGAAGACACCTACTCCACCAACTTCTAAATCACCATCACCAATTCCACAGTCATCATCACCACCACCCATCAACCAAGAAAGCCAACCTGAAAAAGAATCAACCAAACAACCAGCACCCATTCCTTCTCAAGAGAAGACTCCACCACAAACCATGGAGAAAATCCATCAAACTACTAACATTATTTTTGAGAAACAATCTTATCCCTAAATGTAAGAATCCTTCCTCCCCCAAAAACTTCAGACCTATTAGCTTATTTAATGTCACCATGAAAATTGTCACCAAAACCATTGCTAATAGAGTCAAGAGTTTCCTACCTAGTAATATTGATCAGGAGCTAAGTGCTTTTGTTTAAGGTAGACTTATCACTGATAATGCCTTGGTTGCCATGGAATGTTTTCATTGGGTTAAAAAGAAAATCAAGGGTAAGAGGGGTATGATGGCTCTTAAGCTTGATATGCCTAAGGCTTATGATAGACTAGAATGGGATTTCATAAGAGTAGCTCTGTTGAAAACTGATTTTCCTGATAACATAACCACCCTAATTCTGTCTTGCATCAATACTGTTAGCTAACAAGTGCTCACAAATTGCCAGCCAAGTAGAGCTTTCAATCCTGATAGGGGTATTAGACAGGGTGACCCCCTGCCACCCTATTTGTTCATCTTGTGTGCTAATGTTCTCTCTGGTCATGGAAGCCAACAAAGCTCTATTCATGGGATCCAGGTTGCCAAAAATGCCCCCCAAATTACTCACCTTCTTTTGACGGATGATAGCTTGCTTTTTGCTAGGGCTAATGCTATAGAAGCCTCTTCTATTGTGAACATTCTTGACTCATACCAGGCTGCCTCGGGTCAGCTGGTGAATCTTGACAAGTCTGACATGTCATATAGCCGAAATGTGCCTATCCAAGACCAACAAATTATCTGTAACCAGATTGGGATAAAGGGTGTGACACATCATACCAAGTACCTTGGGCTTCCAGTGGTATTTGTGAGGTCTTAGAAGGAGGTATTCTCGCTTGTGCAAGATAGAGTTTGGAAGAAGGTTAAGGGGTGGAAGGAAAAATTCCTTTCTAGAGCTGGCAAAGAGACTTTGATAAAATCTAGGCCCAGTCTATACCTAATTACATTATGAGTTGCTATAAAATGCCGGAAGGGATTTGCAAAGAGATTGAGTCCATGATTGTAAAGTTTTGGTGGGGATCTTCTGATACTCAAAGAAATATACATTGGATTAGTTGGAGTAAGATGGGTGAAGGTAAATCTAAAGGTGGTTTGGGGTTCAGAGGATTTAGTGATTTCAACCCAGCTCTTCTTGGCAAGCAATGTTGGGGGCTACTAAATGATGCTTCTTCTCTAATGGCTAGAGTCTTCAAAGGCAGGTACTACCCCAGATCAAATTTCTTAGCTGCCTCTACTGGTTTCCAACCAAGCTACGCTTGGAGGAGCATTCTAAGTGCTAAGGAAGTTATTGAGAAAGGAGCTAGGTGGATGATTGAGAATGGTGAGAAGGTGAAGATCTGGCAGGACAATAGACTGCCTGATCAGGCAAAATTCAAAATGTGCAGCCCTGTTAATTCGCTTCCTGCAGAGGCCAGTTCTGATTGATACTAAAACCAAACAGTGGGATTGGCACATCATCTCCAATATCTTCAATCCTTTTGAGGCAAAACAAATTCTGAACATCCCTGCTTCTTTGAGGCTTCCTGAAGACAAGCTAGTCTGGCATTGGGAAAAGAATGGTCTCTACTCTGTTAGGTCTGCGTATCATTTACTGAAGGAGGAGTCTGCTAGGAATACTGCTGAAGCCTCAAGCTCAACCAACAGATCTCTATGGAATTCAATCTGGAAAATTAAAGCTCCAAACTGTGTTAAAAATTTCATCTGGAGGCTTGCAAAAGACATTCTGCCAACTAGGAGCAGATTGGAGAGGAAAGGTATTTCCCTTGATACTCAATGCCCTATTTGTTGTTCCAATTCTGAAACCAGTAGCCATTTGTTTATGAACTGTGACATGATTAAACTAGTTTGGTTTTCCTCCCCTTTGGGCATTCACATCCCAAACCATTCTGATTTTTTGAGCTGGTTGCAACACTGGATCACTATTGATGATATTATAGCAAGACAAATTTTTTGTATTACTCTTTGGAAGATATGGAAGGCTAGAAATAATCTAATTTTCAACAAAAAAAAAGGCCAATCCGATTGTTGTGGCAGCTGATAGTGCAAACTTTGTTGAAGATTACAATGTTGCAAATTTTACGGAGACCCGATCCCACTTCTCTCCCACAAATTCCTGGTCAGCTCCTCCTATTGGCCTCACCACGTTTAATTCTGATGCTGGTTGTTTTGAGGATAATACATCGGGCTGGGGATTGATTGCTAGAGATTCAACTGGTGCAGTCCTCCATGCTGCAACCAATATTTGGAATGGCAAGGTCAATCCAACTGTCTCTGAAGCTCTGTGTCTTCGCTGGACTTTAAACTGGGATGTTTCTCAAAGATTATCAAATTGTTGGTTTGAATGTGATGCTGAAACTGTTGTTCTCTGCTGCCTTGGATCTAAAACTGATGTCTCTATTGAGCCTATTGTATCTGATTGTATTTTTCTTCTAGGCCAGTTACCTAATTCTAGAATTTCCTTTGTTAGAAGAAATTGTAATCAAGCTGCTGATGCACTTGTTAGTCTAGCTAAACAACTGGGTATTATGTATTGGAAGGGGTATGTCCCTCAACCTGTTAACACTGTTGTTTGTAATGATGCCACAGGCTCTCTCTTTTCTCAATTAATAGAATGAGTTATTTCCTTGTCAAAAAAAACAATCTTTGCTGGTTATTCCTGAAGACCCTCTTGAAGAGAAGGGAAAAACAAGTTCTGAGGAAGAAAGTGCAGATCCAGATATACCAGCAGATGCTTCTACACCCAATGCAGATGCATCTCAAGGTATTCCAGTTGTGACGGTCATACCAAAGAACAAAGAAGATACTGTCAAATTGGTGCTTAAAGAGCTGGCACAAAAGAGAAGAGAAGAACTGGGCAACACCCAGAAATTTTTCAAGAAAGCAGATGAAACCAGTGTGAAGGAGATTCCAGGACTAGAAGGTGCAGAACAAAGCAAGAAACAAGAAGAAGATTCTGAAAAGGAGGAAGCAACTAAGGAGGACCCACCAAAGGAGAAAGAACAACAAAAAGAAGATACAACTGCTGCTGAACAAGTCAGTGCATATGCACCTGGTGCATCTGCACTTGCAAAATCACCAACAGAAGAGCATGGTGCATCTGCACCACCTACAGCTGCACTCAAACCAAAAGCCACAAAGCATAAGGTAAAACATACAGCTGTAAGGTCAAGCTCAAGGATCAAGAGTGGAGCAAAGAAAGAGTAAAGCTTTAATGTTGTTATTTTTAAATATACTTATATATTTTGTTGCTATCCCACATGTATTAAACCACTCTCCCCATTTTGATGCACAATTACTTTATAATCTCAACTTAGAGCAGTGGGGACAGTGCTCATCTCTAAGTTGGGGGGGGGGGAGAAGCACTTTAAAATATTCTATGCATGTGCTTATATGATTTAGTACGTATGTGTGTTTTTATGTTTTGTTTACCTATATGAGTGTTAATTTCAAAATTTATGATGCAATCAACAAAACTCCTTTTTGAAAATTCAGAAAACGGTTTTACAAAAACATTAGTTTTAGTTTGAGGTGCATCAAATTGTTTCTATGTTCAAAGTACGATTTGTGAGTTTTTGAAGCATGATCAGCTTAAATTCTTTTTCACAAAACTTAGCCAAGTGCATTCTTTGAACTGATTTTTAATGATGGAAGAAAGAAAAATAAAAGAAGCCTTGTTTTCCCCAAATGACCAATTTTTTATTACTTTGACACATCAAAACTGAGTTTTAAAAAGAACCTTGCTATTTGAAAAACTACCTGATGCAAGAGGATTTTTAGTAAACCAAGGTCAAAAACAAATTTTCACTAAAAATATAGAAGAGCATAAAGAAATAAGTTTGGGGGAATTTCCATGAATACGAAGGCTGAGTATGAGAAGCTTAGAGTAGTCAATGCAAATAGGTTACCAAAATCACTACAAAAGAGCTCAAAGTGTTATAAACTTGCTATATTTACCCAAATCATTAAACTGAACCTGTTCCAAATAGTGCATTTGGTTTGAAAGAAAAGAAAAGCATCAAAATGCAAAAGAAAAGAAAGAAAAAGAAGAAAAGAAAAGCAAAACCAAAGAAAAAAGTATGCATAAGGAGGTCAGTGAGGAGGGCAATATATGCCACAAGTCTTGAAATGTAGTATCCAGTGCAGCTACACTCAAGTGCATCTGCACCGTCAAAAAGTCAGTGCTTCTGCACTTCACAAAAAAATAACAGGTGCATCTGCACCAAAGTGCATCTGCACCAAAGAAAAGAACCACCAAAAATAAGAATAGTGCATTGACTGGTGACATGCTAAAAATCATTGTTCATTGTGCATCGCGACCATGAATTAAATTGCAACGAAAAATCTTTCTGTTACTTTTCGCGTCGCGACGGAATCTGTTCGCGTCGCGACGCAGTGTTATTTTTCTGCAAACCCTAATGATTTTGTTTTCGCTATAACTTTTGATCCGGTGGTCCAATTTAATTGTTCTCAGGTGCGTTAGAAAGCTTATTAAAAGGCCTAACTAACCATGTAATCTGAATTGTATGATGTTATGATGATATTTCCATGAGTTTGGTTATGATTGATTATGATTAGGTTATGTTATCATAATGTTGACTGTGGGTGATACATTATGATTTGGTTTGAATAATGGATAAGTATAAGTCAAGTTAACAACCTTAGTAAGCCGTGTGAGATCACTTAACGATAAGACCAAGTTAGTAATTAGTTCATGTTAGTATCAAGACCATGTTATGTTTAAATTCATTGTTATGCTCAGCTCACTGTCATGTTCACAGATCATTGTTCACTGCTCATTGTTTAAGGTATATTAAAATATATACGTCAGGTTAGGGTGACGACCCTATTTCAGTTTAGTGTGCTAGGGGAGGGGAAGTCATGAGCCCTATGAACCTAGGCCCCATGAGGTTTGCCCACTAGCGATTAGTGGATTGGGTTCACCGGGAGCTTATTTTGCCAAGTGACCGGTGACATGCTAAAAATCATTGTTCATTGTTCATGTGTTGCCTCTTGTAACTGCTTATGAGGGTTATGAGGACAACGTTTATGTTAGCCACATAGTCAAATAGGAAGACTATGAGTTATGAATTTAGAATAATGAATCAACCATAATTGAACCGAGAGAGTTAGTAAGGGGTCTCGATATAACTCACTGAGACAAGTTGTCTCACCCAATCCATGTTGTTGTTTTTCAGAATTGCAGGCTAAGTTGAAGACGATGAGGCATGGTCAATGTCGATATCGGCATTCTCATCGGCATTTTCATTGGTGTTCCTTTCAAGTGCCATCTCTACCAACTGCCCTCCAACTAGATTTAGAAGGATGTTCATACCCTCAGTCTTAATGGCTAGGTCTGGGTTCAAACAGTGAATCTGCTCAACAACTTTGGCAAAACACTCCTCACCAACTATCTTCGCTACAACTGCAATGTCCGCCTCAATCTGCAAAGCTTTATCTCATTCTTTCGTCAACTGGCTTATTGTGGACGACGAATCAGAAATCAACTTCGACAGCCCAGCTTCCTTGGATTTCAAAGCAGAAGTCAGCCCGGTAATCTTTTTGTCAGCATTCCTAATTTTAGTTCAAAGGAGAGCAACGTCCCTAATAGCCTTGTCCCGAGCAGTGTGCAGAGAACCCACTTCTTTGCAAAGGTCTTCGATGGTGCGAGAAGATACCTCAGCCGATTTAGCAAGTTCCCCATTCTTCTTTTCAAGAGACGCAACAGAACCCTTCAAAGTGTTGAGTTCTCCGAGTGCGTCGTCCCGCCCTTTCTTCAGCACAACATACTCTATAGAGTCAAAATTCCATTTATCAAAATCGAAATCCTTCAAGAGGCCAGATTCCAGCCAAGACGCAAAAACAGAAGTATTACCTTCTACCTGTTTCTTCCTCTCTGCCTCCCTCTCCGGCAGCAAAGTTCCCAATTCACAGACTTTAGGCAAAAAGGAAAAGGGATACCTCTTCAAGGTTTCCAAGTCGGCCGTGCTGAATTCATTCACTACGCCCTCGGGAACTTTCTCTTTATGACTCTTCTTGCCCTTCTTGGATTTTTTCTGACGACCTTGACTGTCACCACCCTCCGAATGATGCTTGCTGCTATGGTCACCAACACGACCTCGCTGGTCTCGGACGCAAGATCAGCAGCAACAATAGTAGTGTCTTTCCCAAGATCTTTCTCAGTCACCACGCCCAGAGGGGTGCAGTTGAAGGACTGGCCTTCTTAGCCCGAGTTGCTCTCAAAAGAGAAAGGTAGGCATATTTCGGCGCCATAGTACCTGCAAAAAAGGAACCAAGAGACAATTAGCAAACAAAAGGAACAAGCAGAATAAAGAAACATAAACGGTCGATCATATTCATTCTCGAAACTTCACGAAGAGCATAACTGGAGCCTGCAACCACCATGGACTTAGTGTTAATAAGCCCCTCTTTACCATGGGCGGCCACCTCCCCAATCAGCTTCAAAGTTTCTGGATCTTTGGCGTCCAGACACTCGGTCGAAGTAAGAAAGCGCTGTCATACCCTAATTTTGTCCGCCCAAGTCAAAACTTTTTTTTTTCTCAAACAAAAATGGAAACAATAAGGGTAATTCATAAATTGTGTAGGTTAATGGACTTTCGCATTTATGTGTATTTGTCCCCTATCTCGCATTTTTATGTGAATTACGCGCACGCGCCAGTCGTAACTGTGTGAGCTTCCCTTTTGCCCTTGCCATTTGGCATGCATTTTAATCTTTAAAAAGGCCATTTATTGATCGTTATTAATTTTTGGCACCCAAAAAAAAACATTTTTATTAATTTTTGAGAATTTTAGGGAATAAAATAGTGCATGTTTCAATATCTGTGGGCATTCAAATGAGAGCAAGTTAATTATTTTTGAACTAAACCAAGTCAAGGATGAAAAATAAATTTATTCTATCAAGGATAATTTTCGTATAATTTTTTGGAAGAAAATCCTAGTTCAAAATAATTAAAAGGCATTTTTCCCATTTTTATTGCACAAGAAAGCTGAAAAAGGACCATTAAATATTCCCCGATTATTAAATGACAACTTTTATTGTCATGAATAATTAGAGGGATATTTTTATGGTGCCCAAAAATATGTGACACATTTTCAATAGGTGCATTATCATTTGCATGCCCAAAAATTCAAAATTCAAATAGAAAGTACAAAGTGTCCTCAATAAGACAAGACCAAAAAGGAGAAGCAATTTTCCCTCCCTATTTTTGTTGTCATAGCCGAATTCCCTCTCTCTCTCTCCACAATTTCTTCCACACTCTTCTATTATACAAATATTCCTTAAGAATATTCTTGTACTATCCTTAATCCTACCCATTTCATACACATCCCTAATTCCCACACACTCTCATGTAGATTCATACCCCTTTTTTGTAAATGACACCATCCTTTCACACTCACTCCTTCATAAGAAATTGCAAACTTACTTAAAATAGAACATCCCATTCCTATTCTACCCTTAACCTTAATTTCACCCAAGACCATATATGAGCCTACTCTCCCAAAATGCAAGGAAGTTCATTTTTTGCACAAAAACCTCTACTTCCTCCTCTCCTTGGCCGAATACCTCCTCCTCTCCCTCACCTCATCGTTTTCAATTTCTTCACTCAATCATCCATTAAAACACCTTTCCTACACTAAATCTTCCATCCTTCTTGCATTCTTCTCAAAGATCCACCTTCAAATTCAAGGATCAAGTTCAAAGTTGAAGAGTGAAGAGTAGATTAAAGGGGTTTTGCATTCATTCATCTCATTTCCTTCCTTATTCTAGCTTGGAGTTGAGGTATACTTTAAAACCTAGCATCATCTTCCAATTTTAGCATCAATGATGTAAATCATCACTTCATTTTGGCATCCCATTGCATTTTAATGTCATAATGTTAGCATAGTTGTTGTTGTTGAGTGAGAGATGTATTTCAAGTATCTTGACAAACACTTTGGGAGGCTTGGGTGCTTGGAATGCTTCTCTCCTTTAGAATAAATTGTGTGTTGTTGTTATTTCACTCATTTCTTGTTGTTTTCATGAATAAAATGATAATTTGAAGCTTATTTCATTTCGCATATTAGAGGAAAATTAGGGTTTGGGTGATTGTTATGCATTTCTTTGCTTGATCATGTGAATCCTTGCCAAAAGTTTAATCTATGTTGTTCTCTTGCATTATCTTGTGTTTCCATGAATAAAATGAGATTTAGGGTTTATGTTAGTTTCGCATGTTTCAAAGAAGTTAGGGTTTATGAGATTTTTGATGAGTTGGTTGTCTAATCTTGCAATTACTTGGAATTGAACCTTGATTATGATGTTTGTTTGCTTAAAACTTGTTGTTCTCATGAATTTGCTTGCAAATCATGCCCTATGTTCTCATGAATTTGCTTGCAAATCATGCCCACTGTGATCGCCAATGTTCTGAACGGAACTCATGGGAGAGAGAGAGAGAGAGAGAGAGAGAAATACCGTTTGGCGGCGGATCCGAGGTGACTCCTAGCTAATCCAAGATGACTCTGAGCTCGGGCGAGAAAAAAAGGGGGGCTGCCACCTGCAAGCACTCTGACGCCCAAGTCAATCCATAATCAAGATGGAGTATACGAGATGAGTGGAGAAAGCATACCATATTTGAAGCGCGTAGTGGTTTATATAGTGTCGCTATTGGGATAGCTTGCAATTGGGCTCCTAGGCCCATTATCTAGCCAAAGTTGGATCCGGAACACTATATAATTGGAGTTTCTTTGTTGCCAGATATAAGATCTAAACAATTTCAATGTGATGCTGATGTTAGGTGTGAAGGAAACTTTGCTGCTATAAGTAATGGAGTTGTAGCTGCAGCTGCAAATGATTTCAATTTATCGGCTTATAATAATTTACTAGATCTAGCACATACTCTCAGAAGATAATAAAATTGACTTATCAATTATATTTTTAAGGGTAAAATATGTTTTTAGTCCCTACAAAATCGGCTCCTTTTAAGTTTAGTCCCTACATTAACGAAATAGGCGTTTTGGTCCTCATCTTATTTTTCCGTTTTCAATTTTAGTCCATCATGACTTTTAATAGCGCTTCAAAACTTTTAATAGCGCTTATAAAAGGTCAAAAAAGCGCTATTAAAAGTGTTGACGCGCTATTAAAAGTCACGAGGGACTAAAATTGAAAACGGCAAAATAAGATGAGGACCAAAACGCCTATTTCGTTAATGTAAGGACTAAACTTAGAAGGAGCCGATTTTGTAGGGACTAAAAACATATTTAACCCTGTTTTTAATTACATACAAAAAATCATATATTTATGATTATTTAGACTACTCATGATCCTTAACAGATAACATACGTTAGAAAGAGCCTGGAAATCCTAAAGGCCTCTCTACACAAGAGGTAGTGGTACTGCTCCAAAACAATCACTAGCAACACCTCTAAGCCTATTGCTCGTTACTCGGGCCAACATACCTTTCATAGAAAAAACTATTTATATAACTTGACATAGGATTAGCACCATTTCGAGTGAGTCATTCTTACCCATTGTTTAATTTGTTTTTAAAAGTCAAATGAAAATATTAAAATTTGGGACCTATAATTTGGCTCTATTAAAAGAAAATATATATAATGACTCCAAAAGATGCAGTTTGTAGTTTTAAACAAAAAGAACAGATGCCAAACAAACTTACTATCCCAAGTGTTTTTTAAGGAGGAAAACAAATATTTCTTATATATTTGATTGGCTAAATTATAGTTTTGGTCCCCCTATTTTCAAAAATTCAGATATTTGGTCCCCCTATTTTAAAACTCAGACATTTGGTCCCCCAATTTTAAAAAATCAAATACATTTAGTCCAAAGAGGGAGCAAATGTCTTTGATATTTTAAAATTGGGGGACCAAATGTCTTTGATTTTTTAAAATTGAGAGACCAAATGTCTTTGATTATTAGCCATAAAAAACTGAAAATTCCTCTTGGGACTAAATGTCTTTGATTTTTTAAAATAGGGAGACTAAATGTCTGAGTTTTCAAATAGGGGGACCAAATGTCTGAATTTTTGAAAATAAGGGGACCAAAACTATAATTTAGCCTATTTGATTTTGGGTACTCAACATCCTAAAAGAATCGGAAGTAGTGCCAACACCTAGCGTTAGTAGTGCCACTTCTAATTCTGGAGATATACTCTAATCGGTTGACACATCATTCTTAAAGTAGACTATGGCCAGTTGCCACTTTATGAGTACACCTTAATTACAAATAACAACTCAGAAACATCGAGTATTATGTTAGAGAATATTCTCTCATTTTTAGTTTTTCAGAAAGCCCACACCCCTTAGGACGCATGTTAAACCATAAGCATGCTCTTCCTTCTTCTACTAGATGGTAACCCCCCAATAGAAGATTGAGAATACAGTATATGTGTCAATTTTCTCATAAAAGATTATTATTTTTAAATAAATACTAATTTTAAGAGATACAATATAATTTCTAGTTCAAATACTAATTTGTTGTTCATGCAGATGTGGCTTTGGATAGCCTTACAGAGTATATTATAGATGCTACAAAGTTTGAAGAGACTAGAAAAAGTCAGACACTATCTCCTTCATAACTTTAATTCTTTAAAAACAAACATTTATTGTGCATATGATTCCTTTTTTTTACCAAAGTTCATACGATTCTTAATGACTGTAATATACCAGTTAAAATTTGTTAAAACAAGGAACAGATATATACATGTTACTTTTCCTAGCTAACAATCATAACACCATTCCACAAAGAATAAAAAAGTGCTTTTTCAGAACTTATAACTCACATTTATATCTGATGTTCATAACTTTGTTACTAGATAAAAGACACAAAAACAGGCTACAATGTCGGGCTATTTTTAATCGTGGAGGCCCAATTTTTGGATTTGCATATGATATCTTTTTTCCAGGTTGGTAATTTATTACATCTTGAGGTATTGAGAAGAATATCAAAGTGATCTATTAATTATTAATCTATTTTTGATAAATGTCATCTTGAATACATGACTGTTAGGAGATAATCAAAATTTTTTATCTCTACGATTGTGATTTTTATTGTCTAATTCTATTGGTTAGTCGTAGTTTTCCTTTCATATAACTGAAAATGGATGCTCTAACATTGTATTTTCTAACTTTTGCCAACTTTAGGCTTTTTTGATGAGAATGAAAGGTTAAAAAAGGGAAACAAGAAGCGAGAGAATTAATGTGTTAGAGGAAAGAAATATATAGAAAGTTAGGGAGAAGTTCCCACAAAAAAAGTTAGAGGTTCCATAACCCTTATAACATGGGTTGAGTATCTTTAGCGTCGCCCACGACACCCACGCTAATAGCGTCGGATTAGAGTAGGCTTGACGCACGCAAACCCACGAATTTATTCCCTCACATTAGCGTCGGTCATGGGGGACGCTAATTTAGATCCAGTAGATGCTAAATAATTATTTTATTTAATAAATTGTTAGCGTCGGCCACCCCGACGCTAAGTCTCTTCAGGATTTTCACGAAAAATCATTTTCTTACTCTTTTTTCCCTTTCCCTTTCACGCCCTTCACTTTCCCTTTCATGTACGCCCCTTTTCACGCCCTTCACTTTCCCTCTTTCCCTTTCATTGCTCATCACCGCCGTTTCACTGCTCACCACCGCCCTTTCACGCAGTTCTCACCACCGCCCTTTCGCCATTTCTGATGATTCACTACACACAGCGCCATTTCACTGCTCACCACCGCCCTTTCACGCAGTTCTCTCTCGCTCTCTCTATTTTGGTTCGTTCTCTCTCTCTCTCTCTCTCTCTCTCTCTCTCTCTCTCTCTATCTCTCAAAACAGTTTTTTGACATATTTTCCTCTGTTGATAGGATTTATGGATTTGTGTATTTAGGGTTTGTTGATTTTCTCAGGAAGCCATTTTTGTTTTTAGGGTTTCGTTTACTATCCGCCTAGTCTTTCAATCCCTTTAGAAAATAGAACTCGCAAACTGATTCTTGAGCATGTGAAAAATTGGTGTTGATTTTTGATTTTTGATTTTCTGTTTTGGGCTTGATTATAGGGTATACGGGTTTAAGGATTTTCTGTTTAAGGATTATAGTCTTTCAATCCCTTTAGAAAATAGAACACGCAAAGTGTTTAAGGATTTTCTATTTTGGGCTTGATTATAGGGTATACGGGGTGTTGTGTGTGGGTGTGTTGCTGTTGTAGTTCTCCCTGGTTTGCAGATTTGATCACGTCGCTGGTAAGCTCTCGATCTCTCCATTTCGTTTTCTCCATTTCATTTCTGGAGTGGTGGTGTTCATGCTTTGAGTGATGTGCAGTGTAACACCCATTTCTACCCGGTAATTTATGAGAGTAAAATCAGAGTTTTTAACAATAAAACGGATGTCACACTTTTTTCAAACAACTCGAATACATAGCACTTTAAAACATCAACACCAAAATTTATTCAATCACGCAGCGGAAAATTCAACAAGTTTAATCATCAAAAATCGTTGCAAATGTGCAAGGTTCTCAACATTAAAATTCAACAAAATGAAAGACATGAAAATAATCAAGCGTTCATTCTCCCCCCGAGTGCTACGTATCAGAGCGACGACACCGTACTAATGAAGAACTATGGTCTTCATTCGAGATCACCTGCATGTTACCAACGTAGGGGTAACATTCAAACAGAAGGGGTGAGATATCAAACAGTATAAAGAATCACATGAAAGACCGTATATAAAGGTCAGAATGTCAGATAATTACAACAGACAATTATCGTAACAACAGTCAACAGGTCAACAACAGCATGGACATAACAGTCATTATCATCATAATAGTCAACATCAGCACAACAAGCATATATCATCACAATAGTCAATATTCAATAAACAACACGTCACAGCAGTCAGTGACTTCAATCATGCGGTATGAATAAAGGATGCTCATCAGAGGGCCGTCTGCCCTATAATGCATGATGGTACCAAAATCCAGCCCGTAAATAGAGGCTTCCAACCAATCCACGCCAAAAGAGGCGATCCAACAATTCGGAGACAAGCTCCAGAGCCATCTGCCCTATATGTACATGGTATGCATGCGACACAATGATGCAACCCAGACAATCTACAACAAGATCATATCATAGCACAACAACGACACACGACTCAACACTGGCCATAGGCCTACAACATAAAATTCATCAACAGTTTGGGCCATACGGCGATACCCTCAACAAACAATGTGGGTCATTCAGCGGTACGCACAACAAAACAATGTGGGCCATTCGGCGGTACGCACAACAAAACAATGTGGGCCATTCGGCGGTACCCACAACAAAATCAACAACGACATTTAACAATATAATCAACAACACGACAACAACGACAACAACATCAACAAAACAACAACATTCCGGCCAACGACTCAGCCACAACAATAGGCGCTAAGGCACCCACAACAATAAGCGCTAAGGCACCCACAACCAATAACAACTATAGGCGCTAAGGCGCCAACATGCAACGACAACAAAACGGGGACAGCAAGAAACATGGAACGGGGCGCATAGGGCGCCAACAACCACCCACAAAATTAGGGACAGCCAACCACCCCAAACAATAGGAACAGCCCACAAACTTAGGAACAGCACATAAAAATAGGAACAACACATAAAAATAGGAACAGCAACAATGATTTTTAGAAACAGCAACAATAATCTTCAGCAAACAGCAACAATAATTTTTCAGAAACAACAACAATAATTTTCGGAAACAGCAACAATAATTTTTCAGCAAACATACCTCTACTTCGGTGAATTAATTAACCTATCAAACTAATGGTCCAATTCGTACAGTTTCAGTAATTAATTAACCTATAATTTTTATTTTGCAAAATAATGGTCCAATTCGTACAGTTTCAGTAAATAAGCAACAAGGTTCAGAAAACAGGACAGCCACCATGACCTAGATTGTGACACCTATAAAATTATCAAAACTCAGTCAAATGACATGGGACTTGAGCCTAACCCGAAACAAATTGAGTATAGTTTTCAATGAATCAAGAATCATTCAAAAATGAGTTCAAACGAAAACGTTATACACGAAATACCAAACCTATATCCAGATTGTTTCCAGAATTTTAACCTAACTTGTAACACCTATAACTAGAGCTATACAACTCCAAATGCAACCAAACTAGCGCTAAATTAACAAGAATTAAGTCTAGTTTCTGAAAAGGTAAACCACATAATTTTTGGACCACTAGATTTTTCCCAGTTACTGTATAACCGAACCTATACCCAGATCATTTCCAGAATTTTAACCTAACTTGTGACACCTATAACTCGAGCTATACAACTCCAAATGCAACCAAAATAGTGCCAAATTAACAAGCGTTAAGTCTAGTTTCTGAAAAGGTAAACCACATAATTTTTGGACCACTAGATTGTTCCCAGTTACTGTATAATCGAACCTATACCCAGATCACCCCAGACAATGAGTTTAGCAACAAAATTGGCATCAAAACATAACATCAACATGTAAAAAAATCATGACACGCATATAGTAATTATCAAAATCCCAACCCCACATGCAATCCCTCATACAACCCATTATAATGTTTGAATCACACCCTTACCTTAGCCTTAGAAGATCACAAACCCTAGCCTCTCCCTCTCTCTTGGCCGTAGCTTCTCTCTCCTCCTCTCTCCTTGTGCGCCGTTTTCCTCTTCTCTCCTCTCCTAGCCGTCGCCCTCTCTTAGGTTTTCCCTTAAGCCTTTGTTTATTTCTTCTAAATGAGCACAACCCTAATTTAATCCTTTTTATAAACTCACTTAAACTTACGGGCTTTTTCTTAGTTCATGCGACTAATTCATGGCCCTTTTTCCTTAACACCTCTCATTAATACTCCTAACCCTAATAATAGGTCCACATGTACTAATAAATAATAACAAATAATTATATTATTATTTCTACCACATAAATCTCATTTAATAAATTAAATAAATAATCAAATATTTTTGGGGCGTTACATGCAGCAACAATATAGTTCTTTGCCCTAGCTAGCTATGTAAGAGACTAAGAGGTAGTAGTAACTAAGTAAGTAGTAGTAGTAGTTCCTTTTTTTCTAAAAACTTAGGAAGATGAAATTGATGAATAGGCCAACTGTTTTAATTATTTGTCTCAGACTCCTTTCATTATATCTTAGTTAATTATGTATTGTTCTTTACATAGTTGCCTCAAGAGTTTTTGTTCAGCAAATGATCTTGTTTTTTGGATGGTTGGATGGTAAATGTGCTGGACAACATTTTGTTGAGTTATGTGAGTGTATTGTGTTTTACACATAGGTGAAAGTGTTTCCTTGAATTTAGTGATTTGTATTTTTCCAACTTATTTAGTATTTGACAAGTTAAGTGTTTGCCTTATAGAAAATGGATCGTACTTGGATGTATAATAGAACAAATGCTAATAGGCACGGCTTGAAAAAAGAGTTTGTTCGTGGTGTTAAAGACTTTGTGAAGAGGGCCAGGAAGCTACTGTTGGGCCCGAAAAAGTCCCCGAGGGAGAACCTTCCTCGTTCACAACTTTTCCTAAGACAATGAAGCCGCCACCAATATTTATTAAGGAAAATATTAGGAAAACCTTTTTTGGAAAGCGATTGGTCTTGCAAAACTAGAGAATAGGGTTCGGGAGTCGGTTACGCGCAGGGAAGGTGTTAGCACCCCACCCGTCCTCTCTACTGAGAGGGAACCTTTAATTAAATGTGTGGTTTTAGTGTGTTGACTTGAAAATACTTAATTTTGCCTCTCTACTTCTTATTGAAAAAGTTCTTAATGAAAATCTTTACTTATTATGAAAAAAGGGGGAAAATGGGTTTTTTAGAAAAAAAACGCTTGACGGGACATGGCCCGCTCCTACGTATCTCCCGGTGCGATGGAGAAATCAAAGCTACGTAGTTCTTCTCTATCCTAAAAAAAGGTTTTTGTCTTTTATCTTTTTAGTGAGTTTTCGAAATAGGACGAGCATTTAGTGAATGATTAAACTAACCAAGGTTATGGGTAATCACTGCTAAGTACTCTTGAAAATGAGAGTCACCACCGCCAGTCAGACGAACAAAGGTTCTGATTGACTATTAGTAGCAACTCGTTTTTATTTACTTTTTGAAAGTGGTTTTCAAAAGAGATTGATTAGCACGAATGATCAAACTAACAAAGGTTATGAGTGATCATCGCTTGTTGTTCTTTGGGGAAAAAGACATTGCCACCAATGGCTAGACGAACAAAGGTTCTGATTAACCACTAGCGACGATGGGTTGAAAATGATTTTAGAAAGGAAAAGGTTTTTGTTCTGAAAATGATCTCGGTTTGTGAAAGTGATTCTTTTTTGTTACGGAAATAACTCTTTTCTTTTCGTTATGCAAATGCTAAACTTTTTACGGTTGCGCTTGACGAGAATGTGACTCGCTCCTACGTATTCCCAAATGGGAATCAAAGCGACGTAGTTCTAAGGAGCCTTAAAAATGGAAGTCTTTTTGTTTTGATTTTGAAAGGTAAAGGGCGTTCATAACGATCAAACTAACAAAGGTTATGGGTGACCATTACTAGAACCCATTTAAGTGCATGTAAAAATCTCTTTTGAAAAGTGAAAGCCTTCATGATGACCAAACTAACAATGGTTATGGGTGGCCATCACTAGCACTTGCTATGACTCCGATACTTAGGAAAATATCTTTTGAAATTGAAAGCATTCATGATAATCAAACTAACGAAGGTTATGGGTGATTATCACTAGTAGCTTATGCATATGAAAACATCTTTTTTTTTTAAGCTTAGGCTCTTAGGACAATCAAACTAACAAAGGTTATGGGTGATTGTCACCAATTACCATTTTCATGCCGAGCTATTTAGAAAAGAAAAACAATGAGTGCAAAAAGATTTGGAGATTCAAGCATGGCACAATCATTGAAATCAAATCCTTAGGCAAACAACAACATGGTCATAACTTGCAATTAATCTCATTTGAATTCTTGAGCAAATACTAGCCTAGACTACACATGTTAAACCACAACACATAAATAGGCAAAGAAGGAACTTGAATTGGGCATTAAGCAAAAATGCAAGAGTAGGCAAGATTGGACCTAAATGCACATCTAATGGAAGATGCTAGGCGAGAACCATGCTCAAATATTTCTACAAAACGCAAGGGAATCTAAATGCACATCCAGTGGAAGATGCAATGTAAGGAATGAGCCTATCCAAGTATTAATGATTCCACATGAGAGTAGACAAGGAAGTGATAGGCACAAATGAATTCAAAAGAGTAGCCGGGATCCAAAATATTAATGACTGAGATGCATTTTTCCTTCAACAACAACAATTATACTAACATATTTACATAAGATGTAACTCTAAATGTAATGAAATGCTTAGTATGCAAAAACAAATTGACGATCTATATTTTTGATGCTAAAACTTTGATGATGATGCTAAGATTCAAGAATATACCTTAACTCCAAGCTAAATAAGCAAGAAATAAGATGAATGAGTGCTAAACCACTTGAATTTACTCTTTAACCTTCAACCTTGAGCTTGATTTTAGAGAGTTGGAGATGAATCTTTGAGAAGAATGCAAGAATGATGAGGGGGATGTTGAAGTAAAACAAAGGGTGTAAATAGCACTATGGGCTTTTAAGAAAATAAAATAAAAAAAGCAAAATGGGGTTGTATGTGAGTAAAACAGGGGTGTAAAATAACAAAGGGGGTGGAATGAGTAAATAGGGGTGTAAAATAACTGTAGGGGTTGTATCAGTAAACTAGGGGTGCAATTAGCTGTAGGGGTTGTATCATGAAAAGAGGGGTGCGAACAGTACCAGCCCAGTTTGTCCGTTTTTTTATTAAAAGAAATGGGCTTCTGAGGGGGTTGTGTTAATGGAAAGAGGGGGGTGTGTGTCATACCCCAATTTTGTCCATCCAAAAATAATAACGTTTTTCTTCTTTGTTGCTATATATCTTATTTCGTAAAAGTTGAAAAATACAAATTCATTTTCAAGTTATACTTTACTTCCCATTTAGTTAGTAAATATATTTAACAGTATAAAAGAGAAAGTAAAAAAAAAAAACAAGAACAGAGAAAAGGAGAGGCGATTTAGTAAAAAAGGGGGTGTATTTCGAAAGGGGGTGTTTCAGCGAATTGGGCCATTGGAAGCCCACGCGCTTGGCCCGACCCGGATTGCTCACTTACTCACTAACCCTAATTCCCCTAAAGCAACAGCCGCTCCCTTTCCCCTTCTCTCTCATACGCTCCCTTTCCTCTCTTTTTTCCAAAACATCACTTCCATCTAAACCTAATTTCCCATCAGCCGTACAATCCCCCCTCTTCTCTCCCTTCCACGCCTCCTTTCTCTTCTTTCCATGCCTCCTTTCATCTCCTCTCTCCCACGCCTCCTCCCAAAACGTCACTCCCATCATCCTCCTCTCTTCTCTAGCCGTCCACTCCTCTTTCTCTTCTCCATCTCCACACGTTTCTTCCTTCCCCCACCTCTCACGAAATCACCATTTTTGGTGCCCCCTTTCTCTCCTCTCCCTCAGGCAAGCCCCATTTCCGTCGCCAACCTTCAAAAAGCCAACGGTCCCATGACAAATCGTTGGTCTATGCGCTCTTCTCTCAGTTTTTCCATGGGTGGTTTCGGTTTTTAAAAAAGAAAACGCAGTGAGTTATACACTTTTCGGATCTGTGCACAAGGCTTGGCGAGAAAACCGAAAGACAAAGCACCACTACGAGTTCGGTTTTGTTAGTATAAATACGAGTGGAGATCTTGAAGGAAGAGATACGATTTTTTTTGGAGAGAAGAGAGTGAAAGACCGAAATCTTGAAGATCCAGGAGCAAGAGGAAAAAAGCGATTCTGGAAAGTTTCATGTGAAGCAGAGAGAGAGAGAGATTTCGTTTTCTTTTTTTTTTCTTCCATAAATTTTCATAGTTTTTTTTCTATTATTATCATTCTGTTGTTGGTGAAATCTGAGGAAAGAACTCTTTGTTCAAAGTTTCTGGAATCTGAAGGTACTGTTAATGCCTTTCTCTTTGTTCATCTCTGTGTATGTAAGGTTTCTGTAATTTAGAATTTGATCTATTAATGTCTTTTTTTTCTTATCAATTTAAAATATGAAGCATGTACAAATATTGTGTATTCACCTTTTTGATATGGGTTTCGTATTCAGTGTTGTGGCCATTTGTTAGTCTATATTGGAGACATCATATTGTGAGGCCTTTTTTTAAAAAAAAAAATAACAATGGTAACCATTTTCAAAATAACAATAAAGGGAACCGATTTTTTTTTTAATAACAAAAAGGATTTAAGCAAAATGTTCCTTTACTAATTAGTAAATCTCTTTTATACCAAATATCCTTTTCTTTAGTCTAGGTGTTTAGAACCAAATATGTCCGGAATAAGCTAATAAGTGGGTGACTAAAAAAAAGGGACGATAAACCAAACGTTTGTTCCTTTCTGTCAAGCAAGCTTTTTATTCTTTTTCCATTCCTCATGGCATTAAACTATGCATTCCAAAAACTACCCAAAATTTAGTTTTTTTCAAATATATATATATATATATATATATATATATATATATATCTATAAATATATAGCATGTAAGAGACAGTGAGGGTCCTTAATAATGGCATCAATTGTTTCGGTCGAATATAGGGCAGCTTTAAGTGTAAACCTTTTTTTTTTAGTTAAGGCTCCTCATGGAATTGATTGAGAATATTTTTTTAGCAAGACAACTTTCCCAATAGATGCTTCTTCAATAAATAATCAAAGTGAAGGCTTTGATTCTTGCGAAATAAGGTTTTGAATGAGAGCCTTTTCTTTTCCCCATTCACATTATTGTAGGAAACTATGTCTCTTTTCGGTTGGACAAACAAATTAACACACGGAATCTCTTTTTTTAGAGGTTTAAAATGTGAACTTAATCAAGAACATTCCCCAAGTAGGAGACTAAGTTAGTTGCACAACTAGATTGGTCAGCATTTTAGGGCGAATGAGCCATACAGCTCAAGAGTCCTAAAACCCCTGCATAAAAAAATATACCAACGCGCAAACCTTTTTCAATCAGAACTACATCGCTTTGATTCCTGTTTTGGATATGTAAGAGCGAGTCACATTCTCGTCAAGCGCAATCATAAAAGATTTTAGCATTTGCATAACAAAAGGAAAGGGTTATTTTCATAACACAAAACAAAGAATTATTTTTGCAAACCTAGATCATTTTCAGAACAAAAATCTTTTCCTTTCAAAAATCATCTTCAACCCATCGTCGCTAGTGGCTAATCAGAACCTCTGTTCGTCTAGCCACTGGCGGCGATGTCTTTTTCCCAAAAGAATAATAAATGATGATCCATCATAACCTTTGTTAGTTTGATCATCGTGCAAATCAATCTCTTTCGAAAATCACTTTAAAAAAAAAGATAATAAAAACGAGTTGTTATTGATAGTCCATCAGAACCTTTGTTCGTTTGACTAGAGGTACAACTCTCTTTTTGAGTATTTAGTGGTGATTCATCATAGCCTCTGCTAGTTTAATCATTCGCTAATGCTCGTCCTATTTCGAAAACTCACTAAAAAAGATAAAAAACAAAACCTTTTCAAAAAGACAAAGAAGAACTACGTAGCTTTGAGTTCTCCATCGCACCGGGAGATACGTAGGAGTGGGCCTCGTCCTGTCAAGCGTTTTTTCGTTTTTTCTAAAAACCCATTTCCCCCCCCTTTTTTCCTAGTAAATAAAGATTTTTATTAAGACTTTTTCAGTAAGAAGTAGAGAGGCAAAATTAAGTATTTTCAAGTCAGCACACTAAAACCGCATTTAATTAAAGGTTCCCTCTCAGTAGAGAGGACGTGTGGGGCGCTAACACCTTCCCTACGCGTAACCGACCCCCGAACCCTAATCTCTAGTTTCGCAAGACCAATCGCTTTCCAAAAAAGGTTTTCCTAATATTTTCCTTAATAAATATTGGTGGCGGCTTCATTGTCTTAAGAAAAGTTGTGAACGAGGAAGGTTCTCCCTCGGGGACTTTTTCGGGCGCAACAGTGTGGAAAGCTTAGCCCAACTCGTTTTTATTCAGCAGGAGGCCCAGTTTTGTTTTTGGAGGTATTGGGCTAATGTAGAGGTTGTGTGGGTTAAAACATGGGGTTTAAAAATAAATCTGATTGTTTTAATTTCATTTTTTCTATCTAAAACAGCAGAGTAAGGAGAGTATAAAAGGAAAACCCACAATTTTAGCAACCCTAATTCCTCCCTTCTCTTTCACCTATGCGCCGTTCACCATCTCAAAAAAAGGAGAGAGAGAGAGTTCACGAAGAGAGAGAAAGGGAGGAAGAGAAGAGAGATTCGCGTGAAGAGGGAGAGAGAGAGAGAAAGGCGTGAGGTGGTGGAGAGAGGAGAGGGGTGTGGCCGGCCTCGTTTGACGGCGGCGGTAGTGCGGTGTTCGCGGTGGCGGTTTTGGGGTGAAGGGAGGCCGTTTGGTGGTGGTGGTTGTTCGGTGAGGTGGTGGTGTGAGTGGTTGTTTGAGACGGTGGACGGTTTCGTGAGAACGACGGTGGTGTGGTGGCTGTTCGGTGGAGGGCGGTGGTGGCTGGATGGTGGCCGTTTGGTGGTGGTGGTCCGCGGTAGTGGATGGTGTTGGTTGTTGGGAGGGAGGAGGTGGTGAGTGGTGGGGAGTGGTAGTGGTGCTTTCCCTCTTCCCTTTCTCTCCCCCCCTTTTTGCTTCTTGTTTTCCTCCTTACTGTGTTGTTGTGTTTTGTTGTCAATTAATTAATTTTTCCTTTTTGTGTTCCATTACACTCACGGTTCCCCCCTCCCCCTATGTGACTGTCTTAAAAAAATGGTTCTTTTTCATTCTCTCCCCGTGTGTGTGTTGATAAAATTATTTTCTCTGTTTCCAATTCCCCTACGGTTCCCCCTCCCCTGTTTCTTTTCTTCCCCCTCTTTTATAGAGGATTCACATTTGTCTTTGTTGTTGCTGCCAGCTAGAACCTCTTGAAATGTCCCTCTCAAAGTCTAAGTCTATGATGCTGCATCTCTTGCTTTTTCTGATTCTCTCTTTGACCCTTCTTTATTTCTTTATTTGATGTTTGCTGGCATGGCTCATAAGAGCAGAAGGTGCAGCAACTTCTTTGGTGAAAAAAGGAAAAAAATTGATAAAAGAGACTATAACATTTAGCCAAATATAGAAGATGCTTTTCTTTTTTGTAATTTTCGTTTTCTATATTTTTTTGTATTTTTTTGTATTTTTGGACAGTTTGGACTCTAAACACTCCTAAATTGTAATAAAAAAAAATAAAATTGACATTTGTGGACTATGAACTACTCAAAATAAATTAAAAAGGCAAATAAAGAATACTAAAAAAAGAGCTAAGAAGTTGGGCCAAACACAAAACGAAAATGGGCCCGACTGAACAAAAGTGCTTAGAATGAAACCCAAATAGAAGAAATAGGCCCATTAAGCGATAAATACTAAAAAAATGAATCGGAACCACGTTTGTAGGCCCAAATCGAAATGATAAGCCCAATAGTGAGAAAAACGACTTAAATAAGCCCACTTAGGTTCAACTAGGCCCAAATATCAAGATTAAACTGAAGAATGTGCGAAAAGATCGATCATTCACGCGCATGCCTAGCTTAAGCAACGGTATTTCGGCTTAATTGAACGGCTAATTGAAATTGGCTTAAATTAAAAAAAGACGCTATTCTAACTACTCAAAATACAAATTAAATAAAACAAGTGACTAAAAGAAGGCGGACAAAATTGGGGTATGACAGCTACCCATTTGTATATCTGACGGAGGGATAAGTTGCCCGTGTAGAAAATGCAAGTGTAGGAAGAAATCTACGCCAACTAATGTTATGCTTCACTTGTACCGACATGGATTTCAACCAGGCTATTGGATTTGGACTGAACACGGAGAAGTGAACCACGATCTTACAAGGGGTGGTTCGAATAGTAGTGAGCATGTGCATCATGACGACCATTTTGATTCAATAAATCAGATGGTGTTTGATGCTTTTAGGCCGTATGGAGATGAAGATGTCCCTGGTGAGGATGAGTTGCCCAACGAAGATGCAAAGCAGTTCTACGACAAGTTGATATGCGCTAACAAGCCCATCTACGAGGGGGCTATACAGTCTATATTGTCAAAAGAGGTGAGGAAACACTACAACAAAACAGGAAAGCGGCGGCGGTTGAAAAAGCATTCTGCGGCGGTTTTAACCGCTGCAAAATTCCCTTCGCGGCGGTTCCCAAACCGCTGCAGTTACCTCCGCCGCGAGGAAACTCTGCGGCGGTTTTGGCAACCGCTGGAATAACCGCCTGGAGCAGTACTTAGCGGCGGTTTAAGCGGCGGTTTTCGTTTTGCGGCGGTTGTAACCCGCCGCTAAACTGTCGGTTAATATCCCATATTTCTGCAGCGGTTTTGTGGAATTTTGAGGCGGTTTGCTATTTGCGGCGGTTTAGAACCGCCCCTAAACTATTTCTAATGCCAGTATCCTTAACTATCTGTGACGGTTTTGAGGATGTTTGCAACGGTTCAGAACCGCCACTAAACGATTTATGTGATGGTATATTCCTTACTTATCTACAGCGATTCCGGGATGTCTGCGGTGGTTCAAAACCTGAGGACGAAACTGCTTTTAGCTTTAAAGGCTCAAATAAATTGTTTTGTTATTTATAACAACTTTTTCTCAAATTATTTAAAAACATAAAATTATAAACCTACATAAATAATTAAAAAAGTTCATTCATTCATACTTAAATAAAATAACACAATAATATCAAAAGGTAGTGTTGTCCCAAAATATCAAAAGATATGTGGTTTAGGAGTATAAATTTCCCCAATATAAGAACATGTTTTTCAACATTACTAGTTAATAACAAATCCTAAATCTAAATAGTAGATATTGGTCCATGATGTGTTGGGGCATGACTAGCAGATGAAGAGCGCATTGCTTCAGCTGGCGAACGTAAATTGGCGGCCTGAAATTAAACAAAAATAAAGTTATGAAGTTACCAATTATCACCACAATGAAAACTAATCTAAAACCACAAAACTAAAACCAACTATCCTAGAGGTTATGAAAACTAAAACCAACTAAATAAAGTTATGAAGTTCCTCAAGGACAGTTAGTTGGTCCCACCATGTCACTATGCTAGAGCAAATATTTGTTCTCCAAAATGGAAAATTATGAAAGTTATTAAGTGATTCAATATGCAACAACTTATACTAACAGCACTAGAAGATGTCCACATCAATAAAGGAGTGCACATCTAAGTCCTAGTCCTCAACCATAGTCACCAACGTTTCTAATGTACAATTGTTTAGTAACAATTACTCTCAACAGAGAAGGAAATCAAGACCACAGAGTTATGCTTCATACTAGAAATGTCTTCTTTTTATACACGAGGAAGCAAGAAAGCAAGAAAGCATCTGATATACAGAGTTATATATGCTTCATACTAGAAATGTCTTCTAGAGGTTATGAAAACTAAAACCAACTAAATAAAGTTATGAAGTTCCTCAAGGATAGTTAGTTGGTCCCACCATGTCACTATGCTAGAGCAAATATTTGTTCTCCAAAATGGAAAATTATGAAAGTTATTAATCTAAGCATATGTACAGCATCAGTAGAAGTATATAAGCAGGAAACAGAATTCAATGTATGTGCTAGTGAGCTGAAGTGTTGTGAAATGTGTGTTAGTGTTTCCATGTAGTATTAGAAGAGCAAGTACAACAGATGGTTACAACAAAGCTAAAAGAAACAGAATGTTCTCAGTGTTCTTACAACAGAGCCAGAAACAGAACATTTTAAGGATAATAATTGAATATACTGGACCGATTGCAGATCATTAGAGATCTTCGATCCATACACAGACATATGAACCAAATGAAATCTTATAAGCTTCAATATCATGAAACAATAAGTGGAAATGTTTGGAGAAACGAGTTAAGCAGGAGCAAGATGCAGAGTAGCCTTAGATACAAAAATATCAAATAGTAATTAAGTGATTCAATATGCAACAACTTATACTAACAGCACTAGAAGATGTCCACATCAATAAAGGAGTGCACATCTAAGTCCTAGTCCTCAACCATAGTCACCAACGTTTCTAATGTACAATTGTTTAGTAACAATTACTCTCAACAGAGAAGGAAATCAAGACCACAGAGTTATGCTTCATACTAGAAATGTCTTCTTTTTATACACGAGGAAGCAAGAAAGCATCTGATATACAGAGTTATGCTTCATACTAGAAATGTCTTCTAGAGGTTATGAAAACTAAAACCAACTAAATAAAGTTATGAAGTTCCTCAAGGATAGTTAGTTGGTTCTACCATTATGAAGTTACTAATCTAAGCATCTGCACAACATTAGTAGAAGTATATAGCTACAACATCTACCCAAGTCAAAAACTCAAGTGAAAACTAACAAAGCCAAAAGACCTTCAACAAATTCAATCCACAAAAATCAAACCTTTTCTGGACATCCCATTCCTCCAAAACACCCAACCAAAACAAAAACTAATAGGGTAACTAACAGCAACCAAGTTATGCAGGACCATTCAATAAAGGATCACATTATACCATCGAAACAGTCTATCATCAGAATTTAGTGATAAAATGAGTTTAAGAAGCATATGACCATGTCAATACAAACAAGACTTAAAGACTAGTACAGAACAGAACAGTAATTATCATCAGAAAAGAAAAAGATGGACAAACAAGATGAACAGAACAGTACAGAACAGTGATTCACCAAGGAAAAAAGAAGACACTAATTATCAAAATAATTTGAAGAAAAATATGGACAATAAAAAGACTAGTACAGAACAGTCAATAAAAAGACTAAATCTATGTACATAAATCCCATTCCTCCAAATCACTTAACCAAAACAAAAACTAATAGGGTATGTAAAAACAACCAAGTTATGCAGGACCAGTCAATAAAGGATCACATTAGACCACCAAAACAGTCTATCATCAGAATAGCCGGACAAGTTATGCAAGTACCTCGTTAGATCTAGCCGGACATTGACCACGAGCCTGCTGCATTAGAAAAGCTACTTGTTCCTCTAAAGTTCGAACTTTCGCTACTTCTCCCTCTAAAGCTTCAACTCTTGCATTACTCGCTTGCAATTCCAACTTTAGCCTATCATAGTCAGCCGTTGTGGGACCACCTGATGAAATGGTTGAGCTCCCATTACGAGAATCAGATGATAGGTATTGAGTGGGGGTTGGGCCAAATCCCATGCCACGCATACGTCCGGGGTGCTCTTTCCCACATACTTGAATATAAATATCTTCGCCAGAAGATGTCTCATCTACTTTGTCCAACAAATCCTACACAAAGTTAACCAACATTCAGTTGAACACATAAATGTTAAATATAATTATCCTTAACTTTCAATAAAAATAGAAATAAATAACGATTATACTCACACTCTTTTGTCTAGCCTCTTCATTGACAAATGATCCATCTTTTTTTTTGTGTGCGATGGAATACATCTTTGCTCGACCAAAAGGCTTCCCAGTTTTAGTTTCCTAACAAATTACAAGTGAGAAAACATTATAAGTTCATATATGGTCACAGTTAACTTGTGTATACATACTACAATTGGCTTTTATTACCAATGTTGGTAAACTTAAAGAAAGAAATACCAATTCATGTCTTTTCCTAGCAATTGTTTTTGACCCAAGTGTATGAGGAGTTTTTTGCTTAGCCCTATTTGTCGTGTTTTTTTCACAAATTTCCTGCATTATTAAATAAAACAATTAGTAAATGATTAATCTTATCACAACATTCTCAACACATAATATATTACCTGAGTTTCAGGTTTCAAGCGATATTCCAAAAAAGCTGCCCATTGATCTACACGGATGCCATCGGGGCGAAACTCAAGATTTTGTTCCCAACTACGAGTTTCATCATAAAAATCAGTAAACAGCCGACAACGAGTGTCTTTCCATTTCTTTCCTATATTCCCCAATATCCATTTCTTGCGACAATCATCGATTAGGAATACTTTCTACAATAGGCAAATTAAGTTTTGGTAAGCTATATATATATATATATATAAATGAATTATGTTATATTTATAGTTCATACCTTTATCATCTTGTCCCACACGTCATTCTTGGGTTGCTTTGGAACCTTTGGCCATTTTACATAATTGATAGGGAAGATATCATAGCTAGCTGCAAGAGCTCCTAAATAACCCCCTAAAAGACCAGCAGCATGTCCAATTGGTTGACCCTCTCGATTCCAATCTAGGATCACTTTCTTATCATCAGGAAACGAAAACAAGTCCTGAACTCTTAGACGATCTTCTTTAGGCTCTCCATCCCCAACTGAATATAAAATAAAAAAATGAAAGTTAAAATTTGTAACTCATTAGAAATTATTAATTAATCCAAACTAATAAGAAGTAAATTGCATACCAATGACATTAACCGGCCAATATTTAGTGGGCTTTTTTGTGTCAGTGGGGAAAAAACTTTCATCGTCAGTGTCAAAGGAATTGTCAAAGTCAAGAGATGGGTCAATATCACCTAGAGGATCACTTTGTGGTGATAGGTGAGATCCACTTTGATTCATATTTGGAGCATTCTCTTGAACTTGAACAGGTGCGGACTGAGTTCTGGGAGTAAACCTCTTTCTCTTAGCCATTGCTGCAAAACCATATTTAGATAATGAGAGTATGTTTTAGACAAATTGTGAAGGAAAAAAACACATAACTAGCAAAAAAAAAGGTACATAAATTTTATTGAAGAAAGGTGAACTTCTGTTGAAAGCATATTGCGATTCAGAAATAGAGACATAAATAAAATGTTCAATCATTAATTTAACAATGGACATATGCTAATACAAGTAGTGTAACATAACTATAATTTCAACATAGCAGCATCATTCTTCTAATAGAACTTGACAACTAAACCAACTTTAACACCATAAAAGAAATCACTAGTTAATAATTAAGATGCTCTATTAATGTAAGGGAGATTTTAGTATATCACTTTCCCTTAAAGAAAATAATCACACAATATCATTTGAAGAAAATAATCATAATAATAATAATAACAACAACACAACAAAACAATGTCTAGAAATTTTACCAGTGCTTGTTACATATCCATGTTGTCATTACAATCATCAACATTTTCATTCAATGTTGATGTTGGAGGATCATCATCTATATCAGCTCTTGCTAATTGTATGTATGGTGTATCATCAGGAAATATTTGTTCTAAGTTTTGTGTTTCATGAACCCCATTAGACATCATTATCTCTTCATCATCTTCTCCCATGTCATACAAGTCTCTTGGCTTCAAATGAATAGGTATGCTCCATCCCTTTTCTTTCTCATCATCTACATAATAAACCATTTGGGCTTCCGATGCTTTGATATATGGCTCATCACTTTCATGGACACCAGTATCTCTGAGCCTCAAAAAGTTGATTGAGGTAAAACCCAAATTATCTTTTTTCATGCCTCTAGAAGTAGTGGTATTAGCCCATTGACATTTAAATAAAGTAACTGTAAATACACCATTATAGCTAACCTCAATGATGTCTATTAATTTACCATAGTAAGGTACCCCTCCAAACCTCATTTGGGTATCGCGGTTACTTGAATAACTTCTAGTCCCAAATGTGCAAAAAACCCCACTATTTTGAGTTTTTAATCTTTCATCTCGTTCCAAGGTTCGAAATTTATATCCGTTGACATTATATGCAGTGAATCTTCTAGCTTTGTCAATAGGACCTCTAGCAAGCCAAAGAAGAACATCTTTATCTGGTTGAACAAGATTGTCCATCTCTTTAAAAATCTGAAATTAGAATTCTGTTGTGTTAGTGACATGCATATTACCAATGCACATGCAACATACACATGGCATCGAGTGAATTTTTCTTACATGATTAGAAAACCAACTAACGAACTCTCTATGGACCTTCTTGTCTATCTCATTAGTACTCCTTGTGCGACTCCTTAGTTGTCTCCGGACAATTTCTCTATATTCCCTATATAGATTAAAGTTAATAGACGCACTAAAGGATAATCTAGGTACTTAAATTTCATCAAGTACTTACTGGAGATAGCGATCAACTAGAGAGCAGTTGGTTAGCACATGTCGGTGCGCTTGTAATTTTTCAGTGGATGTAAGAGTGAAGTGTGAACAACCACCAATAGGTTTTCCTTCTCGCGGGAACAGTTCATCTTTTCGTGTTTTAGGTTGTATGTCACTAGGTTCATCATCTACACGACCAACTCGATTCCATCTTGTCTCAATATTATCAAGATACCTTGAACAAAATGTTAAGATCTCTTGCATTAGGTATCCTTCTGCTATAGAGCCTTCTGGCCGCGCCCTGTTACGTACATATGATTTTAATGATCCTAAGTACCTATCAAATCATAACAATGATTTTTATTAATATAATCATCCAAATCATTATTTGATTTAAAATGACAGGAAAGTTACCTCTCAATAGGATACATCCATCGATAATGTACCGGGCCTCCAAGCTTAGCTTCTTCAACAAGGTGAACAATTAGGTGAACCATCACGGTGAAGAATGAAGGGGGAAATAACATTTCCATGTGACATAAAGTGAGCACAACATCATGTTGCATTTTGTCTAAAGTTGAAACGCTCAACCCTTTATCACATAGTTGCCTAAAGAATGAGCACAATTCATTTAAAACTGCCGATACCTCTTTAGGCAATCCTACTCGCATGGCCAGCGGTAGAAATTGCTCTACTAATACATGACAGTCATGACTTTTTAGCATCCCATTCAGCCGAAGGTTGTCCACATCAATGCACCTAGAAAAGTTGCTCGAATAACCATCTGGCACAGCGATATTCTTTAAAGTTCTTAAAAAAGACTTCTTTCCTTGTTTAGTCATTGTATAAATTGCTAGAGGATACTTTCCATTTTCATCTGGCCAAAGATCATGCCTAAAGCCCATTGATTGTAGGTCTCTTCGAGCTCCAATGTGATCTTTTGACTTTGCACTATCATTTAGTATGGTATAAATAATATTGTCGCACACATTCTTCTCAATATGCATAACATCAAGATTATGACGTAACAAATTATGCTCCCAATACGGAAGCTCAAAAAGTATACTTTTCTTTTTCCACTGTTGAGTACCATCTTGCAAGGTACGTCCATCACCACGTGATCTTTTTCCCCTTCCACTTGTTTCAGCTGTTTGACCAAAGGTGACATTGATATTCTTAACTTGTTCAAGGATTTCAGAACCAGATAAAAGTTTAGGTGGATTGCGCATATCTTGTTCTCCATTAAACCGAATCCTATTCAGTCTAAATCTGTGTCTGCGATCGAGAAAACGACGGTGACCCATAAAACACCACTTCCTACTATGTGGCAAGCGGCAAGGAATAGAGTCAAAGTTACAAGTTGGACAAGCTCGTCCGGTATATGTGTTCCACCCAGAGAGAGTTCCCAACCCAGGAAAGTCACTAATTGTCCACATCAAAGCTGCGTGCAATTTGAACATCTCTCGAGTTGAAGCATCATAAGCATCTACACCGTCGTGCCATAACTCTTTAAGCTCTTTAACTAAAGGTTGCATGTAAACATCTATATTATTTCCAGGCATTTTTTTACCAGGAATTATCGTTGAAAGGATAAATGATGTCGACTTCATACAGACCCATGGTGGGGTGTTGTAAGGTATGAGAATAATTGGCCAAATGCTGTAACTTGTACTTAAATTACCAAATGGATTAAAACCATCAGTAGCTAATCCAAGGCGAACATTACGTGGATCTGATGCAAATGACATGTTTGTTGAGTCAAATGTCTTCCAAGCCATTGAATCTCTTGGATGTCTCATCATGCCATCATTGTTATTATTCACAGCATGCCATCTCATATCCTCAGCTGTCTTTGAAGACAAAAACAATCTCTGCAAGCGCGGTTTAAGAGGAAAGTAACGAAGAACTTTTGCAGGCACCTTCTTCTTACCATTTTCATCATTGGACGCCTCAACCTCACCATCCTTTTTCCTGGATTTCCATCTGCCCTTGTTACATACTTTACATGCTTGCCTATATTCATCTTCACCCCAATACAACATACAGTTATTTGGACATGCATGTATCTTTTCACAATCCAAACCAAGCTTTGATATAGTTTTCTTTGTCTCATAGAATGAACTTGGAATTTTTGCATGCTCAAATGCATCATTTAGTAGTTCTAAGATCATTGTCATAGCCTTATCGGTCATCCCACAAAGGCATTTCATATGATACAACTTCACTATAAAAGCAAGTTTAGTATACTTTGTGCACCCTTCATACAAAGGTTGTTCTCCATCCCTAGCTAATTCGTAAAATTCTCTAGCTTCCCTCCCTTCTTGAGTTACATTTGGAGTCACTCTTTCACCTTGTGCGGTGTCTTCATTTGTATCATTTGCGAGATTCCTATCAACTCCAAAAGCATCGTTAATGATGTTCTGAATTGGATCTTGAACGACCACAGTTTCTTGTGCCGCATTTGGTACATTTCCACTTGCAACATTACTAGTATGTCCTTGGTTAGACTCCCCATGAAATAACCAAGTGGTGTATCCTCTTGGGAATGGTTTACAAACTAAATGGTCGTACACATCTTGCCTAGTTTGGCGTCTTCTAAAACCACACAAGGAACAAGGACATTTTATTTTTCCATCAACAGCAGTACGTTCATAAGCAAATTGAATAAATCCTCGAACCCCTTGCTTATACTCACGTGAACCTTGTGGCATTGTAATCCATGACTTATCCATTGTCATACAATCTTGTTTCTGAATTAAGAAATATGAAACAAGACATAAAGTACTCAACAATAAAGGAACTACAAGTTAATATAATCTCAAACATTTATATAGGATCGTTGGTAACTACTAAAAGGCAGATTGTAGTAAAATATAAAATGTAGCTGCATAGTCAAACATAACCAACTAACAGTGGGCATATGCAAATACAAGTAGTGTAACATAACTATAATTTCAGTGTAGCAGCATCATTCTTCTAATAGAACTTGACAACTAAACCAACTTTAACACCATAAAAGAAATCAATAGTTAATAATTAAGATGCTCTATGAATATCATACCAGCAATAACACTTATGAAGATTCATCACATACACAAACTAATTGCGATTCAATTGATAAAAACTCATTAAAACTCATTAAAACCTTTGAACCGGCTATATATGCATATCTGGACCATCAAGCTAAGCTTTAGAACTCCAACTTTGATGCTCCTAACCCAAACCCAACTCTCCTAGTTCCCAATGTAATCCTCTAATTCCACATGCAAGCCCAAAGATTCGATTTTGGTTCTCCCCAAACCACACGCAAGCTTTGACCAATACTTGAGGAGGAGGTGAATCAAAACTCTGCTTTTCAAATGGTAAGGGTAATGTAAAATTCTGGTTTTATATCAACTTTGGGATAAAATGTAGGTGATAGAAGTAGTGAGATGTTTGGTGGCATAAGATAGATAGCTGGTGTTCAGCTCCCCCAAAGTGTTCCTCATCTAAAACCTTCGACATGCAACAACTCTTCCAAAGCGTAGAAAGGGCTTTTGTACTAAGCTTTGAGCTTTAGGGTTCTTGAGGAGGAGCATTCGGATTTTTAAGAAAGGAGAGTGAAGTGTAGATAGATAACAAGAAGTGAAGAAGTGTTGGTCTTCTCTCAAACTCTCCCTCTCTCTCTCCTTCGACCTCACCCTTTATTCTCTCTAAGTTCTCATTTCTTTCCTTGTATTAACTGAATAAATGAGGGAAAAATGAGTGTGGGCCTAATGGGTTGGGGCAAAAGTTCAGCCCAAGATGTGATCCAGTAAAAATGTAAATTGCTAACAACACCCCTTTTTCACAAAACTTTATCGTATGTAATTAACTCACATCAAAAGTAATATTTGAGCAACCAATTTCACCCAAAGCAATTTAAAATAGCAATTATCAAGCAACAAAATGCAATTTAATTCACATAACTATAATTCCACCAAGGATTCGATCACTTAGTCAACAAAGTAATATAATTACTTTGAGGGATGTTACAAGTATTTTCTTTAATTTAGATATATTTTAACAGTTTGTTTATTACCTGTTTATTTAATATTTATAATAGTCCCTAGTCTATCTATACTCTATAAAAAAGACATGATTTTTTTTGAAATTTTTTGTTCTGTAAAAACCAATCAAAATGCAGGTTCTTTAATTATTTTGAAGTCGTAGTAGTATAGTATGTTTCTGTATAAAAACAACGACTTGGAAACAATGTTTTTTGTTCTTATATACGGGACAAGGACAACCACGTTTTTTTATACAAAGAGGACATCCACTTTCTCTCTTTTTTTGACAAATAGTGGACAACTTTCAATTTCACATTTTTAGAGAATCAAATAAATTTAAGTATTAGGGTCCATTTGATGGCTAAGTGGTTTTGGTGGTAATCTTGGCCACTGTAGCTCTTTCAAATATGAATTATGGATTGGTTTAAATGCCTTAACTCACAGTATCTATAACCAAAAGTTATGATACTCCTAATTCCTACTTCCAGACAGACCTAAAATTGTCAAGGACAAGCTATTAAGCTGTATTCCCTGTTTCAGTCATTAAACATCAATTACAATTCACACTTGTGAGATATATTTTTAGATGATTTCATGTTTGAAGCCAAACACAGATGTCTTAGAACTTTTTGGACTTGCAAACTCTAGTAAAACAATACCTATCAGATTTTGAAGCAAAACAAACACATCTTACACCCACTACTTTCCAATCCCTTAAAAATGAAACAAAACTGCTTTATATGTAGTTAAATCTATTTAATTAAATTTTCTACCAGAAAATACCCTTGGAAAAACATGTAAGAAAACACTTTCTAGCTAGGCCACAAACCCCATAATTAGGAGGGTGGTCTATCCAAATGAACACAAGCTTCATAGCAGTTAGCCTTTGCCAAGGTTAGCTAACCAAAACTCATTGTCAGATTCTAGATTTCAAGAGTAAGATTTTACTATTGAATCAGTCAAAGGAGCACAGGAATGTGAGAGAGTCACTGATTTTTTGTCACCTAGTTTACCACAAGAGTAAGAATCAGACACAAATACACAATCCACAAGGATTACAAACCTTTGTTCCAATAAGCAGCATAAAAGCACTGTATAAGAATAGTCATCATTAATGTCAATAGTTTATTTATACCGTGCTTGGCCAAACAAGTGGTCCATACCATTTTACCATCTCCCAGAAACACTAACATCTGTTATATACATTCACAACCACCAAAAATAATACCTCCTAACTTCGTGCTCCACATAGAGAGCTGTTAGATTGTTTTCTCATATTAGATAATAATATCACTTTAAGTATTCACACATCTGTTATGACAAGAGAAACCATAGCAGCATCATTCATAGAAAGAGAGGAAGAAAGAAGAGGAACCTGGTTCAATTGAGGGTTCTTTGTTATGAGGTTCTCTGAAGCTTTCTTCTTCTTCGTCTTCTTTGTTTCACGCGTTCTCTCAAAACCCTAAAGAAAGGGGATTAAAACTGAAAACCCTAAAAAAAGAGAGAATTCGAGAGAGAAAGAGAGAGTTCGAGAGGAAGAAAGAAGACGTACCTGGTGCTGCGTGAGAGAGAGAGCGAAGCTGCTGCTTCGTGAGAGAGAGAGCGAAGCTGTTCTTGCGCAGGAATAAAACTGGGTCGTGCGTGAGAGAGGAATGAAACTGAGAGAGAGAGAGTCGTGAGAGAGTCGTGAGAGAGAGGAGAGTCACGCGTCCTATTTTTGTTTTAATATTTTTATTAAAATAAAAATAATTAAATTAAAATAATAATAATAAAAAAAAGAAAAGAAGCGCGTAGGTAAAAAAAGGGGAACGAAAATTTCACAACCGCCGCAGTATGAGCCCCTAACCGCCGCAGCATGAATCCCATTATTTATATTTTCAGAACCGCCGCAGTATTCCTCCAAACCGCCGCAGTGTACGTACTTATTGAAGCGGTTAATTTCACCGCCGCGTAAACCGCCGCAAGATTTACACCGGCGGCGGTTTTGCCATAACCGCCGCAGAATAACCGCCGCCGGTTGCCATTTTTGTTGTAGTGAAAATAAGTTTTATTTGATAAAAAAACTCATGAACAAGGTGAAAAACACATGAACAAAAATTCATTTCACTAACAAATGCAAAATCGACATAAAAACAATTATTCAAGGGTGAGATGCCAACTCTCACCCACCAACAACAACAACAAACTACATTTTAGCTATTTTTGATGATGATATGTGAAGAAAAAGGAGTAGAAGATGAGTTTATGCAAGAAAATTAAAAATGAAGCAAGGATCTAGGCTTACCTTTCAAGATTTAGCGAAAAGATGAAGTAGAGAATGAAATAAAAACCAAGAACACTTGAAGCTCTTCTTGAATACCACGAAAATCACTTGATCTTGAAGGATTTGATGATGAATTTTGAAGATAATGCGAGATTAGAAGTGGATTTAGTGTAGGAACCAAGAATATTGAAGGTTTGATGGTTGAAAATTGAAGAATTGATGGTGGAAATGGGTGGAGGGGCTACGGTTTTGGAGGAAGAGGAGGAGAGGGTTTTTGAGCTGATTGTGTGCTAGGGTAAAAATGGGAGTCCCCTCCTTTTGGTTTCTTATTTTTGGGTTTTATATGAGGTGCAAAATTAAGGGTATATAGGACATTGTGCTTTTGCCAACCATTGAGATTTGAGATAGAATTTGAATCAAGGGCCAAGATTGCAATGCACATGGATTAGGGACAAGGAGAAAACACAAATGAGTGAGGAATAGCTAGTGAAATCGAAAATTAGGAGTTTTTTTGTACACAAAATTTGTTGAGGGCAATTAGGTCAATTTGCACATAGTTGTAGCCTAGGATTTGATCTAGAATTTTAATCAATGGCTAGGAATACAACTCACGTGGATTAAGGGCATGAAGAAACACAAAATGAGGGAAAAAGGAGGGCTGAAATTCGCAGCCATGAGGAGGGAAGGAGAGGGAAAAAATGCAAGTTGTCACAAAATAGTACATTTTGTCTTATTAAGGACACTACCTTATTTTGATTCTTTTTGATTTTTCTTTTTATGATCATTCTTTTATTCCATGAAGATTCTTTTTTTTTTATTTTGGGCTCATCCTAGGATTCAATCATTGGGCCCAAAATTCCATGACAACACCATTCCCAAAATTGATTTTGGGCCTCACTCTAGCGGAAATGACCATTTTGCCCTTTTCTTCGAAACTTGACTTTTTATGCAAAATTTAATCAATGATGCGCAAAAATTTATAACTCAACTCATTTTGACCCAAATGAATTCCTCCAAAGATGCCCAGTGATTTTTACTGAGAAATTATCTTTTAGGGTAAAATGACCAAAATGCCCTTTTTGACCCAAAAACCCTAATTTTGCCCGATAATGCATTTCCACTTCAAAAATGAATCTATAACCCTAGAAATGACCTCTAGAATCTTAGAATGCATGCTCAATGATCTTCATGAGGAATTATCATTTTTATTGTGAAATGACCAAAATACCCTTTTGGACTCAAAAAAACCTGATTTACCCAAAAAGTGCATTTCAACTCTAAAAATGATTTTAGAAACTTTGGAATGACTTTTAGGACTCAAAATGCAATGCATGATGCTTCTCACTCCTCAACTTATTTATTTTTGTGGAAAATTAGGGTTTTGATCTAAGCTGGACAAAATTGGGGTATGACAGGACTAATTGGCATATTCCACAAAAAGGTATAGATTTTGTTGCTCATATGCTTAATAGTGTATGTCCAGTTCAAGAATGCTTGCCCAAGAACTATTACCAAGCATCACAGTTGGTGTCTAAGTTAGGGCTGAAGGTTGAGCAGATTGATTGTTGTGAGGTAGGTTGTATGTTATATTACAAGGATGATAGCAAGTTATCTGAGTGCAAAATTTGTCATGCTCCTAGGTTCCTTCCTCGTAGGATTGGTACGGGAAAGTACAAAGATGTCCCAGTGAAGAGAATGTCCCATTTCCCTATGATTCCCAGATTACAAAGACTATATACATCACCCGAGTCTGCAACTGGAATGAGATGCATCACGAAAACAAAAAGAGCTCAAACGTCCTTCGACATCCGTCCGATGGAAAAGCATGGAAACACTTTGATGATGTATATCCCGAATTTGCTTGTGAGCCTAGAAATGTAAGGCTAGGTCTGTGTTTAGATGGATTTAATCCTTACATTCAAGCCTCTGCTTCTCCATACTCTTGTTGGCCGGTAATAGTTACCCCTTACAATCTTCCCCCCGAAATGTGCATGACCAAGCCATACTTGTTTTTGACTTGTCTCATACTTGGACCTCGTAACCCTAAAGTAAAGATAGATGTTTACTTGCAACCATTGATTGATGATCTGCAACGATTGTGGTCTAATGGAATTTTGACCTATGATATATCCACAAAACAAAACTTCATCATGAAAGCATGCTTGATGTGGAAAATCAATGATTTTCCGGCCTATGGTATGTTATCTGGATGGGGAACACAAGGAAAGCTGGCATGACCTCATTGTATGTAAGACACAAAAGCTTTCACCTAGAAATATGGCGGGAAGAATTCATGGTTTGATTGTCATCGTCGATTCTTGCCAGAAAATCACTCTTTTAGAAGAAATAAAAAAAGATTTACAAAAAACATGGATGAGAAAGACGGTCGACCTTATATTTACACAGGGCAACATGTATTGGAGATGCTAAGTGGTTTCCCAAAGGTGACCGAGATTGGTTGGAAAAAGGGATTTGATGGGTATGGAGTTGGTCATAATTGGACTAAAAGAAGTATTTTTTGGGATCTTCCATATTGGAAGGATAATTTGTTAAGGCACAACCTTGATGTGATGCACATAGAGAAAAATTTCTTCGACAACATATTGAAGACTGTCATGAATATTAAAGGCCAAACAAAGGATAATGAAGAGGCAAGAAAAGGCTTGTCTTTATTATGTTGTCGTGGGGACTTGGAGATGCAAACCTTATCTAACGGAAAGATGGGTAAACCAAAGGCAAGTTACACTTTGACATCATCTGATGCAAAGCTGGTTTGTAAATGGCTTAAGGAACTTCGAATGCCTGATGGCTATGCTTCAAACCTTGCTAGGTGTGCGGATGTCGAAAAGGGCTTCAAACCAAGAAAAGACTCAATGATATGCTTACGAAGGTAAGAAAGAAAAGTGCTCGACCTTGGTGGATACGCGAGAAAGCTTACTTGGGTCTTAAAGAATACGCGAGAAAGCTTACTTGAGCTTGTAAGTATTAAACTGAGTAATAGCTTTTTAATGTCTGTTTTGTTTGACTTTATCATTAATTATTTCTTTGAGTTTATGAATTGTGATTGCATCTTTATTTTATTTGTAGTGCAATGAGTATAATAGAGATGTGCGACCAGATGAATTATTTTTGATAACCCACAAGAAGAAATCCGGTGTTTGGGTTGATCATCAAGCGGAAACTACCTATGTAAGTTGTTGCCACAACTATGAATTTGAATTGTTGTTAATTAGATGAATTCGGTTCTATTCTATATTTTTACTGGAATTTTGCGTAATGTGACTTTAGCTGAGATTTCTGGATTTTCTGGATTCTGTTGATGGTAATTAGGATTGCTGAATTGAAATTATTATAGTGAATGGACCTGATGTGTATTTGCTGGATTGTATTTGTTGAATTGGTAATTAGGATTGTATTTGCTGAATTGCTAGATTCAGTTGTTGGTATTTGCTGAATTGGTGAATTAGGATTGTATTTGTTGTATTTGCTGAATTGCTGAATGGACCACATGTTTCGGATTCTGCTGAATTGCTGGATTGTATTTGCTGAATTGGTAATTAGGATTTGTTTGCTGAATTGTTTTCGGATTCTGCATGTTTTGGACATTGTTGCCATTTCTTTGCATGTTTCGGATTTTGTTTCGGATTCTGCTGAATTGCTGCATTGTATTTGCTGAATTGGTAATTAGGATTTGTTTGCTGAATTGTTTTCGGATTCTGCATGTTTTGGACATTGTTGCCATTTGTGTTCTTTGATTTTGGTGATTTCTTATGGCAGCTACTGTTCTTTTTTTTATTTCCAGCAACTGTATTTTCGGATTCTGAATTGTTTGCCATTCTGCATGTTTTCTGACTTTATAAAAATATATTAGCACAATTCCATGTAATTCCAAACTCAACAATTAAGGATATTGTTTGTTGCATGAGTATATGATTTTGCCTATGGCAGCTACTGTCTTTGGATTTTATGAGACCATGGTATCAATTAGTAGTTAGTTAAGTTAGTTAGTTTCTTGATTATTTTCAGTTATCAATTAGTAGTTGTTAGAGAACTGAGTAGTTGAGGAGGTGACTTGTTGTTTCTTAGGCGATTTCTGCATTTTATTTGTGTTTATGTTGCATGTTGTAACATCCTCAAAATAATTAGGCGAATTATTTGGATGTTAACCCAATAGGAATAATTTAGTACTTGATTGGTAAATTTATTGAGTGCTAAAATTATTTATTGGATTCGAAATAAGGGATTAAGATCAATATGGTAATTGGACCACGCTACCACTTATTTATTAATTAAATATGTGTGTGTGTGTGTGTTGAAAGAAAGAAAAGAATAAAAGAAAGAAAGGAAAGAAGGAAAGGGATACGCAGAGAAGGAAAAGAGAAAGAAAAGAAGAGAAAAGAAGAGAAAGAAGAAGAGGAAAGAAGAAGAGAAAGGAAGAAGAGGAGTGAAGCCCATCCCTCCAAAATTCATCATCTTCATCATCTTCCCTCCCTCATCATAACCCAAGAACTTGGTAAGATTCCCCTCCATTTTTCCCCTTCCTTTTTGATTTTGAAAATTGAGGGTTTTGTGGGGAAATTGTTGAAATCAAGGATTCATAGGTTGTATCAATGATTGGGTTATGTTTAGGATCGAAGCTAGGAGCGGATTGAACCCGATTGGAAGCTCGAAACGAAGTTAGGAGCGATTCGGTGTTGATTGGGTTCGATTCGGTGATTTTGACATATCGGTGATTTCGGCTTGGCAACGACTCTCGCTTCAAGGGTGAGTTTTACTCACGTTTAGGTTTATTCCGTTTTGAAATGAATTGTGTGACTTGGTTTCGAAAGATTTTGAGTCGAAAACGTTATTTTGAAATATATCGCGTTTTGATGAAATTCGTAATCGTTGAGTTTTTGATTGAATTACTTGATTGTTTGATGTTGATTGGACTGGAATATTGCCTGGTATTGTCTGTTTTCGAGTTAGGAATCGATCGGGGCGAGTTTCGGATTGATCGGAAAGAAAATTTTCATAAAACAGGCCATTTTTGCAATGTTGTCAAATGAGCACGACCCGTGCGTCCAGGGGCACGACCCGTGCGCCTGGTTCTGTTTCAGTGTTTAAAAATGTCTAATAGGACGCACGACCCGTGCGTCCAGGGGCACGACCCGTGCGCCTAGTTCTGTCCAAATTTTTCAAAGTGCCCAAAATGATTCCGTTTCGATTCCAATCATTTCCTAATCCTTTCCTAACCCTTATATAATGATATTGGGCTTCTAATGCCATGATTTTGGGTATGTTTCAAGAGGGTTTTATAAAATACTTTTGAAGTTGAAATTCTTTCGAAAAGCCGAACGATAGTATACGTGTGCGATATGTTTTTGATAGGAACAAAGCGAACTATGAGTCCTACGGGGTAAAGCATAATGTAAATGAACTATGGGTTCATATGATTATAGATATATGTTTGTATATGTATAGAGTTGGGTGACGACCCATGAGTAACATACTAGGCGGGGCGGTCATGATCCCTTACCCTAAGTTCCATGCCAATAGGAGAATGTACTATTGGTAGGGGGTTCACCGGGAGTTAGCGGTTACGCAGTCGGTGTTATGTTAAGTTAATTGTTGTGCGGTCCACCGGGATGTAGCGGTCACGCAGCCGGTGTCGTACTGAGTTATAGCTGATTCCCTGGGATGTAGCGGTCACGCAGTCGGTGGAATGCTATGTGTAAAATAATGCGGTTCATCGGGAGTTAGCGGTCACGCAGTCGGTGCCGTGTTGAGTTAAAAATGTTTTAAACTAGTACCGAGAGAGCTAGTAGGGGTATCGGTAGGACTCACTGAGATTGTATCTCACTGTTTAAATGTTGTTGTTTTATAGATAAACTGGGACAGAAGAAACCACAGAGGCACGAGTAGGTGGCCCCGGGAGATGGACGATGACTTAGCTTTATGTTTAAGTTTATTTTCCTTCTGTTGTCCATGTATCTCAGCACTATGGCATTAGTGTTATGTTACCTTTCATTCCGCTTTCTTGTATGACTCTGACTACCATAGTTGCTGACAGTTTATGGTCTGAGCGCCGTATGGTCTTATTTGTGTATAAGACAGTTATGTTATATTTCAGCAAAATTTTTATAGTGGTATTCAGTGTCTGAGCAGGAAATATTATCTCTGATGTGTGATTGATGTGCACTCGGGTGTTTTTAACAAATAGAAATACCAGGGTGTTACATTTGGTATCAGAGCGGTTCGACCTAGTCGGACTTAGCTGTTAGAGTCTTTTACTTCCTTCAGTCGTGATTTTCTTAGTATGCTATTTGACATTGAGCTTGATCAACTTAATACTTTGTGCATATTTCGCAGAATCATGGCCAGAAGAGGTAGAGGAGTCCCTCCCCCTGCTACTGATCCACCTTTTGATTGGATGCAAAATGTGATCGAGAATCAGCAGAAAATCATGCAAGACATGATGCTTATGCATCAGCAGCAACAGATCCAACAGCAAAATGCTCAGCAGCATCAAGAACAAGAGCCACAAGTGAACCCAAGAAGAATTTTTACAGAATTCCTGAAAATGAAACCCTCCGAGTTCAGAGGTGGGCCGGATGTCATGAGAGCACAACATTGGCAAGTGACCGATGAAGATAAGTTGAGGTTGGCATCCCATATGTTGAAGGGAGAGGCCAATAACTGGTGGACAAATGCTAGGGCCATGATGGAGACAATGGAAACTCCCCAGACTTGGGAAAATTTCCGAACATCATTTCTGGAACAATTCTTTCCCACGGCTATGAGGTTTGATAAAGAAAATGAGTTCTTAGCTCTCACACAAGGAGGCTTGACCGTGGGCCAATACACGGCTAAATTTGAAGAGTTGTATCAATTCTTCGGTTTAGCTGGATATGCCCCCAATGACCGATGGAAAACTGACAGGTACAAATATGGGTTGAGAGAGGATATTGCCCAGAGTCTTAGTTCATTTCCGAAGACCAACTATGCAGCCATGGTTCAACAAGCTTATATTGCTAAAAGTGATTTGGCAAGATTGTATGCAAGTAGGAAGGCGTTCCATCAGAGTAAGAGGAACACTGGGTCATCTAGTTCTCAGATGGGTCCCAAGCATGACTCAGGCAGGGGTGGTAATTATAAAGGGAAGCAGGTGCAAACAACCGACCAAACAAGGTTTAAAAATTGTCATAAGTGCGGAAGGTATCACCGAGGTGAGTGTCAACTAAAACATACTCGGTGCTATCATTGTAATGAGGAGGGCCACTATGCAAATGAGTGCCCAGCAAAGAGGAACATCCAAAGAGCACGAAATGCACCTAGTCAAGAACGAATCAACACATTGGACGCTCGAACCATCACACCTACTGATAATCTTCTGAGGGGTACGGGATCTCTTTTTAATAACTCAGTCAATATTTTATATGATTCCGGTGCAACTCACTGTTTTATATCACAAGCGTGTGTGGATCGGTTGGGACTAGCATTGTCTGAGCTATCCGAATCGATAACTATTCTAACTGCTGCCAAGGGTCGTGTCCAGACCCAATCATTGTGTGAAAATTGCCTACTTGTCATAGGGGACAGACAATTTGTTGTGAAATTTATCTGCTTGCCTATGAGAAGTATGGACATTGTTCTGGGTATGAATTGGATGGCTGAAAATCATGTAACAATCAACTGTGCCGATCGGACCATTAGCTTCGCCTCCGAATCCGTAGGGTTGACACAGGCAGACTTTGAAGCAACGATCTCTTACACCGAAGCAAGCCAGTCATTATTCCAAGGTGCGGAAGCTATTCTTATTATGTTGTCTGCATCTACTGAAACGGGTTTAGACTTGTCATCTGTGCAAGTGGTAAATGAATTTCTAGATGTCTTTCCAGAGGAAGTTTCATCCTTACCTCCTGACCGAGAGGTAGAATTCTCAATAGAATTGATTCCTGGTACATGATCGATATCTATTGCCCCTTATAGGATGTCTCCTTTAGAATTGAAGGAATTGAAGTCTCAACTTGAAGAGTTAATATCGAAAAGGTTTATCCGACCGAGTGCTTCTCCATGGGGTGCTCCGGTGTTGTTAGTCAAAAAGAAGGATGGTAGCATGAGATTGTGCATAGATTATCGACAACTGAATAAAGTGACGATCAAGAATAAATATCCCTTGCCAAGGATAGACGATTTGCTTGACCAACTTCGAGGAAGGGTTTGGGATGTGTTCTCATGCAGAACCAACAAGTTGTAGCCTATGCCTCCAGACAGTTCAAGACTCATGAAGAGAATTATCCGACTCATGATTTGGAGTTGGCAGCTATTGTGTACGCACTGAAGATTTGGAGACATTACCTTTATGGGTCTCATTTCAAAATCTTTAGTGATCACAAAAGCTTGAAATATTTGTTTGATCAAAAGGAGTTGAATAACAGGCAGAGAAGGTGGGTGGAATTTCTGAAGGATTATGACTTCGAATTGAAGTATCATCCGGGAAAGGCTAATGTTGTAGCTGATGCACTAAGTAGGAAATCCATTCACATAGCAGAGTTTATGATGCATGAAATGAAATTGTTGGAATCCTTTAGGGACTTAAATTTGAATGCAAGATCAAGGAAGAGCCGGTTAGTGTTAAGCCATATGAGGATCTCCAGTTCATTAAGGGATTCTATTCGCTTAGCGCAGGAAATTGATGTGAAGCTACAATCACAAAAAGTGTTGCCAGACTTTAACGAAGATAGTGATGGAGTGATTTGTTTCAACGGTAGGATCTGTGTGCCCGATAATGAAGATATTAAAAAGCAAGTGCTAGAGGAAGCACACCGAAGTTTGTTTTCTGTACATCCTGGATCCACCAAGATGTATAGTGATTGAAAGCAGATGTATTGGTGGCATGGAATGAAGTTAGAGATTGCTGAATTCGTATCTCAATGCCTAACTTGCCAAAGAGTTAAGATAGAACATCAGAAGCCTGCTGGTCTGCTACGGCCACTCGACGTGCCAGTGTGGAAATGGGAAGACATTTCTATGGATTTTGTAATGGCGTTGCCAAGGTCTCAAGCCGGTAACGACTCCATATGGGTAGTTGTGGATCGGTTAACCAAATCAGCTCATTTTATTCCAGTTCGTTCGAGCAGTAAAGTATCCAAGTTAGCTGAGGTGTATTTAAAGAACATAGTAAGGTTACATGGGGTTCCTACCAGTATAGTGTCGGATCGAGATCCGAAATTCACTTCTCGATTTTGGAAAGCTCTGAATGAAGCATTGGGGACTAAAGTACTTCTTAGTACCGCTTATCACCCGCAGACAGATGGTCAGACCGAGAGGACTATCCAGACATTAGAGGATATGCTTCGGGCTTCGGTACTTGATAACGGGAAGAAATGGGAGGATCATCTTCCATTGATAGAATTCTCATATAACAACAGTTATCATTCCAGTATCGGGATGGCGCCTTTTGAAGCCTTGTATGGTAGGAAATGTAGAATTCCATTGTGTTGGTGGGAAGTCGGTGAGAACCGATTATTAGGACCCGAGATGATTCATGACACTACTGAAAAGATCCGCCAGATCAGGGAAAGAATGAAAGCTGCTCAAAGTAGGCAAAAGAGTTATGCCGACAAAAGGAGAAGGCCGTTAGAGTTTGAGTCAGGTGATCATGTGTTTTTGAGATTTTCACCAACAATTGGCACATGTAGGGCATTACGGGTGAAGAAACTCAGTCCTCGGTATATTGGACCCTTCCAAATTATCGAGCGAATTGGGCCTCTTGCATACCGTATTGCTTTACCTCCGCCATTGTCAAACCTGCATGATGTATTCCATGTGTCTCAGTTGCGGAAGTACATTCCCGATCCAAGTCAACCGTTAGATTTTGAAACGATTGACCTTCGACCGGACTTGTCTTTCCAACCTCATCCAAATTACATCATGGAACGTGGCGAGAGGACGCTACGGACGAAGTCAATTCCCATCGTCAAAGTGGTTTGGGATGGTTTTTCCGTCGAGGAAGCTACTTGGGAGTTGGAGGACGATATGCGGACTCAGTATCCGTATTTGTTTTCTTGAGGTACGTTGTGTTTAATTTTGAGGACAAAATTCTTTTAAGTGGGGGAGAATGTAACATCCTCAAAATAATTAGGCGAATTATTTGGATGTTAACCCAATAGGAATAATTTAGTGCTTGACTGGTAAATTTATTGAGTGCTAAAATTATTTATTGGATGACATTAGATCGTTAACCGGATAATACGGGTCAAGGAAGTTTTGGATTCGAAATAAGGGATTAAGATCAATATGGTAATTGGACCACGCTACCACTTATTTATTAATTAAATATGTGTGTGTGTGTGTGTTGAAAGAAAGAAAAGAATAAAAGAAAGAAAGGAAAGAAGGAAAGGGATGCGCAGAGAAGGAAAAGAGAAAGAAAAGAAGAGAAAAGAAGAGAAAGAAGAAGAGGAAAGAAGAAGAGAAAGGAAGAAGAGGAGTGAAGCCCATCCCTCCAAAATTCATCATCTTCATCATCTTCCCTCCCTCATCATAACCCAAGAACTTGGTAAGATTCCCCTCCATTTTTCCCCTTCCTTTTTGATTTCGAAAATTGAGGGTTTTGTGGGGAAATTTTTGAAATCAAGGATTCATAGGTTGTATCAATGATTGGGTTATGTTTAGGATCGAAGCTAGGAGCGGATTGAACGCGATTGGAAGCTCGAAACGAAGTTAAGAGCGATTCGGTGTTGATTGGGTTCGATTCGGTGATTTTGACATATCGGTGATTTCGGCTTGGCAACGACTCTCGCTTCAAGGGTGAGTTTTACTCACGTTTAGGTTTATTCCGTTTTGAAATGAATTGTGTGACTTGGTTTCGAAAGATTTTGAGTCGAAAACGTTATTTTGAAATATATCGCGTTTTGATGAAATTCGTAATCGTTGAGTTTTTGATTGAATTACTTGATTGTTTGATGTTGATTGGACTGGAATATTGCCTGGTATTGTCTGTTTTCGAGTTAGGAATCGATCGGGGCGAGTTTCGGATTGATCGGAAAGAAAATTTTCATAAAACAGGCCATTTTTGCAATGCTGTCAAATGAGCACGACCCGTGCGTCCAGGGGCACGACCCGTGTGCCTGGTTCTGTTTCAGTGTTTAAAAATGTCTAACAGGACGCACGACCCGTGCGTCCAGGGGCACGACCCGTGCGCCTAGTTCTGTCCAAATTTTTCAAAGTGCCCAAAATGATTCCGTTTCGATTCCAATCCTTTCCTAATCCTTTCCTAATCCTTTCCTAACCCTTATATAATGATATTGGGCTTCTAATGCCATGATTTTGGGTATGTTTCAAGAGGGTTTTATAAAATACTTTTGATGTTGAAATTCTTTCGAAAAGCCGAACAATAGTATACGTGTGCGATATGTTTTTGATAAGAACAAAGCGAACTATGAGTCCTACGGGGTAAAGCATAATGTAAATGAACTATGGGTTCATATGATTATAGATATATGTTTGTATATGTATAGAGTTGGGTGACGACCCATGAGTAACATACTAGGCGGGGCGGTCATGATCCCTTACCCTAGGCTCCATGCCAATAGGAGAATGTACTATTGGTAGGGGGTTCACCGGGAGTTAGCGGTTACGCAGTCGGTGTTATGTTAAGTTAATTGTTGTGCGGTCCACCGGGATGTAGCGGTCACGCAGCCGGTGTCGTACTGAGTTATAGCTGATTCCCCGGGATGTAGCGGTCACGCAGTCGGTGGAATGCTATGTGTAAAATAATGAGGTTCATCGGGAGTTAGCGATCACGCAGTCGGTGCCGTGTTGAGTTAAAAATAATTTAAACTAGTACCGAGAGAGCTAGTAGGGGTATCGGTAGGACTCACTGAGATTGTATCTCACTGTTTAAATGTTGTTGTTTTACGATAAACAGGGACTGAAGAAACCACAGAGGCACGAGTAGGTGGCCCCGGGAGATGGACGATGACTTAGCTTTATGTTTAAGTTTATTTTCCTTCGGTTGTCCATGTATCTCAGCACTATGGCATTAGTGTTATGTTACCTTTCATTCCGCTTTCTTGTATGACTCTGACTACCATAGTTGCTGACAGTTTATGGTCTGAGCGCTGTATGGTCTTATTTGTGTATAAGACAGTTATGTTATATTTCAGCAAAATTTTTATAGTGGTATTCAGTGTCTGAGCAGGAAATATTATCTCTGATGTGTGATTGATGTGCACTCGGGTGTTTTTAACAAATAGAAATACCGGGGTGTTACACATGTTTTGGACATTGTTGCCATTTGTGTTCTTTGATTATGGTGATTTCTTATTGTGGGTATTTTGAACATTGTTGTGGTTTGTTTGCTGTTGTGTCCCCAATTTTCACGTGGTACCTTTTACTTGGCCCATTTTCTCCATTTTTAGACCAACATGCTATTAAACAAATTCTAGGGATGCTTTTCTTGTTGATAATCAGTTGAAACATCCTCATTATGATGCTAGCCATTATGTGGTGCTAGCCATTCTCATTCACATCCTCATTATGATGAAGATTTGGATGAAGAGTCACTTGATGGCGAGACTTGATGTTGTTATGGTTACTTTTATGTATTTGTAGGATGACCAAACACTTGATATTTTGTAGTTTCAACACTATGCTATATTTTATTGTTTCAAGAATGTTTTGTTTTATGCTATTAAGCATTTTGATATGGTATGCTGGATGATTGTGTTAAAAATGCTTTAGGAGTAGTGGTGGTAGTAAATGCACAGGGTAAAGTCATCAGGAGCAGTAGGACAATTAATTTAAAAAAAAGTTAGCGTCGGCCTATCCGACGCTACCAATGGTGGATTTTAGTGTCGGCTTGGCGGACGCAAATAAATGTTGACTCTTTTTTGTTGACTAAATAGCGTCGGATAAGCCGACGCAAATGATTTCGTTGACTCTCCTTTTGTTGACTAAATAGCGTCGGATAGGCCGACGCAAATGTTTTCGTTGACTAAATTTAGTTGAATTTGTCGTCGGTCCAAATATTAGCGTCAGCTAAATTAACGGGACGCTACAGGCCCACGCTACAGTTAGCGTCAGCTAAATTAACGGGACGCTAATTTTACCTTCAAACATTTTAGCCTCGACACGTGGCCGACGCTAGTCCGACGCTAAATCAATGTTAGCGTCCGCTTTTGGCCTGTTAGCGTGGGCTTTTAGCCGACGCTAAAAATTGTTTTTCTAGTAGTGTTAAAGGTAAACATGTTATCTATCTTCATTAATTTCCCTACTCATTTAACATTCAAATTTTCCAATCAATGAAATCAGATTAGGGAAAAAAACTTCCCAAAAATTATAATCATCTTACAAGGATAACTCTTCTTTTTGTACTCCAGAGCCAGAATCTCAGATGGAAACTTTCGTTGAAAATACTTTGATGAAGAATAATCCAGAGACTATTCCTGGAGCCACATGATTACTAAGGGACTTTGGTGCGGAGATAAAGTTTCCCTAATAAATTAATCGGCAAGTAATAAGTAAACTATTAATTGGTATTTGATGTTAATTACTAAATCTATTATATTTTAAATAAAAAGGTTGACTAAACCTTCTACTTTATATTTTCTACGCTACAAAACCCGAGTTGTTGTTTTTGTCATTTCTAAAATAACTATGAAATGCAAGTGTATGTTGTAAGATTTGTTACGTGTATCTACATGGGCACACTTATTCGATGAATGGAAACCGCAATGGGCTTGTCTTTTATACATTACAAGCGTTATATTCGGTATTTTATGGTCTCAAGTCCCCACTAATCTCTTTGAGACAAATAAAATATAATTGACTCTTCGTATGTGTTAATTGAGTCTACAGAACTTTTAGCCATTTTACTAAGACGTCATTCCCTCAGTATAAAATCAAATTCTACAATGACTTGTTTGAAGTTAAGTTCAAAACTTTATACGCCTGTTGTCAATTATACTGCTATGGAAATATTCTATTATTCGGTCTATGTGACAACAAATGTAGCCACTTAAAAAGCTTATTTTCTTTATCGGTTTCTTCTCAAACCAATTTAGAAAGTCGGTCTGTACATTAGTTCCTAAGCAATCGCTTTAAAAAAGTGACAGAAACAAAATCAGAAATATTTATCACCGATCCAAATCATATTTTGCTTCAAGGCACTGAAGAAACCTTCACATTCAAATCTTTAGATGTGATGATTATTGAATTGTCACCATCCGTCTGTAAATTATAAGGTGAACTCATTCTCATCTTAGTTTCCATTGTTGCATGCAACTTTTTTAAAAATATTGATGTTAACCTAGGGTCTCTATTGCTAACAATACTAGAAGGAATCCCATGCCAATCTCATAGTATCTTAGAATAGATCTGTACCAATCAATAATAATCCAAACGACATCAAACTTCGTTTGTGTTCTAGGAATACCAACTACAAAATCTATGGCATCAGAAACACGAACATCTGATGCTAGGCCGGACTCATACCATGATGTACTCTCAACAAATAATCACATTGGATATACTACTCCATGAGCAATATATCATTATGGTACACCAAAGCCAACAAAAATCATCAAAAATCTTGCAATAATCTTCACGCACAATGCTAGCCCATTTACAAGCGATGTCACCACTACCAAAACTAGGGCTGGGTAACAACCATAGAATTGGAGTACCACAGGGAAGGGTCATCTTCTAAACCAATGTTTAATAACAATATATACACCACATGCTATATTTAATATATATATATATATATATATATATATATATATATATATATATATATATATATATATTTAAATACAGAGTGCATACAAATTAAATCCTTAATAATTCTGAAACCATGTCAATGCATGTCTATTCGTGAACTCACGTGTGCACACGATTGCACTCCCCTTTTTAGTGGAATAAGATGCTGCAACAATCAACCCGCACCAGATATTGGGACAATCCACCAGTATAATTCGGTCTACGGGAGGCAAAGATACTAGGACAACCCCCTAGTTCCTAGGGATACTCGGACAATCCACTTGTTCTAAGGACACTGGGACAATCCACTAGCTTTATACAAAAAATCCACTGCATGTGTCAATGCCATCATAAATCATAAGTTCAACAATAAAATACTAGTTCCTTTGACATCACAAATTTAATAAATCTCAACCACACAAAGTCAAATCAGTTCAACTTCATTTATATTAATCCTATCTCAGAAGGAAACATAGAATAATAACTTAATCAAACATATGAAAATAGGAAGTGTATCACACAACAAAAGTATCAACAAAATAGTCAAATCATTGAGACTTACCACAATCAATCATATCAACAATATTAATCACAAACGACACTCAAACATTTCACATTTTAGCACACAATATAACAAAACAATAATTTAGGATGCCTTTATGTCGTACGTTTTCCTAACATTCTACTCACGATCTCAACAAAAACTAGATACACCGCAATCGCAAACGCCTCAAAGACCTTAATTCAAAATACTAAGGATTTTTAGAACATTACCCATGAAAATAAAGACAAATTTGAAGTAGGTAAAAAGGAGTTTCAAATACAAATTTGTATTACTATTAATAGAAATGAGGCTAGAATGCTACATCAAATTTTGTCGATATTTGAAAATTTTTAAAGTAGTAAAGAGGAAAATTGAGGGAGACATGTAGATGAAATTAAACTAGATATATTGTGAAAAATGTTGAAATGAGAGTGTTAGAGGAAGAAAGAGTAGGAGAGAGTGAAAATTTGTGAGAGAGAGAGTGAAAAAGTTGGGAAAAGGTAAGATTGACATTTTGGTAGTTGGTTATTTGTATAGATAGATAGTAGATTTTGTGGATATCTTATGTTGTGGGTTGAGTTTTGATGATGAAGTAAACTAAGACAAAGTGACAAATGGAACTCCGAGACACAACCAACTCAAGAAGTAAGTCTGTGTCGAGGGTAGTCACTAGGAAGTTGGATCATGTCTTAGAAATGATTGTAAACCTCTTTTGAGGATCGGCTCAAATCTCTCGACACACAACACTCACGTAATCAAGTAAACGTATGCATGCTAAATTGGTTAGGCACAAATGATCAAAGGCATCACTGAATGAGAAAATGGTTTCGAAAGTACACAATTTATGAACTTGTTTTTCAAAACACACAAATCGATTATCCACCTGCTTTATAAAGTAAACAATCGATTTTGGACTTGATTCATCAAGCACAAAATCGATTATGTGTTTGTTGTTGGAAGCTACAAGTCGATTATCTTCCTGTTTCTTTTGAACTTGATTTTTAAAAGTAAAACAATCGATTGAATACTTAATTTATTAAGTGCAGAATCGATTCATGGCCTTTAGTTGTTTAAAGCACAAAATCGATTTTGATCCTATTTTGTTTAAGTACATAATCGATTTTCACTTGTAGTTTTATAAACAATCAATCGATCATTCACTTATGAAGTTGTTCTTATTTTAAAGCAAAGAATCGATTATCATGCTAAGTGGTTTTAAGCAAATAATCGATTTTTCACTTACTTAGACAATGTTAAAAATTATCCCAACGGTCATATTTTTCCTAAGTCTATAAATAGCACAGAATAATGAAGCCAAATATTCACAAGCTGAAACGCAAAACCCTAGCACACCATCACTTCTGTTCTTCAAGTTCTTCATCTTTTTGAGCTGATCTCTATCAAGGGTATAATTGGGTTGGGAATCTTCAAGTTGTTGTATCCACCTTCATAGAGGTATTTCTTATTTGTTTTGTAATCTGTTTTAACGTTGTAATTGGTTCATACTAGAGAGTGGCATATCTCTCTAGGGTTCTTGTTTATACTAGAGAGTGGGGTATCTCTCTAGGGTTTGTGGTTGTAACAAGGGTGGGGTATCTCTTGTTGGTTATAGATCTTGAGGGCTCTTGCAATAGGTGGGGTATCCTAGGTGAAGAGTGTCTGAGTCTACAAGGGTTTTAAAGCACCCGGTTAAGCTTTGTTGTTTTAGTGGAAAATCTCACAAGGGTTGTGAGGACTGGACATAGGTCACTGGGAGGTGACTGAACCAGTATAAAAGCTCCTATGTTCTTTACTGTTTTTATTCCTTTTTCATTCGTTTCATAAACCTGCGCGAAAAATTGATCTAAGTCGTTAAAAGGGGAAAAGTTTTTTAAATCTCAATTCACCCCTCTCTTGAGACTGAAGCCACTTGGTAACAGATTTCCTATAGAGACAAAAAAGAAAATTGTATTAAAGTTTAAAATTTTCCATAGAATGAAAAAAAAAACTTATTTATAGAGATAAAAACGGAATATTCAAATTTTGTCAAAATTTGAAATTTTTTAAAATAGTAAAGAGAAAAAACTTAGGAGACATGTAGATGAAATTAAAATAGATATATTGTGAAAAAAAGAGAAAAAAGTGAAATGAGAAATGAAAATAAGTGATATGTGAGGAATGGGGGAGGGTTCTCACGACTGATGATAATAAAAAAAGGAGGTGATTTTTTCCATTTAATTAGGTAACTTAGTGAGTAAGGAGAGTATATAATATCTAGGTATTTTCTTAATATATTACTATTATAATACCGTTGTGTTTTAGTTAGTGTTTTTGTGAAATTAACATCACACTAGATATTATAAAATCTATATCCAAAAATAATCTTAGATAGTCTAGGATATTATTTCCTAGTGTTTTTGTAATACCCCAAAGTAAATGAAATTTACTTTGTCTTTTATGGAATGCTTTATGATTATTAGTTACTTATTTCTTTGCTAACTTCGTTTAATTGATGGCTTAATTGCATAACTGTTTGCGATTGGAATGTTAGAAGGCATTATATCAGTGTGTTAAAAGTGGGGTTGTAAATAATAATTAGTGTTTTAAAAACCCCAAGCCCAGATGTTTTAACCCAGTCCTCTACCTTGTCAGCCTATAGCTGAAACACAAAAGAGATTATACCCTCCCATAGTTACGCAACCAGAATTTTGAAAGGAAAGAAAGTAGTTAGAGAAATAGAGGGAGTGAGCTCGAAGGAGAAAAGAAGAGCAAGGGAAGAAAAAAATGTTGAAATTTTATCAACACCACCTTCAGTCAAACTAAGAACCAACTCTACCTCATTCATATTCACTACTAAAAAAATGTTTTTTAGAGACGGGATTTTAGAGAGGGATACATATCCCTCACTATTAGTGAGAAATTTAGCTACGGAAAAAAAATTCGTCACCAGCGCCTCTGGGTTACATTTGTGACGAATATAGGGACGAAAAAATATCCCTCTCTAAAGATTCCGTAGCGAAATTCGTCACAAAATGTTGAAAAACTGTTTAGAGACGGATTTTTAGAGGAAATGCATCTCTCACTAATAGTGAGGAACCTGGAATTCGTCGCTAACCAAAAAATTATTCTATCCCACTTAGTTTTTTCGCTTCCCTCCCACTAAACATTCACTCTCGCTTTTTTCTTTATTAATTCACTTAACTCTTCAAACCTTCACTCTCGTCACTCTCGCACTTCGTTACCCTCGAAGTTGCATCACTCTCTTCACTCTTGAAGCCGCATCAGTCTTGCACTCCATCACTCACAAAACCCTCACCACCGCCACTCACCATTCACCACGGCACTCACCACCAACCACTCACCATCTCCACCAATGACTTCTCCGTGGTGTGAATCTGTTTATCAGAAGTCTGAGGTACGAATCCCTTCATTAGAAGTCCAAGTTTCTCTGTGCTTCTCTCTGGAAAGATTTTGAACTTCGCTGGTCCAAGCTTCTTCTCTTTGGATCGATTCTGCTTCTTGTTGCGATTTGAACCCTAACCCTCTTCTTCGATTTAACCCAAGTACGATTGCAGCACTAATTTTTTTAAGGTTCAATCATAATGAAATATGTTGTTATAATTGTTAACCCGGAATTTTCATCAATAATTTTTTAAGGTTCAATCATAATGAAACACGTTATAAGGAAGCATGTGAATTTCATGGTTTATTTTGGAAAGTTTACTTAAACCTCTGTAATTGATTTTTTAAAGATATAATAGGTAAGATGGTTTATCACAGATGAAGGGTCAAGGAGAGGAACCTTTTACTATTTTGTTTGGTCAGCATTCACATTTCCATTGTAGCCTAGCAGTATATGGTGTTGTTCAAATAGTAGGTCCATTTAGTGGTGTGTGTGTGTGTATTTTTATGTTGCTGGACTGTTGTGTGTGGGCTGCTTATTTGGCAATCTATTTTGTTGTAATATCAGTAACAAACTTGTACTGTGTGTGGGCGTCTTGCACTTCTTTTGCACTGTGCAGCCATTGTGCTGTCATGCCTTAATAAATTTCTTTTGATTATTAAAGAAAGGAAATAGAAGAAAGCAATTAGGCTTGGCAACATAGAGTTACAGAGAAAAGCCTACTATGTAGGAGAAAAAGGATGTAACATGTGGTAACTGTACCATACTAACAGGTTGAAGTTTTCAAACCAATTAAAATTTGAGCTTCTCTAACTGTACCATGCAAAGTCTGACCATAAATATTTCTAGCATTGAAGCTACTAAATTGGAAAGAATTTGATCATATGATTAATGATTTAATGCTAGATTGAAGATTTCATGGTTTTAGTGTTATACTGAAATGATATGTATGAAGTTGGTTTGAATTTGCACTTGTTAGTTTTCACAATTTATAGGAGTTTTGAAAGGAAGCTAACTTTTTGTTGCCATTTCACAATATGCCTTATCTTGTTTCACTTGACCAAACAATAAATCTCCGATATTGACTTCCTTCCTATTGTTTATATTTTCTTTTTGTAATTTTAAGGATATAAAAATTGTACTAAAATGAGGTTGTGTCATGATTTTGTTGTGCAGACCAAGAGAACCAACAAGTTTAGTATTGTTGACAAATACGGTACATCGTGTTGTTGCTTTTGAATACTTTTTTGTGTGTGGATTTTTTGCTTTTGTAGATAGATCTTGTGTTTTTGTTAAATGTTAGAAAGCTTGATTGTAATTGTGTGTTAGTTTTGTTATAACTCTTCACATGTGAGTTGAAATGTTATAACTAATCTATAGTACAAGCAAACTACTTTGCTTTTCTAGCTACATTTGCATTTATTTTGTTTTTAGATACCACAAAAGAAGGCTTTGATTAATTTGTAGTTATTAATATGCAAGGTTAATTAGAGAATTAAGGTTAATTTGCATTTTCCTTAAGATGATAACTTTGATTTTGTGCAATAACAGTTATAATCCTAGCATCAAATTTTCTTGAAATTTCTATTTTGATTTTCTTCTAAGTTGGTGAGTTACTTGTAGTTTCTTCATTTTTTTCTTCACCAAAATTTGTTTCTAATAGATACTGTTACTTGTAGTTAATAGGTTCATTTACTTGTTTTTGTTTATTTCTCTTATGAAATGAAACACTCATGAAGGAATCTATGTAGTCTACATTTTGTTTTTGTTGGGGTGCCTCATCTGGTTGTTTCTAGCATGATACTTGGTAGATGTATTTTACTAATTTGAAGTACTCATTGATGACTTTCCTTTTTTTTCATTGTTTCTTCATATAGTTTTAAAGACTAATAGGTGCTTGTGTAAATAATATATTAGCAATGGAAGTACCCGAAAATAGGAAGTGGATGGATAACAGATTAGATCGATCGAGACAAGAATATCATAGAAGAATTTAAACAAGGATGTTTGGGATTTGTTAACTTTGTCTTGGAAAAAGACAAAGAAAAGGACGAAGAGAATATTGAATGCGGGAAGAACATTCAAAACAGGGAGATTAGATGCCCATGTAAGATTTGCAAGTGTTTGCATCATCACCCACCAGACATGGTGATCGTGCATCTATGTAGGAAGGGATTCATGAGCAATTACTATCATTGGACAAATCATGGGGAACCGATTCCCCCAATTCCCCCACTGGTTATCGATCATTCATATTATGGTAGTAGTGGTCGTAGGGATATGTTTGATAATTATGAGCAGCTGGTAATGGATGTTGCGGGACCGGGAATTGGCAACAATATTGAGCGAGAAGTCACAATCAAGAAGACACAATGATAGAAGATCCTAATTTAGAAGCACAACAATTCTTTGAATTGTTGAAGGCTTCACAATCTCCTTTATGGGATGGTTGTGACAGACATTCTGTGTTGTCGGCTTCTTTAGCGACATTAAGTTTGAAAGCAGACTATGGATCATCTGAGGGATGCTTTAATGGTTGGGGCAGTTAATGGGAGACACAATGCCCGGTGATAATAAAATGCCTAAAAATTTTTACCAGGCAAAGAAGTCACTTGCTGAACTAGGGTTAGCAAGTATGCAAATTGAATGTTGCAAGAATGGATGTATGTTGTATTATAAAGATGAGGCGCTTCAAAACTGTAAACATTGTGGAGAGCAGCGATATAAACATGTTACTAGACGGGGTAAATTGAAATTGTTACTATTGAAAAGCATGTGGTACTTCCCGCTTGTTCCAAGACTATAACAGTTGTATTCCTCTCAATGCAAACAGCTCGTGAAATGAGATGGCATCTTGAAAAACAAAGGGAGACAGGTTCTTTATTTCATCCGTCAGATGGAGAAGGTTGGAAACACTTTGATGAAGCATGACCTGCATTTTCTCAAGATCCTCGAAATGTTAGATTAGCCTTGTGCTCCGATGGTTTTGCTCCATTTGACCTAACAGGTAGGAACTATTCTTGCTGGCCTGTGAAAGTTACTCCTTATAATTTTCCACCATGGATGTGTATGAGAAGAGAGTTTATGTTCTTAACACTTATAATTCTGGGCCCCTCCAACCCTAAGAAGAAAATTGACGTGTACTTGCGTCCCTTAACAGATGAATTGAAAATGTTATGGGAAAGTGAATTTAAGACATATGATGTGTCCTTGAAGCAAATTTTTTTGATGAAGGCGGCGCTAATGTGGACGATCAATGACTTTCCGGCATATGGTATGTTAAGTGGTTGGATTACTATGGGTAAACTAGGTTGCCCAATTTGTATGAAGCATTCCAAGGCATTTAGCCTCACATATAGTCGAAAGACCTAATGGTTTGATTGTCATCGTCAATTCTTAACACAACATCATCCATATTGGAAAACTCATCTTCTCCCACATAATATTGACGTGATGCACACCGAAAGAAATGTGTTTCTCAATATTTCATTCATAGTGATGGAAACCAAAGGGAAGACAAAGGATACTTGCAAATCAAGGAAGGACTTGAAAGCAAAGGGAAGACGAAGGACACTTGCAAATTAAGGAAGGACTTGGGAGTACATTGTAAGCGCAGTGGATTGGAACTACAACCTAGTACTAATGGAAACTTTGTAAAACCAAAGGAACAATTTGCACTTACCAAACAACAACGGATTGATGTATGCGTATGGGATAAAAATCTGAAACTTCCAGATGGTTATGTTTCCAATATGAGTAGATGTGTTGATTTGAGGGAAGCAAAGTTGGTTAACATGAAGAGCCATGATTGCCATGTGTTCATGCAACGTTTGCTTCCAATAGGGTTCAAAGCTTTGCCCAAACCTATATTGAACACGCTTACAGAATTTAGTCAATTCTTCAGAGAAATTACTTCATCATTGTTAATCTTTAATTATCCAGGCCGCCTGATTGGAAAGGGTGTCACTTCTACCTTGGAGGATAGAGAAATGAAAGCTGCACATTTGTATATTCTTTTAAATTGTCCTGATGTGGTTCCTTATTTGAAGTAAGTACCTCCAGTCAAAAATATGATATTTATCTTATCTAAGGCCATGTTTAACTTCTTCCTTGTATGTGTAGCATGTACTCAGATTTGTTACGAGAACTAATCCTTGATGTAAACGAAGCCGACCTCGACAGAGAAAAATCCTCAAATTTTACCTCATGGTTTAAAACATATGTACGTGAATCTATTCACGTTTGAAATTGATGTGATCGAATTTGTTGAGTTAAAATAAAGAATATTCTCTAATGTAGGTGCTCAACTCAACAAATGCAATTAATGATCCACTTCTAAGGAGTTTTTCATGGGGCCCAATTCGAAATGTCATTAGGTGGCCTACTTTTGTTATCAATGGATACAAGTTTATGACAAAGTCTAAAAATGAAGGGATGAGTACAACAAATCACAATGTAGGTGTTCGAGGTGGGCAACATGATACAAAGGAAAATGATTACTATGGGGTGTTGATTGATATTGTTGAATTAGAGTACACCAATCACCCTACCAAGAAGGTTGTTCTATTTAAATGTGAATGGTTTGATCCTAGTCCGCAGGGGACACAAATAGATAACTATGGAAATGTTCAAATAAAAAAATCACGAAGATATCCAAATTATGATCCTTTTATAGAAGAAGAAGAAGAAGAAGAAGAAGAAGAAGAAGAAGAAGAAGAAGAAGAAGAAGAAGAAGAAGAAGAAGAAGAAGAAGAAGAAGAAGAAGAAGAAGAAGAAGAAGAAGAAGAAGAAGAAGAAGAAGAAGAAGAAGAAGAAGAAGAAGAAGAAGAAGAAGAAGAAGAAGAAGAAGAAGAAGAAGAAGAAGAAGAAGAAGAAGAAGAAGAAGAAGAAGAACTTATATGGATTTGTCCAGGTCCATGAAACACGTAAGTATTAGTCTCTTCTTTTCATGAAATAGTCTGCAATAACTTATATGCATATGACTTACAACTTGTTTAATGTTATTGTACAGTTTTAGATCTATTAACCCACGAATTGTGGGCTTCTCGGGGGGGGGGGGGGGTTACGCAGTAAACGAAGGGGTGTAAGTATTAACCTGATAAAAATTTGAAACTAAATAAATAACTTGGTGCCTTTCAAAACAAGAGATCAAATTTCGCATAAGAGAGAGAGAGAGAAGAAAAGACGCAAAACAGAGAGAGACGAGAAGAAGGAGAGCGAAGGTGAGAGAAAGAAAAGAACAACCGTGGGTGAGAGAAGATCTGTCATGGTGGTGGTGGTATGGCTGTAGACAGCGGCGGTGCGACAGCGGCGATGCGATGGTAATGTGAACGGCGAAGGTATGACGGTGCTGCTCGGAGGCGTGAACGGCGAAGGTCGGTGGTACTTTTCGGAGAGAGAAAGAGATGACGGAAGAGGAAGGTGGTGGTTGCAGCGGCGATTATGGCGGAGGTCGTTGTGGGGCTTCTTGGCTACGGTGGTTGGGAGAGAGAGAGGGAGCGTGAGGCGCGGGAGAGGGAGTGAGACGGTGCGGGGAGACAAAAAGAGATCCGCAAAGAGAGGGAGAAGCATGATGGGCTTCGTGAGAGAGGGGCGTCTTGTTGTGGTGGTGTATGGTGGTGACGTGGGTGGAGGGGGACAGTGAGGGTGTTTGGTGGTGGTGCGAGAATGAGAGGGAGAGTTTCGTGGCGTGGCTACGGTGGTGTTGGTGTGGCTGTCTGGTGTTTGTTGGGCGGTGACGTGGGTCGCGGTGGTGGTGAGAGTAAGTGAGCGGAGCAGTAGTGCACGGTGGTGCGATGGTGGTGACCATCACGTGGTGGCCGGAGCTTCAAGCTCCCCTTTTTTTTTTTACTTCTCAAAATTTGTTTTGATTTCTAGTTCTCTCCCTTTACTGTTTCTCAATTTCCCTATGGTGATATCCTCTCTGTATGTGTGTATATCAGTGTCCCTCTATGCGTATTTTTTTTGTGTATTTTTCAGTCCCCCTGATTGTGTGCTACTGTTTAGTATTTATAGGCAGATTGGTGTGATGGAGGTGAGGTGCTGAGGAATCAAAAGGACAGCAGCTGGCAATAGGTGGCACAAAAGGACAGCATTAAGGACAAAACGAAAGGACAACCATTTGAATGGGCTAAGGACAGTAGCTGGCAATGGAGGAAGGACAACATTAAGAAAAGAAAAAAAACCCTAGCTAGGGCAGCCAGCAGTAGCTGCGCCCCTTCTCCCTCTTTTTGAATCTTGTATTTTAATTTTTGTACTATTTATCTCTTTTTGCTTTTTTTTATATGTGTGTAAAAAAAACTTGATTATGTAATGAAGAGGGTTCTTGCTATTCAGCTCCTTCACTTATTTTTTGCACCAATAACAAGAGACTAATAATAATAATTACTACAAAATAAAATAAAACGAGCGGACAAAATTAGGGTATGACACAATGTTCAGAACGGAACTCGGGAGAGTGAAAGATACCTCACGGCGGTAGATCCGAGATCAATCCGAGTATGTTCGAGCTTGGAGGTCTTTTGTCCGAGTCTAACCCCGTTGGGATCCAAGGCGACCAGGAGCTTGGATGGATGTTGAAGATGTCCACTCTGAGGCTGAGGTCGGGAGCTTCCGAGGTTGAATCAACCAGAGTCGTCTTCTCCCGTGGTTGGGGTTGGTACCTGCAGACACTCCGATGCCAAAGTCAGCAAATGGAAGTCGAGAGGAAGTACCAAGGAATATAAGGCGTACCTAATTGGAGGGGGTAGTGCTCTATTTATAGGCCTAGGTTGAACTTGAGCCATGTGATTAGCAGAGGCTGATCTCAGGCGTTGAGCCCAGTGCAGTAGAGGTTGACCCTGACTGTTGCTTGGGCCAGGTCCAATGCTGGATTGGGCCAGTTCTTCAGCGGAGTGGGCTTTTATCGGGTCCGAAACACCTTGCCTTTGCATTGTAGAAGGAATATTTTTTTTGTTTTTTAGCTTAATGTAAGGATCACAGTAAACATGTGTATTGATCCATTAGAAGGTAAAAATCAAGGCTGTTATAAAGCCACTTTATGATGAATGAAAAGGGAAATGAATTATTTACCAAAAAAACTTTCCCTCTGAATTTCTTTTCTTTACCTGGAGTCTACCTATACTCCAAAATAGCTACTGTCCCCATCGGTGCTTTCATCATGTTGCGACCATGCCTCCTCATCAAGAGCACCCAACAGATGACGTTGTTGCCCAACTACGTGAGATGCCAATTAGCTTTGACTCTGTCACAAACCAACTAGACCAATTTCAAACCTTTATTACCACTCAGCTCCCTGACCTTATCCGTGTGAACAACTAGCTTCTTCCACCCCTTCTTCCTCCACCAACCACACATCAACAATTAAACTTCCAAAACTACGCCTAGCCTCTTTTGATGGAACCAATACCTTGGAGCAGTGTTATCAGACCCGGACCGGCCATCGACCCGGTCAAGGCACCGGGTCACTAGACCCGGGGTCGGACCGCGGGTCTCTAGTCGGACCGGCATGACCCGGTCTATATTAAATAAATTCAAAAAATTATAATATATACTAAGAAAGTATACGTTTATTAATATAGAAATTTTATTATAATTTTATTTATAATTATACATTTACTAACATGTTTATGAGTGTTGAACTTGAATCAATTTGTCAAAAAAATGTGTGTTTAATTAAAACTATTAATGAAAGAATGTGCAAAAAAAATTAACATATCCGGAATTGATTATATTTAATGAATGCGGGACAGTATCAACAAATAATAGATAGCTTAGTGGTTAAAAAGTTGAAATGTTGAATACTTGGGAGGGGGTTCGAACCCCACCCAAGCCTTTTTTGTGAAAACAAGCAAAATTTATAAATGGTTCATCTTAAAAAAAAAAAAAAAAAAAAAAAGAGGATCAACCGGTCCGACCCGGTTTTCACCGGATTTTCACCGGTCCGATGATGTCATCACCGGGCCAACTGCAGATCCGGTCCTGCACGCTGCCCGGCCCGGGAAGACCACCGGGTCCCGGTCCGGTTCTGATAACACTGCCTTGGAGTGGATTTTTCAAGCTGAGAGCTATTTTACTCTCACTGAAACACCACCTGCTCAGCGCTTGATTTTGATACCCTTCTCCTCACAACTTGGGATGCCATTCTTAGAGCATTAGGAATTCGTTTTGGGCCCTCTTCCTACGATAAACATGAAGTTGCTCTGTATAAACTTAAACAAACAGGTTCGGTCATAGAGTTCCAGCAATCCATTGAACTTTTGTCCAATCGCGTCCTTGGCATTTCCCCACTATAATTGTTGAACTATTTCCTCAGTGGTTTAAAACCAGAAATTGCTAGATAACTTGCCATTTTAAGACCATCAAGCCTTACCCAAGCCATAGACCTCGCCAAACTTGTGGAAGCCAAAGTTCAGGATTCCAAACCTCATTACAACCACAAACCTCGCCAAACACAAGGGCCTTCCGCACCTCCACAACCATCTATTTTAGGTACCCCCAAACAACCTAAATCCTCTAGCCCACCCTATCAAATAACTCACAATGGCTGAACAACAAGAAAGGAGAGCAAAAAGAGTTTGCTTTAACTGTGATGAATGTAACACCCCGATTTTTATTCTTATTATAATGTGTGTATATGTGTACATATATTATCCATTTTGTAATAACTTAGTGTGCACTTGTGTTGATAATTAATATGCTTTAGTGAAATATTATTATATTTTATAAATTAGTCGTATTGAATTATAATTATTTTGTCATCTAATCTTATTTATTCATTCTTGATTGAGAGGACTATTAAAGTGTTTTATTAATATATATTTTACAAAATACTTATAGCTATATAAAATGTTTCCATTTCATTGGCGATCACACTCCATGATCAACACCCACTTCTTATCTTTGGAAGCTAAATACATAACATGTGACTCCTGTAATTCGACATTCGATGGGCAATTCCACAATTTCAAGTTGTGACTTTTGGAATTTTAGCTACTCATTGGAAGCATGACTTACGTGACATTTATTTTGGAACCCATCAAGCTATTTTTTTTATTTGATTCCTGCGGTTACCATCATTAATCTGAAAAGAACGAATACCATTTTTTTTGGATTTGTCTCGTCAAAGTCTTAAGGCTACACACAACTTGTCAGTGCGTTATGGCGGAGTTGGCGTCACTCTATTGTGTTGGTGAGGTTTTTCCCGACCAGTCTTTTGTGTCAATATTTACTCTATTTTGTCACATAATATTTTATTAAATATTTAACTTTATATAGTTTTGATAATCTAGGTAATTTTATAATCTGTGTTGGTGAGCTCGTTGCCCACCAACTTAAATATCAACTTGTTCGTGGTGTGGACTGTCATGCTGAAATTTCCTTTAATTTTGTAACTTACGTGATCGTCGAGCCAGGTATGGGGGATGATCTTCGGGTTATATTCGGACTGTGGGGTATCTTTAACACTACAAGAATTTCGGTGATTTCCGAGGGAAAATTCCCTCAGAAAAGCAGGAAAATCGGTCGGTAATTCACGTTTTCGACGGAATTTCCGACTGACAAAATTCCGTGGGATAAACGGTTCTCGCAAACGATTTTTGACGGAAAATTCCCTCGGAAACGTTTCCGTCGCAAATCCCTCACAAATCCCTCGGAAATATCTCTCGCAAATCCCTCGGAAATATCCCTCGCAAATCCCTCGGAAATATCCCTCGTAAATTTCCAAGAAAATTCCGTCGGAAATTCCGTCGGTACGAAGTGATAAATAATTTTCCAAAATCCTTCCATTACATTCAAACAGCTCCATTCTATTTTGCAAAATGACTTTCCTGCCAATTCAGACTCAGCAAATGTAACTAGCCTATAATTAATTCAAAGATCGATGAAATCGAAAGAGGTATCAACCTAAACTTATGAAAATTTCAATAAACCATTTGAACATTTCAAATGTCAAATACCTCGAAAAGTCCAACCGGCCCTAAATTGAGCACTTAAGATAATCCAATGGGTACAATAAGTAATTGCATAGAACCCACATAAGACTAGATCCAAACAAATTAGCATAATCAATTAGATTAGATTCAACAATGTCAGTAAATTTGCTTGGCATAATACTAGTTAATTTGCTTGAGAGCCAATAAACACTGTCCACTGTAAAGAACAATACATAATTAACTAAGATATAATTAAAGGAGTCTGAGACAAATAATTAAAAGAGTTGGCCTATTCATTAATTTCATCTTCCTAAGTACCATAAGACTCCAGTTGGTTGCATTATCATGAGCAGGTCCAGGACTCCAGTTGGTTGCATTACCACTCCAGTTGGTTCCCATTCTCAAGTGAAACACTGTTGTTTTCTTTCTGGTTTTCTCCTCCAAAAAGCGTAGCTAATCTTTGCTGCTGCAGCTTCCAGTGCAAGTCCTGATTCATAGAACTCAAAGACTCAATAGAAGAAGCAAGGTTGTTATGACTATGAATATTCATATTCATTGCATTTGCACCTCCATTATATCCTAGTACCCATTTTCAGCAAACACAAGACAAAAAATTTAATGTTTACAGCAACCTGTTTACATTTTGCAAACACAACAGTGATCATTTTCAAACTAAAAATTTAATGTTTACAGCAAACACAACAGTGATCATTTTCAAACTAAAAATTTAGTGTTTACAGCCTGTTTACATTTTGCTGCATTTTCAGCAACCTGTTTACATTTTCAGCAACCTGTTTACATTTTCATATTGTTGCTCCTCGAATGACACATTCACCCCAAGACCGTCACAAACCATGTTCTCCATCAAGTCAATTTGTTCACCATATCCTATATCTGCAGAACTACTTGAAGCACCCCTCCAATTTTCCCCAACCACTGGGACAACATCAAACCCTTTTTCACCATTACTCGTCCAAATCCAATAATTAGGCCTGAACCCAACATTCTTCAAGTCATCAATGACCTCCGTTGGACTCTTAATCCTTCTACATTCGCATTTGACGCACGGACATCGAATCCCCCCTTCATCTCTAAATTGTTTTTGTCCTACTGCAAAAAAGAACAAACTCCCACACGCCATCTACAAAAGATTGTTTCAAACCCGCTCTTTTTGGAAACAACCTATCATACATCCAAAGACAGTGCAAAGGAGGAAATTCCATACTGCACATTTAAAGTTTCCATCATATTAGAGAGAAGACCATGGATGTCCATAGAAAGAGAGAACGAGACATGAACTTAAACGATGGATGTCCATCCAACGAGAGAGAATGAGAAATTGATACATTTCTATCACAAATTCAATCAATACTTTTACTTCCTGATGTAGCTACAGAGAATGGATTCAACTTGATTAATTTTTCCCATTTGAAAATTCACCATATGGTGACAAGTGAGCAGATTCATAAATATATATATATATATATATATATGTGTGTGTGTGTGTGTGTGTGTGTGTGTGTGTGTGTGTGTGTGTGTGTGTGTGCGCTAAAGACCAAATTCAATTTGGAACTATTTTTTTATATATCCTTTAATTGTATATAAAGAGGATGTGAAATGTGATCATGTGAATGAATTTAAGGGTCCAACTGTTCAAACAATAATCAAAACTTAAACAAACAAAAAAAATGAAGTTTTAGTCCTCAAATCCAACCTCCTTGGTAAATATATAAACACAAGATACATAATTATTCATAAAAATAAGAGTTCATTCAATTTAATTTAAGCATGAAAGTTAATAGTTTCATGATGTAAATAATCTTATTTTCAGGTTGGAGACATTTCAAACTTGCAAAGAGAGCTGAAGAAAGAAAAGAAGCAAGCAATGAAGAAACAAAACTTAGACATGTTAAGGCAATCTGAGCTTGATCTCTTCATGGTAAAACTTTTTAGTTTTTTCATTTTAATTTTCTCTCTCTCTTTTTCAATACACAGGCACTAAGGAATGAATGGTGTTTTTAGAGGATAAAAATCTTTGTGCTTGTAGTGATATAGACCAAGAATAAACCTTACCTGAATGATAACAAGCAGAGAGTCTCCTATGACATGAATGTGCTTGTATCCTTTTCTAACAGCTAGATACAGTCCTAGAATTAAAGCCTTATATTCAGCAACATCCTTTGTTGTATTGCCCAATCCTTCACGCATGCAATAGACCTATGAAAAGACCTAAGAGTTAGTTTTCTTTTACAATTACCTGAGAGTTAGCTACATAATATCATAAATAAAGTAAAACCAAAAATTGAATTGTTGCATAGTATATTGAAATTATAAATTATAATATAGACACCTTTCTCCCTTCTTCAGCACGAAGTACGGCTCCTGCACCAGCTTGTCCGGGATTTCCTTGACACACACCAATTGGTACACTTAAGCTGCAAGTAAGATTTTGTTGTTGTATTATCTTGTAGATAAAGTAAACTTATGATATAAACATTGGATAAATAATCATATCAGTTCTTAAATGTGTGAGACCCTAGATGTCTCTAAATTTCAAACCATCCTCGAATGACGAAAGATACACTTCAAAATCACATATTAAATTTTCTTTTGTAATTTTGATACATTTGAAAGACTAAAGTCACACAATCACATATCGAGAGACTAAAAATCTAAAATGGTTGTTTACTCTATAAAACATCTACTCTAGGAAAATACCAAAATATATAGAACTTATATATTTATCAAAATTTCACTAAATTTCTAACTTGTGAAGTTTAAATACTAATTTGAGAATAATGATCAACTTTCTAAACAGTACATAAAATACAGAAAATCAAACAATTACTAACATGTAAGGGTATAGTATGAAAAGATCATATCGTCTAAGAGCACTACTAGAAAAGTCTTTTTTAGAGAGGAATTTTTGAGAGGGATTAGTATTCCTCACTATTAGTGAGGAATTTAGCTACGAAAAAAGGGAGGTGACCCTGACTTATATTTGTGACGAAAATAGAGACAAAAAATATCCCTCTCTAATTATTTCGTAGCTAAATTCATCACAAAATATTAAAAAAACGTTTAGAGAGGGATTTTGTGAGGAAAATCATCCCTCACTAATAGCGAGGAATCATTATTCGTCGCTAACCATAAAGAGCTCGCTCCATTAGCGAGGAATCATTATTTCCTCACTAAAATAGACGTCACTAAATTCCTCACAAAAAAAATACTCTCCACCTTTTTTAATTTTTCCTCACTAAAACAGGAGAGAGAAGGTTTTTAACCTTCTCGAATCCCTCAACTCACCACCCAAAAAGTCATTTCCCAATGCCTCTCTTTTATATTCTCTCATCCAACCAAATTCCAACATATTCCCTTCTCCTTCCTTTTTCCATTCCACCGTGAACCTCCTCCATCAAAACCCAAAAGATCCAACAATCTTCCAATAATGCGTTTAAGGCCCCACCCAACATGAGAATTGCTGAAGTAAATTGATAGTTGAGACTTGGTCAGATCCGACTTCTCCTCCAACCCCCGTGAACCTCCAACCACCGTGAACCTCCTTCCTCTCACTCGGTCAGATCTGGCTTCTCAAGCCTCTTCGTTTTCTTCCTCCAACCACCGTGAACCACCGTGAACCCAAGCCTCTTCGTTTTCTTCCTCTCACTCGGTCAGATCTGGCTTCTCAGATCTCGTTTTCTTCTCCCCCAACCACCGTGAACCCAAGCCTCTTCGTTTTCTTCCTCTCACTCGGTCAGATCTGGCTTCTCAGATCTCGTTTTCTCAGATCTCGTTTTCTTTCTTTCTCATTTTCTCCTTTCACCCAAGCCACTTTCTCTGATCTCGTTTTCTTTCTTTCTTTGTCACACATAATAGCACCACCACCGCCAAGCATTTTTTGTGGCCGGATCTCAACCACCACTGATTTTCTCAGAAACCGTAAAATGTATTCAGAAACCGTAAAATGTATTCAAGGCAAATGTGCAGAAAAAAACAATTATATAGAAACATTTAAAGCAAAAATATAGAAACAAAGCATTTAAAGTAGCTTATATTTCTAATGCAACAGTATCACAATATAGAAACAAAGCACTCCAAATTAACTTATTTATTTATTATGTCTCAATGATGAGAATTAGTTTGCTTCAAAGATCAAGTAACAGATGGAGTTAAGGCTATGGAAACTTGAAAATGGGGGAATGGATTGGAGTTAAGTTATTTATAACTTTGTTGTAAAATATTTCATATATACCACTGATGATAAACATCACAATTTGACAACCAGGGAATGTATGGAAGATATCAAGTACCACCTACACACATTTAACAATAACAAAAGCCGCTATCGATCAGAACTCCATCTCTTCTGTAGGTTTGAAATCTCATTTATGAAATCCTTAAAAAAGATGAAACAAATATGAAATTATCATAAAAAATTATTGGAAGTGTGAAAAATATGAGAAAAGTAACACCCATCAGAACTTTGAAAGGAATTAAAAACAAAAGACATTATAAGAGAGTAATTCCCACACAAACACCATCAAACTAAATTCAATGAACTAATTGATAATTCCAAAATGCTACATCAAGTAAGACTATTAACAACAAAGAATGGAATTTCCAAATAATAAATAAAAAAAATAGAAAGAGACATCATGCTTGGAAACTCATGCAGCATGTTTATTCATTTAGATGACAGAAAGAGACATCATGTTTATAACAGAACCAATTGATATTAAGTAATATAAAAGGCCAATAACAGTCCATAGTTAGCAATAGCTAACACTAATCAAGGCAACACAATAGGAAATATCAAGATTTGTAATAGAGAATCCTTCATAACAAATCGGAATTGTTTACACAAATAGAGCATTATATCAAAACACAGATAGAAAGAAAGATAGGTTCATTATCTCAAAACACAAATAGAGCAGAAAGAGTTCAGAATTGTTTACCTGGCTTTAAATTGAAAGAAAGACCCAATCTACCTCCCGAACCCTAACATCCAAACCCAAACAGTAACGTCAACAGTGTTAACAAGATGAACAACTTAAAAAACTACTGACTCAGGGCAAAGAAAAAGGGTGAGCAGTAGAGCCACCATGGAGAGAGAGAGAGAGAGAGAGAGAGATTGCCATGCTTACCGTAAAACTCAGAATGGAGCGCGAGATGGGAGAGAGATCGTTCACAGTGAGATTCGAAACTGGAGATGGGAGAACAGGTGTGAATGGGAGACGGAGAGAGAGAGAGAGAGAGAGAGAGAGTGGTTCAACGCTCGCACGAAGGGAGTGGAAGTGATGAGAAGAAGGAACGGTGGTGGCCGGTGAGAGTTGTGGTCGCCGGCGACGTGAAGGGGAGAGTGGTGGCTGAGAGTGGAGAAGGTTTAGGGTTACGGTGAGTGGTGGCTGAGTGGAGAGTGAGAAGTCAGAGTGATTCGATGAATCTATCTTTTATTTTTAAGGGAGAAAAGTTTCCGACGGAATTTTATGCGTTTCCGAGGGAAATTTCCCTCGGAAAGTAGCGAGGGATTTCAAATCCGTCGGAAAGTTAAGCGGGAAAACCCTTAAACACGTAGCGATGGAGTTATCCGTCTGAAACGCACGTATTAGCGACCGAAAAAAATCCCTCGGAAATATCTGGTAGCTAAATCAGCCTATTCTTGTAGTGTAAGGTTGTTGGGATTTCCGTTAAACCCTTTGAGCACTTAATTAAAAATGCATATTGCCTCATCCAATGAGGCAGACACCTAAAAAATAGTTTTAAAATATGTTATTAAGAATTTAACTATTAATAATGATGCTTGCATGTGTGTTTATTAAAAGTATTATTTACATGTTTGCTTTTATTTAACTTTTGAGTTTGTGGTGTTAATTTGAGTCAGTGTGTTTGACTGTGTTAGGCTTAATTCTCCCTTCATGGTATTTATTTTTGGAGTTATATATTGATACAAATTCATAGAATTGAATCAGTCGAGTGTTGTGTATTTATTTGGGACATGAGTTATAAATTAGTCAGTGTCTCAATTGCATATTTATTTATGATAAATATGAAATCGTGTTATTGCATTAAAGAAAGAATCGACGGGTTTTATTTCAATGTATTTTTGTTTTAAAATTGAATTTATTACGTTTTATTTCAATGGTGCCCTTTTTTTCGTGTGTGAATAAAATGAGTCAAATCCAATATTTATATCTTTTCCAATTATATTTTATCACGTTATTTTAAATTATTTCAAGAATGTCCTCTAATTTTCCGTAAAATTCTTTATTAAATTATTTTCGGGAAAGGGGTGTCACAATAGTGGTATCAGAGCCCGGTCTGTCCTTCAGGCCGGTGAGTCATGTGTCTGTCATGCTTGTGTTGTGTGCTCTGAGTCTGTGCATGACTGACTGAAGGCGTGTTGATTCTTAATTCTAGATACTCGTGTGCCTTATAAATGCTAACTTATGCTTCTACATGTAGTCCTTGGAAGTAAGAATGTATCTTAAGTCTATTTTAGTTGTCATGCCGTTATTGAAAATTTGGTACTATGTTGGTTTTTGACTGGGAGTACTTAGTGGTGAGACATAAAGATGGAAATTGATGCTTTAAGTTGAGATTAATGTGAAGTAGTAAAACCACACCTTTGTTGGAAATATTTAAGAAATGCGGCTTTTATTAAGCCTCATATGGGATAATTTATTATTGTGAGAAGTAGATCAATTTTTGCATGAGACAAGACTTGGATTTCAAGCTCATAAAGTGACCTTCAAGATATTGGAATTTACTTGAGTTAACCCATAACAATTGTCATTAAGAGTATAGTGTCCTAATAGTGGATTGTGGTGTTTGGGTAGTCGAGTAAAACTTTAGGGACCTCGAGATTAGAATATTGATTTAGGAGTTGTAGAGATGTGTGTGTCGTTTGTTGTTCGGTATACAAAAAAACCTTAATGGTAATTAGAAATATGAACTTCATTAAATTCGTTTTCATAGATTTGATAGAAATTTTGAGGACGAAATTTTTTTAAGAAGGGTAGAATTGTAACACCCCGGTTTTTATTCTTATTATAATGTGTGTATATGTGTACATATATTATCCATTTTGTAATAACTTAGTGTGCGCTTGTGTTGATAATTAATATGCTTTAGTGAAATATTATTATATTTTATAAATTAGTCGTATTGAATTATAATTATTTTGTCATATAATCTTATTTATTCATTCTTGATTGAGAGGACTATTAAAGTGTTTTATTAATATATATTTTACAAAATACTTATAGCTATATAAAATGTTTCCATTTCATTGGCGATCACACTCCATGATCAACACCCACTTCTTATCTTTGGAAGCTAAATACATAACATGTGACTCCTGTAATTCGACATTCGATGGGCAATTCCACAATTTCAAGTTGTGACTTTTGGAATTTTAACTACTCATTGGAAGCATGACTTACGCGACATTTATTTTGGAACCCATCAAGCTATTTTTTTTATTTGATTCCTGCGGTTACCATCATTAATCTGAAAAGAACGAATACCATTTTTTTTGGATTTGTCTCGTCAAAGTCTTAAGGCTACACACTACTTGTCAGTGCGTTATGCCGGAGTTGGCGTCACTCTATTGTGTTGGTGAGGTTTTTCCCGACCAGTCTTTTGTGTCAATATTTACTCTATTGTGTCACATAATATTTTATTAAATATTTAACTTTATATAGTTTTTATAATCTAGGTAATTTTATAATCTGGTGAGCTCGTTGCCCATCAACTTAAATATCAACTTGTTCGTGGTGTGGACTGTCATGCTGAAATTCCCTTTAATTTTGTAACTTACGTGATCGACGAGCCAGGTACGGGGGATGATATTCGGGTTATATTCGGACTATGGGGGTATCTTTAAGGTTGTTGGGATTTCCGTTAATCCTTTGAGCACTTATTTAAAATGCATATTGTCTCATCCAATAAGGCAGACGCCTAAGAAATAGTTTTAAAATATGTTATTAAGAATTTAACTATTAATAATGAAGCTTGCATGTGTGTTTATTAAGAGTATTATTTACATGTTTGCTTTTATTTAACTTTTGAGTTTGTGGTGTTAATTTGATACTCTTAAATATTGTTCGTGATATGCTGGTATGATGCCCCCGTGTGTTTGACTGTGTTAGGCTGAATTTTCCCTTCATGGTATTTATTTTTGTAGTTATTATATTGATACAAATTCATAAAATTGAATCAGTCGAGTGTTGTGTATTTATTTGGGACTTGAGTTATAAATTAGTCAATGTCTCAATTGCACATTTATTTATGATAAATATGAAATCGTGTTATTGCATTAAGAAATGACTTAAATACCCAATAATTAGTGTAAAATTTTATGTTTGAAAATATATATATATATATATATATATATATATATATATTAAAAGGGAAAACAACAAGATTAAAGTTAATAATTAAAAGAATTTGAATAAATAAATGTATGAGTAAAAATGTGCGTGCCTTTGTTACTATTTTCATTTCACTTATACTATGTGATATATGATTATGACTTGATATCATTGTGATGAGCTACCTAGCCTGTAACAGGTGAAAATGGTGCTCAGGTGATACTGTGACTACACTGTGATTGTGGTTGTGATATATGGTGGTGCGTGTTGTGATATGGTATCATTGAGTCTGAGTCACCTAGTATGTGAGAAGCGAGAATAATAATCGAGTTGTGTTATGGCAAACCTAGTATCTTTGAGTCTGAGTTACCAAGTCTGTGAGAGGCGATTCGGTACTCAAGTGATGCCATAGTTGACCCAGTGTGGTTGAGTCTCAGTTAGGTAGCCTATGAGAGGCGAATAGAGTCTCCAAGTCTAAGTTACTTAGCCTGTGATGAGAGGCAATAATGGTGTTTAAGTGATAATATAACTCACTTAGTTTCATTGAGTCTGAGCTACCTAGCCTGTGAGAGGTGAAGATGGTGCTCAGGTTCTACTATATATGTATTGTTACGTGTCATTGAGTCCGAGTCATCTGGCCCTAGGGTGAGGCAAAGATGGTTCTCTTTTTCTCTTGAGTCTAGGGAGAGACATTCTTGTGTTTGCTGAGTGAGACATGCATATCATACCTTGGTGACTTGTGAGGATTTATGATTTATGGCGATTTGTAAATCATGATTATCTATGTTGAAATTGATGCTTGTAATGGCTTACTCGTAGTTTATTGAACTTATAAAGAAGGTGTAACTTATGTGTATTTTAAAATAAATGTTGTCTCACATGTATGTCACTCAATGACTTTTTTTGTCGTGCTTAATTAAATGGTACTAGTATCTGCCTTGGTGTTTACCTTATCAGCTTAATATTGCTTGAATGTGATTCTCACCGTACAACCAAATTTTTCAGATAATTTTGACGAGTTACGTGCCTTGGCTAAAAGTTCAATTCAATGGGCCATTTTTGGATATGGGACGCAAGTCCCCATGTTCCTGTGAATATATGCTGTCAAGCTCTGACTAGGTGTGATGTCGGAACTATGGGTTTTATTTCAATGTATTTTTGTTTTAAAATTGAATTTATTATCTATTCATGTAGATATAAAGAAAGAATGATGCATGTGGTGCCCTTTTTTTTCGAGTGTGAATAAAATGAGTCAAATCCAATATTTATATCTTTTCCAATTTTATTTTATTCACGTTGTTTTAATTTATTTCAAGAATGTCCTCTAATTTTCTGCAAAATTCTTTGTTAAATTATTTTCGAGAAAGGGGTGTCACAATGAAAACTTTCATCTGGGACATCATTGTGCTAAAAAGCAGTTCCTTTTACTCTTGTTAGATGATAACCCAAAAGAACTTGATGACCCTTCTTTTTCAATGAGACCTAACCAACGTGAGAGACCCAAGCCATAGTGCTTGAAACACCAGAAAACCCACCAGAAGAGCATTTTCAGCTATCACAAGCTGCTCTAGCCGGACCACCATCGCCATGCACCTTACGTGTACAAGGCTACATCAAAGAAATGGCTATTACAATTTTGACTGACACAGGAAGCTCACATAATATACTACAACCAAGTGTGGCGGAATTTTAGAAATTACCTATGGCATCCATTCCTTTATTTTCTATCATTGTAGGTAATGGTGACTCTATTACTTTTGTCGGTCTTTGCCATATTGTTCACCTGATATTAGCACAACAACTCTTTAGTATCCCATGTTACATTTTACCAATTCACGGATCAGGATGTGGTCCTAGGAGTTCAGTGGCTCCTGTAACTTGCACTTATGCCTCAGGTGCAAGGTTCGATTCCCACGGAAGGCAAAAATTCTACAAGGGGGGTAGAGAAGACCGTGATGTAATAGTGCTGGGGTGGCCAATGCGTTGGACCTGGGCTGTTACAATAAAAAGGCGCCTTTTTTATGTAACAGCTCAGGTCCAACGCATTGGCCACCCCAGCACTATTACATCACGGTCTTCTCTACCCCCCTTGTAGAATTTTTGCCTTCCGTGGGAATCGAACCTTGCACCTGAGGCATAAGTGCAAGTTAAACACACCTCCCACTACCAATTGAGCGCGCCTTTTTATTGTAACAGCCCAGGTCCAACGCATTGGCCACCCCAGCACAGTTACATCACGGTCTTCTCTACCCCCCCCTTGTAGAATTTTTGCCTTCCGTGGGAATCGAACCTTGCACCTGAGGCATAAGTGCAAGTTAAACACACCTCCCACTACCAATTGAGCGCGCGCTCAATTGGTAGTGGGAGGTGTGTTTAACTTGCACTTATGCCTCAGGTGCAAGGTTCGATTCCCACGGAAGGCAAAAATTCTACAAGGGGGGTAGAGAAGACCGTGATGTAATAGTGCTGGGGTGGCCAATGCGTTGGACCTGGGCTGTTACAGCTCCAAAACTTGGGAGCTTTCATTTCCGGTTTCTCTATTCCTTCCATTCAATATACTCACAACGATCAAGTATGAACTCTAACCCTCTTTCATCTTCCTCTTTTTCTCAATTCTGTCGCTTTGTTTTCACTAACTGTATAGAATCACTCCACACAAAAACCATGAGCAGCCTTGAAACACCGAAACTCACCACAGACACCACACCGCCAGAACTCTTACCCTCTACCGAACCAGATATTACTCTCCATTATGACCACCATGATCCAAGAAATGCTTCAAGCTGGCATTATTAAACCCAGCACTAGTCCCTTCTCCTCAACAGTTTTACTTGTCAAAAAGAGAGATGGAACCTGGCGGTTTTGTGTTGACTGTCGTGCCCTAAATTCTATCACCATGAAAGACCGTTTCCTTATCCCCACCATTGATGAACTACTTGATGAGCTCCATAGTACTACTGTGTTTTCCAAACAGGGCCTCCATTCCGGTTACCATTAGATATGTGTTTCTTCAAAAGACACTTTTAAAGCTGCTTTTCGAACAGTAGATGGTCATTTTGAATTCCTGGTTATGCCTTTTGGGCTATCCAATGCACCTTCCAAGCCACCATGAATGACATCTTCCACCAATTCCTCCGCAAATTTGTGTTGGTATTTTTTGATGATATTTTGATTTATAGTAGCAATTGGGAAACACATTTGTCTCATTTAGAACAGGTTCTGGAAATTCTGTCCTTACACAAGTTGTTTGCTAAGTACTCTATGGGGCATCCAAAATTGCTTACCCAGAGAAACTTAGTGCTATCCAAAACTAGCCTCCCCCAAATTCCATCTCTCACCATCGAGGGTTTCTTAGGCTCACTGGATTGTACCGTAGATTTGTTCAAGTTTATGCTGCCATTGCAGGACCCCTAACAGAGTTATTGAAAAAGCACAATTTTCATTGGTCAAAATAAGCTCAAATTGCTTTCGATAAACTCAAACAAGCCATGATTCACCTACATAATCTATGCATTCCTGATTTCACACAAGAATTTGATGTCACCACTGATGCTTCGGGCCTAGCTGTAGGTGTTGTGTTGTCTCAAGACCTGTATCCAGTAGCTTTTTTCAGTAAAAAGCTATATATGTCCTAAAATGCAACATGCATCAGCCTATAAAAGGGAAATGTTTGCAATCACATCAGGTGTAAAAAAATGGCGACATTACCTCTTAGGACGTCATTTCCGTATCCACACCGACTAGAAAACCCTAAAAAATCTACTCACCCAAACCATCCAAACAACATCACAACCCAAATGGCTCACCAAACTCCTTGGCTTTGACTATGAAATTCTCTATACCCTTGGTCGTAGCAATGTTGTTGCTGATGCTTTGTCACGGCGTCCCTCAGAGTCCTCTGCTACCTTATATGCCATTTCAGCTTGTACCCCACCATTATCTCTCAATTAAGAGCCTTCTATGCTACCTCTACCTCTCCTTCTGACTTAGCCCTACTTTCCAAATTCCAAAACCAATAACAACCAGCAACCAAATTCACCATTCACCAAGGATTACTATATTACAAAAACAGACTTTTCATACATGAAGAAGTGGCCCTTCGTTCAAAATTACTCACCGAGTTAGATTCATCTCCAATTGGTGGCCATTCTGGAGTGAAAACCACGTTTGCTCGCCTAACAGCTGCATTTTCCTGGCCAAACTTGGGAAAGGATGTTAAACAATATGGGTTCAACAATGTATGGTGTGTCAACAAAACAAATACTCAACTCAAAAACCAATGGGACTAATTCAGCCACTACCAATTCCACAACAAGTATGGGAGGATTTAACCATGGACTTTATCACCAATATGCCCCCATCTCGTGGCAAGACTGTTATTTGGGTGATTGTATACCGACTCACGAAATACGCCTACTTTATCGCCCTGCCCATACAATTCTCAACAGCCATTATTGTTCCAATATTTATATCTGAGGTTTATAAACTACATGGAATGCCAAAAACAATTGTAATGATTGGGACAGAGTATTCGTAAGTCGATTATGGAAAGAGCTCTTCAAGTTGAGTGGAACTTCCTTGTCCTTCTGAAGTACTTACTGTTACCAAGTGGCTTCAGTCTCAAGAGGGGGGGGGTGAATTGAGATTTAAAAACTTTTCAGATCTTTCAAAAACGTTTTTCCCCTTTTCAATGACTTAGATCAATTTTCGCGCAAGTTAAGTGGAAGCGAAGGAATTAGAATGTAAAGCAGTAAAGCGGTATAATAGTAAAGCAGGAAAGCAGTAAAACACGCAGAGATTTATCCTGGTTCGGTCACCTCCTAGTGACCTACGTCCAGTCCTCACACCCTTGTGAGATTTTCCACTAACCAAAACAACAAGGCTTACAGGTGCCTTGGGAAACCTTTACAGACTCAGACACTCTCCTCCTAGGATACCCCACCTATGGAGAGCCCTCAAATCTAATATAACAATAACAAGAGATACCCCACCCCTGTTACAATCAGCTGCCCCAAAAAGATACCCCACTTCCTAGTACAAACAGCTACCCTAGAGAGATACCCCACTCCCTAGTACAAATCACAGACAATTAAATAATAACAAATGTAAATACAGAAATACCTCTTAACGTAGGCAGATTACACAATTTGAAGAACGCAACCCCAACTAACTCTTAGCAAAAGATCAGCTCTTGACGGACCGGCGGTGCGAGAAGAACACAAATAAAATATAAGAGTTTTTCAGAAAGAATAGATTGTGAGAATGGGTTGGTTGAGAAATGGAGGCTATGAGGCCTCTATTTATAGGCTTTGGAAAAATCAAGTTTACGTTAAAAAATATGTGGATATCGATTCTTTGTTATTTGAATTGATCTAGGAATCGATTCTTGTTTACTTGATTTAGGAAGGAATCGATTGTGAGATTCTTTGAAAGAGTTTGAAATCGATTCTTCATTTGAATAAGAAAGCAAGGAATCAATTATGTGTTTTAAAACAAGTAATGTGCAAATCGATTCTTTACTTTATTTGAAGAGAGATGCAAATCAATTCTTTGCCTGAGAATCGATTCTTTCATGTATGGAAAAGATGTGAATCGATTCTTTCATGTATGGAAAAGGTGTGAATCGATTCTTTCAATTTATAGACATAAGTGGAAATCGATTTCTTCAAATAAGGAAACAATATGAATCACTTGTATGCTTATGAAATCGATTAGGAGCTTAGCCATTGTGTTTGAAAATCGATTTAGGCTTAGTTTCAAAGAGAGTGAAATCGATTTTAGAGTTTTTCAAAAATACTTTTTAGGTTTACTTGTTCATGCATGTGTTTTGAAAAAGCTTTGGGACGAGAGACTTTGCGAGATGAGCTGACCTTCGTAAGAGCTTACATTTATCCTAAGACTCACCCAAGACTCTAAGGACTACCCTTATACTTAAGGACTACCCTTATACTTAAGGACTACCCTTAAGCCTGAATCTTCAATACTTTGAGCTTGGATGACTTGGATTGTGACTTTTGAATATATGATACTTTTTATCAGCTTTGCTTTGACACTCTCATTCCTTTAGCCATCAACTTGTCTTTTTCATCATCAAAACTAATCCTGCAATATTAGATAACCTGCGACACAGGTATCCACACTTACCACCCGCAAACTGACGGGCAATCAGAGGTCACAAATTGGATCCTAGAGATATTTCTGCGATGCTTCACTGGGGACTCTCCTCATCAATAGGTGAATTTCCTACCCTTAGCAGAATTTTGGTACAATTCCTCCTACCAATCGGCCATTAAGCGTTCCCCATTTGAAGCTCTATATGATAGGACACCCCTAGTGTCAAAGGTTATGTAAGTGGATCCTCACAAATTCTGGGCTTGGATGAAATGTTAACTCAGAAGCAACATATGCTAGCCACCATCAAAGAGGACCTTAATCAAGCACAACACATGATACGTACCCAAGCAAATTCTCACCGCCTAGATCGTTGCTTCAACGAGGGACACTAGGTTTGGCTCCAGCTTCAACCATATAAGCAAATCTCCCTTCGTGGCCGAAATTCCTCCAAATTGACAAAGCGATTTTTCGGTCCCTACCAGATTAAATGCCGCATCAGAGATGTGGCCTATGAATTGTTGCTGCCATCGGAGTCTCGCATACACCCGGTGTTTCACATATCCTGATATAAAAATCTTGAGGCCAAGGTTTCTTTTGAAGAGGTGGGCAGTGATCCGACCCAACATACATCAACAAATCTACCCGAATCCAGTAATAGTGAGCCTAACCCGGTTAGAAAGAAAAGAGCCAAGAAAAGCCCAAGATGGTCGGAGGAATACTCTAGAAAGAAATAGGCTTGCGTTAGCTATCAATGAGCTATCCTTCTCTTTTTACAGTTGCCTTGCCTTTGCATTGTAGAAGGAATCTTTTTTGTTTTTTAGCTTGATGTAAGGATCATCGTACACTTGTGTATTGATCCATTAGATGGTACGTATCAAGGCTATTATAAAGCAACTTTATGAGGAATGAAAATGGCAATGATTTATTTACTAAAAAACTTTCCCTCTGAATTTCTTTTCTTTACCTAGAGTCTAGCTATACTCCAAAATAGCTACTGTTCTAACCTAGGACCTACCAGTTCTTTGAAAATCCACAAGATCAAGAGGAAAGCACGAGAATTGAATTTCTCATCAATTAGGTAAATTATATTTTCTGCACATACTTAGATGTGATTTGGGTCGTTTTATGTGATAATTTATGTTCTTTTCAATATTGTCATGGTATGTAGAGTGTAAATAGGGTTTGATTTTAAACCTGCAGAATTTTTTCTATGTTATGAAACTGAGATTTGTGTTTAAGAAATTACTGTGTATTTCTTGGCACATACTGTCCATTAATTTGCGCTGTGGATGTTTGTAGGAGGCCACGTTGGTAGTGGTGGAGGTAGCTCTTTTTTATGGGGTGGCGAAATATAAAAGTATTTTTTTATATGTAAAAGAAATTTTATTAAGAGATGAAGTCTTGGCAGCAATCTCGGGTTTGGTTCAATATGGAAATTATCCATTTCTTCGGGACGTAGTCTTGGGCGTTTTGGCTCACATGGCTCTTTTTCTTGAGGTGAAGTGATGAGATTAGACATCTAACATGAAGAAGAACCGGAGACATTTGTATCCTTTGTTTTAAAAAAAAATTCAATTATTTTCAGTTTACTCATACCTAAAATAAGAGACCAATTGGCCTTTAGAAGAAAAATAATGACACCAAACCAAAAACTTTGTTCATAAAAAAAGACATCACCTAAATAAAAATTTGATATATAAATATGACTAAATACATAATAAATATAAGCACTTGACAATTCTCGGTTTTCCTATTTTATTTCGGAAATACACGTTATATCAAATATATCAATACATAAGCATAAAGCATCGGTTTTTCTTTTTGGTCAAAAAAAAGCATCCGTTTTTCTTCTAATATTCTGAACATATAATAATAATAATAACATTAAATAATATAAAATAGTATAAATATTTCTCAATTTGGGAATTTGGGGTTTACTTACTTGAGTTTCTTGAGAAGTAATAAAGGTTTGGAGCGAACTTGGCTCTTTTAGAAGGTAGAGAAGATGGTGTTTTACAAGCTCTTGTCGAGGAGGCGGGAGATTGGTTGGTTCAATGGATTAAGGTTATCAAGCTGTGGCAGCCAGGGGAGCTCGACAAGGAGCGCTCGATGTGGGGTTCGGTGTTTTGGTGTTTCGGTTCATGCTTGGACACGAGATTTTTCTCCTCTTTAGTCGAGTTGTTTGATTATTACGTGTTTTCCGATGATAACGCGGAAAAGAAGAGAGCTATGCAAGTTGCTCACATTCTGGTTAGGATGAGGTCCTTTGTTGCTGTTAATATTGTTCTCAAAGTTAAAATCAATGAGTATGAGTTTGAGATAAGGGTGGTGGAGGATTGGTGTGGCCCTATGCAATGGAGTATTCCAATTGCTAATAAGATTTCAGAGACCAGTTCGGAAGAAGAGGGCTTGGAGGTTGATGATCGTAGGCCGAGCTCCCATCAGAGGAGGAGTTTGGTGAGAAAGAGGTGTTTATTGATAATGTTGATGGAGGGAATGTGGGTCGAGAATCAATAATTTGATCTAAGGCTTCAATTTCAAACTCTAATGTTTACAATTAGGATGTTATTGCTAATAAGGATGATTTGATTGTTAGTGATTCTTTTTTTTCATGTGAGTGATTCTTTAATCCCTTTTGGATCAGTTGAGAGAGATATGGGCGCGTGAAGGAGTTTTGGGCCTCGTTGGCGATGATGCAATCGCTACGTCCAATGTTAATGATATTTAGATAGTTCATGGGTCGGATGGGGTTTTGGGCCTGTGTTCTAAGGAATATGGGGTCGTTGTGGTTTCATCTCATCAAAGCCCAATTCAAAATACAAGGCCCAATGATCTCCCTTCATTCCCGTAGTCTAGGAGTGTGACTTGTTCTACTACATCAGTTCTTGTTGTGAATCATGTTGCTACGACAGTATATTCAATGGTCTCTACCCCTTCGTAAGGAAAGGCTTGTGGAGATGGCTCGTGTAGTGTTTTCGGTCAGTTTAGAGGAGGTATCAAAGAGCCATTCTCATTCTCTAGCTATATCCAAGAGTGGGGGGTCCTGTTCTGAGTAGAGTTTCAATTGGTGATTTCTGTATTCACGTTGGTAATAATCACTTCTAGGATCTTCAACGAAAGGCCACTGCTAAGAAGGTTTGGAATATGGCACCCTCTTTGAGGGTGAAGGCGGTCTTCCCTGATTCTGTTTACATTGATATTATTGACCCAAGGGAAGCTAGGGATCAAGCAGCTAAGGAATAGAGGGAGAAAGAAAAGGGTGCACCGCGAATATTGTATCCTTAAATGTTTGAGGGATTGGTGATAGCGCCAAGAGGCGACAGATGGTTGCTCTCATTAGAAGAGGTAACTTTGATATTGTTTGTATCCAAGAAACTAAGAGGGAGAAGTTAGATGATGTTATGATTCGTAGTTTATGGGCATTAAAGTTTTGAATGGATGGAAAAACCTTCAGTAGGTTTCTCTAGGGGGTATTCTCTTGTCGTGGAAAACCAGTTTGTTTGAGGTTAATAGTTGCTTTGGTGGATCTGGGTTTGTAGGTTTGTGTTGCATGTGGCAAAACTTGTTATTATATGCGGTGAATGTGTACGCTTCGGGATTGACAGCGGGAAAAAGAGAGGTGTGGGACACCATTTTGGCTTTAAAACATCAAGCGACCGAGATGAATGGTGCGTAGTGGGAGACTTTAATGTTGTTTCGTCATTGGATGAGCGTCAAGGTAATAATGCGCATCTGCGTAGGGCGGACATGACAGAGTTTAATTCTTTTATTTTTGATATGGAACTTGTGGATGTCCCTTTATATGGGAAGACGCTTACTTGGTTTTGTTGAGATAGCTTTTCTAGAAGCAGATTGGACCGGTTTTTAATCTCAGATGGTTTGATTTCTTCTTGGAAGATTAATGGTCAGTGGCTGGGCGATAGAGATATTTCCGATCAGTGCCCTATTTGGTTGATGTGTTCCTCCAAGGAATGGAAGCCTTTCTGTTTGTTTAATGGTTGGCTAGAGCATCCTGAGTTCAAAGGATTCGTGGAGAAGTGGTGGAAAGGGTTTCGGTTAAGGGGAAAAAGGGGTACGTGATTAAAGAGAACCAGAAATTGTTGAAAGCTAAGCTGAAGGTTTGGCATAAGGAGGTGTTCTGAAATGAATGAGCTTGATCAGGTTATTTCTGAGGGGGGTACATTGGAAGCAGTTACATATCAAAGAGAGTATGATCAAACAAAAGTCTAGGGCCATTTGGATCAGAGAAGGGAATCGTAACTCTATGTATTTTCACACATGCATTAAGAATCGTAATAGACCTGACCAGATTGTTTCTTTGAAGGGACTGGAGTGTTGAGGCAAAATCCCTTGGATCGGTTTTGAGGGAAACAAGCCATTTTGAGAAGTGTTTAAGTTATCGGATCCATCTAGGATCTAATGGTACTTCTTGAGTGATCTTAAGTGCGGGAAACATTCAATTTCATCTCAAGAAGGTAATGTGCTAAAACGAGCACTATTCAAGAAGGCTTTGAGGATGAACTGAAAGAAGGAAAAAATGAAGCTAAGTAGCTTCACTAGTGAAGAAGACTATCCTCTAAGAAGAAGCCCGAACACATCAAGAAGATACAAACATGTGTCTTAATCAAAACATGAATGATGATCAACATGAAGAAGACATAAAGTTAGATCAAATGTGTAACACCCCGATAAATTCTAACATATAGAATCACCGAAATGCACTAAATGGCATACATCAGAGTAACTTCCTATTATTGAAATATTGAACACATCTAAAACTTTCGATAATACATATCAAATGGTTCTCTGAACCTCATAAATTTCCTGAAAATGCTTAAGTTTCAAAACTTAAGACTTGTACATAATCCTGGTGTTCAATACTCAAAACATAAAGTAGCGGAAACGATTTATAACTTATACATGATAGTTATACAACCGATAACAAAAGTACTACAGAAGGGCAAGGGCCTAAAACAAGAAACATAGACTTCCGGACTCCTCGAGTCACACCAGCTAACCGTGCTTTGTCGCCTTTGCCTTCCCCTGTTTCTCTGTAAAAACCACAAATATGAAGGGTGAGATAAACATTATCTCAGTGAGTCCTATCGAGACCCCTGACCAACTCTAACGGTTTGTTATACTTGAATCTGAACTCGTGGCCCGAATAAGCGACCACGTGAATACATGATGTTTACTCGTAACTTGTAGCCCTAATAAGCGACTACTTGTTACATTTCTGATTTTTCCTGATGTAGCCCTAATAAGCGACTACGGATCATATTTTAACATGAACTTAGCACAACCCGAGATATAATGCTAGACAATCTTGATTGCCCAATATCTACGGAAACCCCAATCCGAAATTCTATCCGAATAATGCTAGGGTCCTAGCTTTGGATTCATGACTCCCCTCAACTAGGTATGCTAATAACTGGAGGATCGTCATCCTCGATATACACAAGGTATACCATCTACCTTTCCCCGAGGGAAAGTAACTTGATTTGTGTTTACATGAATTGAGAGTTTTTATGTCTTTATAGACTTACAATCAATTAGCTTACATGACATGATGAACTTGAAGTTCGTTATCGTAACATGATTGGACTCAAGGTCCGTTAACATTTCTTGACTTGTGTTCTCACGCGTTCTCTAAGTACGGTTTTCGTCACATTCATAACACACAAGTTTTCTATCAAACATGATTAACTCCATGATATCAATCTTTACATTGTTGGGGAACCATGGGGAATGGATTAGAAGAGGATTGGAATCATTTGGAATGGATAAAAAGGTACTTTGAATTTGGGGATCAGAAGGTCTCACACGACCCGTGCGGGTAGGCGCACGACCCGTGCGTTGTTGAACAAAATGGTAAAAAGTTTCAGAAGGATACGCACGACCCGTGCGACTAGGCGCACGATCCGTGTGTGTTTAAAAATTCCATTCGTGTAGCATCAGATGGGGGCGCACGACCCGTGCTCATAGGCACACGATCCGTGCGTCTCTATCAGTTTTCCAGAAAACAGACTTTTCATGAGTTAATCCATTTCATTCCGATTTCCATTTCCCTTCCGACCGAGACCCAAACATAAACACACATTACAGCAGTATAGTACAGCAGGCATATACCATTTAATTCAGCACATTTCAGCAATCAAACACATAACTTGTTATTAAAAGTCACTGTTTTTAGAAAAACGGTTTTCGAAAAGGTAGAGACTCATAACAACACACACATCCCCTAAGCGAGTTATAGAACTCACCTAACGTGATGTCAATCACGCAAATTCTGAAACACTTGGAGTTCAACGACACCGAATTTACACGAACTTGCTCCGTAACGGTCCTTCTCGTTTTCACGAACTCCACGCCCTCTCCAATTCGAATCCCAGCAATTTGAGCTACTGACCCTCTTCCCTCATTACTTCAAACAGCAAGGTGATGTCTCCCAAGGTTCTATTCTAGATCTAAGATGACATGCAGGCCACTAGAAGCACTACAACTCCATTTTTGCTCTATGAAGCTTTGTGGGTCGAAAATGGTGAATGAGTGAGGAGGAGGATGTTGCTTATGAAAATTATATCAGTTGGAAGAGGAGGGTGTAAGGATCAAGATGGTGCAATCATCTCATACATGCATCCAGAATTTCTCTCCTCTCTTTTCTTCTCTCCCTCTCGCCATCTCTTTCTCTCTATCTCTCAAAATCTCCCTTTTTGCTGAAAACTGAATCAAGGTGGTGCTGTGTGGTGTGGGGTGTGGGTTCAGCTGGCTATCACTTAAAGGGGGTACAAGGACCAAAATACCCTTCAGCCACTTATTCCTCTAATCTTACCAAGACATGGCTTAATCTAATGATCTTAGTCAAATTCCTAGCACTTAAGCAATGTTAATTATTTATTTCAACATCACATAATTTCGTAAAAATGCTTAATTAAATCGATTCGCGATAGCCTCTATTTCTAAATATTCCCGTTAGTCAATAATTTACCTTAACATCTTTGCTAACCTAAATAAATTAAGCTAGCTAGTTAGGGGATGTTACAAAATGCTTCTCAAAGCATGAGAAGATATGTTCTTCATTAAGGAAGAAGCCTTACAAGCAAATCCTCAAGACAAGAGAATCAATGATCAAGCCCGAGGAACTTCATAAGTGATATCTAGCTGAGAAACTCTACTAAGTAAGAATACACTCTTTCAGAAGCCTATAAAGCAACAGTAAGAATCTTCATATGACCTAGGAGTTTTAGCCATATACTTGTCACAGTGAGAAGATGTAACCATACCCATAAGATGATAAAGAAAATGGTCTCTTAAAAAAACAGTTGAGATATCCCTATTAGCATCTTATGGTTGGGTAAAGACAAGTGTGCATGGACCTATATTCTTGAAGTGACTGACGAAGTATGTATCAAAACAAAACAGAGTGACATGTCAAGTTAAAGGAAGTGTTCAGATGATGCAGTAATCAATGTAAACCTCTTTGAACACTCAGTGAACTCATAAGGTCATGTGTCAATGACACAAATAAAGAAAGAGAAAGAATCAACATGATCATACTTGTTACAGAAAGATGAGTGACTCAAAAGATCTTCAGAAGACATTTAGAAGACTTTTCATGTAGCTACTTCAGAAGATAGAGTTCAAAATATATACAGAAGACATGTTCAGTAGATACATCACAAGCCATAACAGTAAAACTTAGTCACCAAACCAAGTCTTCATGAATAACAACTACATTGATTATTCAATACCCAGAAGATTAGTGTTCAAGATTGTTAAAACCTTCTTAACAAGGCATTGGTTTCCAGATTGTTAATGAAGATGGCTAAGTAGGGTCTTAGGGGTTAGTGTCTTCCTAACATAGCGTTGGTTACAGGAAGTGTTAGTGAAAATTCCTAAGGAGCTCCTTAGGAGTAATACAGTTGCTAGGGCTGTAGAAGAAAACTAGTGGAACAATTGATAGGGCTGTGGAATAAACTATCAGTGTTGTAGCCTTGGTGGCTTGTAAGATATTTGGAAAATAGTTAAACTCTCACTTGGTGTGAGGAATGGATGTAGCCCTTGATAAATACGGTGAACCATTATAACTCTGGTGTGTTCTTTACTGCTTTTCTAGATAGTCTACATACACAACAATATGTTCCTAAAAGAAAAAGCTTCTCTCCACTCCGTTGTAGGAATATTCCTACAATCTCTAATCAAGATAGATTGAGATATCTTCTATCATATCTCTACAGCCATCTCATCTTCCTATCCAAGCTACACAACAATGATATCTAAAACCATTCGTGTTTGAATATTGAACATCACTTTCAAACATATCATCCTTCTTACACCATCCAGCATCTAAGAAGAACAGTACACTACCCACTTACACACTTTATACATCTTCTCAGAGTCATGACCTACTCTATTCAAACATATCTATATGCATTCAGTTGAATGATAGATTCAGAAAATAAAATTTATCTTCTGATAATCCTTATCTGCTACTCTTAAGGAAGTATCACTTGTCCTGCTTTTAAGAGTTTTGGTTGATCCAAGTCAAATTTAAAAAGGGTGACATTTCCAACCCCCCTTTCTTGTGACTCCAGTTGACATTCATTGACTTCATGGAGGAAGTTGGAGGAGGTGGAGTAGGTGACGCAGGAAGTGAAGAGATATTTTGAAGCTAGTTTTGTTGAGTCGCATTTTCAAAGACCTAGTCGAAGGGGTATTGAGTTCGGTAAGATCAGTGAGGAAGAATATTTTCACCTCATTGCTCCTCTCTTCGAGGAGGAGGTGAAAGATGAAGTATGGGGTTGCGATGGGAATAAAAGCCCAAGGCCTGATGGTTTCAACCTTACCAGCATAAAAAATTGCTTGGAGGTGGTGAAGGACGACATCTTGGGTTTCTTAGGAGGGTTCCATGCTAATGTAGTGATGCCCAAAGTCACTTCGGCTTCTTTCCTTGCTCTCATTCCCAAGAAGGAGAATCCTCAAGATCTTAACCAGTACGCCCGATTTGTCTCATTCGATGCATCTATACAATTTTGGCAAAAGTGCTAAACCAGTAGATTGAAAAAGGTTTTGGCTGAGGTTATTTCTCCTTGTCAATCAGGGTTTCTTTCGAGCCGACAGATTTTTTATTGGGTGTTGGTTGTGAATTAATTGGTTGATCTAGCGAAGGGAAGAAAGGAAGAATTTATGTTGTTTAAAGTGGATTTTGAAAAGGCTTATAATTCTATTTCTTAGGGCTTTCTTGATTACATTGTCAATGGGAGTCCAACTGAGGATTTTAAGATGCATAGGAGTCTAAAGCAAGGGGATCCCTTATCTCCTTTCCTCTTCCTCATTGTTGTCGAGGGTATAGCCGGAATTGTTCAAAAAGCAGTGCGCGAAGGGTGTTTCTCTGAGTTTCAGGTCCACACCATTCTCAACTTTTCGTTGCCTCAGTTCGCGGATGATACTATTTTGGTTGGTAAGGGTTCTTGGGATAACTTATGGTGCATAAACTCTATCTTCGAAATTTTTGTATTTGTCTCGGGGCTGAAGGCGAACTTCTACAAGCGTTGTCTTTATGGCATTGATTTGAAGGTTGATTTTCCGGAGCTGGCTGCTACTTTCTTGTCTTGCAGCATGTCATACCCTAACTTTGTCCGGCTAATTAAAAAAAATTCCAAGAAAAGAGCAAAAGCGCAATAAAACAAATAAAATTCATGCATTGCATTCATCAAACATAGACAAAAAAAAACTCATGCAAGCAAAAAGAAACTCCTGCATCACATCACATTCATCCCATCAAAAAGCAATCATGGCATTTGCATTGCATGCATTTGTTCATCTCACTTGCAGGTACAAGGACGGATAAGTACTTCGATGTTAATCCTCGCACTCAGTTCCCAGAAAATGCCCTCTTAGTTCGGAGTTCAAATGCTTTTCAGTTCGGTGCTCAAGCGTGCATTGCAGTTTGGAGTTCAAATCGCTCTTATCAGAGTTCAGTGCTCCCTTCTGTTCATGGTCTCACATCGTGTACGAGCAACGCGATGGACCGCAGCCCCATGTGAGGTTCAACGGAATAGTTGTATCAGCCTAAGATACAGTGGACGCCGTGCATTGATCAGTATATCAGTTCCGGAGCTGATAACGATCCCCCCGGTCGCTCGGATTCGCAAGGGTTCGTTTACAGGTTTTAGGATGTGTGCTCCTCAAAGCCACGTGCAAACTCGGATTCGCAAGGGTTCGTTTACAGATTTTAGGCAGCCTGGCATTTTACCACTTTCTTTATCGCTTTCTTCATTTAGCGCTTTCCTTGCCTTTCGCAGTTAGCGTGCATGTTGTTAACCATTTAGTTTATTGTTTCCTCATCAACACTCCAAGTGTTGATTCAAAAAAAAAAGGAGAAAAGAGAAAAAAAGAAGAAACAGAAAAAGAAAATTCGGGTTTCTCCAAGTAAACAAAATTGGTATAATTTCTGAATTCTTTATTCCTATTTTACCTTCGAAATATGTCTCGGCCAATTCATATTTCTTGGTAAAATCTAAATAAAGAGGGGCAGCTGTCATACCCCAATTTTGTCCGCCCAAGTCAAAACCCTTTTTTTCAAACAAAAATGGAAACAATAAGGGTAATTCATAATTTGTGTAGGTTAATGGACTTTCGCATTCATAATTTTCGAGAATTTTAGGGAATAAAATAGTGCATGTTTCAATATCTGTGGGCATTCAAATGAGAGCAAGTTAATTATTTTTGAACTAAACCAAGTCAAGGATGAAAAATACAATTTATTCTATCAAGGATAATTTTCGTATAATTTTTTGGAAGAAAATCCTAGTTCAAAATAATTAAAAGGCATTTTTCCCATTTTTATTGCACAAGAAAGCTGAAAAAGGACCATTAAATATTCCCTGATTATTAAATGACAACTTTTATTGTCATGAATAATTAGAGGGATATTTTTATGGTGCCCAAAAATATGTGACACATTTTCAATAGGTGCACTATCATTGGCATGCCCAAAAAAAAAATCAAAATTCAAATAGAAAGTACAAAGTGTCCTCAATAAGACAAAAGACCAAAAAGGAGAAGCAATTTTCCCTCCCCATTTTTTTGTCAATTTCGAATTCCCTCTCTCTCTCTCTCCACAATTTCTTCCACACTCTTCTATTGTACAATTATTCCTTAAGAATATTCTTGTACTATCCTTAATCCTACCCATTTCATACACATCCCTAATTCCCACACACTCTCATGAAGACTCATACCCTTTTTTGTAAATGACACCATCCTCTCACACTCACTCCTTCATAAGAAATTGCAAACTTACTTAAAATAGAACATCCTATTCCTATTCTACCCTTAACCCTAATTTCACCCCAAGACCAGATATAAGCCTACTCTCCCAAAATACAAAGACAAGTTCATTTTTGCACAAAAACCTCTCTCTTCTCCTCTCCTTGCGAAACCTCCTCCTCTCCCTCACCTCATCTTTTTCAATTTCTTCACTCAAATCATCCATTAAAACACCTTTCCTACACTAAATCTTCCATCCTTCTTGCATTCTTCTCAAAGATTCACCTTCAAATTCAAGGATCAAGTTCAAAGTTGAAGATTGAAGAGTAGATTAAAAGGGTTTTGCATTCATTCATCTTGGAGTTGAGGTATACTTTAAAGCCTAGCATCATCTTCCAATTTTAGCATCAAAAATGTAAATCATCACTTCATTTTGGCATCCCATTGCATTTTAATGTCATAATGTTAGCATAGTTGTTGTTGTTGAGTGAGAGATGTATTTCAAGTGTTTTGACAAACACTTTGGGAGGTTTGGGTGCTTGGAATGCTTCTCTCCTTTAGAATAAATTGTGTGTTGTTGTTATTTCACTCATCTCTTGTTGTTTTCATGAATAAAGTGATGATTTGAAGCTTATTTCATTTCGCATATTAGAGGAAAATTAGGATTTGTGTGATTGTTATGCATTTCTTTGCTTGATCATGTGAATCATTGCCAAAAGTTTAATCTATGTTGTTCTCTTGCATTATCTTGTGTTTCCATGAATAAAATGAGATTTAGGGTTTATGTTAGTTTCGCATGTTTCAAAGAAATTAGGGTTTATGAGATTTTTGATGAGTTGGTTGTTTAATCTTGCAATTCCTTGGAATTGAACCTTGATTATGATGTTTGTTTGCTTAAAACGTGTTGTTCTCATGAATTTGCTTGCAAATCATGTCCTATGTTGATGATTGCCAAGAGGACTCTCACTTGTGCTTTGATGCACACTTTAAGTGTTGAGGATTGCCTAAGAGGATTCAACTTCTTTTGTGATTCCTAGTGAACAAGAATGCAAATTTAGGTTTCCTTTCCTTACCAATTGCTTTGATAACCAAAAACAACTTATAAATCATTTTGAAATGCTCTTGGTATTGCAAATGCCTTTGCCTATTCACATATTGTGTCATAAATGCCTAGTTAGGTTCATCCCATTGCCTAGTGTAACGCCCCAAAAACAATTGGCTAAGTATTTAATTACTTATTTAATTAAATATTTAGGTATTTATTTTAGTGGTGTATTTTATTAAAAATGATAATAAGGTGTTTCATATTAATCGGGGAGTGGCGGCACGTAATTAACTAAATCGGGCTTACGATGTGGAGGAAGGCCCATGGCCGAAATCCACTAACCTAGGCGCTTAGGTGAAGCAAAACCTAGGGTCTTAGTGATCATTAGCGAATTTTAGAAAAAAAGAAAGGAGAGAAACGTAGAAACAAAAAAGAAAGGGAGCACAACGTGAAGGAGAAGGAAAAAAGGGGGACATCGCAAATTGGAGGGAGAAAAATCGCAAGGCTTGTTGCTGTGGTTCTTGGTGATTGGTGAAAGGGTTCTCATCTTCAATCAATTCTTGAGGTAAGGGTGGGTTTAACTTTGATAATGGGTTTATGATGGGTGTATGGGTAGTTAGGGGGTCCTCTTTTCATCTATAATAGGATATGTTGGTGGGTGTGATATGTGGTTAGGTTCTAGGATGATTTTCTTGAGTGATTTTGTGTAGTGTTATGTTGTGTTCATGTTTGGTAACTATAGGCGCTGAAACCATGTTGATTGAGGTTGGAATGGACATGATATAAACCATATATGCAAGGTGCTTAATGTTTTGTTTGATGATTTGTTTGCTGTTTTGATTTTGATGATTTTTCATGGTGAGCATTGATGGTTGGTGTTATATTGGTAATTTGGTGTTGCTGAATTAATTTGGTAAGTTTTGGTTGGTGGGAACTCAAAATTTGATGGATCCCTATGGCCTGGGCGCCTCCTGCTGTTGCTGGGAAAACTGTTCCCAGGCGCCCCTGTCCTGGGCGCCAAGTGCCCAATGTTGCTGTTCTGCCTTCTCAGGTGCAAGGCGCCCCTGTCCTGGGCGCCAAGTGCCACTGTCTGTGCTGTGTTCCAGGCGCCCTGGTGCTGGGCGCCAAGGGACAGGATGTTGCCAAATTTTTCCAAACTCGTTTTTAACGTAACTTTCACTCGGGTGTCCAAATTCGACGGTTCAAAATGCATTGGAAAGCTTATTCAGAGGCCTAACTGAATATTCTACTTTTAAGGCAAAATAAATCATTTATTGTTACTGTCTTGCTGATTTTATTTAGTATATGAGCTGCTGTTTTATAAAAATAAATTTGTGCCGTTGTACAGAAAATGAGGTGCTGTTTTCATGTTATAAATGTGCTGTTTTGATGCTGTTATGCAATTAAATGTTGCTGTTTTTGGAACTGATTTGACTGCTGTCTTGTTGGAGAAATGTGTTGCTGTTTTTACGAAAGAAATGCCTTGCTGTTTTTATAAAGAATAAGTGTTGTTTTGCAATTTAATGTCACTATTCCCATGCTGTAGTGTCGTTGTTTTATATTGGGATATGTTGCTCTCTTCTTGGAATAAATAGTGTTATTTCATAATGGAACATGACTATTCTTTTCTTTGAACAATAATAGTGTTGTTTACACTAGAGTATGTGCTGTCGGTTGAGATAAAGGGTGTCGTTTTTATGTTGTTAATGTTGCTGTTTTGCTGTTGTCCTTGCTGCTGTTGTTGAGTAAAAATAATGTTGTCTTACATGTTGCCGTGCTACTGTTCTTGTGCTGTTGTTGGTGTTGTTTAGCATATACTTGTCGACGTGTTTAGCATGTATTGCCACTATTTCTATGTTGTTCTGATGCCGTTTTACGAGGTAGTTGTGATACTACAACACGAGATATCTTATGAAGTGAATTATAAGGAGATACGACGTTATAGTAGTTATTAATTAAAATTACGAGGTAGCGGTGATGCTACACCACGTGATATTTTATGAGGTGATTTATAATGAGATATGATATTATAGTATTTATTAATTAAATACTTTGAGTTGCATAACTGGCGCATGAGTCATGAGTCGCATTGTCATATGCATCATTCGAGGTAGCTGTGATGCTACAACACGTGATTATTTTGGTGTTTTGCCCGTCGTGGCTTATCTTACGAGATCGGTACCGCATGCATATGCCCAGAGGGGTTGCATTGTTGCATAGTCCATACATAAATATATAACGTGTCTTGGTGTTGACTTTCTGGGTTACGAGTCGGTGTCTTGTGTGATGTTTTCGTTACGAGGTAGCTGTGATGCTACAATACGTGGTATCTTTATGAAGGGAGTTATAACGAGACATGATGATGTAATATCCATTAATTAAATAGTTTGAGTTGCGTGGTGTTATGATGTATTGACTTTTGTGTTATCGCGATTTACATGCTGCTTATATACTGCTATCATTTACCTATTATTTCTGTTAAGCTCACCCCTTCTGCTTGGAATGTTGCTCTTATGTGGCAACGCTGCAGGTGATCGTTAGCGCTCGTGGAGGATCTATTAGGTGTACTTTCCTTCTCGTTGAGTCCGAGTCAGCTCTGATGTGTAACACCGGGGCGGGGTTTAGTTTTCGTTTTGCGAACTGTTTCTGTTGCTTTGGGGGTTGTGGCTTAATGCCTATTTATTTTTGGAGTTCGACTTAACGTTTTATTTATTCTGGAGATGTTAAATAATTTTGTGATTCCGCTGCTTGGAGATTTCTTGTATTTGTTTTGAGGATTTATTTAAAAGTAACTTTGGAGTTTTTATGTGTTGAAAAAAAAATGTGACGCCCTCGTGGTACTCTGATAATTGAGCGTTTATTTCTATTAATTTAAAGGGGGTGTTACACCTAGCATCTTCAATAAGATGTGCAACTTAGGTTCATTTTCTTGCCCATTCATGCATTTTTGCCAAAATGTTCAACTTAGGTTCATCCCATTGCCTAGCATCTTCAATAAGATGTGCAACTTAGGTTCATTTTCTTGCCTATTCATGCATTTTGCCAAAATGTTCAACTTGGGTTCATTCCTTGCCTATCTATGTATCATATCATAATGTGTGTAGTCTAGGTCCACTTTCAATCAAAAGCTTTTTCAAGCATCAAAGTCATTCCCTAAACAAGAATCAATCCAATTGCGAAAACTCTTCAAAATCAAACTTTGTTAGTAGTCTCGCGAAGCCTTTGCTTGCATGAGTATTAACAATGAGGTATTAGTGGCGATCACTTGGAGCCTTTGCTCAATTGATCATCATGAATGCCTAATTTTCCTAAAGATTTTCACTAAATCAAAAACTTTGTTAGTAATCTTGCGAAGCCTTTGCTTGCATGATTATTAAAAATGGAGTGCTAATGGTGGTCACTTGGAGCCTTTGCTCAATTGATCATCATGAAAGCTCAATTTTCACAATCAAACAAGATAAAAAACTAAAACCTTTTTCTAGACAACCCAGAACTACGTAGCTTTGAATTCTCCATCGCACCGGGAGATACGTAGGAGCGGATACTCTCCGTCAAGCACAACAAACCCAAAACATTTTTCCTTTCAAAAACCAAACACTTTTCCAAAATAAAACATTTTTCAAAAAACAAGAACTACGTTGCTTTGAATTCTCCATCGCACCGGGAGATACGTAGGAGCGGATACTCTCCGTCAAGCGCGAAAACTAAAGATTTTTCATTAAGTCATTCATCAACAAAAGAGGTAAAAACAAAGCATTTTTCCGAATCAACTTTGCAAATCACATATTTAATTAAGGTAACCCTTCTTTGAAGGGACGTTATGGGGTGCTAATACCTTCCCCATACGTAATTAGACCCCCGAACCCAAATCTAATGGTTCCAAAGACCATTGCTTTCCAAAAAAAGGTTTTTCCGATGTTTTACCTTTAAAAAATATTGGTGGTGACTCTAAAATCCGGTTGTGCGAAGAAAAATCCCTCCAAGGATTTTTTCGGGGTGCGACAGCTGGCGACTCTGCTGGGGATTCTTTTTCTTAAGTGGGTCAAGCCGATTAATGGAATGTGTGATTTGCTTTGCTGATTTAACATGCTTTGTTTTACCTCCCTTCTTCCTACATTTGTTCTATTTTCCATGCCATTTGTTTGCTAGATTTTAGAACATTCCTTCTTCTTCTCCTTTCTCTCATGTCTACTTGATTGCATCTTGGCAATTCCATTGCATTCTCACATTATCATGTTGCATTCATGTGTATTTATCCCTTCTTCTTCTTCTATGTTCGCTTCTTGCTTAAAGTGGTAGATAGTCTCTCCTCTTATCATCTTTGCTTATATGCTTCTTTCTTTCATGCATTCCCCCAATCTTATCATGTTCCATCTTCTTTGCTCCCTTTCTTTGAGGTAAGTTCATGCATATTCCCCAATTCTATTATGTCCCCTCTTCTCGGCTCCTTTTCTTTGAGGTAAGCAATGCATGTAATTATTGTTGACTTCTTAGGATGGTTTGTATATTGAAATGATGTATGCATGTTGAACCCTAGGGTAGACGACCTTTTTGTCTGGACTGTTCATGGTTTTTCTTGCAGGTGGGGAAGGGTAGTTATTTCTAGGTGTTGTGCCATCAACACACACTTCACACCCTATACTTGTGAGCATTGAGTGGGGCCTAAAACCCAAGGTCTGAACAAAAACCTAGGAGAGTGGGAACGATTAGTGACTGCCATTCGTAGACCTTTGTCTGTATGGCTCTCATGAAAGTTTCGCCCAAGAGTGCGCTTTGTCATGATGCCTCACACTCGGTAGCTTTCTACGATTGTGGGTGTCATCATGAGAGAGACTTTAGCTCTTGGTTGCCATTGTCAGGAAGTGATTAGAACCTACATGGGAGGATTACCCTTTTCGTCGACTCTAGACCCTAGGATTCCCACCCTTTGAAGGACACGGGGGCACGCCTTTGTTTGTTGCATTAGCTTAGGCATTCCTTTTTCTCAAACTCTATTTCAAAATTGTACATAAACACCTACATGAGGTGGCATGTAGGGTGTATCTTTGAAAATGTTCAAAATACCACCAATAACCTCATTTTCTTACCCTTTTTCCATGTAAATAACACATCATTTTGCACCATTGCATTTGCACCTGACAAAATTTTGAAAAAAAAATTTCATCAGTTGCATTCTTCATGCATTAAAGTTTGTTTACCGGAAATTGTAACACCCCGGTATTTCTATTGACTAAAAATACCCAAGTGCACATTAGTAACACATCAGAGATATATTTCCTGCTTAGACACTGAATATCACTATAAATTTTTCGCTGAATATAACCCAAACAGTCTTATTTACAACAAGACAATATGGTTCTCAGACCATATACCATCAGCATCTATAGTATTCAGTATCATACAAGAAAGCGGAAGAAAGATATACACTAAATACATAATGTTTTAGTATACAGACAACAAAAGGGAAACAAGCTTAAACATAAAGCTAGGCTATCAGCAACCAGTCCGAGCTCAACCTACTCGTGCCTCTTGGATTTCCGCTGTCCCTGTGTCTCTGTAAAACAACAACATTTAAACAGTGAGATACAATCTCAGTGAGTTCTACCGAGACCCCTACTAACACTCTCAGTCAAATTATGGATTTGTTTTAACTTAACACGACACCGACTGCATTACTGCTAAACCCCGATGAACGTGTTATAACTCTACACGACACCGACTGCATTACTGCTAAACCCCGGTGAATCGCACAACAACAAAGTACGGCACCGACTGCATGACTGCTAAACCCCGGTGTATCGCACAACAAACAAAGTACGGCAGCGACTGCATGATTGCTAAACCCCAGTGTATCGAACAATAAACTTTTAACATAACACCGACTGCGTAACCGCTAAACCCCGGTGAACCCCCCTACCAATAGTACATTCTCCTATTGGCATGGAGCCTAGGGTAAGGGATCATGACTGCCCCGCCTAGTATGTTACACATGGGTCGTCACCCAACTCGATATAATAAATATATCTACAGACACATGAACTCAGGGTTCATTACCTCAGACAATCAATTGAACATTTTGTTCACATTACAATTTAAATCCACGTTCACTCTCGTATACTAATTCATCACCTCTCAACACATTTTACGTCTCCAAAAATAGATCATTTTGCCTTGAAAATAGAATATTCAGTTAGGCCTCTGAATAAGCTTTCAAACGCATCTTAGAACACCTCAATCGGGTTCCCGGATCAAAAGTTATCAATAAAACATATCCGCACACGTATACTATTATTCGGTTTTTCGAGACAATTTCAACTTCGAAAGTATTTTATAAAACCCTTTTGAAACATACCCAAAATAATGGCATTATAGGCCTAATATCATTATAGAAGGGTTAGGAAAGGATTAGAAGAGGATTGGAATCGATCGGGATCGTTTCGGGCAAGTGTGGAAAATTTGGACAGAACACAGCGCACGGTTCGTGCGCCCATACGCACGGGTCGTGCGCCCTGTAATGCATTTTTTTAAAACACAAACCGAAAGGGGCGCACGGTCCGTGCGCCTAGGACGCACGGGTCGTGCGCTTTTGACAGCACTGAATTTTATCCCGTTTTCGCAATTTTTGTCGTTCCGATCAATTCCGATACCTGTTCCAGTCCAGTCCCAACATAAAAACAGTCCAAACACATATTCAAACAACAATGATCTTCAATCAAGCAATCCAAAAACTGATTGGACCTAAAACGTGATTTTCGTACAACATACTTTTTCGACACGAATCAAACCGAAACACTTTTCACAATTTATGTTTATTAAATTCGAAAACCTAAACGTGAGTAAAACTCACCCTTGAAGCGTGAGCCACGAGCGAGCCGAAATCACCGAGTAACCACACGAACGCTCCCCGCTCTGGCGACACCCAATCCGCTTCCAAAGCTTTCCACTCAATCGCGAAACCTCTTTTTGACCGAAATACCGAATTCCTCGAAATCTTTCCCGAACACTATTCGTCTTCTTCTTCAACCTCTAGCCACTATTCACACAAAACCCCAAATCTTGATTTTTCAATCCCAACTAGCTTCCAATCTTCCAATCGAACTTCAATAACCGATCCACCACCCTTGGGTTCGCGCCAAACACCATCCCCAAGCTATCCTTGAGCTTGAACCACCAAATATCTCCATTTCCTTCAAGTTTCGAAAGTGGCAAAGTGAGAGAGAGTGAGTTGATCATGTTGATGTTGGTACCAAATCGAAGAGGAAGTAACGCTGAACGTTTTTCGTGTTGGAAGGAAGTCGTTTTGATGAACCGAAATCTTCCCTTTTTCCTCTTCTTCCTCCTTACCCTTTCTTTTCTTTTCTCTCTTTCTCTCATTTCTCCTCTCTGTATCTCTCTCTCGCATTCTTTCTTTCTTTTCTTCCTTTCTTTTTAAAACACACACACACACACACACACACATATATATATATATATATATATATATATATATATATATATATATATTTATTAATACATAAGTGGTAACGTGGTAAAATTACCATATTGCTCTAAATCTCTTATTTCGATTCCAAAACTTCCTTGACCCGTATTATCCGGTTAACGATCCGATGACAACCAATAAATAATTTTTGCACTCAATAAATTTTCCAGTCAAGTACTAAAATAATTCAATTGGGTTAACATCCAAATAATTCTATTAATTATTTTTCGGATGTTACATTATCCCCAACTTAAAAGAATTTTGTCCTCAAAATTTCGTCAAGTCTTTCATTGGACTAACCGAGAATCGACATTCTCAGAAAGGTCCAAATTTGCTGGAAAATATTCTTGAATTAACAAAATGAGTGTAGAAAATCTTCCCTAGTTGGCACGTCAATCTTTAAGTATGTTCGACTACTACCCTAGAACGCTTCTAAGATTACAGTCCGAACTCTCTTGTTACGAAACAACACGAGAAACTCATCATTCGCCTACATTGGCTCGGCACCGCGTTGGAAAACACTTCCGAAGCTTCATTCCAATTATCCTCGTTTACTCCCCAACTTTGATTAATCTAAATCAAAGGGTTTAATACAAGACACTTGATAGAAATATACGTTGAAGATGAGATCCACAAACTGGTACTCCTCGGTAGAGGTAAAAACAAACACGATTTCCTCGAAGGGTGTAAACACTTTCTCAACAAATCTTCTAAAATCCATAACAGTTTTCGTACACACCGACAATGTGACGAAAAAGCCACTTGTGAAACTTCTTGACTCGCCCCCTGATTTCGAGATAACACTTTTCAAAAGAAGATGAAATGAGGATTTACCAGAAACGTTTATCTTAAACGTAGAAATAAACCGCAGGGACATCAAATAAATTTGAACGTAATGAAAATCACCTCAGTTGTTCTCAAAATAACTATCAAACAGAACTCAGGACCCTTCTTCCTTTATTGTGACTTTCTTCACAATATATTTATCTACGACGCACTCAGTTCCTTTCCGAATTAGTCCATAACGTTGAGAACTTCTCCTCAACCTAAGTAATCCTCCTAGGATTTTCTTCCTCAATCAGATTTTATTGACCTCTTGATTCGTTCCCAAAATTAACTTTAGCATGCGGGTTTTCACAAAATGATTTTTCAAAACTACCATACCGCACGCCGAGCTTCACTTCGGAAACTTCAGACTCTTGCAAGCAGATCCCCCAATTAATCCCTTGATGGTTATTCGCAATGTGAAAAACAGCCAGCAGTTACCTTACTTCCATATTCATATTGACGTTTGACCTGTCAAACGGGATCTCATAATACAATCTCATTGTTAACCTTCACAAAGAATAGATTAACAAACTAATACCTTGCCACTAATATGTCTGCTTCATATCCCTGTACACCTACAGAATATACACTTCGGTGTGCTTCCTTTAACACTTGCCTTCTATTGTTCTCATCATCGGGCGCACAGATTCTACCGTTGAAACAACTGACTCCATCACTATTCATGGTAAAATCTGGAAATACCTTTTGTGATTGTAGCTTCTCATCAACTTCCTGTGCTAAGCGTATAGAATCCCTTAGGGAACTAGAGATCCTCATATGGCTCAACACTAATCGGTTCCTCCTTCATCTTGAATTCAGATTTAAGTCTCTAAAAGACTCTGATAATTCCATCTCATGCATCATAAACTCGGCCATGTGGATGGATTTCCTACTCAGTGCATCAGTTACAACACTGACCTCTCTTGAATGCTACAACAACACGAATTTATAATCCTCCAGAAACTCAACACACTTCTCTGCCTGCTATTCAGTTCTTTCTGATCAAATAGACACTTTAAACTTTTGTGATCACTAAAGGCATCGAAACGAGACCCATACGGTAACGTCTCCAAATCTTCAGTGCGTATACAATAGCTGCCAACTCGCAAATTATGAGTCGGATAATTCCCTTCACGAGTCTTCAATTGCCTGGATGCGCAAGCTACCACCTGCTGATTCTGCATGAGAACACATCCTAAACCCTTCCCTGAAGCGTCATCGAAAATTTGAAATTCCAATGATGGATCCGGAAGAATCAGGATTGGGGCAGAAGTCGAAATCTTCAACTCTTGAAAACATTCTTCACAATCGGCATCCCATGTAAACGGATGATCTTTACGAGTTAACCGAGTAAGTGGAAAACTAACTGTGAGAACCCTTGAACAAATTTCTCATAGTAACCGGCTAGACCCAAAAACTTCTGATCTCTGTGACTGAGGTCGGTCGCTCCCAATTCAACACAGCCTCTATTTTTCCTTTCGACTAACCACACCAGAGCACTCCTTAGCGAAGTACTCGGTCGAATGGATTTCTTTAACATCGACTCTTCAAGTTGAGACTCCATTCCCATTAATTCGAAAGAAACATTAAATAAGAAACAATAGATATTGATCCCGTGCCAGGAACCAATTCTACAGTAAACTCTACCTCTCGCTCTGGAGGTTAATAAGAAACTTCATCGTGAAAACATCCAAAAAGTTATTCACAACCTGAATGTTCGCCAAATCTAAACTAGTTTCAGTGGATGCGGATAACATACTAACATGTGCTTCCGCACCTTGGAATGAAGATTGACCGTCTAAGGTAAACTAGGTAACCGCTTCAGAATTTGTCCTAGACAATTCAACTGATTCTGAAGCGAAGCTGATAGCTGATTTAATACAGTCGATTGCAACATGATTTGAAGTCATCCAATTCATACCCAAAATGGTGTCCACACTTCTCGTAGGCAGACAATAAATTCTACAACGAAATTTCTGCCTCCTATGGCAAGTAAACAATTCTATACAAATATTAGGTCTGGACACGACCCTTAGCAGCAATTAAGATGGTTATCGGCTCGGATAGCGAAGATAAGGTTAATCCCAACCGATCTACTCACGATTGAGCTATTATACAATGGGTTGCACCCGAATCGTGTAATATACTAACGGAGTTATTGAAAACTGATATCATACTTCTCAGTAGATTGTCTGCAGTCGTAGCTGTCTAAACATCCAGAATGTTGACTCGTCCTTGCCTTAGAGCTGCTTGTAACTCCTTGAAACTCTTCCTTACAGGGCACTCTTTACCATAGTGACCCTCTACATTACTATAATAGCACCGATTAGATCTTCGCTTGCAATCACCACTGTGAGGCTTTCCACAGTTAGAACATCTTCTGACCTTTGAAGAATCAAAGAATTGCATCCGCTTTTCCTTGGATGAAATTATCTTAGGACTTTGCATTCGGAGTTGATAATTCAACTACCTTCCTTTCTTTCCCATACTCCCTATGATATCATCCTCGGCGACATAGGCTGATTGCACCTAGGCAACATAATTGGTAATAGTATAAGAACTGAGACCCTAAGTCATGAAAGCACTTATGCCCCTCTTATGCATCTGCATTCTCCATTCGTCATAAGAAGCTTACTTTACCACTTGGTAAAACTGAGACAACTTCTCAAACTTATCGATGTATCCTTCCACCGTCATGTCACCTTTCCCGAGGGTGCACCGGTTGGAGATTCCGGTCTTGGTCGAGGATTGCGTCTTGGTCATCCTACCATAATTCCGCTTATGATGCACTAAGTATTAAGTTGATCAGGCTCAATGTCTCTTAGCATCACAAGTGTAATTGCAACCAGGACTAACAAGAAATCGACTCAACCCTAAACTAAGTCCGACTAGGTCGAACTGCTCTGATACCAACTGTAACACCCCGGTATTTCTATTGACTAAAAATACCCAAGTGCACATTAGTAATACATCAGAGATATATTTCCTGCTTAGACACTGAATATCACTATAAATTTTTCGCTGAATATAACCCAAACAGTCTTGTTTACAACAAGACAATATGGTTCTCAGACCATATACCATCAGCATCTATAGTATTCAGTATCATACAAGAAAGTGGAAGAAAGATATACACTAAATACATAATGTTTTAGTATACAGACAACAAAAGGGAAACAAGCTTAAACATAAAGCTAGGCTATCAGCAACCAGTCCGAGCTCAACCTACTCGTGCCTCTTGGATTTCCGCTGTCCTTGTGTCTCTGTAAAACAACAACATTTAAACAGTGAGATACAATCTCAGTGAGTTCTACCGAGACCCCTACTAACACTCTCGGTCAAATTATGGATTTGTTTTAACTTAACACGACACCGACTGCATTACTGCTAAACCCCGATGAACGTGTTATAACTCTGCACGACACCGACTGCATTACTGCTAAACCCCGGTGAATCGCACAACAACAAAGTACGGCACCGACTGCATGACTGCTAAATCCCGGTGTATCGCACAACAAACAAAGTACGGCACCGACTGCATGACTGCTAAACCCCGGTGTATCGCACAATAAACTTTTAACATAACACCGACTGCGTAACCGCTAAACCCCGGTGAACCCCCTACCAATAGTACATTCTCCTATTGGCATGGAGCCTAGGGTAAGGGATCATGATTGCCCCGCTTAGTATGTTACACATGGGTCGTCACCCAACTCGATATAATAAATATATCTATAGACACATGAACTCAGGGTTCATTACCTCAGACAATCAATTGAACATTTTGTTCACATTACAATTTAAATCCACGTTCACTCTCGTATACTAATTCATCACCTCTCAACACATTTTACGTCTCCAAAAACAGTTCGTTTTGCCTTGAAAATAGAATATTCAGTTAGGCCTCTGAATAAGCTTTCAAACGCATCTTAGATCACCTCAATCGGGTTCCCGGATCAAAAGTTATCAATAAAACATATCCGCACACGTATACTATTATTCGGTTTTTCGAGACAATTTCAACTTCGAAAGTATTTTATAAAACCCTTTTGAAACATACCCAAAATAATGGCATTATAGGCCTAATATCATTATAGAAGGGTTAGGAAAGGATTAGAAGAGGATTGGAATCGATCGGGAACGTTTCGGGCAAGTTTGGAAAATTTGGACAGAACACAGCGCACGGTTCGTGCGCCCATACGCACGGGTCGTGCGCCCTGTAATGCATTTTTTTAAAACACAAACCGAAAGGGGCGCACGGTCCGTGCGCCTGGGACGCACGGTCCGTGCGCCTGGGACGCACGGTCCGTGCGCCTGGGACTCACGGTCCGTGCGCCTGGGACGCACGGTCCGTGCGCCTGGGACGCACGGGTCGTGCGCTTTTGACAGCACTGAATTTTATCCCGTTTTCGCAATTTTTGTCGTTCCGATCAATTCCGATACCTGTTCCAGTCCAGTCCCAACATAAAAACAGTCCAAACACATATTCAAACAACAATGATCTTCAATCAAGCAATCCAAAAACCGATTGGACCTAAAACGTGATTTTCGTACAAGATACTTTTTCGACACGAATCAAACCGAAACACTTTTCACAATTTATGTTTATTAAATTCGAAAACCTAAACGTGAGTAAAACTCACCCTTGAAGCGTGAGCCACGAGCGAGCCGAAATCACCGAGTAACCACACAAACGCTCCCCGCTCCGGCGACACCCAATCCGCTTCCAAAGCTTTCCACTCGATCGCGAAACCTCTTTTTGACCGAAATACCGAATTCCTCGAAATCTTTCCCGAACCCTATTCATCTTCTTCTTCAACCTCTAGCCACTATTCACACATAACCCCAAATCTTGATTTTTCAATCCCAACTAGCTTCCAATCTTCCAATCGAACTTCAATAACCGATCCACCATCCCTGGGTTCGCGCCAAACACCATCCCCAAGCTATCCTTGAGCTTCAACCACCAAATATCTCCATTTCCTTCAAGTTTCGAAAATGGCAAGGGTGAGAGAGAGTAAGTTGATCATGTTGATGTTGGTACCAAATCGAAGAGGAAGTAACGCTGAACGTTTTTCGTGTTGGAAGGAAGTCGTTTTGATGAACCAAAATCTTCCCTTTTTCCTCATCTTCCTCCTTACCCTTTCTTTTCTTTTCTCTCTGTCTCTCCTTTCTCCTCTCTGTATCTCTCTCTCGCATTCTTTCTTTCTTTTCTTCCTTTCTTTTTAAAACACACACACACACATATATATATTTATTAATATATAAGTGGTAACGTGGTAAAATTACCATATTGCTCTAAATCTCTTATTTCGATTCCAAAACTTCCTTGACCCGTATTATCCGGTTAACGATCCGATGACAACCAATAAATAATTTTTGCACTCAATAAATTTACCAGTCAAGTACTAAAATAATTCAATTGGGTTAACATCCAAATAATTCTATTAATTATTTTTCGGATGTTACAGAAATCGCAACATAACACCGAAAGTAAGGTGGATGAAAGCAAAGAGGATAAGAGGAGAGACTATCAGAATCCGGGGAATTACATATGTTCAATGGCCGCCGGGGAATTACAAAACTTTTTGAAAAAAAGGTGGATGAAAGTAAAATAAAAAACCATTTGAAAGTCAGACCACCAGAATCATACTTTAATAAAAAGTTTTGGATTCCCCGACGAGATGAATAAAACCACACATTCACATCTCACGCACATTCATTCATTCAATCAAAGGCGAGCTGGTTCACCAATACTCATGCATCTGCCTTCCCGTTCCGAAAACAAGAAAAATATTCAAAAATCATGTCAAGCATCATGTACTCTTTCTTTTCCATGCATAAAAAAAAAATCACTGCGAGTGTCATGCATTTTATTTCCTCACACGAAAAGAGTAACTTTTAGTCATATAACATGAGCATCTCAATATGCACTGACATTCATACATAATCATTCAAAATCATTATCAGATAGCGTAGGCATCACATCATTTGTAAAGTCATAAATTACATTTTAAAAAACATACCATTCATACATGTTGTCATCCTAGTTTAAATGCATCAACTCCATGTTCGTGTATCATTTTCCCAAATAAAACAAAAAAAACATTTCATTATAATTGTATAATTCCTCATCGAATAAATCAAAAATAAGAGTCTGCATACATGTTGCACTACCTCTTGAAAAATAAAAATAATTGCATTAGGATCAAACATTTATTTCTTCATGCATACATGCATTTGCATTTTCGATACATATCCGTTATCATGGGCATTATATTTTGCTAAAAAATAAAAAACCACCATAGAACGAATCACTTGTTTTCATATACATCTCGTTCTCATGGTACTAACATGCATATCATCATCATCCAAAAAAAACAAAGACACTACATATTTGCCCAACTTGCATCATCTTGCATACTCATATAGAAACAATATACTATATTCATTACTCCTCTTCGTGCAAAAAAAAAAATATAAAAATAAAAACAAAAGCTCTTCATTCTTAATCACCTCGAATGCATTACTCATCTTGCATGCATCATTTCCAAATAAAAGAAAATAAAAGTAATGCCACTTTCTTGCATTATTCATCATCATATTGCATTGCCTCCGAAAAATCATTTTGGATAGTCAATCTTTTCAAGTGATCATTCACATTCTATGCATCTGCGTCATGCAACATTATTCATTCATTCATACATTGCATTTTGTTTTTTTCATGAAAAAGGAAAGAATAAAAAACATGACCACAATTAGAAAAATTGTGATAAATAATTGAATATCTCATTTAGCATGCATTTATAATCATTCACAAAAATCATCATCAAATAATGTAGACATTTCATCATTTGCAACATCATGAGATGCATGTAAAAACATAGCATTCATACATCATCTCACTCATCCTAATAAATAAATAAAAAAACGCTGTTTCATCGATCATTCATGCGTCATTTCATTCCTTATTTCAGCATGCATCATTTCACAAAAGTTATGAGGCCCTGCATCAGCCACATGCTGTATTGCCCCAAAGAAAAAAAAATCATTTAGAATAATTGGTCTTTCCAAGTGATCATTCATGCGCGCATTTCATGCATTTGCATCTGCATTTTCAACATGCATATCTATCACCATGTGTTTATTCATGCATTAGGACACAAGGGGCATGTAATTTATTTATCCTCGTTGCATGAGTATAGTTAATCTTTTAACTAGAAAAAATCATCATGCATTCATAATAGGAATAAAATCGTTGGTCTTTTCAAGTGATCAGTTCCTCCATGCACTTCATACATTTGCATTTTCATCGTACATATCCATCATCGTGTTCTAAAACAAAACAAAAATCAAAATATATCATCACTCTTTTTCATGCATCATTGAGCATCCAATAAAATGGGAATTTGTGACTTTGCATCCTTCACAGGTTGCATCGCCCTCAAAGATCATTTAGAATGATTGGGTTATTTCCAAATGATCGTGCATTCACGTGTTTCATGCATTTGCAATTTTTTTTCTTTGGAAAAGTTTTAGCTGTACAAAACACTGTCAAACTCAGTTGCAAACTCAAGGTGTTTTCGAGACACTCAATTTTCAAAGATTTTGCAGCTCGTTCACAAATTTTTACCAGCAAAACGATGCATCTTATCAGTCCCATGATAAACGATCAAAATGGTCCATTTTGTTAACCAATGTGTTATCAAAAATTTCTTCTATCATGTTGCTAACTATGTTAACTCTCTGTGAAGCATTCGTATAGTGAACTTGTATGCAACACGCATTTACTCTTGTTTGAGTCAGTTAGTGTCCGTATCTTTCCCATCATCATTCCTTGTTCATGTCCAGTCCCACCCCGACCATCCCATAAGGTGCATATTCTCCACACAAGTACCTAGTTAACCATTTGGTTTGTTCCCAATGATGAAATTTCATGAGCTAACACTTTAGGCCCCAAGCTGGGGCAAATTTATGATCACTAGATATCTTGTCAACATTGTATTCCCTTGATGTAAGTCCTTTGCAAAAAATCAAATAAGCTTGTTAGGTTGAAAACTCGCAAGAGCAGCCTAAGCAAAAATTAGGGCCAATAAAAGAAATAAAGAGAAAAAGAGCGGATATATAAAAATAAATAATTTTTGTCCTTGAATTAATTTTTGAGAAAAACAAGCAATCATGATTTGAAATAAAGTTTGGTCGTCTTCTCGTGTCCTCAAAAAAAAATTTTTTTACTACCCCTTTGAGCCAAAAAAAAAAATCAAAAAATCTTTCAGTCACCCTAGACAAGGCTCAATTCCACATCAAAAATGGTGTGTCACTCTTATCAGCTCACTCTATTAAAAAAAAAAAAGAAAGATCACAAAAAATGTGAAACTCAAAAAAAGGATTGAAAAAGAAATCCTCAACAAGAAAAAAGCAAAAGCAGTAGAAATTGTGAGCTGATACATAATATCACCAAACACAGAAGATATCCTTGTCCAAATAAACCCTCAAACACTTTTTTGACCTACTCATCATTTCTTTCATAAGAGGTCATTGTCTCATTAAGCCCTCAAACACTCCTTTGGACCCAATTGCCATTTCTTTCATAAACCCTAACCATTGGCCATGTTACAACCCTAAAAAAGGTCCATTCAGATCGATGATTGATTGCTTTCATTTTCTCAAAGTTTTAATTTTAGGACAAATAAGTTTATTTATTTACAATATATTTGCTCAAAAAAAAATCAAAAAAAGAAAAAAAAAGAAAAAAAAACAACCCAAAGAGCTTGCACTCCAATGTTCGTTCAAATCGCACTAATATCAAGACAAGGTTTAGTGATCACCAATTGAAATTCTCATCATATCAAAAGAAAAAAACTCAAGACTGTCACAGTCTTTGGGATTCACCTAAAAGAGAACCAAAAGTTTACACTAGGACCATCACCTAGATCCCAAAGTGGGGCAGGCACACCTTCCACCTTGCATGCTTCTTGAACTGGGAAAATGTTTGGCATCCATCCAATTCATATACCCCATCCAACCATACGACCAATTCCCAAGACCCAAACTCAGTTACCTTTCATAACCCCACTAAAAGCAATCATTTAAATATCATTCCAAAGTGGGGCAATCCCATCACTCTTCACTTCACCTAAAGTCGGAGAAATTCGCTCTACACCCATCTCATCCCCTTGTCATATCCACATCCACACAACCATGCCGAGGCATCTTCTCAACCTATTATCATAAATACAGCCCTTCACAATGTTACTCCAGCCGGGGCAGCCTTGCTCTCGTCAAGATTGGGGCAGCACCAAACGTCATTGGTTGAGATAGAATCTCTTGCTTGCCACCCTTCATCCCAAAGTCATGGCATTCCCAATTCATTATCTCCCCCACACCCCTTGTTTAGTCATCACTTGACAGGGGCAGACTATTCGATCACCTTCACTGGTAGTCTAAATCGGGGCAGTTCCACATTTCTTGAGCTGGGAAAAACCTACATTTCGTGACTTTGGGGAAAACCTACCGTTCATCCCATCGCGTGTCATATCTGTCTTACCAAGTCAACTGATCATTCATCTGTATTTGTACTGCTCTACATGTCTACTAAACAATGCTTCAAAGAGAGAGAACACAAGTTAACAATGTGACGCTGAACACTCACTCTGTTAACTTTGTGGACCTAAAATTCAATCAATCATGGGACACCGTAAGGGAAGAACAAACGTGAACGAGTCTGTAAATACAGTCAAGTACGGTTGCACATCAGTGACTGTAAATAACAACATTGAGATTGTCAGAGCTTGAATTCAAATCAAATCCAATTTTTTTTTCTTTCCAAGGAACGATTATTGCAAAATATTCACTTCTGTGCCTCTTGCATCAAAAGCCTCATCTCTCATCATTACAAAAATCGTTTTGCATCATCAATAAAATCATAGCAGAAATCATCCCGCCATACAACCATGCATCTAATAAGTGATGATTCCAAAGCATCCACTTCTCAATTTCTCTCATAAAAAAAATCTTTTTCTCATCTCAAAAACCGCAAAAATGCATCATCAATAATTCATACCATACATTTCATTCCACCATGCAAACATGCACCTACCATGGCATCTGCAAAAAAGCATTACATTTGCATTTGCACGTCATCGGCACTCACATATACTGTTTATCAATTTTTTTGATCAGGTTCAGCGTCCACAGTTCATGGGCCTTTGTGGTTTATTTGTCTCCACATTGCACATACATGACATTCCATGCATGCACACACACGACATTTTTACTTCGATAGACATGCCAAGTGTTGGTCTCGTCGTTGCTAAAAATATTTCTACATCACTAATTATGGCATTGTACCATGCATTCACGTGTCTTCCTTTATCCACCATCGCAATCGCATCAAAGAATTACATATGCATCATACGCATTCCATACATTTATCATGTGCCAAGAGAAGAAGCAAAAAAGGAAAAGAAAAAAAAAGCAAAAAAGGCATACATTCATTCATTCCACTTAAAATCAATCACTGCCTGTGCATACATTACATGCATGTCATATACATAACATCTATTGTTCTTCAATCGACTTCAAGTGTCGATCCCTATATAATTTCATTTCTCAGGTCAGCACGACGAGTGTTGAATTCTATGTCACAAACCAGATCGCAATGTTAGCATCGTGTCTAGCATAGATCCTTCAGACCAAATCGGTCCTTCAGTTAAGTTCGAGTCAACGTGTCAAACGCTGACTCCGAACTGCACCTTCAGATCTTAACGTCGCCGCTGAGCGCGGCGGATCCTTCAGACCCCCAGAGGTCCTTCATATTAGCTGTGTCTGCCTAAGACATAGTGGACATCCATCGTGGTCAACATATCAGTTCTAGATCTGATCTTGACCCTCACGGCCGCATCGACGTAGGTCACCCTCAGACTGTTTTATTAGTACCATAGCTAGTTGCAGTCCATCAGACCATTTTGGTCCATCAGGCCCAGGCAGCCCTTCAGACCCACCGGTCCTTCAGTTTAATTCAAATCAATGCGCCAAGCATCGACTGCGAATTAGACCCTCAGATCATTATGCCGATACTTCAGGGCATCGAGAGTGCATTGCAGTTTGGAGTTCAAATCGCTCTTATCAGAGTTCAGTGCTCCCTTCTGTTCATGGTCTCACATCGTGTACAAGCAACGCGATGGACCGCAGCCCCATGTGAGGTTCAACGGAATAGTTGTATCAGCCTAAGATACAGTGGACGCCGTGCATTGATCAGTATATCAGTTCCGGAGCTGATAACGATCCCCCCGGTCGCTCGAATGACCAGAGATTCTCAGGATGTGTGCTCCTCAAAGCCACGTGCAAACTCGGATTCGCAAGGGTTCGTTTACAGGTTTTAGGCAGCCTGGCATTTTACCGCTTTCTTTATCGCTTTCTTCATTTAGCGCTTTCCTTGCCTTTCGCAGTTAGCGTGCATGTTGTTAACCATTTCGTTTATTGTTTCCTCATCAACACTCCAAGTGTTGATTCAAAAAAAAAGAGAAAAGAAAAAGGAGAAAAGAGAAAAAAAGAAGAAACAGAAAAAGAAAATTCGGGTTTCTCCAAGTAGACAAAATTGGTATAATTTCTGAATTCTTTATTCCTATTTTACCTTCGAAATATGTCTCGGCCAATTCATATTTCTTGGTAAAATCCAAATAAAGAGGGGCAGCTGTCATACCCCAATTTTGTCCGCCCAAGTCAAAACCCTTTTTTTCAAACAAAAATGGAAACAATAAGGGTAATTCATAATTTGTGTAGGTTAATGGACTTTCACATTCATAATTTTCGAGAATTTTAGGGAATAAAATAGTGCATGTTTCAATATCTGTGGGCATTCAAATGAGAGCAAGTTAATTATTTTTGAACTAAACCAAGTCAAGGATGAAAAATACAATATCAAGGATAATTTTCGTATAATTTTTTGGAAGAAAATCCTAGTTCAAAATAATTAAAAGGCATTTTTCCCATTTTTATTGCACAAGAAAGCTGAAAAGGGACCATTAAATATTCCCCGATTATTAAATGACAACTTTTATTGTCATGAATAATTAGAGGGATATTTTTATGGTGCCCAAAAATATGTGACACATTTTCAGTAGGTGCACTATCATTGGCATGCCCAAAAAAAAATTCAAAATTCAAAAGGAGAAGCAATTTTCTCTCCCCATTTTTTTGTCAATTTCGAGTTCCCCCTCTCTCTCTCTCTCCACAACTTCTTCCACACTCTTCTATTGTACAATTATTCCTTAAGAATATTCTTGTACTATCCTTAATCCTACCCATTTCATACACATCCCTAATTCCCACACACTCTCATGAAGACTCATACCCTTTTTTGTAAATGACACCATCCTCTCACACTCACTCCTTCATAAGAAATTGCAAATTTACTTAAAATAGAACATCCCATTCCTATTCTATCCTTAACCCTAATTTCACCCAAGACCATATAAAAGCCTACTCTCCCAAAATACAAAAGGCAAGTTCATTTTTGCACAAAAACCTCTCTCTTCTCCTCTCCGTGCGAAACCTCCTCCTCTCCCTCACCTCATCTTTTTCAATTTCTTCACTCAAATCATCCATTAAAACACCTTCCCTACACTAAATCTTCCATCCTTCTTGCATTCTTCTCAAAGATTCACCTTAAAAGGGTTTTGCATTCATTCATCTCATTTCCTTCCTTATTTTAGCAGCAAAAATGTAAATCATCACTTCATTTTGGCATCCCATTGCATTTTAATGTCATAATGTTAGCATAGTTGTTGTTGTTGAGTGAGAGATGTATTTCAAGTGTTTTGACAAACACTTTGGGAGGTTTGGGTGCTTGGAATGCTTCTCTCCTTTAGAATAAATTGTGTGTTGTTGTTATTTCACTCATTTCTTGTTGTTTTCATGAATAAAGTGATGATTTGAAGCTTATTTCATTTCGCATTATAGAGGAAAATTAGGATTTGTGTGATTATTATGGATTTCTTTGCTTGATCATGTGAACCCTTGCCAAAAGTTTAATCTATGTTGTTCTCTTGCATTATCTTGTGTTTCCATGAATAAAATGAGATTTAGGGTTTATGTTAGTTTCGCATGTTTCAAAGAAATTAGGGTTTATGAGATTTTTGATGAGTTGGTTGTTTAATCTTGCAATTCCTTGGAATCACTAGTGCAAATTAGGGATTTAAAGTCAGGCGAAAAGGGGATTTAAAGTCAGGCGCCCGCTTGACTTTTATTAAGTCGACTTTGTATGTCAGGAGTTTTAAAGTCAAGCGATAGCCTGACTTCGTAAGTCTGATTTAAAGTCAAGCATTTATTTCGCCTGACTTCGTAAGTCTGTTTTAATGTCAAGCATTTATTTTGCCTGACTTCGTAAGTCTGTTTTAAAGTCAAGCATTTATTTCGCCTGACTTCGTAAGTCTGTTTTAAAGTCAAGCATTTATTATTTGCCTGATTTCGTAAGTATGATTTAAAGTCAAGCATTTATTATTGCCTGACTTCGTAAGTATGATTTAAAGTCAAGCATTTATTATTGCCTGACTTCGTAAGTATGATTTAAAGTCAAGCATTTATTATTGCCTGACTTCGTAAGTATGATTTAAAGTCAAGCATTTTATTCTTGCCTGACTTCGTAAGTATGATTTAAAGTCAAGCATTTTGTTTCGCCTGACTTTAAAAGTTCATTTTTTTTTAAAAAAAAAATTTATTTGGTAGCACTATTACAATACAGCAACTTATATATTACAATACAGTAAATGCGGAAACTTGTTTATTAACTGAAATGCACATTGTAGCACTATTACAATACAGCAACTTATATATTGCTGTTAAAACTGATAAAGGCAAAAACTCAACTAACTGAAACTTAACAAATTTAACTAACTAAGCCAGCTAACTAACATGCCTTTAAACTGACTTAATTGCTTATTACAAAATACAATGAATCAACAATGAATTACTACTCACTTACAACCCTGCATAAAAGCACCAAGCCCACCATTTTTAAGCATGTTCGCCCCAGTCCCCTGCAGCAGCTGCAAGATAACTCTATATCAACAAAACACGAATACATAATCTTGAACAAAATTAATTCAATCACACATGCAGCAGAATATTATGTCACATAATTTGAAAGTGCTGAATAATACTGATATTGAACACAAACACACAAACACACTGATATTGAACACAAACACTGTGGCCACTGCATTAAAACTTGAAAGGAATACCTTTGCGAAATACTTTCCCGGGTTCGTAGCACATCGGATTATTGTCAAAAGTGCATGGCTGAAACTCCCTGATGCTTCATTCTTTACAGCCTGATATAGATTCAGCATGAATAATGAATATCTCAAGAAAGAAATAAAGTTGAGGTGATAAGATTGAAATGATCAAGATACCTTCTCCAACGAGTGACCATACATGTCATGGTAGTAAGCACTAACGGCAGCCAAATGTGCCCCACTCCTTTCACTGAATATATGAACAAACGTTTTCTCATCAGTTCCCAATTTTAGACATAATAAAATACGATCACTAATCTAATTATTGACGTACTATCATTTATACAGACAGGAACTTACTTCTTTTGCTCAGTTTCTTTCTCATTCAACCGGTTCTTCAAGTTTTCCACATCATTTATCACCTTGCAAGTTAACAACCCAAAAATAAATGATTTTCCTACAGATAACAAATTTTAATATATTCAAGAATATGGCAATCAAGTTAAATCAAATACCTCATCTATTCGTTCTTTTGGAAGCCAAGACTTGTTTGCTTTCCACTCTTGTACAATCTACAGATGTCACAAAAAGATCTATGTATAAGTGCTTCATGTTACATTACCACACAATTAGCAAAATTGCAATAAAAATGAATACGTAAAATGAAAATACAACAGATTTTTGAAACCAAACAGTTACAACAGGAAACCAAGACTTGTCCTGCTAGGTGTGAGGTAAAATAATTATAAATAGTAGCTACCATAAGAATAAAATAAGACCAAATCAAACAGGTTAGCTTAGCAGCAGTAAAATCCCCCACTAAAAGAGCCTTATTTCACTAGGTGTAGTCCATTACAAGGATTAGTCAGCCAGAGACTCTACCAAAACAATTTTCAGTTTCAAAAACAACACATGTAAAATAAAAGGTCCCAAAGCATACTAATAAGAAGTCTATTATGGTACCTGTTTCAGCCCATTAATGTATTTTTGCACCAGTATTTGACATTATGTAGCATATATAAAACACAAATATAAAGATTTTCGAAAGATTGGATCAAAAATTCAGAAAAGATTGTGACAGCTCTCTATTCTCTTTAGTAGATGGGTTGATGCTTAGATATTTTACATTATACCAGAAACCTTCAACTAATCCAAAGTAAGCGCAAGCACAAGGCATGTATAGTTTGCACATTAAATAATTAAATAATCAAAAGTCGATTGCTAATCCTGGAGTCTTACCATTTGGCATCCACACCCTATACACTCATGGTTCATCTTCCAAACAAAATACCCTCCCTTTGGATTGTTTTATGCGCTCTACTCTGAAATTAACAAGAACAAGACTCACTCAATTTTTTTTAACAAATGCAAATGCTTTTAACATGAAAATGTGTACACAGAAATAGACATAGCTATATAGAGAGTAGTATACTTGGTAAATTTGGCTTCAAGTCAGTGGTAAGCTGAAGAGAAGTCAATGTGCCATCTTCCTCTGAAGTGGTTGCCAAGATAGCCCTTGAGTCACCAACATTTGCTATAATGAGATATTCACCCTGAAAGTTTAGTCACACAAACTTTAGGTAACTTTAAGTAATAATAATTCATCAAACCAGGAACTAAATTAAGAGTAATGTTATCATCCAAATGTTGTTAATTCATTATTCATTCAAGAATAATCGACAGAAATATAATGAAAAGTAAACATCATGCATGATATATTAGTGAGCTTATTCCTTTTTTTTCCTATAAAATTTGAACTGATGGATTTTTACAGTGAACAGTTACAGATACATTCTTTACAAGAATATCATGAACTCGTGATCCCCCTCGATATCCCGACTTACTTGCAGAACTGTAATAAAAATATATTCTGTCGTTGAGGTACAGTCACAACTTGAAACTAAATATTGAACGTAATCAAAATACATATTACAGCCCAACCCATAAAAACACTAGTCACATAGATTTTTTTCAAAAACATTAGACATACTTTAAACACAACTTCCTCATTCTTATTCTTCAAAAATCTCTAAACACAAAGCAAATTTTTACATAGTCAAACACGAAATCTGTTAGTGTTAATACTAATACTAATACTAACAGATTTTGTTAAGTTATACAAACAGAAACTGACAAATTATACTATAAAGAAACTGACAAATTATACTATAAAGGGCACAACTAAGAAGATCCAACTTAAAAGAGAATTGATCAGTGAAACACTAGTCTCCAATAAGTTTTAACAAAATTAAGAGAAATGCATTGGTTTTAGCATTATAGCACAAACTCATCAGTTAATAGACATTATAATTAGCAATGATGACAGTAAATGTCATAATTCTACTGCAACTTATTTGGTGCTAGACTTAGAGCATCAACATATACAAAGGATAACAGAATAAGGAACTAGAACCTGACAACTTAGGACAAAATCTGAGTAATGAGTTAAGCAACAATAAATAAGCTCTTAGAATTTGTGATTTAGAAAGTAATACATACCACTTCCTACTGACAATGATCTTTTGTCTACCAGGGAACTTGAACTTAGCACGACGAAGAGCCTCCTGTGCATGATGCCTGTTGCTGTCCTTGGCGATAACACCTTGCAGGTCCTAAATTAAACACCATTTAACAATTAACATCACACAAATAATACAATAGATAAAAACCAAGCCAGTTCATTCAAAACCATAATCTATAATTACAAAAAAGCATTCGAAACAAAACATCAGATTGTGATTTTGAGCCAAATAATACCAATTTAAAGGGACCTCATAATGGATATGAATATTAGAAAGACGAAAACATAAAACATTGCATTCAGCACAACCTAAAATGGCTAATACAGGTAAGTACTAATTAAAAGGGCGTTGAAGGATAAAAACAAAGGGTTTTCAAAAAACACATAAGGCATGGCTAATGGTAAAGTACTTGAAATAATCGATGATATTTCGTGCAATCAACACACACAGACATTAATCAACAATTTCAAAAAATTATGTAATCTGGACAGTTCTACGGAAAAGTAACCAAGAAATAGCTAAATGATTAGGGCAACAAAATTAAAAAACAAAGCTTAAAAAATCAAAGGGCATCTCAGACAACACCGATCTCAAGATAATTCAAACATTTAGATCTGTAAACGGTTATTTACAAATCAATTCGCAGAAACCACAAAGAAACGTATAAAAGTCATAAAATTTCAGCATAGTCGCGAATCAGAAAAATATAAGAGCAGTGCATACATGTGAAAACATTTTCCACTTTACAGGTTCAAAGTAAGCTCGATCAACTGGTTCATCAGTACACCCATAATCATGATGATCCAATATTTGAAGATTACTAGGAAGATTGGAAAGATGTTGGAGATGGATCCCCAGGTGGTCCCTTTTTCTACCTTCCAAAAATAATCGAAGACCTGTTATAGGTCGACATCCAGATTCAACCTGCAAAGTAGATTGTAAGGGTCTTTTTCAATTTAGAGATAAATAATCACTTTCCATTTAGATTCCTCTTCTTATTTCTATCATGTCATTTCTCTATAGTACCAAATACATTATGTTATATACTGTAAGTAAATTTTGTTTGGTTCAAATGATGATAAATCATCCACTCAAAAGCTAGCCTTACCAGTTTCTGGAAAGTGTTTAACTTGATAATACCAATCTTGTGCCAATGAACCCAACCAATTAGTATCTAGTTCATATTTATTTCCTTCATCTCATTATTGAAGTCATATAGAGAAATATACATAAATCCTTCCCAGTTCTAAATAAAGTGAAAGGAAATACTCATAGCACTCATAACATTCCTTTCATTTATCTTTCCTTTTATCATTTGTCAAATCATACAGAGAACTACGTATGAAACCACAAACATTTTAGGAGGGGCAAGTATATTAAACTTCTCACACATTATATATTGATTATCAATTAATACTACAAGGACAAATTACCTGCATAGTGTTTACATAAAGCTTTGGCCCCATGAATGTGAACCGAAGTGCTGAAGACATGTTTCTTTTATGCTTGGGACCAAATCCAGGAGGCTGATCAAACACTGGAGCCCAATGTCGAGGCAATTGATATTCTAGGAATTGACGGAGTTCTTCTAATGGGGGTTGATCTGTAAGATAGATACATCACACATGAATAAACAGACAGTTTGGCTCTCAAACCAGATAAGTCATGACATTTCAACTCAGTTTGGCACTCACATGCATGTATACAAATGCTCAATGTAAGAGAGACCACCATTTACATTCCTTTTAAATCGTGAGATGAAAATTAAATACCAATACCATGAGTTTAAACTAATTTTCAGTCATCTTATTTTCCATATTCTCTACCAAACACCAACAATAAAATATCAAACTCATCCCATTGCTCTTTATTGTCACTTTCTTTCATTTTTCCACCTCTCCTACTATGAACACATTAATAAAGATCAACAAGGCTTCTAGACAAGATAGATACATGATGTTCATGTCACTAGTTTCAATACCCTGTATTCCTTGTAATGCTAGGGAATAAACTACAAAATCTTCAAGTACCAAAACTATCATCCCAAACTGGAAATGATCACTATTTAAATGAATCATAGAGGCCTGATTTACCATGCGCTTACACACATTTAAGATGCAAAGTCAAAACAACAAAACAACAAGTGAGTAACAAAACAACAAAATCAACATCATAAACTCAAAATCAACGAAAATGATTCAACCTTTAAACAAAATTTCAACAACAAAAGAACAACAAACACAAGTGAGTATTTGTTCTACAATCACATAAACAGAAACAGAAACAGCAAAGAAAAGAGAGAAAGGGGATTTCTACCTTCGTGAGTCATCTCTGTGAAGAGAACTTCAAAGCAATGAAGATCATCGCTGAACACGTCTCAGCCACACACAAAACAGCAAACACGGAAGTTAGGGTTTTGAAAAGGAAAATCATCAAATCAACAGAAAAACAGAATCTAAGTGAAGAATCTACCTAGTGGAACGGTCCGCAGCAAAACCTTGCAACAGAGAGCCTGAAAACAGAAGATCAGAATCTTAGGGTTTCGCTGAAGATTAAAGAAATCAGTGAAACAAGAAAGATAAGTGAGAGATCCATACCTTGTGTAGTCTCTGCTGTAGTTAGCTTGAAGGATTCAAGCTTCGTTTGCTTCGCAGTAACGAACCATAGAGAGAAGCTTCTGAAATCGTGAGAGGGGAGGCTTCGCTTGGAAGAAGAAGCTAGGAATCAGAGAAGAAAGGAGAAAGAATCGAAGAGGCGAAGGCTTCGTGGGTTCTGAGAGTGAGAAAGGTCTGAGAGTGGAGAGCTTGGAAGAAGAAGCTAGGAACCAGAGAGAAGAAAGGAGAAAGAAAGAGGCTAAGGCTTCCCGTAAAGTCGTGAGAAAGGTCTGAGAGTGGAGAGCTAGGTTTCGCGTAAAGTGAAAATCTTTTTTTCTATTTTGGTACTTTAGAAGTCAAGCGAATACACGCCTGACTTCTAAAGTATTAAAATAGAAAAAAATAATTTCACCCTTAATTACAAGTTTGCCACCGCGTCACTTATGTAGTCAGGCGAATACACGCCTGACTTCTAAAGTCTTATTTTTTCCCTATTTCTTCACTTTAGAAGTCAGGCGTGTATCCGCTTGACCTTAATACTCGCGAGTTTTGCCACTTATTTACAAGTTTGCCACCGTGTCTACCTATGTAGTCAGGCATCTGGGCGCCTGACTTTAAATGTCTAATTCTAATGTCATTTTTGCACTAGTGAATTGAACCTTGATTATGATGTTTGTTTGCTTAAAACTTGTTGTTCTCATGAATTTGCTTGCAAATCATGTCCTATGTTGATGATTGGCAAGAGGACTCTCACTTGTGCTTTGATGCACACTTTAAGTGTTGAGGATTGCCTAAGAGGATTCAACTTCTTTTGTGATTCCTAGTGAACAAGAATGCAAATTTAGGTTTCCTTTCCTTACCAATTGCTTTGATAACCAAAAACAACTTATAAATCATTTTGAAATGCTCTTGGTCTTGCAAATGCCTTTGCCTATTCACATATTGTGTCATAAATGCCTAGTTAAGTTCATCCCATTGCCTAGCATCTTCAATAATATGTGCAACTTAGGTTCATTTTCTTGCCCATTCATGTATTTTTGCCAAAATGTTCAACTTAGGTTCCTCCCATTGCCTAGCATCTTCAATAAGATGTGCAACTTAGGTTCATTTTCTTGCCTATTCATGCATTTTGCCAAAATGTTCACCTTGAGTTCATTCCTTGCCTATCTATGTATCGTATCATAATGTGTGTAGTCTAGGTCCACTTTCAATCAAAAGCTTTTTCAAGCATCAAAGTCATTCCCTAAACAAGAATCAATCCAATTGCGAAAACTCTTCAAAATCAAACTCTGTTAGTAGTCTCGCGAAGCCTTTGCTTGCATGAGTATTAACAATGAGGTACTAGTGGCGATCACTTGGAGCCTTTGCTCAATTGATCATCATGAATGCCTAATTTTCCTAAAGATTTTCACTAAATCAAAAACTTTGTTAGTAGTCTTGCGAAGCCTTTGCTCGCAAGATTATTAACAATGGAGTGCTAATGGTGGTCACTTGGAGCCTTTGCTCAATTGATCATCATGAAAGCTCAATTTTCACAATCAAACAAGATAAAAAACAAAAACCTTTTTCTAGACAACCCAGAACTACGTAGCTTTGAATTCTCCATCGCACCGGGAGATACGTAGGAGCGGATACTCTCCGTCATGCACAACAAACCCAAAACATTTTTCCTTTCAAAAACCAAACACTTTTCCAAAATAAAACATTTTTCAAAAACAAGAACTACGTTGCTTTGAATTCTCCATCGCACCGGGAGATACGTAGGAGCGGATACTCTCCGTCAAGCGCGAAAACTAAAGATTTTTCATTAAGTCATTCATCAAGAAAAGAGGTAAAAACAAAGCATTTTTCCGAATCAACTTTGCAAATCACATATTTAATTAAGGTAACCCTTCTTTGAAGGGACGTTATGGGGTGCTAATACCTTCCCCATACGTAATTAGACCCCCGAACCCAAATCTAATGGTTCCAAAGACCACTGCTTTCCAAAAAAAGGTTTTTCCGATGTTTTACCTTTAAAAAATATTGGTGGCGACTCTAAAATCCGGTTGTGCGAAGAAAAATCCCTCCAAGGATTTTTCGGGTGCGACACAGCACCGCTGGCATTTCGTTTAAGTTTTTGGGAATTCCGGTGGGATCCAATCCTAGAGGAAGAAATACCTGGGTTTTGATCGTTCTCTTTGCTATTTTTTCTTGTCTCAAATTATTTGTCACTTTTGAATCCCAATGCTACACTTATTATTTTTTTTCCAACAATACCCTAACTTTTATTTGTATTTCCAAGGTTTCCATTCATCTCTCCTCATAATAATATAAGGGTATTTTAGTCCTACAATACTTTTTGAACATAAAAAGTAGCATATTTAATTATTTTTTTTAAAACCCGCGCATAACCTTAAACGACAATAAAATTGAGACGGAAGGAGTATAAAACAGGACGAACGGATGTAGGACGGACGTGTGTGCGTGGGTCAGTGCAGTAAGCTATATGCACTATAGAGCGCTGAAACTCTCTTTCTGTTTTTGGCCTACGTAAAGAAAACTAATTCGTAAACGCAGTGCTATGTCATATATATATTTATTAATTTATATTGGGATAGCATAGCAGAATGGAGAATGGGTATTTTATAGGTATTTATTTTTTTGGGGTAGCAAGGACTACCCCACTCTATAAGGAGTGTTCTGGATTGGACCAAGAGGTCTATTAGCAAAATCAGGGGGTGCGTTTAGCAATAGGATATGGATTAGCCCAATCGATTCGGCCCATATCCACAACATACAAGCCCAATACGCTTGGAGGATTCAGATCGCCTCCACTGATCCTACGATCCACAACGAACATCAATTTACTATAAATGCCGGCTCGCATAGCCATTTACGAGGTACACACTCTTCCCTTGCAAATTCACTAGCTTATTCTCATACTGACTTGAGCGTCGGAGTGGCATTGCAGGTACCCCCCCGGGCGCTCACTGTCCTCCTGCCAGGGCAGCAAGAGACCTACCAACATCAGTCGACCAAAATACTACTAGGTACAGAACATTGGCGACCACAGTGGGAGATATCTATCTTTCGCATCATCACTACTCGAACTTTTCTCTTGCTACTCCATGGCTCCCCGAGGCAGACCCCAGATTCAAAGCGTTGCCTTACCTGCACCCTGACAAGAGGGTACTCCTAAGGGTAACGTCGCCGGCACCACCTGGGAAGAGGGCGCCTGGCAAGGTGGCGCCTGGCAAGGTAGCGCCTGGCAGGAAGGCCAGATCCCAAGGCCATTGTGGCCAGCGGCCATGGTGATTCAGGGAAGTAACCCCCTTAACAATTGTGGGTCGAACAAATCAATGAAAAAGAAGTGGAAGGAAATCTTGAGCGTTGCATCAACCTCAGCCCCTAGGAAGGGACCAATCAGGCTGCCCTTATCCTATGACGACAAGGATTTGCTTGGTGGAAAACCAAATAAACACGTTCCACTGCTCATTACTGCCATTATGGCCAATATTGAAGTAAGAAGAATCCTGGTCGACGAGGGAAGCTCAGTAGACATCATTTTTGAAGACCTGATGCAAGGTTTGAACATCTTCCCCGTCGACCTGACTCCATATCAAGGAGAAGATTTGGCCGGGTTCAACGGATCAAGAACTAGGCCACGAGGCCACTTGGAGCTGATGGTCACCTATGGATACCCCGATGGTGAACCACCTTTATTCAGAACTGTCAAAATAGCTTTCCTAATCCTCCCATGCAAATTTGTCTACCAGTGCATCATCGGAGGCCGACGTTGGGCAAGCTGGAGGCGGTAACCTCAACAGTTCACCTGAAAATGAAATTCCACAATTTAGAGAATAAGATTGTGACCCTCCAGGCATACCTGGACGCAGCACGTAGATGTTACTACACGAGCCTTAAGGATGAAAAAGAGACTACGGAAGTAAGAGATGTAACATCCCCAAAATAATTAATGGAATTATTTGGATGTTAACCCAATTAAGCTAATTTAGTACTCGACTGGTAAATTTATTGAGTGCTAAAATTATTTATCGGTTGTCATCGAATCGTTAACCGGATAATACGGACCAAGGAAGTTTTGAAATCGAAATAGGAGATTTCGATCAATATGATAAATTGACCGCGTTACAACAAATATACTAAATAAATATATTTGTGTATACGTGTGTGCATGTGAGAGGAAAGAAAGAAATTAAAAGAAAGAAAGGAATTGAAAGAAAGAAAGAAACTGAGAAACAGAGAGAAGAAAAGAGAGAAAGAAGAGAAAAAGAGAGAGATGGCGTGAGGGAGAAGAGAAGAGGGAGTGAGAGACTTCGCCGAAACGACTTCCGTCCAACACGAAAAATGTTCATCGCTACTTCCTCTTCGTTTTGGTACCAATTTCGTGACGATCAGCTCACTCTCTCTCACTTGGCCATTTTCGTTTTTTTGGAGCTTTTGTGGGAAATCCGATTTTGGGTTGGTTTTGAAGGTTTAGGTTCGGTTAGGAGCGAACCCAAGGGTAATGGATCGTTGATTGAGGTTCGATTGAAAGATTGGAAGCGAGTTGGGTGATTTGGGGTTTTGGTGAATAGTGTCATGGAGGTTAGAGGAGGAAGATGATGAATAGTGTCCGTGGAGAATTTCGGGGAAATCGGTATTTCGGTCAAAATGAGGTTTTGCGATCGAGTGGAAAGCTTTGGAAGCGGATTGGATGTCGCCGGAGCGGGGAATGTTCGTGTGGTTACTCGGTGGATTCGGCCGTACGTGGTTCACGCTTCAAGGGTGAGTTTTACTCACGTTTAGGATTTTTGTTTTTCGAATTAATTGATAAACTGTTTTACCGCTTTCGCTGGACTGGAATATTATTTGATAATCGAGTTTGAGAGATTTTGGGTTGAAAACCGATAATTGGAAAATATGTCGCGTTTTGATACAATTCGTTTAAAATGAGTTTTTGATTGATTGTGTGACTTTGATTGAAACTGTTTTTATAGTTGTCAAAAATGTTTTCGATCGGAACAAAAATCGGAATTGAACGGAATCGCGGTTTTCGCGCGAAATCGCCAAAATCTGCCTTAACAGACCCCTTTCTGCCTGTTCGCGCGGAACTTGCGCTCCAGGCGCGACTTCAGCGCAGAATGACAGAACATTCTGCCAGTTCGCGCTGAACTTGCGCTCCAGGCGCGACTTCAGCGCAGCTTGGCAGAATTTCAGCAATTAAACACTGTTTTTCGTTTCGCGATATCTTTTGATCCGGGAACCCGATTGAGGTGTTCTAAGATGCGTTGGAAAGCTTATTCAGAGGCCTAACTGAATATTCTATTTTTAAGGCAAAATGATCTGTTTTTGATATTGAAAATTGTGTCGAAAAATGGTCAAATAGAGTGCGAGTGTGAACTTGGATTTTTATAAAACGTGGAATTAAAGTGTTTCGTTGATTGTCTGATTTGATGGACCGTGGGTTCATAGTACTGTAGATATATGTTTATATATCGAGTTGGGTGACGACCCATGTGTAACATACTAGGCGGGGCAGTCATGATCCCCTTCCCTAGGCTCCATGCCAATAGGAGAATGTACTATTGGTAGGGGGGTTCACCGGGATTAGCGATGTTCCGCAGTCGGTGTTATGTTAAAGATTATTGTACGATACACCGGGATTAGCAATGTTCTGCAGTCGGTGCCGTACTTTGTTTATTGTGCGATACACCGGGATTAGCAATGTTCTGCAGTCGGTGCCGCACTGTGTTTGTTGTACGATACACCGGGATTAGCAATGTTCTGCAGTCGGTGCCGTACTTTGTTTATTTTGCGACATACCGGGAGTAGCAATGTTTTGCAGTCGGTGTCGTGTTAATCTATAAAAGAGCTAATAAATGAACCGAGAGTGTTAGTAGGGGTCTCGGTAGAACTCACTGAGATTGTATCTCACTGTTTAATTGTTGTTGATTTACAGAGACACAGGGACAGCGGAAATCCAAGAGGCACGAGTAGGTTGAGCTCGGACTGGTTGCTGATAGCCTAGCTTTATGTTTAAGCTTATTTCCCTTCTGTTGTCTGTATTCTAAGACATTATGTATTTAAGGTATATCTTTCTTCCGCTTTCTTGTATGATACTGAATACTATAATTGCTGATGGTATATGGTCTGAGAACCATATTGTCTTGTTGTAAATAAGACTGTTTGAGTTATATTCAGCGAAAAATTTATAGTGATATTCAGTGTCTAAGCAGGAAATATATCTCTGATGTGTTACTAATGTGCACCTGGGTATTTTTAGTCAATAAAATTACCGGGGTGTTATAGTTGGTATCAGAGCAGTTCAACCTAGTCGGACTTAGCTTAGGGTTGAGTCGATTCCTTGCTAGTCCTTTTGTAATTACACTTGTGATGCTAAGAGACATTGAGCCTGATCAACTTAATACTTAGTGCATCATAAGCGGAATTATGACTGGATGATCAAGATGCAATCCTCGACCACAATCGGAATCTTCAACCGGTGCAGCCTCGGGAAAGGTGACATGACAGTGGAACAATACACCGCTAGGTTTGAGGAGTTGTCTCAGTTTTACCAAGTGGTAAAGTAAGCTTCGGATGACGAACGGAGAATGCAGAAGTATAAGACGGGCATAAGTGCTTTTATGATTTATGGTCTCAGTTCTTATACTGCTACAAATTATGTTGCCTTAATGCAACCAGCCTATGTCGCCGAGGATTATCTCATAGGGAGTATGGGAAAATAAGGAAGGTAGTTGAATTATCAACTCCGAATGCAAAGTCCTAAGATAAGTTCATTAAAGGAAAAGCAGATGCAATTCTTTGATTCTTCAAAGGTCAGAAGATGTTCCAACTGTGGAAAGCCTCACAGCGGTGATTGCAAGCGAAGATCTAATCGGTGCTATTATAGTAATGTAGAGGGTCACTATGGTAAAGCGTACCCCGTAAGGAAAAGTTCCAAGGAGTCACAAGCAGCTCTAAGGCAAGGACGAGTCAACACTCTGGATGTTTAGGCAGTTACAACTGCAGACAATCTACTGAGGGGTATGAGATCAGTTTTCAATAACCTCGTCTGTATATTAAATGATACGGGTGCAACCTATTGTTGTATATCCCGATCGCATGTGAATCGGTTGGGATTAGCCTTATCATCGCTATCCGAGCCGATGACTATCTTAACTGCGGCTAAGGGTCGTGTCCAGACCCAATCCTTGTGTCGGAATTGTCTACTTGTCATAGGAGGCAGAAATTTAGTTGTAGAATTTATTGTTTGCCTATGAGAAGTGTGGACACCATTTTGGGTATGAATCGGATGACTGCAAATCATGTTGCAAACGTCGGTATTAATCAACTATCAGCTTCGCTTCAGAATCAGTTGAATTGTCTAGGACAAATTCTGAAGCGGTTACCTAGTTCACCTTAGACGGTCAATCTTCATTCCAAGGTGCGGGAGCACACGTTAGTATGTTATCTGCATCCGCTGAAACTAGTTTAGATTTGGCGAACGTTCAGGTCGTGAATGACTTTCTGGATGTCTTCACGATGAAGTTTCTTCTGAACCTCCAGAGCGAGAAGTAGAGTTTACTGTAGAATTGATTCCTGGCACGGGATCAATGTCTATTGTTTCTTATTGAATGTTCCTTTAGAATTAAAAGAAATGGAGTCTCGACTTGAAGAGTCGATGTTAAAGAAATTCATTCGACCGAGTACTTCGCTAAGGAGTGCTCTGGTGTGGTTAGTCAAAAGGAAAAATGGTAGCATGAGATCGTGCATTGATTATCGACAACTCAACAAAGTGACGATCAGGAATAAATATCCCTTACCAAGGATAGACGATTTGCTTGAGCAATTTGAGGTGCTGCAGTGTTTCTAAAATTGATCTGAGGTCAGGACATCATCAAATAAAAGTTAGAGCCTTAGATATTCCGAAGACAGCCTTCCGTACTTGGTATGGACATTACGAGTTTGCAGTGATGCCCTTCGGTTTGACTAATGCTCCAGCGGTATTCATGGATTACATGAACAGGGTTTCCCACCCTTACTTGGATCGGTTTGTGGTAGTTTTCATTTATGATATCTTGGTGTACTCTAAGACTATTGGGGAGCATGCCCAACATCTCCGCGTTATTCTGAACGTACTCCAAGAGAAGAAATTGTATTCTAAGCCGTCGAAGAGTGACTTCTGGATGTCGGAAGTGAAGTTTTTGGAATGCGTGATTTCCCAATTGGGAGTTGCGGTGGATCCCAGTAAGGAGGGAGCTGTGTTGAACTGGGAACGACCAACGTCAGTCACTGAAATCAGAAGTTTTCTAAGTCTAGCCGGTTACTATAAGAGATTTGTTCAAGGGTTCTCACAGTTAGTTTTCCACTTACACGGTTAACTCGTAAGGGTCAACCGTTTACGCAGGGTGCTGATTGTGAAGAATGTTTTCAAGAATTGAAGGTTTGGTTGACTTCTGCTCCAATCCTGATTCTTCCAGATCCGTCTTTGAGATTCCAAATTTACAGCGATGCTTCTGGGAAGGATTTAGGATGTGTTCTTGTGCAGAATCAACAAGAGGTAGCTTATGCGTCCAGATAATTGAAGACTCATGAAGAGAGTTATCCGACTCATGATTTGTAATTGGCATCGATTGTGTATGCACTGAAGATTTGGAGACGTTACCTGTATGGGTCTCGTTTCGAAGTCTTTAGTGATCACAAAAGTTTAAAGTATCTGTTTGATCAGAGGAACTGAATAGCAGGCAGAGAAGTGTGTAGAATTCTGAAGGATTATGACTTCGGGTTGAAGTATTATCCAGGAAATCCCAATGTTGTAGCTGATGCGAGTAATAGGAAATCCATTCACATAGCAGAGTTGATGCTGCAAGAAATGGGATTGTTAGAGTCTTTTAGATCTAAGTTGGAGTACATCCGTAAGTTTCCACTTTGGTGGCGAGGTATTAGTTTGTTAACCTCTCCTTGGTGAAGGTTGACAACGAGATTGTCTTACGAGATTCCGTTTGACAAAATGAACGTGAATACGAATATGTAAGTGAGGTAACTGCTGACTGTTTTCACATTGCGAAAAAGCACCAAAGGATTAATTGATGGATCTGCTGCAAGGGACTGGAATTTCCGAAGTGAAGCTTGGCGTGCGGTGTGATAATTTTGAAAAATCGTTTTTGTGAAAACCCGCATGCTAAAGTTAATTTTTGGAACGAATTAAGAGGCTAATAGAATATGATTGACGAGGAGAAATCCTAGGAGGATTACTTAGGTTGAGGGGAAGCTCTCAACGCTATTGACTAATTCGGAAAGGAGCTCTGAGTTCTGTTTGATAGTTGTTTGGAGAACAACTGAGGTGATTTTCATTACATTTAATTTATTTGATGTCCCCGTGGTTTATTTCTGCGTTTAAGATAAACGTTTCTGGTAAATCCTCATTCCATCTTCTTTCGAAAAGTGTTATCTCGAAATCTTGGGGGCGAGTCAAGAAGTTTCACAAGTGATTTTTCGTCACACTGTCGGTGTGTACGGAAACTGTTATGGATTTTAGAAGATTTGTTGAGGTCGTGTGTACAACCTTCGAGAAAATCATGTTTGTACTTATCACTACCGTGGAGTACCAATTTGTGGATCTCATTTTCAACCAGTATGTCTATCAAGTGTCTTGTGTTAAACCCTTTGATTTAGATCAATCAAAGTTGGGGAGAAAGCGAGGATAATTGGAATGAAGCTTCGGAAGTGTTTTCGAACACGGTGCCGAGCCTATGTAGGCGAATGATGAGTTTCTCGTGTAGATTCGTAATGAGAAAGTTCATATCAAGGTAGTAGTGGATCATACTTGGAGATTGATGTGTCAACTTTGTGAAGATTTTCTACACATATTTCGTTAATTCAAGGTTGTTTTCTCGCAAATTTAGACCTTTCTGAGAATGTCGATTCTCGGGTAGTCGGATGAAAGACTTAGCAAAATTTTGAGGACAAAATTCTTTCAAGTTGGGGAGAATGTAACATCCCCAAAATAATTAATGGAATTATTTGGATGTTAACCCAATTAAGCTAATTTAGTACTCGACTGGTAAATTTATTGAGTGCTAAAATTATTTATCGGTTGTCATCGAATCGTTAACCGGATAATACGGACCAAGGAAGTTTTGAAATCGAAATAGGAGATTTCGATCAATATGATAAATTGACCGCGTTACAACAAATATACTAAATAAATATATTTGTGTATACGTGTGTGCATGTGAGAGGAAAGAAAGAAATTAAAAGAAAGAAAGGAATTGAAAGAAAGAAAGAAACTGAGAAACAGAGAGAAGAAAAGAGAGAAAGAAGAGAAAAAGAGAGAGATGGCGTGAGGGAGAAGAGAAGAGGGAGTGAGAGACTTCGCCGAAACGACTTCCGTCCAACACGAAAAATGTTCATCGCTACTTCCTCTTCGTTTTGGTACCAATTTCGTGACGATCAGCTCACTCTCTCTCACTTGGCCATTTTCGTTTTTTTGGAGCTTTTGTGGGAAATCCGATTTTGGGTTGGTTTTGAAGGTTTAGGTTCGGTTAGGAGCGAACCCAAGGATAATGGATCGTTGATTGAGGTTCGATTGAAAGATTGGAAGCGAGTTGGGTGATTTGGGGTTTTGGTGAATAGTGTCATGGAGGTTAGAGGAGGAAGATGATGAATAGTGTCCGTGGAGAATTTCGGGGAAATCGGTATTTCGGTCAAAATGAGGTTTTGCGATCGAGTGGAAAGCTTTGGAAGCGGATTGGATGTCGCCGGAGCGGAGAATGTTCGTGTGGTTACTCGGTGGATTCGGCCGTACGTGGTTCACGCTTCAAGGGTGAGTTTTACTCACGTTTAGGATTTTTGTTTTTCGAATTAATTGATAAACTGTTTTACCGCTTTCGCTGGACTGGAATATTATTTGATAATCGAGTTTGAGAGATTTTGGGTTGAAAACCGATAATTGGAAAATATGTCGCGTTTTGATACAATTCGTTTAAAATGAGTTTTTGATTGATTGTGTGACTTTGATTGAAACTGTTTTTATAGTTGTCAAAAATGTTTTCGATCGGAACAAAAATCGGAATTGAACGGAATCGCGGTTTTCGCGCGAAATCGCCAAAATCTGCCTTAACAGACCCCTTTCTGCCTGTTCGCGCGGAACTTGCGCTCCGGGCGCGACTTCAGCGCAGAATGACAGAACATTCTGCCAGTTCGCGCTGAACTTGCGCTCCAGGCGCGACTTCAGCGCAGCTTGGCAGAATTTCAGCAATTAAACACTGTTTTTCGTTTCGCGATATCTTTTGATCCGGGAACCCGATTGAGGTGTTCTAAGATGCGTTGGAAAGTTTATTCAGAGGCCTAACTGAATATTCTATTTTTAAGGCAAAATGATCTGTTTTTGATATTGAAAATTGTGTCGAAAAATGGTCAAATAGAGTGCGAGTGTGAACTTGGATTTTTATAAAACGTGGAATTAAAGTGTTTCGTTGATTGTCTGATTTGATGGACCGTGGGTTCATAGTACTGTAGATATATGTTTATATATCGAGTTGGGTGACGACCCATGTGTAACATACTAGGCGGGGCAGTCATGATCCCCTTCCCTAGGCTCCATGCCAATAGGAGAATGTACTATTGGTAGGGGGGTTCACCGGGATTAGCGATGTTCCGCAGTCGGTGTTATGTTAAAGATTATTGTACGATACACCGGGATTAGCAATGTTCTGCAGTCGGTGCCGTACTTTGTTTATTGTGCGATACACCGGGATTAGCAATGTTCTGCAGTCGGTGCCGCACTGTGTTTGTTGTACGATACACCGGGATTAGCAATGTTCTGCAGTCGGTGCCGTACTTTGTTTATTTTGCGACATACCGGGAGTAGCAATGTTTTGCAGTCGGTGTCGTGTTAATCTATAAAAGAGCTAATAAATGAACCGAGAGTGTTAGTAGGGGTCTCGGTAGAACTCACTGAGATTGTATCTCACTGTTTAATTGTTGTTGATTTACAGAGACACAGGGACAGCGGAAATCCAAGAGGCACGAGTAGGTTGAGCTCGGACTGGTTGCTGATAGCCTAGCTTTATGTTTAAGCTTATTTCCCTTCTGTTGTCTGTATTCTAAGACATTATGTATTTAAGGTATATCTTTCTTCCGCTTTCTTGTATGATACTGAATACTATAATTGCTGATGGTATATGGTCTGAGAACCATATTGTCTTGTTGTAAATAAGACTGTTTGAGTTATATTCAGCGAAAAATTTATAGTGATATTCAGTGTCTAAGCAGGAAATATATCTCTGATGTGTTACTAATGTGCACCTGGGTATTTTTAGTCAATAAAATTACCGGGGTGTTACAAGAGACTCAGACGAGGAATCCGGGAGAGAAGCTGAAATAAATTTCGCAGACTTAGATGCCAGATATGATCCGAACAGTGAGGAAGAGGAGGAAGATTCCACCCTCACTAAGGAACTCAAAAAGCGCATGAAGAGGCCCGAGCCAGATGGCGCCTTCATCTCCATCCAGTTAGGAGAAGACCCCACTAAGACTATCAAGATAGCCTCCGACCTTCCCGAGGAGGTCAAAGAGAAACTTACCATCTGCCTGAGGGAGAATGCGGACCTGTTTGCCTGGTCTGCAGCTGACATGCCAGGGATACCACTCGAGGTAGCCTGCCACCACCTGGCCGTTAATCCCAACACTAAGAGGCATCGAGGCAAAAGCAAAAGCGACCCAGATCACCTCAAGGACCTGACAGAAGTATTTTCTGAAATCCGAAAGAACAATATGAGATTAAACCCGGAGAAGTACACTTTTGGAGTCCGTGCAGGGAAGTTCCTCGGTTTCTATCTCACTGAAAGAGGCATCGAGGCAAACACAGAAAAATGCAGGGTCGTGACCGAGATGGCTTCCCCAACTACGGAGAAGGAAGTTCAAAAGCTCACCAGGATGATAGCAGTGTTGTCCCGATTCATTTCAAAAGCAGCCCACAAGTCCCTACCTTTATTCAAGCTTCTTAAGAAGGAAACAGGCTTTGATTGGACTGCCGAGCAAGAGCAGACACTGACCCTTTTTAAAAGAAACCCTCTCTGAACCACCCATATTGACACGTCCCGAGGAGGGAGAAACGTTATACTTGTACCTCGCTGTGGCCGATGAAGCGTTAAGCGTGGTACTCATCAGGGAAACCAGCACTGGTAAAGTACTTAATCGTCGCGGTCAATTACTTTACCAAATCGATTGAAGCCGAGCCCTTGACCACTATCACGGCAAAAAATTGTATGAAATTCTTCATGAAAAATATCATGACCAGATTCGGCATACCTGAGGTGGTCATCACCGACAACGGCACGCAATTAGCGGACAAAGGTTTCAGACAACTGATGGCCGACCTGGGCATCAAACATCGTTTCACGTCAGTGGAACACCCCCAGACCAACGAACAAGCCGAAGCAGCCAATAGAGTAATTTTAAGAGGTTTAAAGAGGAGGCTTGACGAAGCAAAAGGCTGCTGGCCGGAAGAGCTACCTTATGTCCTATGGGCCTACAGAACCACCCCTCACTCGTCAACAGGCGAGTCACCATTCCGAATGGCATACGGAACAGAAGCAGTCATACCCGTCGAGATTGGAAGCTAAACTAGAGAACCAAGAACCCAAACCCCCCGGAGACCAATGATCAAAGACTCCGAGAGGAGCTGGACTTCGTCGAGGAAGTCAGAAACCAAGCAGCATTAAAGGATTTGGTGATCAAACAAAGGATGGCTGCAATATTTAATGACAAGGTGGTTCCCAGAACCTTAGAAGTGGGCGATCTAGTCCTACGAAGGGAAGACATAGGTTTGAAAAACAGGTCCCAAGGGAAGTTAGCTCCAAACTGGGAAGGTCCATACAGAATAGTTGCGGAAACCGGAAACGGAGCTTTCAAGTTGGAAACCCTGAGCAAGGAACCAATACCGAGAACTTGGAATGCGGATAAGCTAAAGAAGATTGTTGTATGAACAAGACAAAAATGTTAAACCGATGTAATAATTTGGGATGTTAATGCGCATGAATAAACGAAATTGTTCTCTTGTAATTCAAAATATCATGGCAAGATCATCTCCCTAAGTATGGGAGTCAAGCGTGTCATGGCACGCTCATCTTCCTAAAGCAAAGCAAGCTTGGCGAATGGCACCATAGAAGGCGCCCAGCACCCAGGCGCCTATGAGGGCGCCATCACCAACAAGGCACCCAGGAGGGCGCTATCAACAGGAGATCGAAAACCATGGCCACTGGTCCCGCAGCCTCTGAAGGGCGACTTTGAACGTGTCGCCAAATCCTGTTACGGAAACAGCCAGTGTGGCACGTAAGAAAATCAAATGATGCATGAGCGCGAGAGGAAATAAAGTAACGCGTGAAGTGATGGTATCATTCTACTTGCCCTCACACTCTCCTCCGCTCGCCCTCACACTCTCCTATGCTCGCCCCCTAGGTGCAATGAAATCGGCCAAGAGGAAAAGAACAATGGTGTTGCTCGCCCATACTCACCATCAATCACCTCGATCAAGGCAAGTCAGCAATAAATACCAATAGACGAGCAGGATAATTGTTGTGATCCTCTGACAAAATTAGCAGACCCGACGACGGCACGAGCCGTAAGGGCAACCTAACCTACGAGGGTATCCTAAACGACAAACGTCAAGTCAAGACCATCCCCCAGGATAATCTCGACTTGGGGGGCAACGGTGGGACCAGGTCAATAACCACCAGAGGCACCACCGGTGATCGCCAACGAGGAGATCCCCCGACCGACGCAGGTCAATGACAAACTTTTCCACGAGGCCCGAAGCGACTTTAAATGTGTCGCAACCTCTGATGGGCGAGTTAAATTCAGATCGATTATGATAAACTGCCCCCAGACTTAACTTTGCGACGAGGCACGAAGTGACTTTAAACGTGTCGCAACCTCTGATGGGCGAGTTAAATTCAGATCGATTCTGATAAACTGCCCCTAGAGTCCCATGAGGTGCGAAGTGACTTTAAACGTGTCACAACCTCTGATGGGCGAGTTTAATTCAGATCGATTCGGATAAACTGCCCCCAGAGACCCATGAGGTGCAAAGTGACTTTAAACGTGTCACAACCTCTATTAGGCGAGTTAAATTCAGACCGAGTTCTGATAAACTGCCCCCAGAGTTAACATTGCCACGAGGCGATATGAGATCATACATATAGATGTGCAAGGCAATGACTTGCGCCTGAGTCCAGGAAGGCGCCTAAGAGGGGGCCAACATCAGGACTTTGCACCTTGACACAAGACGCCCAGGAGGGCGCCAAGATCAGGAGGAATGGCACAAGGCGCCCACGAAGGCGCCAACTTCAAAACACAGCCCCTTTGCCACGAAGCGATATGAAATTGTATATTCAGGTGCGCAAGGCAAGAACGTGTGCCCGAGGCCATCCAACGTGTGCCAGTTACAATCATAAGGAACAAGGTAGCTAAAGAGGAAGCCTGGATGTTTCAAAATGTGACATAAAAAATTAGGGGGCAATGACATTGAAGTCAACCCCGTTGGGGTGGTGTTTGACAATCCTCCCGTCTGGAACCTCATGGTCAAATTGAAAGATCATGGAAATATCAAACACAGATAATGGTAAGGACAGAAGAATAAATTCCCCTCGGCACCAAGCGAGCCCTGAAATTTCATCAAGAAGAAAAACAGGCTAAGAGAAAGGATGAGCAACAAAAAAAAAGAGTGTCGAGCACACGTCCACACAAGCCAGCGCCCATGAGTGCGCGTGGAAGGGCGCCAATTAAGGGCAGCAAGCACCCATGGGGGCGCCTGCCAGGGCGCCAATGAAGAAGCAGGCAGCGCCCATGAGGGCGCCTGGCAGGAGGGCGCCTGCGAGGAGGTGGTTTGGAAGCAAGTCCTTTGCAAGGGGGCAGACATCACTGTGCAACAAGGCGCCCAAGGCACCCCTGAGGGCACCAAAACCTTGTCTCGCAAAATCAAAGGATGCATGGGCATGTAAGTGCATGAGCACGTGAGAAAATAAAAGAGTGCATGAGTACGTAAGAAAATTAAAGGATGCGTGAGCATGAAAGGAAATAAAAGAGTGCACGAGCATGTGAGCAAAAAACAAAGTGCACGAGCACGTGAGCAAAAAAACATAGTGCACGAGCTCGTGAGAAAATAAAATCGTGCACGAGCACATGAACAAAAAAGCAGAGTGCCAAGCACACGTCCACACAAGCCGGCACCCAAGAGGGCGGCTGGCAAGGAAGCAACCAGCGCCCAAGAGGGCGCCTGGCAGGGCGCCAAGCACCAAGGCAGCGCCCATGAGGGTGCCTGGCAAGGCACCAATGCTGGAGCTGGCAGCGCCCATGAGGGTGCCTGGCAGGGCGCCAAGGCTGGAGCAGGAGAACGCCCATGAGGGCGCCTGGCAAGGGGGCGCCTGGCATAGGGGCGCCTAGCAGGAGAGGTGGTCTGGAAGCAAATCCTTCGCTAGGGGGCATACAACACCATGCAACAGGGCGCCCAAGACACCCATGAGGGCACCAAACCTTGTCTCGCAAAATCTGCTCCACGAGGAGACACCCAGCGCACGCACGCAGGGAACAACACCAAAGGCACACAGGAGGGTGCCAACTCTCGGGAACTAACAAGGGTCCCGCAAGGCGCCCAGGAGGGCGCCAACAGCAGAACGTAGCACTTGGCACAAGGCGCCCAGGAGGACGCCAACATCAGGATACAGCACCCTAGCTTGGTGCCTGGAACAAGGATTACACCAAGGGAGGTGTGAGTCACGGTCGCAACGAAGTGATCTTGTACGACCCGACAAGACAGACAGAGTAACGCATTACGACAAAGAAAAAATTTCTCTTTTTTACTCTAGAGAGTGAAAATGATAAAACACGGTCGTGACAAAGGCAGTGTAACCCGCGACTTCACACATCTGGTAGACCGACGAAAATCCTTCAAGCCAAGAACATCCTCCGGAATAATCTCGGCTTGGGGGGCAACTGTTCTGGACTGGACCAAGAGGTCCATTAGCAAAGTCAGGGGGTGCGTTTAGTAATTGGATATGGATCAACCCAATCGATTCGGCCCATATCCACAACATACAAGCCCAATACGCTTGGAGGGTTCAGATCGCCTCCACTGATCCGACGATCCACAGTGAACATCAGTTTACTATAAATTCTGGCTCGCATAGCCATTTACGAGGTACACACTCTTCCCTTGCAAATTCACTAGCTTATTCTCATACTGACTTGAGCGTCGGAGTGGCTTTGAAGGTACCCCCCCGGGCACTCACTAACCTCCTGCCAGGGCACCAAGAGACCTACCAACAGCAGCCGACCAAAATACTGCTAGGTGCAGAACAAGGAGAATATGTCCCCGCTCAAAATAAACAAGAATCTCTTGATAAGAAGAAGGATGATGCAAAAGAATATATTGGGAATTCGTAGCTGCAGATGTAGATCTTCCATTTCTTGAAGGCAGGGATGGAGATGATATGCAGCGAAGAATTGGGGATTTAGGGTTCAGAGGAAAACACTTTCTTATTTTAATTTTGATTATAATTTTAATATTTTAATTATTTTTAATTATAAATATGTTATGTGGCATGCTGACTCGATCATTAAGTGACGTGGCATAAATGTGGGCAAGCTGTATCAGCTGCCACGTCATTTAATGAAGACCACATCAGCTTTCCAAATCAGCAAAAAAAAATGAAAAATCCCCTTTAGACAAAATGTCTGAGTTTTGAAAAATAGGGGGACTAAATATCTGAGTTTTAAAATAGGGGGACTGAATGTCTGAATTTGTGAAAATAGGGGGACCAAAACTATAATTTAGCCTTTAATTTATTTGAACTAACACATGTTCCCAGAGAGCACAATAGCAGCGCAGACAATCTAACTAAAATGGCTAGCATAAAAAAACTAGCAACAATCATTCAGTAATCCAGGAAAATTTCCTTCAACCCAGCATAAACAAAATACAGGTTCTCTCAATAGTGATTGAGTCAAATTGCTAGATGACCAATAATATTGCTTACCTGCATGATGAACAACCGTGACTAGATAGTGTGGAAAAACAAAAACTAATGAAGAATACAGCAAGTATACAATGATCAGCCCAGAGTTGTATAAATGGGGATTATCAACAACCCTATTTAAGTGCATTCCATACAACCGAACAAAGAAGATAATAACTAAGTGCATGAGGAGGTATGTGGAAGCCCTAACAAGTAAAATAGTGACAGGAGAATATTACTGGCCAACAATCAAGAAGGGCTCCGCGGAATATGTTCCAAAATACCATAAGTGTCAATTCCATTCTTATATCTGAGAGCTCCCCCAAACAATCTTTAGTAGGTCATCTCCACTTGATCGTTTTCGGTGTGGGGAGTGGAAATTCTCGACCCTTTTACTCCAGCACTAGGACAAGTCAAATTCCTGGTGGTAGTTGTCGACTATTTCACAAAATGGATAGAGGCAGAACCAATAATAGCAATCACTGCTAAGGAAATTTATAAGATTTATTGGAGAAACTAATTTGCCTGTTTGGAGTCACTGTGACAATAGTGACTGATAATGGCACCTTGTTCGCTTCCCAATTGGTGGCCGATTTCTACACTACTTGGAAAATACATCAAGCCTTTACTTCGGTCGGACATCCTCAAACGAAAGGTCAGGTGAAAGCAGCTAATAAGACCATTCTGAATGCTCTGAAGAAGTGGCTGGATGGAGTGAAGAGTAATTGGACTAAAGAACTTTCTTTAGTCTTGTGGTCTTACCATACGACCCCAATCATCAACAAGGGAAACACCTTTCATACTTATTTACGGAAGTGATGCTTAGTGCCAGTTGAAATATTGCAACCAAGTCAAAGAAGAGCACTTATAGAAGAAGTCCCTGATGAAGAAGAATTAAGGGCTAATTTGGACCTAATGGAAGAGGTTCGAAAACTAGAAAAATTCAAAGAGGATGCCGCTAAGCAGCGTGGTACCAAAAAGTAGATCTCCAAGGTAAATCCAAGAAGTTTTCGACGAGGAAATCTCGTACTTTGACAATCAATGAGGGTCGGTACAATGGGGAAGCTTTACAAAATCTGCTTCAATTAAATTGTTAGCAACATTAGTAGGGGCTTCTCCCTTCTCCAGGGACTATGTCAAACGTCATTGTGCTACCCATTTGGCCTTGAGGTCCATGATCAGTGTATGGTAGGGGATGGTTGGATAGATGCCCGGCATGTTGGCTGTGCTCCAGGTGAAGAGATCGGCATGCAACGAGATGAACTTGAACGACCTCGTTGAGGTCTTCCCCGATTTTAACAATGTTTTGTGGCATATCGTCGACTTGGATGGGTATGAACTCGCCATCCTGAATCGGCCTCCTAATCCTTTTCTTTAGCTATCTAGAGACAACGTTTTCTTCTTTTTCTTAGGGGCTTTCTTCTTGCTTCGAAGTTGACCAACTTGGCTTCAACTTCCTCTTTGCCCTTCACGGATCACTCTGGAACCAACATCTCCTCTTGCTCGACTTTAATGAAGAGGACGTAGCATCTCTACGCAGCTGCGACGTCTACATTGAGCGTTAAAATAAGGTCGTCCTTGAAATAAAATCATAACTTATAATGGACGATTAAGGCGACTTCTCTAAGCCTTCCTAGGGTTGGTTGACTGATGGTGCAATTTCATTTCGGCTTGCATAGGAGGACAACGAAGTGAGTCTTCATCGTTCTTGTTAGTCGTTCCTTTCCAAAGGTAACCATCAACTCAACATAGTTGAGGGGATTAGTCTTAAAATTATTGAAGCCAGCGAGATCATACCCTCGATAAAGAGTCAAGTCTTTCTCTTTGATTCAAAGAATTTTAAACTCGTTATAAATATGAGCGCGAGTAGCATTGTGGTGTGGGTACTCTGAGTACCTTGGCGTCCAAACCATGGATTCTCTAGAGTTCTCCTTCCGCTTTCTCGACTTCTTCTCTTTGGGGGACCATACCTTATCGTAGGGATCCTTTGCTACAGCCTTCGAAGCAATCCTACATTCTTCACAACTAATAAAATTTCATAAATGGGGCAATAAGTCTTTGAGTTTACTCAATTAGTTGAAGTTCATTTTTTCCGCACTTCCTTGATCAGGATGGATTCTCGGCTAAACCGCTTGATGTTTTCCTAAAGTGTGTCATTTGAAACTTGCCAGATTTATTTGAGAACCTTGATAGTTTTCTCCATCATTCTGGAAACTTTGAAACATGGCTAGAAGTGTTCAGATAGTTCCTCCGAGGATGATAACGAATTTTGATTCAAACCTTGAATCCATACCAATGCTGCCTCCTTAAGCCTTTATAATGCAACATCGTATCTAAGTAGTTGAGGTGCTTATCTAAATTTCCAATCCCATCGTATGCATGTCTCCATGGTAGGAGGTTTCTTAAGCAACTTCGAGATGGGATTGTTATCGATCTTGTGGGTAAAAGGCTCGTATCGACAAGCCCTTGCTAAAGGTAGGCCCAGCCCAGGCAGGCTTGTGCGGTTAAGGTTGTTGTACACGACAGCAAGAGCAGAGCAGATCGGCCTTCCACCTCGTTCTCGGTGGTCCGACGTCCGTCGCGTGATTGAGGAAGTCGTGCGCTATCTTCCATGTGGTGACTGTTTCCAGTGGCGAAAAGGCAGGGGAGAGTAGTGAGAAGGTGTACTTCCTTTTGAGGAGTCCCCATCCCATGAAGGTGAGGAACTAGGAGAAGTCTGAGGAGGAGAGCGTCAGTACTGACAAGAGTGTATGTGTCGCCAAGGAGAGCAACGATTCTTCGACAAGATGGTCTGCAAAGAAGAACAAGGAGACCGTCAAGGCTTCTTTAGTGGAGCAGTGACGGTTTTGACTGTTTCAAGTTGTTTTTCAACGTGTCACATGGGCTTATTCTTTTTGGCTAAAGCTTTAACTCGTTTCTCAATGAAATTCACCAAGTCACTGACGACATTGACCAGGCATGAGGACGACGTTGGTGTCGCCTATGTTGTGGCGGATTTTCGTTGATAGTCTCGTAGTGAGCATTTACTTCAGAATCCAAACAACAGAGAAAGTTTCAGCCGCCAATAGTACGTTGCGAACTCTGAGTAGCAATCGCTTTCTTTGGACCTATGACAGAATTATCTAAGTGGAAGAGAGTTCAGAAAAGAATGGCGGGAGAAGAGTGCTTCTAGTCGTCAATTACTTGTCCTACAAGGCCGAGGTGATTACGACGTTAGAGTTCGTTTGGAATGTGGCGGAGCACGACAATGAGGTGTCCCGGCAAATACCCCACTGCCAAAATCATCAAGAGAGAGATGGTAATAGGTAACTAATGGGCGAAGCGTACCTAATGTCAGATTGAGGTCACAAATTTATAGGTTTTGTTCAAGGAATGACACACGTGTTTTCAAGGCGTATAGAAGAGCGCTTGGGTAGCTAACGTGGCACAACTATTGATGCTGTTGAGGCCGAGCTAAGAATCGATCTCATCTGTTCGATCTGGCCAGCCAAAGCTTAGTCATTAGAGAGAGGTTTCAACAACCGAATCCAAATCAAGTTATAAAATATTGAACTCTTTGAAGAAAATTAATTGACTTTCTAATACATGCAATCATATTGAATAATATTTGTACCAAAAAAATCATATTGAATAATATTAACCATTTCTGTTAGTGAAAAATTTTATAAATTTAAATTATTAAAATATTAATTGCAATCTACTATGTCGCAAAATAGATTAAATAATACCTCTTTTTTTGACACATTAAATAAACCTATTTGATTTCTATTGATTTTTTTTAAAGAACATTGATTATGACTCAATTATTAACGATTTTTTACAATGTAAGGATAATGATATTCAAATAGTTACAAGAGCACCATTTTTTTTGTTCGCCCAAAGCACCTAGAATCTCAAGACGAGCCGGGCGGCCAGGTTATTGGGCTTTTGAAACCAATCCCATCTCGGAGTGGAGCTAGCCCTATCTGGAACAAGATTTGTGGTTCTTTTTGTTAAAGTTTCATTTCAATACTGTGTTTTCCTTTTTCTGTGGATCCTATGTATTGTTTAAAGATCGACGTGCTGTGGTGTAACTTGTGTCGTGTTGGAATAAATATGACGGAACTGTGAGATGTCTTCATAGTCGAGTTCACACTCATTTATTTTACAACGTCTTCACAATTTTGTTTTATTCAAAGGTCGACATTCCGTTGATTATAGTCCATTCATTTATATTTCTGGTATATAGCGAGGGTATAATGAGGGCACCCATCATTTGATGTGATCTTGACAAGTTTTGGAAAATGTTCTGCTTTATATGAAGAAATCAACAATAGAGGCCAGAAGATGACATTCCGCAAGAGAAATAGAAAATTAATTCGGCAAGATATTGTTTTTTCTCCTTTACATGCATTCGGCAAGTGGATTGGTCGGTCTATACTCTATACCCATTATTGTGTTCTCAACGTTTACTCCCTTACTGGTAGGAAAAAAACTTGTATTCCTATACTCTATATGAAAAGGAGAGTTTCCCAAATACCACTACGCCAGATTTAATGAAAAAGAGCGCAACTTTTAGTAGCGCTTTAACGAAAACGCTACCCATGCCTAAGAACGCTAGCTAATCTGTAGCGCTTTTTGAAAATGCTACCTATAGCCAAAACACGCTAGAGGAATAGGTAACGCTTTTTGCGTAAAACGCTACCCATTGTAGAGAGCGCTAGAGGATCCGTAGCGCTTTTTGAAAACGCTACCTATAGCCAAAACTCGCTAGAGAAATAGGTAACGCTTTTTATGTAAAACGCGACCCATTGCAGAGCGCTCAGGTTAATCCGTAGCGCTTTTTAAAAACGCTACCCATTGAAGAGAGCGCTAGAGGATCCGTAGCGCTTTAGCAAAACGCTACCCATTGTCTTTTTTATTAAAAATTTTCAATATTCCTTTGTTTTCGTTCGTTCTCTTCCCACTCACTCTGAAAACACTCACACCTGAAAACCCTAACGTTCACCAACGTTCTCTCTCGCCGTTCACGTTCTCTCTCGTCATTCACGTTCTCTCTCGCCCTCACGTTCACCTGAAAACCCAGCAACCTCACGTTCACGTTCTCTCTCGCTCCCAGCAACCTCACGTTCTCTCTCTGCTTCCTCCACTGTGACGCCGCCGTGGATGCTGTGGACGCCACCGTGGATGCCTGTAGCTATTCCCTCGCGTTCGCTCTCTCTCAACCGAGTTCGCTCTCTCTCTCTCGCAGCGTACAACACCCCTTCTGCTCCAACGAAATCCTACCACGGCCGACGCAAACGGAACTACGGAAGTCAGGTTAGTACTCTCTGCCCCCTTACCTTCACAGCAGATAGAACATTCAAATGGGTCTCAAGTGGTTATAGTTTCTCTGTGGTGGTCATGTTTGATTATAGTTTCTCTGTGGTGGTCATGTTTCTCTGTGGTTTCTCTGCCCCCTTCCCTTCACAGCAGATAGAACATTCAAATGGTTATAGTTTCTCTGTGGTGGTCATGTTTGATTATTGAAAAACAATTTGTTGTCTAACTCGTTTTTTAGACATCAGAATTCTGTAGACAAGTAAAGACATGAGATGGTTTTTCATTTCTTAGGCATCAGAATTATGTTGCATTGAAAAACAATTTGTTGTCTAACTCGTTTTTTATAATGATTCCATTTTCTAATTCATTATTGATTATTGATTATTGATATTGATTCCATTTGACTTGTTCAAAATTCTTAATTGTATTGGGATCAACCATCCTATGATTAAGACCACCACTGCCATAAATTTTTTCTCTGTGGTGTTCAATTGCTTGGCTTTTTAGAATTAACATTAAAAAACAACTTGTTTATAAAGATTAAGAATTTCTGAGTGTTTTTATGGCTGAAGTCAATGTCACATAAGTAGCCTAGGATTACTTCTTCAGGTGAAACTTACCTTAACAGTTTCATTTTCTTTATGTTTGTACTTATCCTCTGTCATTAAAAATCAATTTAGTGTCATGATCCTACAACAGACTTATAACTTGTGGTCCATGAAGATTAATTTCTCATCTTGTGGAGAATTTTCTCCAACAAGAAATGTTGATCATAAGGGAAGTAGTATAGAATTTGTTATTATCAATGTAAGGGAAGTAGTATAGAATGAAACTGACTTCAAATTATTTTATTGCAGGTTAGATGACATCGTCTAGTCACGATAGTGCGCATGACAATTGTCATGAAAGTGATGCTGGAAACAAAAAGAAGTACACTCCCCGTGGAATGACCGTCAAAAAGAATCTCATCAATCGGATAAGTAAAGGACATCCTAAAATGAAGGTCCTTTGGAATGTTAAGGGTCAGCCTATTAGGCAAAACGGCACAAATTTGACTACATTCATTGGTAGTAAGGTGAAGCAAGTGGTACCAATTACAATCAATAGTTGGAATGAGAAAGGTAATATCTTTTTGGCTAAACTCAAAGAGGATCTCTGGGTAATAATACAGGTATATAATTTTAGATCTCTTGAGTTATCTTATTTAATAATTTTGTAACCATATTTATACCAGTTTCATTGAATATGTGTAAGCAGAATTGTTTTGATGTTGATGAGTCTCGAAAATACTACTTACTCATGGAAGCTGGAAGGTTACATCGGAAGTTCAGAACTTATCTATCAAGTAAATGGCTGAGAGATGATGATGGGAACATCAGACATGAGCCTCCATCAGTATATGCTGGATTTATATCATTGGAGGATTGGCATTTATTTGTAAAAAGACGTACTGAAGATCCGAAATTTTTGGTTAGTACAATAATCTTTTAAGTTACATATATATGAAAATTATATATTATGCATTAATGTATACTTATCTTCCTAAATAGAAAGTAAGCAACGAGAATCGAGATAGAGCTTCAAATTCTGAGTACCCTTATAGAGGAGGTTCTAGTGGATATCAAGTTATTGAAGAAAGATTGGTAAGGCACAGTAAGCTTAATTTCTTTTGATTTAATGAATCTTGATTTACAATTTCTTAACAATTGGTAAATTTAAATAGTTGGTGGAGGACGGGAAAGATCCTACTCAAGAATCCATTGGGCGACATGTGTTGTGGGTAGAGGCCCGACAAAACAAGGCTGGTGAGATTGTGGATCCTAAAACTAAGGAGGTGTCGGAAAGAATTGTAAGTATTTCCAAAATTCAAATCTTGTTTTGTAATCATTATAATGTCTAATAATTTTTTATACTTATGCTCGTGAATTAGGAAGCCATATCACAGGGAGATGTAACTTATTGCTCTGGTGATCAAGATATCCTTGCTCGTGCCTTGGGAAAGGAAGAATATTCAGGTCGAACGCGGGGAAAAGAAGATAACTGTTGTAAAGAAAATAAAGAGTTGCGAGCAATGTATTTTGAGCTAATGGCAGAAGTTCGGGATTTAAAAGAGAGATTTGGGGTAACGCCTAAGGAACCATCCCCTGCCCAAAATAGTGTACGAGATAGCTGCACCATTGCGTCAACCAAGGTATTAATTATTACACGCTCTCTTTCTTGTACATATATATTACATCAAATACCATATTCATTTTTGTTTATAATTGATTTAGGACAACAATGAGTGTGAACTATATATCCCAAACCCACATCAAATGGTTGCAATTGGCTTCTTATGTAACCAATTGGGTGCCTTAATGCACAATTTACCCATACCTGAAATCATCTGAGAGTCAGAATTGACTGTGCAATTGTGGGGTCTGCACCATTGCCTGTTCCGGTTAACAAGGCAAAATCACGACCTTCCATTTCTACTGGCCAGACAAAAGTGTCTCGACCCTCCCCTTCTATTAATGGAAAGGAAAAAGTATCAAACAAAAAAGCTATTAGTTCTTCCAATGATTTCGAAGAATTCATCACTTATATAAAAATGCACGCGTTAAATAAGATGACTGATATAAGCAATTTTTTCATACCATTGGATGAGGAAATTTTGGGACTCGAGCAAGATCTGACGATCAATCGTGAGGATCTCAAATGTGTATATCAGAGCGAGTGGGTAACCGTTACTGTTATTAGAGCATATATCAGGTACTATGTCTTTTTATTATTTGACATTCTTGATTTTTTTCTATTAAATTTTTGAGTCAGTAGGTCTTGTATATTGATTGAAATGAATTCACTGAATTACTTGATGCAGCAAGCATTGTTGATAAAATAATGGGTCAGTAGGTCAGTAGGTTTTGTGAATAAAATAATTTGCAGTTAAGAACACCACATGCTTGTATCTCCACCAACAAAAAACTATTATCCCTTTTATCAGTTAGTGAGATTGAAAAGATTGTATTAGAAATTAACAGGACTGCTGTGAGGTTTTCTCAAAGGGTAGGAGTTTTTGAAGGTTGAACTAGAGACAGAACTGATCATACATACCTATGGAGAAGCGGCTGTTTTTTCATAGGAATTTGTTTCTCTCAAGCCAACTCTATTTCTGAACAATGGAGCATATCCTAAGGTTAATTAGAACAGTGTCTTTCCCCAAACAGAAATGTTAATTAGAACAATGTAAGCTGCTCTACAAAGTCCACTCCGGTTAATTAGAACAGTATGTTGCAGACATGTTCTGATTACTATTAATTATGTATATTAATTATAGGTACTTGTGCAGTAGCTGACATGTTCTGATTACTATTATTCATGTATATTAATTATAGGTACTTGTACCATGACATATTGGTCCCTTTCCAACGGACACAAAGATTTGTGTTCTTATGCCCGGAGCGTACTTATGTGCGCAATGTTCCCCTCAATCAAAAAGGTGCAACAAAAATTATGGAAACAAACAAGCGTGAAATTACAAGTTATATCAGTCAACGCTTGAGGCTTGCTCAAAATACAAGCTTTGATACCATGTTTTTGGCACCGATTAACTTAAGGGGGTGAGAAATTTAATCCATCAATCATATATAAATTGCATTTTTGAAATACTTGTCATTTATTTATTCAAAAATTTAATTTGTAGGCAACATTGGATATTGTTGGCAATCGATCCTAAGAGAGATGTGGTGTACTTCTTAGATTCATTACAAGGTCATTACAACAACTACCCTAAGTTGATCGGGATAATAAATAGGTGTGTATTTGGATCTTTCTCATATTTCATAGTTAAATTATATATGTATATATTTCGATTAATATAGTTATATATATGACGTTATGTTCAGTTGTTTGGCAACATTTTGGGCACTGAGTGAAACTAGGACCATGTACAGGAAGTCAAGATCTGAAACAAAATGGATTCCAATAATTGTAAGTTTGTAATCAACATTCATTATATATTTAATTAAATTTTTTGGTCAAAAAAATATATTTAGTATAATTTAACAATTAACTAATCTTTTGTTTTATAGGGTCCCAAACAACCAAATACCAATGATTGTGGGTACTATGTTATGAAGTATATGAAGGAAATCATCACTCACAATCAAATGGAAATTCCAAATGAGGTATCTAGTTAGATTTCTTTTTGATATTGATATTATAATAGTTTCTCCAATTTAACCATTTTAATTCTAATTTTATTTTTTCAGTATTTTCCTGACTGTCGGTTCAACGAATACTCAGATGAGCAACTTACTGAGCTCAAGGGAGAGTGGTGTCGCTATGTTACCGGTTTTATTAACTAACCAACTTTGAATTTGATGTAATATTTTTAGATATAATGTAATGAAAGATTTTCATTTGATTTCGATATATATATGTTGTTAGCTAATTTGTTTATATATGTTGATATGTATATATATTGGATGTTGTGTAAATGTCCAGGGAAATGGATTTGAAATTTGTAATCTAAAAGGGAGAGCACATCAGTAGTATTGGATACTCATGTAGATGAATAGTAGATGGTAGCGTTTTATTTGAAAAGCGCTACCCACTCTCTTAGCCGCTTTTGGGAATGAGTAGCGCTTTCCATAAAAAGCGCTACCAATTCCTAAGAGGTGCTAAGAGAATGAGTAGCGTTTTCCCTTAAAAGCGTTACCCATTCTAAAGAGGTGTTAAGGCAAAGAGTAGCGCTTTCCCCTAAAAGCGCTACCCATTCCTAAGAGGTGCTAAGAGAATGAGTAGCGCTTCCCCTTAAAAGCGTTACCCATTCTAAAGAGGTGTTAAGGCAATGAGTAGCACTTTCTCCTAAAAGCGCTACCCATTCCTAAGAGGCGCTAAGGGAATGAGTAGCGCTTCTAAGGAAAGCGCTACTCATTCCTATCTATGGGTAGCGCTTTAAAAGCGCTACGCATCGTGGGAGTGGAATCCGTAGCGCTAAGATTAGTAGCGCTCGAAAGCGCTACCTATGGCTAAAAAAAGTGCTACCCATTCCTAATTCTGTTGTAGTGTACGAAATTTTAAATTGTTAATAGGTAAAAGGTATTCGAAAATTTCTCACTTTTTTGTTAGTCAATTTCTTTGATGTCTTAACCCACCACTTGGTTATTCCTTCTGTACATGAATAGAAATTTATTGATGAACTCGGAATGCTACAATGGTGGTCGGATAGCCTTTTGTCAACTCTGACGTGCCTAATTTCTTAGTTGTATGCGTTTGAATAATAGTATCCCCCTTTCTGTGTCTTGGATGGCCTCTATATCTAGCAGTTTCCTCCCCTAATAATTGTTTGGCAGTTACCCTAGAGGTTACCTCCCTTTTCCTGCTTCGTCCTTCATGGGCCTTATCATTCCGTTGCTATTATATATCGGCCGAGACTTGCACTTTGCCTGGGCTCTTGGGTCGGGTTGGAGTTGTCTAGCCTAAAAAAGTTATGATAGTTCAAAGCCCCACAAGCGCGAGTTCTGTATGGACGAAGCGCTTTAAAAGTATTCGAGTGTGTTTCAGCTAAGGAGCTTCAAGCTGACTTGCGCCTTTGGGACGATCTCAGACACAGCTTGCTTGGACGCCGACCAAGGGTCGCCTTCGAAGCTGTAGTTTGGGATTGTAACTGAGATTCCAAAGTACGTGATCTGAAATGTGAGCCTCCCAAGTGGTTTGCCCTGCTGGAAGTTTGCTTGAGCAGTTGGACAAAGGCTTTGCATCGCTTTAGACGTAGTCCAAAGGGTGTGTTTCACAGAGAGCTTCACTCAGTTTCAGGTATGACCATTGTGTCCTACTCTGTTGCACTTCGTGGGTGGCCCTCTCGGCCTGCTTTATGGGGAGGCGCCTCTCCTTGGTGGTGCCTCGAAGATGCCTCAAACTAGCTTCGGCGAGAGCGCGTAGGTTGTCTCCTGGAGCTTTGTTCTCTTTTTTGACCAGAAAAGAGTCGGTCTATCTTGTGGAGATTTGGTCTTTTTTGTCTATTGTAGACTTGTCTTTTTCTTGATTTAGGATCAAAGTTGGCTCATCTCAAGGAAATTTGGCCTCATTGGCCTCTTGGAGACTTATTCTATCTTTAAGGTTGGGTTGTCAAGTGGAGACTCAACCTTATTTGTCTCTTGGAGACTTATCTTTCTCTTAAGTTAGAATCAAGTTTGGCTCATCTCGTGGAGACTCGACCTCATTGGAGACCTATTTTATCCTTGATTGGCCACTAGGTTGGTTCGTCTCATGTAGACTTCACCTTATTTGTCTCTTGAAGACTTATTTTTTTCGTGAGCTAGGCTCAAGGTTGGTTCGTCTTATGGAGACTCGACCTTATTTGTCTCTTGGAGACATAACTTTCTATTGAGTCGGGCTCAACATTGGCTCACCACATAGAGACTTGGCTTTATTGGTCTCTTGGAGACTTATTTTATCCTTGAATGGCTTCAAAGTTAGCTTATTTCATGGTGATTTTGATTTGTTGATTCAATTTGAATAAATAGTATGCAAGAGTTAAATTGTTAACCATTCAAGCCGCTTGCCGTGATAGACGCTACCGGCTCTGCTTCTACCCACTTCGTGAAATATTCTACCGCGATAATTAGGAACTTTACTTAACCGGGGGCGATTGGAAAGGGGCCCAGAATGTCGGGCCCCCACTTGTAGAATTGCCATGGGGAGAAGATTGAGTGAAGATCTTCTACTGGCGCATGGTGTAAGTCTGACAACTTTTGGCACTTGTGGGATCTTTTGACGAAGGTGATGCAATCTTTGTTGAGCTTTGGCCAGTAATGTCCGGCCTTTAGAACTTTGTTGGTCAAAGATCGGTCTCCTATGTGGTTAGACAGCTTCGTCCAGAGTTAGACAACATAGCTTGGGGGTGGAGAAAACTCTTTTGTATATCTTTTCGGTGACAAATGTGTATTTGGCTGCTTCTCACCTAACTTTTTTAGCCTCCATCTCATCCGGCAAGAGATCGTTAATTTGCATAAAATTCAATAATGGGGTCATCCAATTAATATTGTGGTGTGTTGTACCCTAATTTTGTCCGATTAATTTAAAATTCACTAGAAAAAAATCAAAAATATTGCTTGTTGTGGTTTTTGAGGTTTTAATAGTTGACACGTGTCATTTAGTATTCGTTAGCGGTTTTAAGTCATTATTATCGTTTTTAGTAGAACTTTAATAAAAATAAACAAGAAATAAATGATGATTATTAATATTAGGTATTAACTATTATTCAATTATAAAAATACAAAAAGAAATTAGAAAAAGAAAAGACAAAATACAAATACAAATGTAATTTACAAAATTTTTAAAAGATGTAAAAGGGGTAAAGATGCGCATGCTATTGTTTGTGAAATACAATTTGATTAGTATGCTAAAACTATTTTCTTCTTGCTCCTTTGTTGTTTTCCCTTTTAGCTCCAACAACACAGCTTTGCAAGCACCACCCTGCAAGCTGTTATTGTCCATATATTTTCAAGCTCAAGCCAAATTTCATTTCTTTTGGTTCCTTTGTCTTCTATCCTTTTGTGGCACAGACCAAGCAGCTTTGTAGATATCCTCCAGCAAGCCGTTGCTGCCTTTGTCTCCAGTGACAATGTTACTCTACTTCAAACACCTCACCTACACCACAAACAAACCCGCCTATAAAGCTCTATAGCAACAACAGTAGAAAAGAGAAGAGGTAGAGAAACAAAGAACAATGTAGAGAAATATAGAAATAGAGGAAATAAGAAAGGAGAAATCACCTCCGGCCACCACCAGTTCCGGCAACCTCCGGCCAACACCCGTTCCGGCAACCTCTGGTCACCACCACCACGACCTCTCCATCACCATCACTGTTGCTCCCTCTCCACCACAATCTCACAACTATTCACGGCCCAACCGTGACCTTCTCTCTACCGTCGCACCACCATCGCAAACAACCACCACCACTGCAAACAGCCACCAGAACCACCACAAGCCACCGCGGTCAACACTCCCCTCCGCCAAACCTCCACCACCTCTGGCGAACCATCGTATCATCACCCACGTCTTCTTCCTCTCACAGCACAACAATGGTTTCTCCCTCTCACCCTTTATCTTTCGTTATCTCTCTCTCATTTTCTCTCTCTCTCTCTCTCTCTACGAAATTCTCTCTCTCTCTCTCTCACCAAAAACGTAGAAACAGCGCCTAAGAAGGTGGGATACGGAATTAGGGTTTCCAATTTTGTAACTTGCCTTATATAGGTCCTTCAATTCCTATTTTATTTTATTTCTTTTTTTAAAACAGACCACTAATTACAGCCTTCAAATTCAGCTATACAACACCCCCTACACTAGCCCAGATTTCCCAGGTTGGGCTGCTGGCTACTATTATTCGCACCCCCGGTTAGTAATACAACCTCCTGCAGTTAGTTACACCCCCTGTCAAGTACATTAATAAAAACCTTTTTTTTCTCTTAATTTATTTTTCTCCTATTTCTCAAAAAGTACAAAAAATAACTAACCGTCTATCGAGTCATTTTTTATTATTTTTATAAGGATAAAATCATTATTTTTGAATTAATAATTTTACACATTTAGTTAAAAGGTATTAGGCTAAGGGTAGTGACGAGTGATCGGGTGGTCGGTTCGGACAATAATCTCGTGAGTTTGGAAATAGGGCTTCAAGCGCTTGGCCTAGGTGATTAGGCTAAGAGTAGTTTTTCAATTTTGTGGTACCTATGTTCGGTCCCTTCCAGTACTCTGTTGTACAAATAGACCAACTTCTGGGCTTTACCCTCTCCGACGATCAGGACCGAGCTCATGGCTTGTTCTGATACTGCTAGGTAAAAATATAGAGACTCACGTACCTTGGGTTTGGTAAGGATGGGCGGCGAAGTGAGGAAATACTTCAAGTCGGTGAACACTACTTCACACTCAGGCATTAATTCAAATCTGCTGCCCTCACATCAATTCAAGGCGGCCTGTTAGTTGTTTGACCTCTTTGGGGAATGTCGGGCTCTTCATCTCGATTATGGCCTTGCATTTATCTAGATTGGCCTTTATGCCTCTGTTGGATAGCCTGAAGCCTAGGAATTTTCATGCGTGCACCACAAAGGAGCATTTCGCTGGGTTGAGCCTCATATAGTGTTTTCTGCTGGAAGCTAGGACGTCTTTTAGGACCTCTAGATCTTCTTTTCCTTCTTCCATTTTAACAACCATGTCTCGACGTAGACCACCAGGTTTTGACCAATCTAATTAGTAAAAGGTGTGACAGCGTAGTGGTAGTTGCAAGGTTCTGTCATGGTGGTCATTCGAGTCCATCTTGATTTGGTTGCACCCTTAAGAGGCAACCATGAATCTTAGAATCTTGTAGCCTAAGGCGTCGTCGATGAGACCGTTGATGCTGGGTGGAGGGTAGGGATCCTTCGAACAAGCCGTGTTGAGATATGTGAAGTCTATGCATGTACGCCATTTTTCATTCGCTTTCCGAACTAAGACGACATTGGATATAAGGGTCGGCTATTGAATCTCCTTGATGAACGAGGTGTCTAACAACTCTATGGTCTCCTCATCCACCGCTTGGCATTGCTCTGCAGCTAACTTCCTCTTCTGCTGCGAAAGAAGTCTGATACTGGGTTTACGATAAACTGTGACAAATGAAGGAATGAAGGATCGATACCTGGCATGTCGGGCGGTGTCTAGGAGAATAGGTCGATGTTCTCCCTCAGTAATTCCACTAATTGTTCCTCCTCTTGTTTGGGTAAGTTGGTATCGATGTTGGTTACTTGTGTGGTCTTGGGGCCGATCTGATCATCTTGGTTTCATGATGATGTTGTAGGAAGAAGGTCCATTGGTTACCAGGTACCGGACTTTGATCATCTTGGAATTATGGCCGGTTTTGAAAGTGGTTTTGAGGGTGATGTATCCTCTAACTTGTACTTGTTCCCCTGAGAAGCCCACTAGAGTCTCAAAGTGGGGTTGTAACTACTCGGAGGAGAGATGAATGGCTTCAAAGGCCTGCAAGTAAAGCACATCAGGTCGTCTTCGTGAGGGGACGTTCGTTCGACTATGTGCATGATTTTCCTAAAATAACACTTCCTGGCTGAGTTTGTTCCCTCTCCTTCGGCGAATCCTCCCGCTATGGTGAACAGGGTGTTGTAGCCATAGGATGATAAAGCCTGGCTTTGGCCACTATCTGCCGAACAGGGTGAGGTCGACTCTCGCCTTAGTCGACGGTGGGTAGCCACCATGAGATGCTGCTATAGTGAGTGCGGCCGAGACATAGTTTACCGGGCCCCATGGTGGGCGCATATTTGATGAACTCAGAATGTTACAATGGGGGCTGGATAACCTTTTGTCTACTCTGGCGTGCCTAGTTTCTTAGGTGTATGTGTATGAATAATAGTCTCCCCCTTTCTGTCTCTGAGATGTCCTCTATATCTAGCTGTTTCCTCCCCTGATAATTGTCTGGCAGTTACCCTGGAGGTTACCTTCCTCTTCCCGCTTCGCCCTTCATGGGCCTTATCATTATTTTACTATTATGGACCGAGACTTACACATTTTTGGGCGCTTGGGCCGGGATGGAGTGATCCGGCCTAAAAAAGTTATGACGGTCCACCTTCCTTGAATCCCTGTTTTCTTATACGCAAATATTAGTGATTAATTAGTTAGGAGGGGGTGAAGATGTTAGTTTCTAGTAAGACATAACTTATATACAGTGCTTTAGGCACTATTGGTCATGTTACTCACAAAAAGGGATGTAGCTGCCACAAACTACTGAAATAGTGTATCTATTAATTGTGGATATATAATGGGTCAGATTGTAGAAAAATCATGTTGTCTATATATGTACCAGGTTAGAGAATAACACAGCAAGGAAATAGAGAATATTAAGCACAAATATGGAAATAGTGTACTGTTTTATTTGCACAATGAACAAGGAAATGATCAACTTCCAATCAGAGTAACTAGAATTAAGGACTAGTACACTGGTGCAAATGATTGCACAATCAAACTGTAAGAACTAGTAAACTAGTGTAATGTTATTTTTTTTTGACTAACTAGTGTAATGTTATTTTAAAAGGCTATATAATTATATTTTATCTGAGACATAAATATAAAAAGTTGTATAAAATATATATATAAAAAAAATGATTTATTGACCATTAAATTATATATGTTTATCTGTGTTGAATCCAAATTTGTAATGGAAAGAAAAGAATGGCTCCGCTAGGGTTTATCTCCTAGCCGCCGCCAGCTATGTCTGTCCCACCAGACCTTTTACTGGTCTGTCCTCGCCATGTGTCCGCCTTGGAGACATTGTTAGATCCATCGGTGTCAGCGATTCCTGCTATGGGGCAGGTGAGGAATGACACCACTGAAGACAAGTCGCTGTCTGCGCAGCAGGGAAGGACCATCGCAAATGTGACCGACGGGCGCGTGATGTTGGCAGATGGGATGCAGGTTTTGTTCCCTGAATTGATTCCTCCGCCTGCAACTGATGTGGCGCGTCCATCGATGTTTGCTACGCGGCAAGGGGAGCAGGTGAGGCGCGACACCGTTGTCACGTCATGGTCAGCGCAAACAGGCAAAGCTGCGTCAGCAGCAGGCAAAGCTGCGTCATTGTCAGCGCATGCAGGCAAAGCAGCTGGAAGTGCAGATCAAGTAGTCAATCAGAACGTGGCGTTGGCAGATTTGTTTCCTGAGTTGGTGACTATTCTGCCTGCGCCTGACGGTTTGTCTGGAACAGTTAAGACAGGATCTGTGAGTGGTGTTAAAAGGAAATCTTTTTCTGAGGCACTGAGAGGTATACCTCAAGCCCCTCGATCCTTTGTAGATTTTGATTACAGTAAGCAGCAGAAACCTTATTTAAAAGGAGATGTTCTTGCTGTTAAGATCTCTGAAGATGAATATCAGGCTAGTATTGCTGAATGTGTCAACCTATTACATGGTAGAATAATTTTATCTAAAGGGGATAAACCATATCAGTTTAGAGATTTAAAGGAGGTCCAAGATGTGGAAGATCTCTTCTGAATGGTCTCTGGTTTCTCTCGGAAAAGGATTTTTTGAATTCTCTTTTGTCTCTACTAAGGACTTTAGGCGTGTTTGGTCACTTGGATCGCGATCTCTACAGCCGGGTGTTCTGCGCCTATTTGCTTGGAGGCCAGATTTTGACCCTCTCTCTGCAAAACAAACCAATGCTCAGTGTTGGGTTAGGCTTCATGGTCTTTCCCGGGAATACTGGAGGTCAAAGATTTTGTTTGAGATCAGTGGTAGCCTAGGTGCTCCTATTGCTTTGGATGAAGCCACTATAAAGAGGACTTTTGGTCATTATGCTAGAGTTCTTATTGATGTTGATTTTTCTGAAAGGCTGCATGATCAATTGTTAGTAGAAAGGGAGGGTTATGCCTTTCCCATCAGGGTGGAATACGAGCGTGTACCTCTTTTCTGCACCTCTTGTAGTTGTATTGGCCATTCTCTTCAGAATTGTACGAGAACTGGGGTATCAGGCCCTATTAAGCCTCCTCGGAAGGATATAGGTAAGTCATTGGAGAACTCGGGTAAGCCTGACGCTGGCCCAGCATTACAAGACAATAGTCTGGTTTTGGTGGGGGTTGGCATTGATTCCAATCGATTCAAAGGCGTTAACAGCCATGCTATTACACCTGCAGAGATGGCTGGGGGCCAGGTTCCTGGTGATGCTCATACCTGCTCCAACAAACCCGCGATTGATTCTGGTGCTTCACCCCCTGTGGAGACACCTGCTATAAAGCAAATTTGGGCGGATATCTCGGATGATGAGGCTTCTATCTCTCAAGCTTCTGTGGTCTTTCCAAAAACCAAAGTTATGATCGTTGACTCAGAGGCTATGAATCCCACAGTTAGAGCTGACATGCAAATTTTAAGTAGGCTGTGGGGTGAGTCGCCAGAAGATGTTGGTGATCCGGTAGTTCCTAACTCAGCTGAGCGATACTTGGAATCGGTTGTATCCAAGAAACAAAAGAAGAAGCAAAAGAAGACTGTTGGTTACAACGTTCGGTCTAAATCTAGCTCCATCTCTGTCACGTTCTAACCTGTCGTTTTTAGCCATTTTTGACCGGTTTGTTGGTCTGCTTTCATTTGGATTGTTGTTTTTGGGGGTCTTCGCCCCGGTTTATCTTTTGTTGCTTTGTTAGTTTTTTTCATGGCCATGGGTTTTGGTTTGGTCCCCCATTGGTCCTCTTTTTGTTTTTCTTTTCTCTTTATTAATATATTTATCTTTGCTTAAAAAAAAATTGTAATGGAAAGGGTTTGTTAAAATTTTCAACGCATAAGTTTCTAACTAATTATATGCAATATAAGCAAGAGTCTAAAGACAAATAAGATGTGGCATAGTTGGTTAAAAATGGGAAGGTTGATCCTGAGGGAGGGGGTTCGAACCACAGGCAGGGAAGTGCAAAAACATGCAAAATATAATCTCGTCAACAACGTGTTTGACCGAGTAAAAGCAAATTTGACCGGGTTGATGCGTCCTAACGACATCATACCGGGCCGAATACATAAACCATGGTCTCGGGCCACGACCGAACCGGTCCAACTAGTCGGTTCGTCCCAAATTTGATTTGATAACAATGCCCCCAATCATTGCACGCCATTCTTGAGCCCCTAGCTTGGCTTGCAAATTCTATTACTCTATCTCACTCCTTATATTACAGGGCTCATTAATGATAACGAATACAATTGATGGTCGAGTTGACCATTACAGACAAATGAGAGGGAAATCGGGGATCGTGCTCAATTCCATATTGGGGGAGGTGGAGGCGAGTTATTTATGGCCTATCGGGGAAGTTCTTCGGTAGCCGAGCGTATGTGTATATCAGCCGGTCCGGTTGGGAACAGAGTCTTTCGAGCGCAAAGCGCGAAGTCGTTCAATACTTAGTCCTTCGGTTCGTATTGAGGGCCTCCGGACGTTTAGTCCTTCGGCTTTCACGTGCGAGCCTCCGGACGTTTAGTCCTTCGATTCGTGGGCGGTGCCTCTTGGTACTCGTTGTAGTTACTTCTTCTCTTTTTTTAGCTTTCTGTGATGATTTGTTGTTATTATGCCGGGACCAAACCTCTCTTCTCGAGTTTTCTGAGTATTCCTTTAAGTGCATTGGTGCACAACGGGAACGCCAGAAAGCTCAAAGTGGGGATCCTAGATCTGCGGGGGATATGGATCTTCGTGGGATGCTTCTGTGCCTTTTTCGGGAATGCTCAGTGAACTCGAATGGCCTTTTTCGGTCAAAATGATTTTGGGCTGCTTGCGGGAGAGTGGTCTTGGATATGCGCTTAGGGCTTGCCTTACCGCCCCCAACGGAGAGACCATTTGGTAGTTTTAGGGGTCTGTTGGGGAGTTTTAAAGATGCGGACGGATCGTGCTTCTTCGTTGTGGCTTGTCATTTTGGCGTGGCCCTTGGCGTTCCGTCCTTCGGGCAGTTCAGTTGCCATCCTCTGGTTCGCCGCTCCTTTCATTCCAACGGGTTTTTGGTACAAGACCTGGTTGTCAGAGGGTCGTGCGTGGCGGGGGCCTCCGTTACTTTTGTTTGCCCTGTGGATAGTACTGTAGTTATCAAGAAAGCAGTGCATAGCAAATTGACCTGTTGTTAGTATTTTAAGATAATCATGTAAAACTTTCCTGTATGTTTTTGTAAAAAGTAGCGACTTTGTATAGCTTTTACTTTTTGCGAAGAATGTTTTAATGTTACTTTTGCTCCCTCTTGATATTGGTTCGGGTGTCCCCTTTTCTTTCTCTTGTATTTCTTTGCTTTAACGTCTTTGATGCTCGAGACATTTTGTATCTCGCTTCCGTGTCGTTTCGAGAGTTTATTCCTAGAATGGTCGAGTGCCCAAGGGTGTATGTCGGCCTTCGCCAGTCTTCACCTGTGAGGACTTCGCATTGGTGCCCAATGGTGGATGTCGGCTTCCGCCAGTCTTCACCTGTCAGGACTTTCGTTATAATCCCCCTTAGAGCAATTTGGAACTTTAGGTCGTGTTGCAGCGACTCTTTAGGTTTTGTCTTTGTCTAAGGGGATTACTCATGGTGTGGCAAACTCGTCAGTTTTGCTTTTTTCCCATGAGGTTTTCCCAAGGGTGGGGCATGAACTCGATAGTTCAGCCTATTGCCTACCGAGACTTTAGGTCTTCAGTGCCCAAGGGAAACGTCGAAACGTTGCTCAGTCCTTACCTGTCGGGACTTATGACTGGTGTTATAAGGCACATTCTAGATTTTGATAATAGAGGACTAAAAGATTTGTTGATGTATTTTATATTGGCTCAGCAATAGTAGAATCTCAGGTTTGCGGCATTTCCGGACCTACGGATCCTCCCTCCGTCCAGCTTTGCTAGTTTGAATTCTCCCCTGCCGATTGCGTCTTTGATTCAAAAGGGGCCATCCCAGTTAGGTGATTGTTTCCCCGTTGTTCCGATTCAGGCTGATTTTAAGAGCAATAGGTCGCCTTGTTTGAATTCCATGGGCTTGACCTTGGTGTTGAACTTCCTCATTGCTCGCTGTTTGGCGGCTTCCTCAATTTTAGGTGACTGTTTATGAACAGAAACCACGAACCAGAATTCCCATTAGCTCCTGAAATTGAAAGAACAGCTAGAAGGTTGAGAAGTGAGGCAAGAGAAAGAATAGTAGCTGTTAGAGAAGCTGCGATGGCAGAAATCATTAAATGGCCAGCAGGTCATTCGAGTTAATGAACATGGCCAAGCAATCATTGTCCCTGCTCGCACGAACATAGAAATGGAAAATGAAAAGGACAGACCTATGAGGGATTATGCTGTCTTTGATCCCACTACCATGGACACTGGCAATGTCAACGTTGCATATTTTGATTTGAAACCTATGATGTTTCAGATGCTGCAAGCAGTAGGGAAATTTCTAGGTGGACCCTCTAAAGACCCCCACTTGCATTTGAGGCAATATCTTGAAGTGTGCAGTAATATTAGAATGCGAGGGGTTACTGAGGATGCATTCAGGCTAAGACTTTTTCCCTATTCTCTTAAGGACAAAGCCAAAGTCTGGTTGAATTCTTTGAAACCCAATTCTGTGGATAGTTGGAACAAAATGGCTGAGAAGTTCTTGGTCAAATACATCCCTCCTATCAAGAGAAAAAGATTCTCGATGAAACGATGATCAACCGAGCGCCAAGAAGATGTTTCAGAAGGTTGTATTAAAAGATATATGCCTCATGTAGTAAATGATGTGATAAGGAAAGGGTAAAGAGAATTGACTTGAAAAGACAACAAGAGCAGATTGGAAAAGGAATTATCTATCATCATACAGCTGCTACAACAAAAAATTTAAGAACACATTAAGGAGCAAGAATCATATCACTCAGAATTTTGGAAAGCTCGCACATCTCACAGTACTCATCCAAATGCTTCCCAACACATATGTCTTGCAAAATATGGTGAGCTCAAAGACAACATTGGAGCAAATGAGGTAAAAGCTTAATTTTTTACATTGAAATGCTAATGTCCGTTGTTTGGCTGCTTTTCATGTTCATTCATATGCCAAATCAAAATTAAAAAGGCTAGGAACTAAGTATATGTGATTTATGCCTAAAATTCTACATGTCAAAAATCAACTTTTTCTGAAAAATAATCTTAAAACACATTAAAACAACTATTTATTCATGTTTAGATGTTTCTCTTTTCAGATATTTTTTAGCAAAATCTTAAAGGCAAAATATCATGTATCTCTTGCACATTAAAACAATTTTCATATGAACAGTGGATAGACTTCATAATACACTTTTATATATTAGTTGATACTAATGTGGTTGTAAAACTGAATCAGATGTTTAAACATCCAATAGTATTTTCTGATTTGGATTTAAAGTTGTATGTGTATTAATTGTTTTAAAATGTGCTAAGCATCTTATTCAAGCCCATAAATTGTCTTCTAAGATATCAACTCATTAATTTGAAAAGGAAATTGAAATTTTGATATTGAGTTGAATGTTATCTTGGAAGTTAATATGATAATTATGCTTAATTTATCTAAAGTGATTATAATGAGTGTTAAGAGTCAAATTAAAGAAGTAAATACAGACATATATTCTTACATATTTATTCATAATTCCATGTCTTGCATCAAAAGGCCAATAATGTATGTTCATGTTATATCATTTTGATTGAGTTCATATAATGTTACCACGCTCATTTTGAGAAGAGGAGTACTAACAGATTAAGGACCCAATAAGTCTTGCGTACAAAAATTATTTGTTTATTCTCTTGAAGGATCGATTACCAATCAAATGTCATGGACAAAGTAAGCTCAATTGAAATATGCGATGATAAGAGGAAATGCAGGATCATCAAAGAAGAAATAAGTAATGAAGTTACAAGTGACAAAGAGATGAGGAGAAATGGGCTAGACAGAAAGAAGTGAAGTAGTTTATGTGTTGGCACCATCTAAAGAAGAGCAATACAAATGAGAATCTTCATTTAGATGATGTACAAGCTCAAAGTGAACTAGCTGAGGATGCAAGTTTGCAATCACCATCCTGCAGCTGATCAATTCTCTCATGTTCAAGCCTCCTCCAAAGTTTTTGACTTTAGTCTTCCATTAAGATTACTGATCAATTCTACAAGATGATCATGGTCTACAAGAAACTCCTAAAAGAAGATATGTATTGGACAAATATCCTCAAAGGAAATGCTGAACTGAAAGGCATCATTCTAAATCTTTAAGGATACTCTTCCTCACAACATCCTGGTAGTAAGAAATACTGCTAATAGAGGTATATTCAATCTCAGATCTTCTCTTAAACTTTTTATGATATACATGATATGATAAGATTGATTGAGTGGTTTTGAAATTATGAATGTGCTTGTGCCTTGTTCTAAATAAGATATGTATTGGACAAAATTCTAGATCTAATCACTGTTAAGAAAATATGAGATCATAAACAATTCCAACATGCTAAACACTTGTTTAAAATGAATTATTCTTTAGAAAGTGTTAAACAAATGTTGCATTGTAAAAATGTCATTCTTTGCTTAAAATGATTTCCACATGCTATACAACATTCATATCCTTGATGTGGTTCTAAATGCTAAATGCTAAATTTCTTAACATCTTGTATTGCAAGTTGATCTCCCTCATAACTTAGCCAACAGGTATTTAAATGTTCAATGCTTGAAAGAAACTTGTTGCACTATTTTTGTTTCCAAACAATTCCATACTATTGTGATAGTTCATATACATGTTTAGAAGTATGATTCTTTGATCTGAATGATTTCACTATGCCTCAATGTTGAAAAATACATGTCAAGTGCTAATGGGAAATGAATTTTTGGACTATGTGATAAATTGCCAAGTGCCAATAAATCCATGATTATGTTTGACATACTTTACAAGAATCACTTCTCGATTAATGTGAAATCTTCAAGTTTAAAATGGGTGCAAAAAGGATTGACATCATTTTATAAAAATTCACCTTTTCGAAGTCAAGTTATCAAACCCGTGTGCATTAATTTTATCTCTATCAAATCTGTTTTGTGCATAGCTGAGATGATGTTCCTTAAGATAGGTTTTATTCTTTCAAGTCTGCCTTATAATTTTTTAAACAAGTAAAAAGGGAAAACCCCAAGCTTTTATTATTGTATATCTAAAACAAACCTTGTTCTTATCATATATGACTTGTGGTGCATATTCAATGCTATATCTATTTTTTCAAAACTACCTGTTTGCACAAAGTTTGGTAGCATCAAACTTAGTTTGCGTATCTGAAGAAGCCTATTCCTTGATTGTTCTTATAGGAATATGAACATGATTTTACAAAATATGAGATTCTGATATGTTGTTTGCAAAAGATTCTTTTTCAATATGTTCTATAACTGATGTCCAAATATTAGACTTATTTTTGAAGGATCACAAAAATGTTTCTCATTTTGGTTTTTCATGTCAATGTAACTGCCTTCTGAAAAATGCTTTGGAATAAAGTAAGAATAGATGATGAGTTTGATTTGTGGGGAATGATACATGCTTACATGTGTTATTGATTATTTGACTGATACATCCTAAGCAAGAACAATATGACTTGAATTAAATACATGACATTCTTGCATCATTATTTGTGTACAATTAGACATGTGTAGTCCACTTAGTTTCGTGTCTTCTATGATCATAAGACACGCTCGGTTCATAAGACAATGTTTTCTTGCTTTTATGTTATTTTTAATTTCAGGTGTGTTTCATTAGAACATTTGTTTTAAGTGCTTAAATGCTTACATTAGAATAGAGTAGTTATGACTTCCACAAGAGTTATAACAGTAACTTTTTTTGTAAATAGCCATAAGTCTTCCATGTCTCTCTCTTTCCATTCGTGCCTTTATCTACTTAGTAACCTCTGTCCTAGGATCTAAAGTATATCTCCTTAATTCCTTCAAACTCCTACATCTATTTATCTCAACTGTTCCAAAATCCAACCCTCTTTAGTATTCAGAAATGGATTTTACAATCGTTTGGAAATTGCTATCACAGACAAGAAAATGTTTGGAGAACAATGGCTCACGATGCCCACATCTTTCAAGAACATCCACGTCCTCACATTCTCAAAAGATCCAAAGTCAAAAGTAATAGCGCCAAATGTTTTAGATCATGTGAGAATTTTACACAAAATTTGTGTACACAACTTTGTGCCACGAGCATTCATAATTGAGAAGACATGAAGGAATACTACTAGAGAACTAACAGAAGGGGCTATTGTTGCTATCAGTGAAAAGGAAAATGAAAAGAAAGCACTTAAGGGAAAAAGAACAAGGAAACCTGTGCTAAGATAATTCCAACAAAGGTCACTAATGGAGAAACTACTCTAAAGAAAATTAGGGAACCGGATATCACTCCATCAGCTACCATTACAACCAACTCTGAAAATCTACAATCCACTCAAGATATAGTGTAACACCCCGGTATTTTTATCGAGTAAAAATACCCAAGTGCACCATTCCTAAAACATCAGAGATATATTTCCTGTTTAAATACTGAACACCACTATAAAATTTTTACTGAATAACAACAAGACAGTCTTAAACATAAATAAGACCACAAACCATCAGTGAAATACAGTGTTCAATATCGTACAAGAAAGCGGAAATAAATACATAACGCTAAAGACAAAATGTCTTGATACACAGATAACAAGGAAAGATATACACTTAAGCATAAAGCTAAGTCTTCAGCAACCATCCGAGTACCACCTACTCGTGCCTCTTGGATCTCCACTCTCCCTGTTTATCTGTAAAACAACAACATATAAACAATGAGATACAATCTCAGTGAGTTCTACCGAGACCCCTACTAACACTCTCGGTCCAATTATAAATCCTGTTTAACTTAACACGACACCGACTGCACACACTGCTAATCCCGGTGAACCGTGTGATAGAATTCTGACTTGGTACGACACCGACTGCACACACTGCTTGTAACACCCCGATAATTTCTAACTTGTAGAAACTACCGAAATGCACTACTGGCATATATCAGAGTACTTCCTGTTTTAAATACTGAACACCTACTAATACTTGATGCTAAAAAACCATCAAGCGCGTTACATAACTTAGCATGAAAAATGCATAAAGCGTTCTTACACCACTCAACTAGTGTTCAATACCAAAATAGAAAGTGCGCGGAAGCGATTTACAACTTTATAACATAAGTCGTACAATCGTACATACTAAGGATCTGAATGCAAGGTACAAAGGAAACTAAAATGCAAGACATAATAAAATAAAGATAGCGGCTGCATCCTCAAGCATCTCCATGACCATGCCTCATCATCTTCAACTTAGCCTGCAATTCTGAAAAACAACAACATGGATTGGGTGAGACAACTTGTCTCAGTGAGTTCTATCGAGACCCCTTACTAATTCTCTCGGTTCAATTATGCTTGATTCATTATTCAGAACTCAAAACTCATAGTCCTCAAAGTTGACTATGTGGCTGAACTAATCTCAATCACTGAGCCTAACAATGAACTATGCTCAATCACTGAGCCTAACAATGATTCTTAGCGTGTCACCGGTCACTTGGCAAAATAAGCTTCCGGTGAACCCAATCCACTAATCACTAGTGGGCAAACCTCAAGGGGCCTAGGTTCATAGGGCTCATGACTTCCCCTCCCCTAGCACACTAAACTGAAATAGGGTCGTCACCCTAACCTGATGTATATATATTGATATACCTTGAATAATGAGCAGTGAACAATGATCTGAAAACATGACAATGAGCTTATACTTAACATGATCTTAATCTTAACCTAATTTTATACTTAGCATAATCTTGTCATTAGGTGATCTCACACGGAATTACTAACGTTGTTAACTTAATTTATAACTATCCATTACCTAGTCCACATCATAATGTATCGCCCATACTCAACATTATGATAATCTAACTTAGTCATAATCGGTCTCATAAATACCACATTGGCCATCACATAAGCAAGGACATGAACATAACATAAAACTACTTCGATCGCACTTGATTTCATGATACTAATATGTTTCCATCCTTGGGAAACCTTGAGGAGTGGATTGGAAGGGACATAGGACCAATCGGAATGACTTAGGACAGAGTTTAAAATTGGGCATCAGCAAGGGACGCACGATCCGTGTGCCTTGGCGCACGATCCGTGCTAAATTTTCAGAATTCCACCTTGAGTGCCAGAACCCCACGCACGACCCGTGCCCAGGGGCGCACGGTCCGTGCGTGACTACCAGTAATTCAGAAAAGTCAGTTTTCGTGTTCTCTTTTCCATTCCGATCGTTCCCGTATCCATTCCGATTCACATCCGAACTTAATAATATATTCAAACAATCATGGCAACCAATCAATCATCACATAGCAATCAACAATCATAACAACAATCAATGATTTAACGTAACCAAACACATAATTTAACGATTCTTCCATGTTTTCATAAAACGGTTCAATACCGGTTTTCATAACTTACGAGACCAAAATTCGAAACATAACACACATGACCATAACATCCTAGTGAGTATGGAACTCACCTAATTGCCGAGACTTTAATGACTCAACCGTTCCCGAGAACCACGAACTCTCCTCGGACTCGATCACAACACCAACTCACGAACTTTCTCCGGAATCGCTCCAAAGTTGCAAGGATGGGCTGGTCGAACCTAGCTTCTCCCCACTTCGAATCTAGCTATCAAATGATCTCCCTAATGCTTGCTATGGTTTCTAGATCAAAGTGTGAAGCTCAAACCTCACATGCAACACTCTTCACTTCCATTTTGAGATTGAGGTTCATCAATGGTGAATTGGAGATGGATGGGTTGCAGCTTGCAAAATTGGTATCAATGGGAAGAGGAAGGGAAATGATGAAGGATGGTGGTGAGAAACAGGACATGCATTCAGATTGAGCCTTCCCTCTTCCTCTCCTCTCCTTCGTGACCTCTCTCTCTCTATACTCCCTATCTTGCTTCTATTTTTTTTCCAGATTTTTAGAAAATGAGAGGAAATGAAGTGTTTTTGCATATGGCTCAGCTGGGGGGTTTTAAAAGGGATAGGGTAAAATGGCTAATCTACCCCTCACTTACTAACTCTATTCCATATGACTCCTCTAAATCCTAATCACATACAATTCCATACTTAACAAATCAAACAAGTCATTTTCAATTTAAACAATTTCAATCAATTAAATAATTCACTAATAATTAATATTATGCTAATATAATTAAATAGCAAAAATAGGGGATGTTACACTGCTAATCCCGGTGAACCGTACTACAAAACCATTTTACGTACCACCGACTGCACACACTGCTAATCCCGGTGAACGTGACACAAAACCATTTTTACGTACCACCGACTGCACACACTGCTAATCCCGGTGAACGTAACACATAACTTTTTAACATAACACCGACTGCACACACTGCTAATCCCGGTGAACCCCCTTACCAATAGTACTTTCCCTAATGGTATACGGGCCTAGGGTAAAGGATCATGACTTCCTCGCCTAGTATGTTAACCTCATGGGTCGTCACCCACACTCGATATAATATATATATCTACTTTCACATGAACATTTAGTTCATTTACATTAGACCGTTAATCGAACATAATACCCGCATTGGGCCGTTTCCCATAGTCGATATAATATATATATCGTGAATCGTAGACCGGTTTAGACGAATAAATAATAATCATCCCGCGTCAGTTATACCATACCACGTAGGACTCATAGTCCGCTTTATTATTAATAAAACATATCCGCACACGTGTACTATTATTCAGCTTTTCGAAACAATTTCAACTTCAAAAGTATTTTATAAAATCATTTTGAAACATACCCAAAATCATGGCATTATAAGCCTAATATCATTATGGAAGGGTTAGGAAAGGATTAAAAGAGGATTAGAATCGATCGGGATCGTTTCGGGCAAGTTTGGAAAATTTGGACAGAACACTGCGCACGGTCTGTGCTCCCATGCGCACGGGTCGTGCGCCCTGTTATAAAAATTTAAGAAATAGAAACAGAACCAGACGCACGGTTCGTGCGCTAGGGGCGCACGGATCGTGCGCATTTGACAGCATTCTATTTTCATTCCGCTTTGCGTTTTTCGTCGTTCCGATCAATTCCGATCACTTCCGGTACCTGTTCCAGTCCAATCCCAACACCAAAACAGTACAAACATATCCAATAACCACACTCGATCAACCAACCCAATCAATAACTCAACACATTCGATTTTCATCAAAATTCGATATATTTAAAAATAACGGTTTTTGACTCAAATTTCTCGTAACCAATCAACATAATTTTCATTTTTAAAAACGAAATAAACCTAAACGTGAGTAAAACTCACCCTTGAAGCGAGAGCCGATACCGGGCCGAAATCACCGAGACTTCAAATCTCCAAATAACCACACGAACAATCCCCGCATAAACATCCACGCTCCGACGACGCCCAAATCCGCTTCCGATCTTTCCGCTCCTCGACCATCCGATTTGCACCTAGACACCAACATAAGCTCCTAGGGCTTCCCAACTCATTTCTCAAACCCAAACTTGCTTCCTAAGCTTTGAATTCCCAATCAACCATCTAGCTTCCATGAATCACTATTCATCATCTTCAACCTCTCATTTGTCCTATTCACATAAAACCCCAATTTTCAACCCTAAGCTTTGATTCCTCCAAATGCTCCAAAACTTGAGTGATTGAGTTACCCAATCAACAATATGGCTCCTATGGAACACCAATCACCCTCCTAAGCTTCCCTTGAACTTCAACCCTCAAAACCCTCTCAAAATCGAAAATGGTAGAATGGTGAAGAGTGAGTTGTTGGTGATGTTGTTTGGGTCAAAATGAAGGAGATGGAACAAGGAGTTGAATGGGTTGAAGAAAGAACAAGCTTCCATGGGAGATCCTCACTCCCTCTCCTCTTCTCCCTCTTCGTTTCCCTCTTTCTCCTTTTCTCCATTTTCTTTCTTTTCTCTCTTTTCTCTCACGGGCTGTATCTCTTTCTTTCCTTTTAATTCTCCTTCTTTTTAATTCTCACACACACACATACATATATATTTATTTAATATATAACTGGTAACGTGGTCAAATTACCATATTGCTCTAAATCTCTAATTTCGATTCCAAAACTTTTTTGACCCGTATTATCCGGTTAACGATCTGATGACAACCAATAAATAATTTTAGCACTCAATAAATTTACCAGTCAAGTACTAAATTATTTAAATTGGGTTAACACCCAAATAATTCTATTAATTATTTTGGGGATGTTACATATAGTCTCTACGGAAGAAGAAATAAGCTCCATGAAGGATCATGTGTGTGAAAAAGAAAATGATCAAGGGGAGGAACAACAAGGAGAAAGAATTTGAAGATAAAAGATTTGAGAAAGACTATCTCATTAGTTCTAATGCATCTGGATATGGGGAATCTTTTTAAGAGAGACAGTCTTCTAAGAAGCATTAAAGTAAAGCATCTTCTCAGGGGCAGCACTTGCAAAAAAATACTTTTGCCTTCTTTGATGATCAAATAGCTTCTAAAGATATCCATGATCAATGCAAAGGTACTATTATGTCTCCTCATACATATATATCTCCTATTGAACATATTCCTACTCCATCAAGCCCCACCAGATTGAAATATATTCAATCTCTTTTTCAGCTCACCTCTAAACCTCCAAACTCCATTGTAACCTCTGTTTTGAATAACATGTTTCATTCTTCAACTGCTCCACCATCTAGCTCTCAACCCTCCAAGAAAAATCCAACTGTTATCCCACAGCAGTTTGTTGCACAAACTCTGACAATCCTTCAATTGAGAGTACTAGGCTCAAAAAAATGGAGAAATAAGTGAGGAAAGTATAGTCTATCCTAAGCAAGTTTTGATACACCAAGCCTTCCCTCAAAATTCCCAAATTTGATCCTATTCCTGATTCGTCAGAGTTTGTCTCCACATCCTCTGATCCATCTAACCCTACATAGCATGTCTACTATTCAGACCCGCTCTTTTGATAGGTGACAAAGGGGGGGGGGGGAAGAAAAATGACAAAGTGTGATCTGATTAATCAAAATAACAATTTAGTTGTTATATTATATCCTTATCCTCTTCTAGATGCCTTGTTATATATTTCTATTCCAGTTATAGAGCACCTTATATGCTTTATTATATATATATATATATATATATATATATATATATATATATATATTTGTGCTTGTTATAGAGCATTTTATATTGAGCTTTATATGATATTTATCTATGCTACTAAGAGCACATGTCTGACCAGACAACCTTCTGTTTGTAACAGTTGTTATGTTGTTTGTATATGCCTTTGAACCAAATAACTTAAATCTGTCAACATATCATATATTGGTTCTGTATGCACTTAACTCTTCTACATCTAAAAGAATGCTTAACCTCATGAGCAGCATATGAATATTCTCAGGGGGAGCAAATATCTAAACATGGGTAAAAACAACTGTTATAACAGACAACTTAAAATCTTCTCAAAATGTTTGTCATCATGAAAAAGGGGGAGATTGTTGAAGCAAAATCCATTGAACCAGTTTTGATGAAAACAAACTGTTATGTACCTTGCTTCGGGATCTGGGATCCGTAATCAGCGGTTAATATCTTGAGTCTAGTAATGGTCCTTTCCTTGCTCGAGGTCGGATGAGTGCTTCGAGAGTCATAATCTTCCGAGGTTTTTATCGTCAGCGTCGTCTCCCTCCGAGATTGGACTCGGCGGGTTGGGTACCTGCAGACACTCTGATGCCAAAGTCCGCGCTCAGAAGGCAGTGAAAGGTACAAATGAGCAAAACGTACCTGGATTTGGTGGGTAGAGCCGTATTTATAGATGCGGGCCAGGGTCTTCTGCGGGTCTTGCCTGATCCGGAGTCGTTGGATTGGGGCACTGTAATCTGAGCCATCGATCTCGATCCCGCGTGATGGCTTTTTTGTTGGGTCGGATCCAGTATCGAACTGGGTCATTTCTTAGGCCTCTTGGGCCTCTTGGGCCAGTCCGGAACTTTTTCCCCCCAAGTCGAGGTCGGTCACAGAAGTGCGGCCTCGTCTTGAATGACGGGTATCTTGTTCAAAGTGTTGATTTCAAGATCGAAAGTAGTCTTTGAGGTCGGGGGATCCCAGGTTTGACTCAGACACCTTTGGGATGCCACGTGTCCTTGTGTCATGGAGATGTGATGTTTGACTGAAACGAAATGTCCTGTCATAAATGATTGCATAGATTTTAGCGTCTGATCGTTAATTGCCTCGGGATGGGTAGCGTCGTTTCATCTACCTGATTCAAATCCCTTGTAAATAGATTTTGAGAGAAGACACGTGGTTGCCCTCGGCAAGCCACTGTTGAAGAAGTCTGCCGAGGGTCATGCAGTTATTGACGAGCATGTGGTTGAAGAAGTCGACCCCGAGGAGATTGTCAGATAGGGTTGAGGCCAGTGGTTCAACTTTAACACCAATAGGGAAGTTCCATCTTTCTGCACGATGCTGGGAGCCAGCGAGATAGGCCGCAGGTGAGGCCAGAGCGGAGGAAGTTAGAGGGTACGACGCCGAGGATCCCTATGATGGAGTTTCGGGTGACATCCGTATGGTACCGTCTGTTTATCGAGCTGGGCACCGAGTGTAACACCCCTTTTTCTACCCAACGGTTTATTAAAAAGATATCAGAGTTTTTCGCGCCAAAAGAGTGTCACATTTTTCGAACCGGAAAACCACTTCGCAAACAGAGTACTTTAATTATAACTAACTTCTTTTCAAAAACATGCAGCGGAAATAAAAAGGTTTAACTTGGAAATCATACTTCAAAAGGTTTACAACTTAGAAAGGCATATACATAACACATAAGGAAAGACACAAGGACAACCCTCCCGAGTGCTACGTATCAGAGCCGACGACACCGAACGAACGAAGATACTAATGTCTTCCTTCGGACTCACCTGCAAGTTACCACCTGGGGTAAACAACCACAAAAAAGGGGTGAGATATCTAACACATAATAGGAATGAATGATAGGGAATATGTTAGAGTATAACACCTACGTCTACCACACCAATCACAAACATCAATTACAACACCAAGGGTAAAACAGTCAATCTCATCATCAATGGTAAAACAGTCAATTTCATCAAGTTATAAACATCACAGTCATCATTAACACAAATATCACCAAGGTACAGTCACCAAGGTCGTCACACATGTTATGATATGCATGAATGCAGTATGCATGTGGATCCATAGGCCGAAGCCTCTGCTCGTCATAATAGGCCGAAACCTCTGCTCGTCATAATATGCCGAAACCTCTGCTCGTCATAATAGGCCGAAGCCTCTGCTCGTCATAATAGGCCGAAGCCTCTGCTCGTCATAATATGCACATGAGTTATGCAACACTATGTACAATGCACCAGAAAATAATCAACAACCAAGATCAACTCAGTGATACCACAACACTGACGCCAATAACTCATGATAGGCCGAAGCCTCTGCTCGTCATAATATGCACCGTCACACACCAATATCACACCAATGATTAATGAAATTCATCACACCAAATAATTAATGGAATTCATCACACCAAATAATCAATAGGCCCACCGGAACTATTAATTCACCCACCAATCACACCATAATAGACTCACCCAATCAACCCACCACTCACACCAACCCCAATTTCAATTAGGCCAATTTAGGATTTGACACAAAATAGTTTTCAACGACAATTGCTATCACCGGGACAGCCACTTGAGGCGTCCAATCAGCAACAACCAGAACCAACATCGGGGAGAAGACAACTTTCGAAAATAATAATTTTCTAAAATATTCTGAGACACCAAAAACACTCAAAAGACACCTTTTACAACACCTGGGACCAACGTCAGAAAAATAGTTCATTCTGCCCAGAAATTAGAATATTCAGGTGGGCACCTGAATAAGCTTCACAACGCATTTTGAAACGTTCAAAACGGATAACCGAGTCAAAAGATATGACCAAAACAATTTTAGGAAAAATCCACCAAAACCGGAACGGCTACGGGCGCAACGGGCGCCAACGGCCAGAACAAAGTCGGGCGCAAGGGCGCAACCGACGCGGAACAGCATGGGCGCGTAAGGCGCCAACGGCTAGCAACGAAGTCGGGCGCAACACAGCAACACAGGGAACACGGCGCCCATGCACAGGGCGCCAAAAACAGAACACACACAGTTTGATTCCAAAAGTTTGACCCAACTTTGGAGACTCATAACTTGAGCTACACAACTCCAAATCGAACGAAACCAGTGCCAAAACGACCGGCTTTAAGTCTATTTTCGAAAACAATCAGCCACATAATTTTTGGATCAACAAAACAGTACCAGTTTTGGAAAAACCGAAACAGTGTCCAGAAATGCACACATATGGCGCCCAAGGCGCCTAGGGGTTACAAAATCTTGTTTCTCATCAATTAAATTACTAATTCAACACCGAAATTCAATTACCAATATGAACATCAAATTACCACGGTCATCTCCAATTACCATCAATCGAAATACCATCAAAACATTAATCAAACACTTGGTATGCAATTCACCCTTTTAACAATTAGAACATCACTCTTGCAATTTTAATCATAGAATTCACAATCCAAACCATCATGATCATCACATACATATATATAATTCGAAATCCAGCAAATACTCATCTATTATCATACAAAACAATTAGATTATTTTGTCACCAAACGGTACATCACACATAACGGTTTAATCATGAAACTCACATCAAGATCACATAAACATGGTAACCTAAGGCCTATCACCATAAACCTACACTCATCGAATATTAGGCATGCATCTAAATCATAACAACATAACATCACCCTTTTTGTGAATAGCTTCAAACAATCATAGATTTTCATCATGCGAATCAAGGAAACATATATAACATTCATCACATCAAATCACACAATTTCATCATAATTTTTCATCATAATTCGAATAGGGCATCATAAGGGTTTGAATCACACAATTCATATTAAGACAATCAAAATCATGGCAACCTAGTGCTAATCCCCATAAACCCCATCATGCAAACCCATTAGGTGAAGATATCCCCCCTTACCTTATTAGATGAGCTTTAATCCCCTAGATCAAGTACCCATATTCGTAGCCCTCCTCTCCTCTTCCTTAGGCATCAACTTAATTCTTCTTCTCCCCTTGAACCTTCACGCCCTTTCTCTTCTTTTCCCTCTTGCTTGTGCGCCACTCCTCCTCTTCTCTCCTAGGGTTTGGCCGCGCCTCTCACTCTCCAAGGCTCTCTCAATTCTCTTCTTTTTCTAAAATTTGCTAATGATCACTAAACCCTAGGATTAGCTCTCATACGCACCTAACTCATGGATCATGGGTCATGGGCTTTCTTCCATCACTTAAGCCCTAATTAAATAATTAAGCACCACCACTCCCTAATTAATTAAAACCACCCCATATTATTATTATTATTATTATTATTTCTATCACCCACATCCTATTTAATTAATTAAATAAATACTAAATAAATATTTAATTAATTTTGGGGTGTTACAACTCTCCCCCACTTAAAAGAATTTCGCCCTCGAAATTTTACCCGCCAACGATAACACCTTCCCACTAACAATCTACACACAAGTTCACACAACAAGACACATGTCGTAGCACATCAAGGACACAAGACTCGACACGGGACATAGGCCCACAACATAAAATCAACACTTACTACAAGCCTACAACATAAAATCATCAAACAACTTGGGCCATTCAGCGGTACCCTCAACCAGATAATGTGGGCCATTCGGCGTTACCCACGACACAACAACAATGTGGGCCATTCGGCGATACCCACAACAACAACAACATAACTTGGGCCATTCGGCGGTACCCAAGACAACAACAAGATGACAACATCACAAACGTCAACATCATTAATATCAACATAATCATCAACACATCATTAACAACCCTCAACATCAACATAATCATCATGAACAACAATATAATCATCAACAACATTATTAGCAACATCAACATAACCATCATGGACAACCACATTATTAGCAACAACATCCTTAACCACACAGGACCAACAACTCAATCACGACAATGGGCGCTAAGGCGCCAACAACCAACAACAGCAAAATAGGCATGGCGCTTCCAACAACACTAACAAAATGGCACATGGCGCCTATGGGCAGGGCGCCTTCACAACCAGACTACAGCAGCAACAAATCAATAATGGCCAACGGCCCAAAACAACAACTCAACAACAACAAACAACGGGTCTCACATTAACGATTTAACATTCAACAACTTAACATTTAGTCAACTTGACATTTAACAAATACTTAGCAACTTAACACTTAATCAATTATTATCGAAAACAGTTAAGGAATTAGGGCAACATGAATACATATCTAAACATGGTGACATTAATTGATTCATGAACATGGCAACATCAAAACTAGGTTTTTAAGGCATGTAACGAAATTGTTCAACGAGGCATCATGGCATACATATGGTAATTATCAAAATCCTAGATCACACACTACATGATTCCAATTATAAGCACATATACGAAAGGTACCATCAAATTTTCGGAAACAGTAACAGCAAATTGTTGGAGACAGCAACGATAATTTTTCGAAAACAGCAGCAATTATTTTCGGAAAACAGCGACAATTAATTTTCGGAAAACAGCAATAATCATTTTTCTGAAAACAGCAACAATTAAAACTACAACAGTAAAACAACAACAGTAATTTAAACAAACAGCAACAGCATTTAAATAAAAATAGCAACAGCAAAACAGCATTTAAAACAGCAACAGCAATGGCAATTTAAAACAGCAATCGCATTCAGCATTTAAAACAGCAGCATCAATAGCATTTTAACAACCACGAATAAAAACATGCTATAACAACATACTTATAACAAATACAATGACGAGAATGGAGTCCAATCAATTCAAACATATTACGTGTTTATAAAATGACACACGAATCACCAAAAACAACATTAATATAAGTTCAAAAACAGTCTTTTGGTATACGGCTTGTTTTTTTTTTTTTTTTTAAAAAAAAAAACATACCCACATTAGCAAATTCAAGTTATATATATAAAATAATTTAACCAAATCGAAACACGCGTGAGCATTTAAACTACAAGGTAAATCATTTAGAGTCATGCAACAAGCACACATATTGAATCATGGCATAAATCATTGGAGATCATACTAAGGGAGTCAGAATTTCACACAACAGTAATTACAAGCATTGAAAAAAAATCATTTTTGAGAGCCTAACCAACTAATTTGGTCGGCCTCATTATCCTCAAAATCAAACAAGCAATGCATGCAACTCTACTCAGAGTCCACACATTGAAAATATAACAAACCACACAAACAGTCCGGTAGGACCGAACAATCCTCAAAATAAAGTACCTGGTTCGAACAACCTGCAACGCAAACAATGGTTAGTACTAAAAGACCATACTTGACTGACACACGACACGACAACTTGGTCGGACCAACCATTGCTCTGATACCACTAATGTAACACCCCTTTTTCTACCCAACGGTTTATTAAAAAGATATCAGAGTTTTTCGCGCCAAAAGAGTGTCACATTTTTCGAACCGGAAAACCACTTCGCAAACAGAGTACTTTAATTATAACTAACTTCTTTTCAAAAACATGCAGCGGAAATAAAAAGGTTTAACTTGGCAATCATACTTCAAAAGGTTTACAACTTAGAAAGGCATATACATAACACATAAGGAAAGACACAAGGACAACCCTCCCGAGTGCTACGTATCAGAGCCGACGACACCGAACTAACGAAGATACTAATGTCTTCCTTCGGACTCACCTGCAAGTTACCACCTGGGGTAAACAACCACATAAAAGGGGTGAGATATCTAACACATAATAGGAACGAATGATAGGGAATATGTTAGAGTATAACACCTACGTCTACCACACCAATCACAAACATCAATTACAACACCAAGGGTAAAACAGTCAATCTCATCATCAATGGTAAAACAGTCAATTTCATCAAGTTATAAACATCACAGTCATCATTAACACAAATATCACCAAGGTACAGTCACCAAGGTCGTCACACATGTTATGATATGCATGAATGCAGTATGCATGTGGATCCATAGGCCGAAGCCTCTGCTCGACATAATAGGCCGAAACCTCTGCTCGTCATAATAGGCCGAAACCTCTGCTCGTCATAATAGGCCGAAGCCTCTGCTCGTCATAATAGGCCGAAGCCTCTGCTCGTCATAATATGCACATGAGTTATGCAACACTATGTACAATGCACCAGAAAATAATCAACAACCAAGATCAACTCAGTGATACCACAACACTGACGCCAATAACTCATGATAGGCCGAAGCCTCTGCTCGTCATAATATACACCGTCACACACCAATATCACACCAATGATTAATGAAATTCATCACACCAAATAATTAATGGAATTCATCACACCAAATAATCAATAGGCCCACCGGAACTATTAATTCACCCACCAATCACACCATAATAGACTCACCCAATCAACCCACCACTCACACCAACACCAATTTCAATTAGGCCAATTTAGGATTTGACACAAAATAGTTTTCAACGACAATTGCTATCACCGGGACAGCCACTTGAGGCGTCCAATCAGCAACAACCAGAACCAACATCGGGGAGAAGACAACTTTCGAAAATAATAATTTTCTAAAATATTCTGAGACACCGAAAACACTCAAAAGACACCTTTTACAACACCTGGGACCAACGTCAGAAAAATAGTTCATTCTGCCCAGAAATTATAATATTCAGGTGGGCACCTGAATAAGCTTCACAACGCATTTTGAAACGTTCAAAACGGATAACCGAGTCAAAAGATATGACCAAAACAATTTTAGGAAAAATCCACAAAAACCGGAACGGCTACGGGCGCAACGGGCGCCAACGGCCAGAACAAAGTCGGGCGCAAGGGCGCAACCGACGCGGAACAGAATGGGCGCGTAAGGCTCCAACGGCTAGCAACGAAGTCGGGCGCAACACAGCAACACAGGGAACATAGCGCCCATGCACAGGGCGCCAAAAACAGAACACACACAGTTTGGTTCCAGAAGTTTGACCCAACTTTGGAGACTCATAACTTGAGCTACACAACTCCAAATCGAACGAAACCAGTGCCAAAACGACCGGCTTTAAGTCTATTCTCAAAAACAATCAGCCACATAATTTTTGGATCAACAAAACAGTACCAGTTTTAGAAAAACCGAAACAGTGTCCAGAAATGCACACATATGGCGCCCAAGGCGCCTAGGGGTTACAAAATCTTGTTTCTCATCAATTAAATTACTAATTCAACACCGAAATTCAATTACCAATATGAACATCAAATTACCACGGTCATCTCCAATTACCATCAATCGAAATACCATCAAAACATTAATCAAACACTTGGTATGCAATTCACCCTTTTAACAATTAGAACATCACTCTTGCAATTTTAATCATAGAATTCACAATCCAAACCATCATGATCATCACATACATATATATAATTCGAAATCCAGCAAATACTCATCTATTATCATACAAAACAATTAGATTATTTTGTCACCAAACGGTACATCACACATAACGGTTTAATCATGAAACTCACATCAAGATCACATAAACATGGTAACCTAAGGCCTATCACCATAAACCTACACTCATCGAATATTAGGCATGCATCTAAATCATAACAACATAACATCACCCTTTTTGTGAATAGCTTCAAACAATCATAGATCTTCATCATGCGAATCAAGGAAACATATATAACATTCATCACATCAAATCACACAATTTCATCATAATTTTTCATCATAATTCGAATAGGGCATCATAAGGGTTTGAATCACACAATTCATATTAAGACAATCAAAATCATGGCAACCTAGTGCTAATCCCCATAAACCCCATCATGCAAACCCATTAGGTGAAGATATCCCCCCTTACCTTATTAGATGAGCTTTAATCCCCTAGATCAAGTACCCAAATTCGTAGCCCTCCTCTCCTCTTCCTTAGGCATCAACTTAATTCTTCTTCTCTCCTTGAACCTTCACGCCCTTTCTCTTCTTTTCCCTCTTGCTTGTGCGCCACTCCTCCTCTTCTCTCCTAGGGTTTGGCCGCGCCTCTCACTCTCCAAGGCTCTCTCAATTCTCTTCTTTTTCTAAAATTTGCTAATGATCACTAAACCCTAGGATTAGCTCTCATACGCACCTAACTCATGGATCATGGGTCATGGGCTTTCTTCCATCACTTAAGCCCTAATTAAATAATTAAGCACCACCACTCCCTAATTAATTAAAACCACCCCATATTATTATTATTATTATTATTATTTCTATCACCCACATCCTATTTAATTAATTAAATAAATACTAAATAAATATTTAATTAATTTTGGGGTGTTACACCGAGACCCGGGGGTGCTTAGGTAGTTTGAAAATTTCGTGGGGGTCGATGGGCAAGAGTGGAGATTGGAGCCCGTCTCTGATGACGAGGCTGCATGCTCTGAGGTTACTGGGCGGCAATTTTATGTTTTCTCAGCCTTCTTCGAGAAAATGGGGTTAAGGGTCCCATTCTCAGATTACAGTGCCGTTCCTGCCGGTCGCCTCTTCTCAACTCACCCCCATCTCTTGGGGGTTCATCAACACCTTCGAGATTGTGATGCAGGCGCTAGGCCGGCCTTCCACATGAAAGTTTGCTTCTTTCTTTTGACGTCTTTCTCCAGCCTGAGGCCGGCACAGAGTGGCAAGGACAAATAGGGTTGTGTCGCAATAGAAAGCTTCCCTTCTTCGAGCCTGTGATAGACTCAGTGAAGGACTTCAAATATAACTTCTACTACGTGGTGCCGGTGAATGATGCTACAAAGAAGAATATTGCCGAGCTTGACGACCAGGGGGAGTTCATGAAGATTTTGTTCCCCCTATCTTGGGGCTGAGAGCATTTCGGCATGGAGATGTCAGGGTATTCTTACAAAGAGGATGATATGAGTCGGCAGGAGTCTTCGACCCTGAAGTTGCTGTCTAACTGGGTGGAGTCCTTTACCACCAAACTCAAGAAGACTAGGTGTAGGAAGATCCTATAGGCCAACGCCGAGTCTCCCGCGGCTCTGGTCGCCGCCCTTGGTAAGTGTGCTTCTTCAAGTAAACTTGTTTCTTTTGAATTCTCGTACTCATTTTTTGACATAGTCGTTTTCTTAATTTTCAGGCCGGATTACCAAACCGAAAACCTTCGCAGAGTATCTTGCTTCTGCTGGTGTCGTAGAGGGTAGCAATGCTGGGGTCGGCTCTTCTTGGGCACCGCATCCGCCAGTTGTCACCATCAAAATTGTGGTCGATCAGGGTGTGCCCCTTGCTGGTCAGAAGGACTCTGAGCCTGCTCCACAAGGTTCCGGAGGGAAGCTCAAGAAACGTAGTCTTCCGAGCTCGCCTTTCGGGGCTAAGAAGCTGAAAGTAAACCATCCTTCCAAAGCAAACGCCGAACTCTCTCCTGCGGACTTTGAAGCTTGCCTCAAGGTCGGGGAACTTGGCCAGCAGATGCTCTGTCGGTGGAGCACGGAGATTTCACTTAAGGAACAAGGTAATAACTATTCCGAGGCTGAGAACTTGTGGCTTGATGGTGAATTATAGGATAAGTCAGACAAATTCACGGCTTGGTTGGAATTCCTTTCAGAAGCTCTTGACCAGGTCGAGGGATTCAAGAGAGAGAAGGAAGGACTCCAAGCTCGGTTGAATAATCTTGTTGAAGCCAAGGTCAACGCTCGGGCAATGAAGAAGGAGCTGGCCGAGCTTGCCAAGAAGGCAGAGCCTGCTGAGGAGGTGCTGAGGCTGAAAGGGAAGATAGAGGCGTCTGAGGCCATGGTCCGAGAGTTGGAGGCCAAGGTTGCGAGCTTGAAAGGGGAGCTTATCTCCAGTGAAGAGAGCTTGAAGAAAATCAGGGGGAACAAGATGGGGCTCTTCTCTTCAACCAGAAGTCTGCAAGAGAGACTCTAGCTGTTACCTCTTTTAACAATGTGTTGGCTCGACGTCTCCTCGAAGCATCCTTCACATGTGGTTTCTACTGGGAAGATTGTCAAGCCACCGGGATCTGATGTCAAGCCACCTCTTTTGACATACTTGCTTAACTTTCTCTTCTGTACACCACAAGAAAAGTCGGACTTTGCGGCGGGCAAAATCCGCCGCAAAAGCCAAATTTGCGGCGGATATTTGGACTTTGCGGCGGAATTTTTTCGCCGGTAGCCAGCTCGAAGCAAACGCTTTGCGGCGGATGTAGTGGCGCCGCAAAATCCACGGCAAGTTTGTGGCGGATAATCCGCCGGAAAAGGGGACAAATTTTTCCGCAAAATATCCGCCGGAAAGTGCCCAATATCCGCCGCAAACTATCCGCCGCAAAGTACCCGTTATCCGCCGCAAAGCACCCGTTTTATTTTAAAAAAAAAATAAATATAATTTTTTTAAAAAAACGTTTTATTTAAAATTCCGCCGCAAACGACACAAATCCGCCGCAAAGTTCCATTTTTTTTAAATAAAAATTATTATTATTTTTAAAAAAAAATTATTTTTTTAAAAAAATCGTTTTAATTAAAAATATATATTATTTTATTAATTTTTTTAATTATTGATAAAAAAATAAAATCCAATAACTAATTAATTTTTAATTTAAAAAAATAAAAATTGGGAAAAGCAGTAAAATATTATCACCAAAAAAATATCCATACAATTAATAAAATATGCATACAAAAAAATAAAATAATCTAAAGCTACTAGGGTGCCTGCCGGTCAATGTCATCAACATTATTATAATATGTATCATCTTGAAGTAAAGCACTGAGCGATGACATTTGGACATTAAGATCAATGTCCAGCGGGGGTGACCGCTGCTGGGGGTACTGCTGGTTTGGCTGGATCAGGGGTGACTGATGTTGGGGCTGCTGGTATGGCTGGCGGGGTGACTGATGTTGGGGCTGCTGGTATGGTTGGAATGGCGGCGCATACTGCGGTGTATACTGCGGGGGATATTGGGATGCATACGGCGGGGGATACTGGGGTGCATACTGCTGCTGGTAGTAATGCTGTTGTGGTGGCGGCGGGTAGGATGCTGATGAGGATGGCCTCGAGTGCTGAGACACCATCTGATCCTGCAATAACTTAAAGCGCTCCTCCATGCGCTCCTCAGCTACCCTAGCCTGCTCCCGAATCGCCTGAATTTCCCGATCACTTTGATCCCGAATCGCCTGAATTTCCCGATCGCTTTGCTGCTGCCGCTCGACAATCTGACGCTGAGCCTCGCTCAGTTGCTGCGTCAATTGCCTAACCTCATTCAACTCACTAGCATTGGGAACATAATTGCGACCAGTCGAGGATCCAGAATGTGAATCTGATAGACTCGGAATAATGCTTGTTCGAAAAGCAGTCGGTCCAATACCACCTGATCCTACCAGACGATTAGTCTTTTGGGGACCAACTGCTCTCTCCCAAACATCACGAGCTACTCTAGCCTCCTCCACTGGATCGACAGCTGCCCCACTGCTCTGTTGTGACTGATGGTACTCAGCCATCCCACCCTCGAAGCTCTCCTAAAAAAATAACCCAACAAATAAATAACTAATTATTAATATAAATAATAAACATTAATTAATATATAATTGTAAAAGTAGTTTTACCTGAATACGCCTCGCCCGATCTGTAACGTACTCACCAGTCTCCTCCACCATATGCATGTGGCAATGCAACTCAGGCAAAGTGATTGGCCTTTGTTCCCTCTCCACCTATATATATATATATATATATATATATATATATATATATATATATATATATATATATATATATATGTACATAAATATATATATTATTAATTAAATACACATATCGAAAATGACTAGTTAATTATTATAAATAATTAATTAATTCAAGTAATAAATTAAGTAATAAATTTACCAAACGCATGTAATGCGTTGCAGTATTAACACTCCCCCCCGTGTGTTTGCAGCCACCTTTTTCAGAAGCACGGTTCTTCTTGGCTTTCTCACAATAATTCTTAAATGCTTCATCTTTCTGCCAATACTCATTAAACTCAGCCCAAGTTGAGTCTCCCATATAAGATGGCTTCGTACCCGTATTGCGCGCCCCCCGCATCAATTCAGAATAGCGATGAGAACATCTCTTATGGAACACTCTCTCAACTGCGGCTTGCTCCCCTGGATACCATGTACATTTTTCCTATTTAAGAAATTTACAATAATGTTGTTAATTATAAGGCAATAATTAATTAATTAATCAAGTCAATAAGATAATACACCAAATTAATTATTTCGTAGAATCGAATAACTTATCAAAAATGATCTTAACATCTTCTTATTTGCATCCTTATCTTTTCTAACTTCCGTCCAGTTCTTCCAGCTCTTGGTAAAATTCTCCTTGATTGTTTTTGTGATGGCGGTAGCTGAAGCCTTCGAAGGAATAAAACTGCATTAAAAAAAAGATGAATTTTGTTACACCAAATATAAGTTATATATAATAAAATGGCAACAAAAATAAATTAATAAATAATAATATAGATATATAATATATATATATATAGACTTACGAATCGCCAACAATCTGCAATATGATACGCCCATCAGGTGTAACCCTAATCACATTAGTCCCATCAATGAATGTGCGTACCCCATCCGCATCAACATGTGTCGGGGATAAGCCCTCAGTACCAACAGGAATCGATGGGCCCCCTGCAGTACTAGTACTAGCACCATCCTCAGACACAGGTGGTGGCAAATATCCGCCAGTAGTAACAACAACACGCGTAGGCTGAACACAGCGCCCTAGGCGAGTAGATGTCTTCCGCCTGCTAGTGCTGGCGGCATCGGGAGGTGGAGGAGGAACATATGCGCCGTCATGATCGGATCCCGAGTCATCATGCGATGCCATATCTGTATAGATCTAAACATATACATTTAAACAAACAAACATATACTAAACAAGGTTAACATAAACATATACAAAACTCATTAAAATAAATAATTTGAATCCCATTCATTCTCAAACAAATAACATCATTCATTAAAAATAACATCCTTCATTAAAAATAGAATTGTTGAAACATAAATTACATCCTTATATATATATAATTGAATATTGAAACATAAATAACTAATTTGAATCCCATTCATTCTCAAAATCATCATCATCGGAGGAGTGCATTCTTGATACACCAATGTGGTCAGTTGCATCTTCACCATCAGCATCTTCGTCATCAACAACTTCATCGCCGGTGTTTGGCTCATCACATAAACGAACAATGGGTTCAACTTGAATCACTTCATTTACATTAGACATCTCTTCCATTTGATATGGCATATCTTCCACCGTGTCATCATTTGTCTGATCAATGCGACCTCTTGGTTTTGTTTTAATTGCGACACACCAACCACGCCTATCAGTCTGCATTGATGGATAAGGGACATAATAGACTTGTCTCACATTTTTTGCAATGACGAACGGATCATACGGTCGATATCTACCATTCATTTTAATGTCCACTGTATTTGACTTTGGATTCACCTTTGTTCCTCGAGCAGACGGATCAAACCAATTACAATAAAAAACCACTACCTTTGGACTAAAATCTAGATGGGGGTACTGAAGTTCATATATGTGTTGAACCACACCATAAAAATCATCTTCACCTCCTCCAGTGACCCCCTTCATGCACACTCCACTATTGACTGTCTCTCTACCCTGTGTCCATTCATTGGTGTGAAATTTGTATCCATTGACAAAGTATGTGTGCCATTCTTTAACACATCTTCGAGGACCGTCTGATATGTTCCTCAAGTGTTGGTTGGTAGGATTTGGCGGGAGGGAATACACATATTGACTAAACCACATTGGAAAATGCGCATGAATATGAGCAGAAGATTGGTCTTCACGTACTGCCTCTGATGACAAGAACTCCCTAAAAAGAAATAATTTAATTGTTACACTTAATTGTCTAGTACTATATATATTAATTAATTAAGATCGATTGTTAATGTTGAGGAACATACTCAATAAATGGTTGCACTTCAGTACAGTTTATCAACACATGAACATGTGCTGAACTTAACTCTTCATCTGTTAGCCAGTGAGTTGACTCCTTCCCAGATGGACGACCGGGTAGACAAAAGACAGACAAAGCCAAAGGATGTCGCCATTCAGTATCCACTTCATTTCGACTGCTTCCAGGAGCAAACTGATTCTTGAAATAATGAGAACAAAAATGTGTTGTTTCACGGTGTAGGTAAGAAGAACATATCGATCCTTCAACTCTAGCTTTGTTTTTCACCGATCTTTTTGAATCACCCATGAACCTAGAGAATATGATATTAATATAATAGTCATATATTTTAATTTAAACTTGTTTCTTATATTATAATTAAAAATTAGCTGACCTTTCAAACAGATACATCCATCTGTAATGGACAGGTCCGCCAAGTTTAGCTTCATATGCGAGATGCACCGGTAGATGCTCCATAGAATCAAAGAAACCAGGGGGAAATACTCTCTCCAACTTGCACAAGATAAGTGGGATGTCTTGTTCCATTTTTGAAAGATCATCAGCTTTTAGCGTTGCAGAACACAAATTCTTAAAGTATTGACTTATTTCAATGAGCGGATTCAAAACGTGTGTTGGCAATGAACTAAAAGCGATAGGAAGTAAGCACTCCATGAATACGTGACAATCATGACTCTTCATCCCATGCAACCTCCCATTATCCACATCCGCACATCTAGATAAATTGGAAGAATAACCGTCTGGCATTTTCAACTCTTTTATCCACTGATAAACTGCTTTCGCTTGTTCGGTAGATAAAGTATAATTGGCTTTGGGTTTCAAAATCCTAGTACCTTGCTCAACCAACAACAAATCCTTTCGTCTACAGAAATGATCTATATCCTTCCTAGCTTTCTCATTGTCTTTCGTTTTGTCTTTCACGTTCATGACAGTGTTAAATATGTTGTCAATAAAATTCTTCTCTATATGCATGACATCGAGATTGTGTCTAAATAGATTATCTTTCCAATAGGGAAGTTCCCAAAAAATACTTTTTTTTGTCCAATTGTGCCATTGTCCATAGCCATCTGGACGAGAAACAACACCGGCTACGACTTCCACAGGAGGGATATCCCTAACACTATTCCAAACTTCCTCTGGTGTCAACTAACGAGGAGGTCCAGCTGTTTCAACATTTCCCTTGATGAACGCATATTTCTGCTTTCTAAATGGGTGATCCATAGGTAAGAACCTACGGTGCGAGTCAAACCATGAAACTTTTCCTCCGTATTTAAGACTAAAAGCCTTTGTGTCAACCATGCAAATCGGACACGCCATCTTACCATGTGTCCCCCATCCAGACAACATTCCATAGGCAGGGAAGTCATTAATGGTCCACATCAAAGCCGCCCTCATCACAAAATTTTGTTTGCGTGCCACATCATAAGTTAAAACACCATTCCACAACCTTTTTAGGTCATCAATCAAAGGTTGCAAATAGATGTCAATACCAGCTGTTCGATTACTTGGCCCTGGAATAATAGAATTTAAAAACATGTATGGTTTGGACATACACATTTCTGGAGGAAGGTTGTATGGGGTAACAATAACTGGCCAACATGAATACGGTGTTGCCGAGGCTTGAATATATGGTGTGAAACCATCAGAGCACAAACCAAGCCGAACATTGCGTGGATCACTGGCAAAATCTGGATGAACACGATCAAAATGCTTCCAAGCTTCACCATCAGATGGGTGACGTAATTCACCAGAATTATTTCTATTTTGATGGTGCCATGTCATTTTACCCGCGGTCTCCATTGAAGTAAACATCCTCTGTAGCCTTGGAATAAGAGGCAGATAGAACATTGATTTTCGTGGAACCGGTTTGCCTCTGCTCATCCCTGATCTACTGACACGATAGCGTGGTTGTCCACACAACTTGCATTCCGACAACTCTCCATCATTTATGCCAAACTCATTGTTATAATAGAGCATGCAACCAGACACACAACAATCAATCCTTTTAGATTTTAAGCCAAGCTTCGATACCACTCTTTTAGCTTCATAATAACTTTGCGGTAAACTCCCTCTAATGGGGGTTCCATCCAACATCATTTTGGTCATATATTCCATGCACAACTCAGCAACATTAAATTGAGACTTAAGACCCAACAACCGAACACACATTGATAATTTTGAGTCTGTAGATCCTTCAAATATGGGTTTATTTGTCTCACTCAAATACATGTAAAACCTTTGAGCTTCCTCATTTGGAACTTCGTCAGCATCTGGTTCTTCAAAATCCAAATTTACTCCAACAGCGTCAGATATCATTCCCTGATAAACATCTAACGGTTGTATTCCCCATCCTTCAGATGTCGTAGTAGTGCACTGGATAACTACTTGATGTGTGATCTACTTCAACCGGAACATTAACCGCAGGAACTGCAGCTACCCCTGGCGCTCCTTCCCCGTGACGACTCCATGTCCAATAATTTGGCCTAAACCCATTATTGTACAAATGAAGTCTAACTTCATGTTCATTTTTTATAGCTCGAAATGAACATTTCAAGCACGAACATCTAATACCGCCTTGTCGCCCAAATTCTTCATGATCAATGTACTTAGCACAAAAAATAAACTCTTCTACTCCTTCTACAAAACGTCGTTTTACACCAGTTCTTCCAGGATACAATCGATCATACATCCAACTACGATCCATTTTCAAGAACTATACGTATACTACACTACAATATAAATAAAATAAACTATCAATTACTTCATATTTTGATATATATATTTATATATTACTCATTTTATTTTGATATTTCAATAAACTACCAATTAATTACAAGCAACAGAATTAATTTTTTAATAATGTTATATACTAATAATTTAAACATTATAAATAATAATTCCAAATTTAATTTTAAAATTCAATTTTTATAAGACAATATATGTTAATAAAATTTATAAGTGAACTTAATAAATAAGTTTTTTCAATATAAATTAATTTGTATTATTATTGCAAACAAAATTTGTAACAAAATTTTACTAAAAATAGTGAAGTAGGTAATATTTTATTAATTACTTTAACAACTAACCGTAGTGAAGAGAAGGCTCTGGCTTGAAGCTTATCCTGAACTCAAGCAGAGAGGAAAAAGGAGGAACCCAAACAATACCTAAACAAAAAACAACACAATTAGTAACAAACTCATATTATTATAAAATAATTTAAAAACGAATATTAAAAAAAAATTAAAAACTAAAACTATTAACTCATATCAAAAACATACCTTGAAGAAATTTCCCAATAAGAGCAGAAGACAATTCGTAGGGAGGAAGCGCTTTTGAGATTTAGTAGAGAAGGAGAGAATTTGGAGAGAGTAAAAGAGAAATTTTAAGAAGAGAATGGGAGGATTGTTAGAAGTGTGAAGAATGAAAAGTGGGGAATGGATATATATAGGAAAACACAGCCAACGGTCAAAAGGTAATATCCGCCGCAATAGGAGATTTGCGGCGGATTCTGGGTCTTTGCGGCGGATTTTGAAATTTAATATCCGCGGAGTTTTTTTTTACGGAGGTTTGCGGCGGATAATGGAGGTTTGCGGCGGATTTTGAAATTTAATATCCGCGGGTTTTTTTTTTACGGAGCTTTGCGGCGGATTCTGGGTCTTTGCAGCGGATATTCAAATTACAATACTGCGCCTTTTTTTTTAAAAACACCAAAAAATCCGCCGCAAAAGCCACAATCCGCCGTCAATACTCAACATCCGCCGCAAACGACACAAATCCGCCGCAAAGTACCATTTTTTTTTTAAAAAAAATTATTATTTTTTTAAAAAATTATTATTATTTTTAAAAAATAAATTTTATTTTTTTAAAAAAATCGTTTTAATTAAAAATATATATTATTTTATTAATTTTTTTAATTATTGATAAAAAAATAAAATCCAATAACTAATTAATTTTTAATTTAAAAAAATAAAAATTGGGAAAAGCAGTAAAATATTATCACCAAAAAAATATCCATACAATTAATAAAATATCCATACAAAAATAAAATAATCTAAAGCAATAAAAATTGGGAAGAGCAGTAAAATATATATTTAATGTCTGCTACCCCTAAACAGAGACCTACGCCATTATCTTGATATGACACTCTCTTGAGCATTGTCGGCAGCAGCTCCATTACAGTGGCGTATGTCTCCATTTCTTTGTAAAGAAATTTCCACATTGTCGTGAACACCCCTTCATCTTTTTCGTTAAAAGTAACCCATTTATCAGCAAAAATCTCCTCCTCATTATTTCCACCACAAGTGACATATACGTTAATCAAACGCTCGGTATCATCCTTCAACTTAACAGCCCGTCCTTGCAGTTCCTCAAACTTTCTATTTAGAGATTCAACCATATTTTCAAAATAGAAAGTTTCACAAGAAACCATCTTTTGAAAAGATGATTGAATCTCTAAATAGAAAGTTTGAGGAACTGCAAGGACGGGTTGTTAAGTTGGAGGATGATACCGAGCGTTTGATGAGCGTATATGTCTCTTGTGGTGAAAATAATGAGGAGGAGCTTTTTGCTGATATAGGGGTTACTTTTAACGAAAAAGATGAAGGGGTGTTCATGACAATGTGGAAATTTTTTTACAAAAAAATGAAGACATACGCCACTCTATTGGAGCCGCTGCCGACAATGCTCAAGAGAGTGTCGTATTAAGAGAGTGCCGTATCAAGAGAATGAGAGTATTGGTAGAGGTGTGAAAAAGAAGAAGGGGAGAAGGCGTTTATATAGGAGAAACGAAGTCAAACAGTCAAAAGGCATGATCCGCCGGAAACTGCAGTTACCGGCGGATTTATGGGCTTTGCGGCGGATTAGAGGATTTGCGGCGGACGGAGTTGAATTTGCGGCGGTTTATGAATTTCAAAATTGGCAAATATCCGCCGGAAATAACCTTACCGGCGGATTGTTAAAATCTCGTAAAAAAAATAAATTTTTGTAATCCCAAATCCGCCGCAAAAACTGATTTATCCGCCGCAAAATCCAAGTCGAAAATTAATCCGCCGCAAACGTCAATTATTTCGCCGGTAACTTTGCGGCGGATAAAATCTGCCGGAAATGCCTACAATCCGCCGGAATATTTGCGGCGGATCTATATCCGCCGGAAACTCCTGGCCGGAAAAATCAATTATTCTTGTAGTGGTATCATATCCTTGATGTCATCCCTAAGAACCCGGCACTGGTTTGTGTCGTGACTGTGGCTCCTATGGTAGCGACAGTACTTTTTCTTATCAATGTTTTCCCTTTGTACGAGTGGGGCCGGCCACTTTCGGTCCTTGAACTCGGTGTTGGCGCATTCTGCCAGGATTTTCGATTTATTTTTGTTCAGTTCGGTATACTCGGTATACTCGGGGTCGCCTTTCACGAGAAGGTCCTCGAGAGTCTTTCATGGAGCTTTTACTTTTGTCGCTTTCTTTTGCCAGGGGGCACCCTTGGCCGACGAAACCATATCTTCCTCCTTGTAGTCAATGAATCTCTGTGCCCGACGTAAGAATTCCTCGAGATTGCGGGGTCGGGGAGCGCCGACGTTGATTTGGAAAAGGCTCTTCTTGCGGAGCCCGTGCCTCATAAACAAGAGTCTGATTTTATCCTCCAGATGCCTAACGTTGTTCGCCTCTTTGTTAAACCGTTTGATATAGTCGCGCAAGGTTTCATTCTCTCCTTGCCTAACTGCCTTAAGCACACCCGGACAAGCTAGTCCCAAGAGTAGATGGAACCAGGCTTGAGGTCCCTGAACCAGGACAGCGCTGTCTTGCTCAAAGACATCAGGAAGATCTTACATTTGATGTCGTCCGTGGCATTCCTATACGGCATCATGAGGTCAAATGTGTCAACATGTTCAACCGGGTCCCCTGTTCCGTCGAACATGTTTAGTTGTGGAGGCTTCTCCAAGGATTTTGGCACTTTGCATTCAGCGATCTCCCGAATGAAGGGGATTCGTTGGGGTCGCCCGAAATGGCCCTGGCGGGGAGAGCGGTTCTTGGTGCGAGGAGAGGGGCTGCGGGATGACGAAGACCCATAAGAAGAGCTCCGACTAGGGCTGGAGCTCGAGGGAGTCGGAGGAGAGCGAGAACCCCTGCGTCGGCTTGTCCAGTGAGGAGGAGACCTGTGGACGTGATGTCTGTGGGAGATTTTCCTTCGAGGCGGGGAGCGGGGATGCTTAGAGACAACGATTTATTGAACGGGAGATTTGTCGAGAGGTCGAGCCGAGGATACAGCAGTGTTAGCTCGGACGGCTGCGATCTCTTCTTCAATCTGGGTCAGTCGTAACTCTTGTTGCGTGATATTCCAGCTTCGGTGGTCCAAGAGATCGAGTATCTGGTTCACTGCTTGGACTGGAACTGGGACGGCCTCAACAACTGGCTGAGGTGAGAGGAGCAGTGCAGAGCGGGCTTCCTCGGTGGGGAGTTCCTAAACGTGCCCTTTCGGTCTCTGGTTCGACTGGGGCACGGCTTCAATGACGCTTCGTGGATGAGGCAGACTTCGGGTAGGGGGTCGTCCTCGCGGAGCCATGGTCGCCAAATGTTATGTACCTTGCCTCGGGATCTTGGATTCAGAATCAACGGTGGGTATCTTGAGTCTAGTAATGGTCTTTTCCTTGCTCGAGGTCGGATGAGTGCTTCGAGATTCGGAATCTTTCGAGGATGTTATCGCCAGCGTCGTCTCCCTCCGAGGTTGGACTCGGCAGGTTGGGTACCTACAGACACTCCGATGCCAAAGTCGGTGATCAGAAGTCAGTGAGAGGTACAAAAGCAAAACGTACCTGGATTTGGTAGGTAGAGCCGTATTTATAGACGCGGGCCAAGGGGTTCCGCGGGTCTTGCCCAATCTGGGGCGCTGTAATTTGAGCAATCGATCTCGATCCCGCGTGATGGCTTTTTTGTTGGGCCGGATCCAGTGTCGAACTGGGCCGTTTCTCAGGAGAATTGGGCCTCTTGGGCCAGTCCGGAACACAAACCATTTTGATAAGTGTTTAAGTTATCTGAGCATCAAGGAAGAAGTCCTACAAGCAAATCCTCAAGACAAAGAGATTCAAGAATCAAAGCCAGAAGACACTTCATAAATGATATCAAGCTGAGAAACTCTATTCAGTAAGAAGAAACTCTTCCGAAGCCAATAAGCAATAGTAAGAATCTTCTTATGACATAGCAGTTTTAGCCAAAGGCTTCTCACACTGAGAAGATGGAATCTTATACATATTCTCATATTATTGAAGAAAAAGGATCCACTACAAGAATTCCTGCGTTTACCGGCGGCCAAAATCCACCGGTAATGACAAAAATCCGCCGGAAATTGGGCATTACCGGCGGATTTTTTCCGCCGGAAAGGCCCCGGAAATTCACCCGCAGGTAACGGTTACCGGCAGATAATCCGCCGGTAGGTACCGGCGGATTTGTGGCGATTACCGGCAGATATTCCGCCGGTAATCCTCAAACAACAACTTGAGGATTAACCAAGTATCTTGTTGAAGAATCAACTCATGTGTGCATGGTACTACATTGTTGAAGTGACTCATAAAGTATGTGTTCGATAGACAGAGTATAAGAGCTTATATACCATCAAAGATAATTATCCTACAAGCTTAGTTCTTCAGAAGATACATGTCAAGATGAAGTAAGTGTTCAGAAGATAAAATCACTGGAATAAACACATTTGAACACTAAATGAGCTCATAAGGTCATGTGTTAAAGACACGATCAAAGAAAGATAAGAATCTAACAAGATCAATCTTGTTACAGAAAGATAAGTAATTAGAAGATCTTCAGAAGATGTTCACAAGACTCTTCATGCAGGCACTTTAGAGGACAGAGTTCATAAGACATTCAAGATGACATGTTCAGAAGATATGCTAAGAAGATACATCACAAGCTATGAAAATACAACAATGTCCAGAGACCAATTCTTCATAACAGTACCTACAATGATTATTCAAGTCTCTAAGAAGGTTGGTATTCGAGTTTAAAAGCCATTCTCAATTAACTTGACAAAGTTCAGAAGCTACATCGTTTAGAAGCCACATTTCTTAGAAGCACACAATGGTCACCTGCTGTGACAGTGTATGGATTTATTGGGTAAAATGCTCTATAAATACCAAATGGATGAACACATTCAAGGTCTGAGAATAGATTGTAAGCCTACACCAATAGTTCCTTTCATATGGCTTCCTAATTAGTTTCTGAAGCTTATCACCAAGCTTCTAAAGATCTATCATCTCTCACAACCATAGTCGGTGTGCTTACAAAGTCATTATGGGAATCTTCTGAGTATGTAATAGCTACAGAAAGTATAGAATGATAGACACCATATAATCATCCAAGCTAGTGTAGTTCCCAAACAGAACCCAAACACTACCTTATCTATGTACCTTCTTAACAAGGCATTAGCTGCCAGATTGTTAATCAAGAAGCCTAACTAAGGCCTTAGGGGTTAGTGCCTTCCTAACATGGCATTGGTTGCTGGAAGTGTTGTAGAAGAAAACTAGTGGTACAGTTGATAGGGTTGTGGAAGAAACTATCATTGTTGTAGTTTGTGATTGGTTTGTAAATTATTTGGAAAATACTGGAATTCTCACTTGACTGAGGAGTGGATGTAGGCCATGTGGGTGAACCACTATAATTTCTAAGTGTTATTTACTGTTTTTCTTTATAGTATACTCTACACAACAACCTTCACTTAAAGAAAAGCTTCCTTCCACTCCGTTATAGGAATTTTCCGATAATCTCTAAACAAGCAAGATTGAGCTATATTCTGTCATCGTTCTACAGTCATTACATCTTCCTATTCAAGCTACACAATAAAACAGCTGGAGTACATGTGTAAGAAGATGGAACCTTCACTTTCTAATCATCTTATCTTCCTTACATCCCCCTTTCTTCTGACTCCAATTGACATTCATTGACTTCAGCTGCTTCATCCTAGCTCCACAGGTCGGCAACCAACAACAATACATCGAGCAAACAAAAACCAGCAAAATACCGAAACTCCAAAACCAGCAAAAAAATCAAACTCCAAAACACCAAATACACCTCCTTGAAGCTAGACAGCTAACTGCCGCCTTCAATCACCCAATGTTCAGACCGAAGTGGACCAATCTAGAAGACGCATGCCCTCAAAGTACACCTCGAGAAGAGACACCCGACGACTTGACTAGTCATGAGTCCAGTTAGAGTACGAAACAACAACACCCACACATGAAGGCCATCAAATTATAGTTCTGAGAAAACGGGTCTGAGTAGAAGGAGGACGAAGGGTAATGAGGTTGGTGGGGGAAGAGGGACACCAAAGAAGAGAGGGAAGAACGTATTGAGCTTGAAAGCCACAGAAACGGAGATATGAGAAGGGGTGACAACGAAACAGAGAACGATGAGTATTATGTATAATATAAGCTCATAAAGTGAGAGGGAAAGCAAGAACTACAGTACTCAGAATCAATTAGGATGATTTTTGTAACGGTTAAATATGTTTGCGGTCCCTTTAAAATTAGAATTTTTTGTTTTTAGTCCCACCAAAAATGTTAACCTACTTGTGGTCCCTATAAAATTTGGGTTTTTTGGTTTTAGTCCCTCATGTCTTTTAATAATGCTTCATGACTTTTAATATCGCTTTTTTGACCTTCTATAAGTGCTATTGAAAGTCATGAAGTGCTATTAAAAATCATGAGGGACTAAAACCAAAAAACCAAATTTTAGACCGATCAAAAGTATGTTGAAATTTTTTGAGGAACTAAAATAAAAAAAATCCAAATTATATAAGGACCAAAAACCAACTTAACCCTTTTTAATGGTTTGGTGGATGGAGTGAGCCTCCTTAGATGAGTTATACAAACAGACGCCACAGCCTTATGCGCAAATAAGTTCGAAATTTCTGTGGAAAAATAATTAGAATGATGAGCTTAGCAGGGGCGGATCTACTCTTATTTTAGGGTGGTCAACCACACACCCTGAAAAATTAATATTAGTACCATTACTCCTATTAAAAAAATATTAGCACTAATATGTTATTAATTTTTTTTTCGCACACTCTGAAAATATTATTTGCACTGAAACTCATAGTTTTTAATTTTCTCTCTCCTTGTGTTTTCTCACTCTCGAGCATGTTCGTCTTTATTCTCTTCCTCCTTTAAGCGACCATTTATTAGTAGTGTAATTTACTTATCTAAATATATTAAAGTTTATGTTTTTATTATATTTATAATGATGTGTGTGTTTAAAAATTTTTGCACACCCTGACTCAAGATCCTAGATACGCCAATGGAGCTGAGGTGTCATGCATCACATAAACACGATTTCAAGTCACTCAAAATTTGTAGAGAAATACTTAAGATATTTTGAGTCTTATGTACTTTATTTATTTTTATGGTTAACTATGTGTTTACATTGCGTATTTGCAACATAATTTTTGATATAAAATATGATATTACATAAAAATAATTAAAGTGCATGACTGAAAATATTTTAACTATTGCTCTACGACATCCCCAAATATTTTGTTCGTGTTCAATCTCTCCCACCAATGGCATTTGCAACAACCCAATGGAAAAGGACTAACAAGATAGAACAAGTGAAAAACTATAGAGCTCATCCAAAAGGATTTTAAACGTGGTAAAATAAGTTCACTTTGATTTAATTTAGTAGATATCACTCTATATTTGCAAAATTTATAGGTGATCACCTTGGGAGAACCTTTGGTTCCTAGCTGGACCGACTGATATTTATAGAGGCTCGGCCAAGAACGTTTCGCCCAAAGAAGAAGAAACATGGCTCACCTCACCCCCTAGGCCAATTATCAACATGGCGATGGTTTCCGCTGCACATCACTTGGACTCCTAAACTATAACGACATACAACATATTTATTATAATCCTTTTATTCTCTCCCTCTCCCTCTCCCCTTAACGGCCACAACAACTAATTCCAGTCATTATTATCATTAACCGTCGTTTGTACTATTATATCCGCCTTGAGAGGCTTACGAAAGGACGGACAATTTAGATTCCAAATTCTTATCAACGGTGGCAATGATTTGTAGGAAACCTACAAAGGTAGCGCTCAAGTGGTTCAAGGGCCTCATATCTCGCTCGGTGTTCAGATTTGATGATCTAGCTAGCTATTTTGTTCAACAACTATCGGCCAACAAGAAGAATTTAGGTAGGGGCTATCAGAGTTTTTCGACTTGCGCCCAACGACCCGACGAGCCCCTTACAAGCGTCTTGGATCTACTCAACCAGGAAACTGTGCTGGTGGAGGAGCTAGACAAAAAGTGGAGGATTCAGTTAAATCATGACCATTTGAAAACCGTGAACAATGAACAAACTCAGGATACACTAGTGGAAAAAATGCCCTTTATAACTGTCATTTATATCGGTTAAAAATGACCTGATATTAAAAGTGACGCGGTTGCAGTTTTGTAATTAAAATTACAATTTTTATATCGGTTGCCACATGAACCGATATAGAAAGTGCAAAAACCATCTTTCATATCGGTTCCCTTGCATAACCGTTATAGAAAGTCCAAAAATTTATGCTTCCATAACGGGTCACAAAACCACCCGTTATAGAAACCAAAAAAGTTAGGCTTTTCTACCATCTCTATTCGATCCCTCTCACTCTCATTCACCGTTCTCATTCTCCCTCATCTCTTCCATCGTTCATCACCGTGGTTCTCACTCTCATTCACCATTGATTCTGTCTTCACCATTGCATCACCGTGGTTCTCACTCTCATCGTTCATCATCGTTCATCACCGTGGCTCGTCAAGCGCTGTTACAAACTCGATTGCAAAGGTGAAACCCTAATCCTAAATCTCCATCTTCCTTTTCTTCGATTCATCTTTGATTTCCTCTTTTTTGACTTGATTCGAATTTCTATAACGTGGATCCTAAACCCGCTTAAGAAAAAGTTGTCTTCACCATTGCATCACCGTGGTTCTCACTCTCATCGTTCATCACCGTGGCTCGTCAAGCGCTGTTACAAACTCGATTGCAAAGGTGAAACCCTAATCCTTAATCTCCATCTTCCTTTTCTTCGATTCATCTTTGATTTCCTCTTTTCGATTTTGTTATTAAATTCGTTCTTCATTTCGCGCGCGTGTGTGTGTGTGTGTTTCCTTGTTGTGATGGCTTCGTTCTTCACTGTCAATATTTGCAGAGAATAACTTCTTCAAAGAATAGCTTCTTCAAAGAATAGCTTCTTCGGTATCAACATTGCAATATTTGTAGGTTTTTCACTTCTAGATACCCTTGCAATATTTGTATTTGCAGAGAATAGCTTGTTCAGTATCAAGCAATGCTTAATTTTCTGATGGTTCTTTTTGGTTTTCTAGGTTCTTTGAGGGAAACTACACATCCTTGGAAGAGGTTCTCAAATATTTGGATTTTGGAATATTTGAAGGTGTCAAATAAACTCCCATATGATGCGCCTCTTCTTGATTTGGTGGGTAGTAACTGATAGATATTTAGCTCGTTACTCCTATGCTTTTTGAGTATGTTGGTTGGTTCACTTCACTTCTTTTACTAACAAACATAAGTTGAGTCACTTTTTGGTCTTCTCATCCTTTATCTCATAGTCATTTATTTGATATCAAATAAGTAATCAGAAAGCAGTCTTTTATCTCATCCTTTTGTATACTTTGAACTATGAAATGATGTCCATCTGATGAACATTTTCTTCTTTGTAGCTTTTATCTGTCTTGATATGTCTAAACTCTTATAGCTGATTGTTAAGAGGACAATGGACTGCATCTTACAAGGTCAGGCGGGCACATGGTTCTGGTTTGGAAGCTGGTAAGAAAAGTAGATCAGGCTTTGCAATTGCTTTCTCACTTTTATCATGTAATTTCTTTCTTTTATCATGTAATTTCTTTCTTTTCTCATCAGGTACATGCTTGAAACAAAGAGAACCAAACACTCTAAAATGGCTAACACTTTGTTTATTTCCTGTCCAGACCTCTTGAGGGACTTTATCATTTAACTTCTTAGTTGGACACCTATTCAAAATGTTTACAGCTGTGGAGACTACTTCACCCTAGAAACTATGAGGTAAATTCTTCTGTTTTATCATACTGCTTGCTTCTAAGACACACACTGCAGGTCTTAGCAGGAGTATTCACACTAGGAATTCCTGTCACAAAGTTCCTAGGGTTCAATTGACTCAAACTTCTAAAGTTAAGATGTCCATACCTCATGTGCCACAGCCATGATTCCTTTTCTGATGTTGTTGTTTTGAAACATTGAGCATCTGCTGCCTCAATTGATGCCTTGAATGTTCTATTCTTCTGAATTGGTGACTTCAGAACAGGCCTCTTCTATGCATCAAAGAGTTCTAGCAAGCCATTCTCCATTGTGATAGAGAGGCCTTTCTCTATCAACTGTCCCACACTCATCAAGTTGCACTTCATACCAGGCATGTACCAAACCTCTTCAATCAAGGTTGTCTTCCCTCCTTTTCCTTGTATGAGTATGTTTCCCATGCCTTCTGCTTATAGGCTTCTGCCATCAGCAATTTTAATTCTTGCTCTTTTGGTTGAATCAAAGTTACTCAGCCAATCTTTGCAACTTGTCATGTGATTTGAGCAGCCGATATCTAAGTACCACTCATCAGAACATGAATCTCCTTGACTAGTTGTCACCATCAACACCACAGGCTCTACATCAGAATCATAATCAGCAATATTTGCTTCCTCCTCACTATTCTATTTCTTCTTTCCCTTACCAGTCCAACATTCATCAACGTAATGACCATATCTATCACAATTATAACACTGAATTCCTCTCTTATCTTGAGCACAAACTGTTACATATATATCATTTATCTATTTGTTGGTTTGTATTATTATTTGGTTTGATTTATTTATCATACAGGGAAAAGAAGAGGATCCAATCACAATAGAAGATACTGATGATGAAAAAGAGAAAGGTGGTACCTTTAACAATATAAATGACAAAGACGAGTTAAGTGTGGAAAATTTAGATTTGGAATGTGAAAGTGATAATACTAATAATAGTGTTCAAATGGTTGCTTCAGGGATAGGGAAGTTTCTTGCAATGAAGAGGGAGAAACTACGGTCTTTAGGCAAGAAGCATGGTAAGGTAACTCGCTTTCATTTCTTTTCTTTCTTTCTTTTTATTGTCATAAGATTACATTAGAAAATGCCTTCATTTTTTTATAATATATATCCACCAGAATCTTTCTGCTTCATATGGGTAGCTGGTATATGTCTAGAAAAGAAATCGAGGAAAATTCCCCCTCAAGAAAAGATGGAATTGACTCCAAGATTGAGGAGCTTCTGCGCAAGTCATATGCCGCATTCATAAAGAATTTAGGCATCAGACTTAAATTGTGAGTTTGCTGCTGTTACTTATTACTTTCCTCACTTGCAAATTGTGTGTGCCATCTTTCCTCAATGATATTATCTCTGATCAATACTATGAATGCAATATTAAAACACTATGAATATATATATGCAAAGATAGATAGAATTTTCCTTTTAAAGCACTTGGGTTGTATCATTAATCATCCATAAATATTTATGTCATATTGATGAAATTCAGTTGAAGGTTTTCATATTCATTATAACTTCATCTCCTGCAGACCTCAAGTAACTATAGCCACACGTGGGAGGCCTGGAACCCAAGGGAGGGGGCTTAAGGGTGGCCGGAGAAATTTTTCACCTCATAAAGTATCACATGGTGAGTGACCATTCTCAGCTACAACATATCTGCAACTTATTTGATGGTTCATTACTTCATTTATCTATTTATTTATTATTTTCTTATTAGATTAGCTCCTTCTCTGGTTGGCTAAACTAGTTTTTTACTTTGACTAAATTGTGATATCTGTATCAAGCAGTTTTAATAGATAGACGAGTCTGAACATGGTATAGCATCATCTTGTGTCTGTTTTCTGTCATTTTATATTTTTAGACCAAAGGTCTTGCAGCATATCTTGGAAGTTGTTATTTGGACCATTACATGTAGACCTAGTAGCTTAGATGAAATATACATGCATTCTAGTGTGCATTATTACTCAAACTTAGATATTTGCTGATCTATTTATCTTTCAATGCTCAGATATTTTGTTTCTTGGACTAACAACAACTTTTTATTTGAATGGAATACCAACTAATTTAGGGAGGCAGAGGAAAGAAGACAAATGATGCTTAGTCAGATATTGTCTCCAATGTTTAACATCTTGAATACAGCTGAATAGCTACTATTTTACCTTATAACCCTCTCATGAGAAATATGTTTACAATTTTTCTTTAGTTATTAAATGGAAACCATGCATTTTTAATTTGATAATATAATAGACATTGTTTTACATACTTTTCTAATTGTAAAGTTTCTGTATTTGTACAATTTGTGTATGCAAGAGTTTATAATATTCATATATTTAATACTTGATTTCTTTTATTGTTTGAAGTGACAATGGTCCTTTACAATTTATGCAGGCCATTTTCTCCCAGAAGAGGATGACAAGTTTCTTGAGAGAGTTCAGGCTGCAGTGGAAGAAGAGGAGCGTGAAGCTTTGGCTGCAGCTGAAACAGATGCTGCTAGAGATGCAATTGCATCTGCCGAGGAATCCAGGAAAGCTATTCAGAAAGGGAAACACTCAAAAGGAAGCATTGATGATGGTGATGTTAAGGTGAACAACGAGCAAATGGTTCTGAGGGTAACTGAAGAGGGCTTTGGTGCAGCTGATGAGAAAAAATCTATTGAAATAGCAACTGAAGAACAGAACTATGGAGAAACTTATGATCCTTTGGCAAATTTACCTATTGAGTTCTATCATTATTATCATGGAAGCAACAATTACATGGGAACATTAATTGAGGTAATCTTAACTACTTTTATTAATTAAATTCTACATCTCTTGTGAAACAACACTTTTCTTTTTGTTTCTTTAGAATTCATATTTGTGGAACTTAATGTAGCGACCGAAAAATCCGGGTGAGGATTCCTCGAAGGTTCAAAAATGAAGCCGCCACCAAAGTTTAGTTTGAGGGCAAAAATTGGAAAATCCCTTTTGGAATGGATAAGGGTCCTTGAGACCAGATAAGGGTTCGGGAGTCGGTTATGCATGGGGAAGGTGTTAGCACCCCACGACATCCTTCCTAAGGAAGGTTACCTGCTAATTAGTTGTAGGAAAAAAAATGTTAATTTTGAAAATGTTAATTTTTACCCTTTTATTGAAAGAAAAAGACTTAATAAAAATTTTAGTTTTTTGTGCTTGACAGGAGTGGGCCCCTGCTCCTACGTATCTCCAGGTGCGATGGAGAAATCAAAGCTACGTAGTTCTTTGTAGAAAAAATTTGTTGGTTGGTGTTTTTTATTTAGGGGTTTGTCATACCCTAATTTTGTCCGCCCAAGTCAAAACTTTTTTTTTTCAAACAAAAATGGAAACAATAAGGGTAATTCATAATTTGTGTAGGTTAATGGACTTTCGCATTTATGTGTATTTGTCCCCTATCTCGCATTTTGATTTGAATTACGCGCACGCGCCAGTCATAGCTGCGTGAGCTTCCCTTTTGCCCTTGCCACTTGGCTTGCATTTTAATCTTCAAAAAGGCCATTTATTGATCGTTATTAATTTTTGGCACCCAAAGAAAAAAAACATTTTTATTAATTTTTGAGAATTTTAGGGAATAAAATGGTGCATGTTTCAATATCTGTGGGCATTCAAATGAGAGCAACTTAATTATTTTTGAACTAAACCAAGACAGGATGAAAAATACAATTTATTCTATCAAGGATAATTTTCGCACAATTTTTTGGAAGAAAATCCTAGTTCAAAATAATTAAAAGGCATTTTTCCCATTTTTAATGCACAAGAAAGCTGAAAAAGGACCATTAAATATTCCCTGATTATTAAATGACAACTTTTATTGTCATGAATAATTAGAGGGATATTTTTATGGTGCCCAAAAATATGTGACACATTTTCAATAGGTGCACTATCATTTGCATGCCCAAAAATTCAAAATTCAAATAAAAAGTACAAAGTGTCCTCAATAAGACAAAAGACCAAAAAGGAGAAGCAATTTTCCCTCCCCATTTTTTTGGTCATTTTTGAATTCCCTCTCTCTCTCTCTCCACAATTTCTTCCACACTCTTCTATTGTACAATTATTCCTTAAGAATATTCTTGTACTATCCTTAATCCTACCCATTTCATACACATGCCTAATTCCCACACACTCTCATGTAGATTCATACCCTTTTTTGTAAATGACACCATCCTCTCACACTCACTCCTTCATAAGAATTTGCAAACTTACTTAAAATAGAACATCCCATTCCTATTCTACCCTTAACCCTAATTTCACCCAAGACCATATATAAGCCTACTCTCCCAAAATACAAAGGACAAGTTCATTTTTTGCACAAAACCCTCTACTTCCTCCTCTCCTTGCGAATACCTCCTCCCCTCCCTCACCTCATCTTTTCAATTTCCTCACTCAATCATCCATTAAAACACCTTTCCTACACTAAATCTTCCATCCTTCTTGCATTCTTCTCAAAGATTCACCTTCAAATTCAAGGATCAAGTTCAAAGTTGAAGATTGAAGAGTAGATTAAAAGGGTTTTGCATTCATTCATCTCATTTCCTTCCTTATTCTAGCTTGGAGTTGAGGTATACTTTAAAACCTAGCATCATCTTCCAATTTTAGCATCAAAGATGTAAATCATCACTTCATTTTGGCATCCCATTGCATTTTAATGTCATAATGTTAGCATAGTTGTTGTTGTTGAGTGAGAGATGTATTTCAAGTATCTTGACAAACACTTTGGGAGGCTTGGGTGCTTGGAATGCTTCTCTCCTTTAGAATAAATTGTGTGTTGTTGTTATTTCACTCACTTCTTGTTGTTTTCATGAATAAAGTGATGATTTGAAGCTTATTTCATTTCGCATATTAGAGGAAAATTAAGGTTTGTGTGATTGTTATGCATTTCTTTGCTTGATCATGTGAATCCTTGCCAAAAGTTTAATCTATGTTGTTTTCTTGCATTACCTTTTTTTCCATGAATAAAATGGGATTTAGGGTTTATGTTAGTTTCGCATGTTTCAAAGAAATTAGGGATTATGAGATTTTTCATGAGTTGGTTGTCTAATCTTGCAATTACTTGGAATTGAACCTTGATTATGATGTTTGTTTGCTTAAAGCTTGTTGTTCTCATGAATTTGCTTGCAAATCATGCCCTATGTTGATGATTGGCAAGAGGACTCTCACTTGTGCTTTGATGCACACTTTAAGTGTTGAGGATTGCCTAAGAGGATTCAATTTCTTTTGTGATTCCTAGTGAACAAGAATGCAAATTTAAGTTTCCTTTCCTTACCAATTCCTTTGATTACCAAAAACAACTTATAAATCATTTTGAAATGCTCTTGGTCTTGCAAATAAGTAATGGTTTTGAAACAATTTTTGGTTTTGTGTTGACTATTTGGTAAGAGGATTTGACACCTATGCACTTGTGCATATCCCAAGTGTCAAAGATTACCTAAAGGGATTCAACACCCTAATTGCCTAAACTTGTCAATTTAGTCTTAAGGCTTGCCTACGATCTTGCATGAGGCAAATGCCCCTTTTAATTTATTCCTTCCATGTGGTTGATTGAAGAAATGTATTAGACATTGATGACATCAAAAGGATACCACATGGGTGCTTATGTCTAATGTTGATGTGAAATCCTTAGGGTTTTGCAAGCGATTCATTAGAAGTTTGATATCACTTGTGCTTTGAAATGCCTTTGCCTATTCACATATTGTGTCATAAATGGCTAGTTAGGTTCATCCCATTGCCTAGCATCTTCAATAAGATGTGCAACTTAGGTTCATTTTCTTGCCCATTCATGCATTTTTGCCAAAATGTTCAACTTGGGTTCATTCCTTGCCTATCTATGTATCGTGTCATAATGTGTGTAGTCTAGGTCCACTTTCAATCAAAAGCTTTTTCAAGCATCAAAATCATTCCCTAAACAAGAATCAATCCAATTGCGAAAACTCTTCAAAATCAAACTTTGTTAGTAGTCTTGCAAAGCCTTTGCTTGCATGATTATTAACAATGAGGTACTAGTGGTGATCACTTGGAGCCTTTGCTCAATTGATCATCATTAATGCCTAATTTTCCTAAAGATTTTCACTAAATCAAAAACTTTATTAGTAGTCTTGCGAAGCCTTTGCTTGCATGATTATTAACAATGGAGTGCTAATGGTGGTCACTTGGAGCCTTTGCTCAATTGATCATCATGAAAGCTCAATTTTCACAATTAAACAAGATAAAAAACAAAAACCTTTTTCTAGACAACCCAGAACTACGTAGCTTTGAATTCTCCATCGCACCGGGAGATACGTCGGAGCGGATACTCTCCGTCAAGCACAACAAACCCAAAACATTTTTCCTTTCAAAAACCAAACACTTTTCCAAAATAAAACATTTTCCAAAAACAAGAACTACGTTGCTTTGAATTCTCCATCGCACCGGGAGATACGTAGGAGCGGATACTCTCCGTCAAGCGTGAAAACTAAAGATTTTTCATTAAGTCATTCATCAACAAAAGAGGTAAAAACAAAGCATTTTTCCGAATCAACTTTGCAAATCACATATTTAATTAAGGTAACCCTTCTTTGAAGGGACGTTATGGGGTGCTAATACCTTCCCCATACGTAATTAGACCCCCGAACCCAAATCTAATGGTTCCAAAGACCATTGCTTTCCAAAAAAGGTTTTTCCGATGTTTTACCTTTAAAAAATATTGGTGGCGACTCTAAAATCCCGTTGTGCGAAGAAAACTCCCTCCAAGGATTTTTCGGGGTGCGACAGGGTTCTAGGACTTTTGAACTGTGTTGAAGGACCACTGGGGGTCTGAAGGAGCGCTGGGGCTCTGGAGGACCACAGTTCACTTATCCTAAAACGATGACTAACCTGGCCGTACGACCGACTTAATCCCCTATTTTAAAAATAAGATTTTTTATTTTTAAAATGAAATTGATGTGTTTGTGTTTTTTATTTATTTAGAAATTGTTTGTTTTAAATAGGGATTTAAGGACATGATCCGTAACGGCTCATTAGGATCCTAAAAAGCAGACTAACCCGACTGTACAGTCGACTTAGTCCCCTATTTGTATTTTTGAAGAAAGTTTATCTGTTGTTTTTTTTTAAAAAGAATGTATGTTTTCAAAATAAATTGTTTCATAATAAACGAATTTGAAAAGAATGAAAATGAGGTGTATTTGTAAAAAAGGGGGCGCGGATAACAGAGGGCTGAATAAAAAAAAGGATAGTGTAAATAGCGAAAACAGGGGTACAATTAGCAGCGAGGGGTTGCATTATTAAAGCTGGGGTGCAGTTAGCGAGGCCACTGGCCTGCGTTAAGAATGGGCTCGCGTAGGAGGTGTATACTGAAATGGGTGGGGGTGTAAGAAGTGATCTGGTGTTTTAAAAAAATAATTTAAAATCAACAAAAACCCAACATATATAAAGCCAAACTTAAAAATTAACCCTAATTCGAAACAAATCCTCTCCCCAGCGGCGCATCCCACCCACATTCTCTCTAACCCTAACCTCTTCCCCTTCTCTCCACCGTTCCTCTCTCCCTTGACCCCAACTTCCGTTTTTTCTCTCTTCAGCGCCGCACCAACACCCTAATCTTTACTCTCTCTGTTTCTTTCACTAACAACCTAAAGCTCACTATTTCCTTTCCATTCTCACCGTCGTTTCACCTTCTTTCTCGGCGAACGCGATGCGTTCTTTTTTCCTTAGAAAACGAACAGAGGTGAGAGATATGGAGAAAGTAAAGAGAGAAAGGTGGTCTACGGCTGTGGCTCTTGTTAGATCCGGGCTTGTCTCGCAACGGAAGGGCGGATCTCACGGTGGTTACTGAGTGGTACAGTGGTGTTTGGTGGCTATGGCGAGGGACGGCGACGTGCGATGGTTGTAGGGGTGGTGATTTGATGGTGCTTCGGGTTACAGTGGGTGGTTGATGGTGGTGTTTCGGGTTGCAGTTGATGGTTTACGGCGGCGTGGGGGGGTTTGGCCGTTGGGTGGTTGGGTTTGGCGTGGTGGCGACAGTGGTGTTGGGTTCGGTTGGGAGAGGGGTCGGTTCTGTTGGTGGTGTAAAAGGGGGTGAGGGGCTTGACAGTGGATGGTTCACAGTTTACGATGGCAACGGGAGGACGGAGGTTGACGGCAGTGGCGAGGAGCGAACGGCCAACGGCCACCGTCTACGGTGGCCGGAGTCGATGAGGTGACTTCTACTATATTTTGTTTCCCTTTTTCGGTTCTACTCTTTTCCGGTTCTTACTGCTCATGTCTTTTCCTTCTTCCTCTTCTATGCCTACTTTCCTTTACTGATTGTGCCATTGCTCTTATTGTTATTTTTGTTATTGGCTTGTGTTCTAAAGACCTAACTTTTCTGACTAACAACTATTTCAAGTTAACAACCATTTACTACTAACTAACTAACAAATATTTTCAATCATTTGCTAAAACATAACATACTTGCTGTTACAAATCATGGCAGATGAAACTTAAAGCATCTAAAAAATATATATGCTCTGGTATTTTCGGATCCTATAATAGAGAAAAAGAAAACTACCTACTCCTGTTGCTTGTTGTTGATCTTGCTTACTGCTACCTCTTTGTTGCTGCTTCTGCCGTTCCGACTTGCTTCGGAAATTTTTGTTTTGTTTTCAGATTGGGGGTTTCAGTGTATGCTCTCTGTGTATTTTTTCAGTCACTGTGTGTCTCTCTAGGTGTGCATATTTTTTCTGTGTGTATATTCAATGACTGATTGCGTATTTTTTCTGTCCCTTTCACTGTGTGTCACTGTTTGGTATTTATAATGCTGTTATGATGTAGGACAACATAAGAATTCAAAGGAAAAACAAAAGGACAGTCAACAATTAGGGCAGAAAAAGGACAACATTTGGGGAGGAATCAAAAGGACAAAGGACAATAGGTGGCAATGGGCTGGCAATGGAGGACAGCAACAACGAAAGAAAAATGATAACCCTAACCCTAGATGGGGCAGCTGCAAGCTGCGCCCCTTTTCCCCTTTTTTTGAATTTTGTATTATATTTTTTTATAAAAAAACTGTACTATTTACTTCTTTTCGCTTTTTTGTTTATATGTGTAAAAGAAACTGATTATATAATAAAGGATATTTGTTATTGTTCAGCTTCAAAAAGAAAAAATTATTACACTTTTAATTTGTTTTTTGTTGTATTTATGCCAATCAATAGGCTCATAAAATAAACGAAGCAACAAAAAATAATATTGCTCGCGCGAGCTTAAAATGATACGTGGCTCAACTAGAGAGCGGAAAAAGAAAAAAAAACTCTTTTTTGGGATTTTTGATTAATCGGACAAAATTAGGGTATGACACTTAACTGAGTATGAAGACTGCTAGTTTTACTTAACTGATTCACCACTTACAACTACTACTAGTAGCAGCTTATGTTTAATTAACTTGCATATTCATTATTAGTCCTTGATTGTTAAGGCTGCCGATTAATCTCATGCAGATTAGAAGAGGATGGGATGCCTATATCAGACCAGGAGGAAGGTAACAAATGAGAACAATGAAGCTTTTTGTGCTAAAATTTTATTCTGTATGTTCATTTGGTATCCCTTAAAAGGGGGTCAAAATTTTAGGCAGATTGTTCAATATAATTCTTCGTATAAATCTCATCAATGAATGTTCTTTACCCTCTTTTGTCAAGGGCATGCCAAAGTTACTTTTAGTGAATATTTTTCTGCTTAAGCATGTCTTAGATTGCATTTCAAAACTGAGTGAAAAGTGAGGGCACTGGAAATCAAGTCATTAAAGTATTCATGAAAGGTCAAGATTCTGACCCAAGTAACGATCACCTTTAATAATGCTTAATGATCTGCACAACATATTATTTCATCCATGCCACTGCCTGTACTAAATATGCTTTTCTGATAGGTCCTTTACTCGACATGTTATTACTATAGTTATGAGTCGAATTTATGTTGATATTTATTGCATCTCTTAAATCATTGACATTTGACACCACCTTGCATGCAAGTTTATCATTTTCCTAATATTTATCATGAGTTGTATCAATGAGAGTGAATAATGAAAATGAAAGATTTGAGTATCTTATTTGATTTTCTTGCAACTTTGTGCAGTCGCATACCAGGGCACTGGGTTCAGCCTCCTCCTCCCGCCAACGAGATATGGGCATCTTACTTGGTTAGGCCTAAATGATTAGTTAACAAACTTGTAAATTCAGGTATGAGTTTTGTGGCAGCTGGTATAAACCGATAGGTTTTGAAGATTTGTGGCAGCAGGTATAAGCTCTGTGGCAGCATGTTTTTATTTTTAAAGTAGAATTTTCCTGCTGTTAAATTTTGATGCTGGTGATCATCATTGTTGAGTGCTAATAGAGTGACTGATGTGTGCAGCTGGTGCAGCAATGTTAGTTGCTAAGCTTGTCCTAAGTACGTGGCTAGACTGTTATCCTACATAGGGAGTTTGTTAGATACATAGCATTCTGTTGATCCACATGTAATAGTGAGTTGTGGAAGTTAGTAGTTAAGCTTATTGTATAAATAGCACACTGTGCTAACAGTGATTCAAGGGTTGATTCACAATTCAATTGAATTATGAATTCTAATCTCTCTGTGATTCTATTTATTATGGCATCATTCAGGTGCATGTTTTTGTATAGATTTGTATGGATATGCATGCTAATGTGAGTTCCACTCCAGTTATAGCTATATAAGATAACTGTTTGATTTGTTCTCTCATTAGTGTCACCTCTTTTTTTTTAAAAAAAAAAGAGACTTTTCATATCGGTTCCCATAGAAACCCAATATGAAAAGTCTATTTTTTTTAAAAAAAAAAGACTTTTCATATCGGTTTTCTATGAGAACCGATATGAAAAGTCTTTTTTTTTTTTAAAAAAAAGAGACTTTTCATATCGGTTTTAGGGGCGACCGATATAAAAACAACTTTTCATAACGGTTCAGGAACCGATATGAAATGTCCCTATTTTTTATATCTCCTTTTTTGGCATCGGTTTGGGAACCGATATGAAATGTCAATTTTAACTGATATAAAAAGCCTTTTTTTCACTAGTGATACGGGTGGACAAACATATCTAAGCTGAGGAAACGAATGTAAGGAAAGAGGAGAGACATAAAAAAGAAACAAATAAAAGAACCTACCCAACTGAACGGGCCGAATATCATGAGCCGCAACCTCCTTTCATAAAATGGGATCGAGGAAACCAAAAAAGGAACCATCCCTCCCAACCGAGCCCAAACATCACATACACTCCTCTTAATGCATAATGTAACGCCCCAAAATTTAATTATTTATTTAAATTGAATTGTTTGGGAATTTAGTTGGTAGAAAAATAATAAAATAATAATAATGCTAGTATATGTGGGCCTATTGTTAGGGTTGGGAGTAGTAAAAAGAGAAGTGTTAGGGAGGCCCATGATGTAATTCGAATTAGCTAAAGAAAATCCCATAAAATAAACTAAAGTATAAATAGGCATTATTTAGGGTTTTGCTCATTTAGAAGGAACAAAAAATAAGAATTAGAGAGAAGAGAAGGGAGAGGACGGCGTGAAGGAGGAGAGGGAGCTAGGGCAAGCCAAAGACTTCCAATTCTTCAAGGCTAAGGTAAGGGTGGGGTTCTATCTCTATAATTGGGTGTATGAATGGCTCTATGTAGGGAGGTTATGGAACTCTAGGTGTTATTAAGTTTAGAAAACCCTAGTTGTAGGTATTTGTATTCTAAACGTTGATGTTGAATCCGATTGATGAGGTTTGTCACTTATTAATGATGTGTGCATATGGTTGTTGATGTTTGAGAATCCAAAAATCTGTCCTGGGCGCCCTCCTGGGAGAGATCCTGTTGCTCGCAGGTTGCTGCTGGGCGCTGGTGCACTGGGCGCCATGGGCGCCGTTTGACGTTCTGCTGTTGTTGCCGTTCTGGCGCCTTAGGGCGCCACGGGCGCCATGTTGGCTGCCCTGTTCTGTTGCTGAGCGCCATGGGCGCCGTTCCTGAAATGTTGCTAGGCGCCATGGGCGCCATCTTGCTGTTGTGTGTTGCTGTCTTGCAGGTTCCTGGCGCATGGGAGCCAAGGGCGCCAATGTTGTGGCTGTCCAGTTGCTGTTTTCTGCGTTGTTCTAGCGCATGGGCGCCATGGGCGCCAATGTTGTGGCTGCCCAGTTGCTGTTTGGTGTGTTGTTCTGGCGCATGGGCGCCAAGGGCGCCAACGTTGTGGCTGGCCAGTTGCTGTTTTCTGTGTTGTTCTGGCGCATGGGCGCCAAGGGCGCCAATGTTGTCGCTGCCCTGTTGTTGTGGCTGTGTTGTCCTGGCGCATGGGCGCCAAGGGCGCCAAAATCTAGCTGCCCGTTGCTGGTTCTGGGCGCATGGGCGTCAAGGGCGCCAAGATTGGCTGCCCAATTTCGTATGTTGCTTGCTGTGTCTGGCGCAGGGGCGCCAAAATCTGGCTGCCTGTTGCTGTGTCTGGCGCAGGGGCACCATGGGCGCCAAAATCTGGCTGCCCGTTGCTGGTTCTGGGCGCATGGGCGCCAAGGGCGCCAAGATTGGCTGCCCAATTTCTGTTGTTGCTTGCTGTGTCTGGCGCAGGGGCGCCATGGGCACCAAAATCTGGCTGCCTGTTGCTGTGTCTGGCTCAGGGGCGCCATGGGCGCCAGAATCTGGCTGCCTTGTTGTTGTGTTGTGTTCTGGCGCTATGGGCGCCAAGGGAGCCAGTGTGGCTGCCTGTGTTGCGTGTTGTGCTGCGTGTTGTGTTGCTGGGCGCCATGGGCGCCAAGGGCGCCAGTTTGGCTGCCCAAATGTGAATTTCACATTTGATGCTTGGGACGATGTGTTGATGTTGGATATGTAATTAGGCCCAAAGTTGCCAAAATGTTAGAAGTTGCTAAATGGTTGATGTGTTGCCAAAAATGTTGAAAGTTGCTAAGTTGCCAATTAGTGTTGATGATGGTGTACCAAGTTGAATTGCCTCTATTTATTGGCAGGTGGTATGTTGTAGGCCTATGGCCAACGATGATTTCCGATGTTGTTGCGTTGCTATGTAGTCGTTGTTTATTGGTTGTGCATTTACATAGCGTCGCATACATAGCATATTTTTACGATGGAGCTATGCTCAAAACACGACGGCCTGGACTGGCAAATTACGATGAAATGATGATACGACGTTAATGCCTCTATTTATTGGCTGGATTATGGTACCACATGCATTATAAGGCGGTGGCCCTGAGTTGAGTCACATTCCGCATCCATGTTGCATACCTATGTGATTGAGATGGTGTTGACTGCTGTTAAATGATGAATTGATGCTATGACCTGAATTACATATTGTCTTTCATATGTCTGATTATATAGTGCGATATCTCACCCCTTCTGTTTGAATGTTACCCCAATGTTGGTAACGTGCAAGTAATCACGAATGAAGGCTGCTCACCTTCGTTTGTTCGAGTCGGTGTCGTCGCTCTGATATGTAACACTCGGGGGGAATGAACACACATTTTAATATTGTTGCTATGTTATTTCGTTGTTTTTGAGCCGTTTTGAATTGTTAAGACGCCACGTCTATTTGAGTTGACTTGTTATGAATCTGCTGCGTAGTAATTAAAGAGGAATTATTTTGAAGACTAAGAGGTTGTTTTATCGGTTCAACCGAAAGCGCTATGTATCTGTTTTCAAAAAGCGAATTAACCCGTCTATTGTTTTCACGAAGCAAATGTAGCACTCCATTGTTTGTTGAAAAAGATTTTTATGAACTCTGATTTTGCATTATTTTACCTTGTAGAAATGGGGTGTTACATTAGTGGTATCAGAGCTATTTCGGTCTGTCCGGCCAAGTTGTCAAGTTATTGTGTCATTGACGATCAAGTATTGTCAATTAGTTCTAACTGTTGTTTGTGTTGTAGTGATTAGTTGAGATGGCTGGAAGGAACGATGCTGCTATCGCTGCTGCTATGGCTCAGGCTGTGGAAGGTCAGCAAAACGTTGGTGAAAATGCTGGGTCTCGTAGTTTGGTAACCTTTCAAAGGGAGAACCCGCCTACTTTCAAAGGCAAGTATAATCCTGATGGAGCGTTGGCTTGGCTGAAGGAGATGGAGAGGATCTTCCGTGTGATGGACTGCACTCTAGCGCAGAAGGTTCGTTATGGCACCCATATGTTGGCAGAAGAGGCTGATGACTGGTGGTTAGAGACTAGTCAAAGGTTGGTAGTTGCAGGTGAACAGGTCACTTGGGTTGTGTTCCGTAGGGAATTTATGAGGAAGTACTATCCGGAGGATGTTCGGGGTAAGAAGGAAATTGAGTTCTTTGAGCTGAAGCAAGGAAACCTGTCGGTTACTGAGTATGCTGCTAAGTGTGGATACCTTGTGTTGCAGGTAACCTGATATTGCAGGATATGTTTTGATGATGAAAAAGACAAAGGTAAGATTGACGGTCAAAGTCAACTAAACGTCAAAGTCAATCCAAGACAAGCAAGCCAAGAACTGAAGATTCAAGTTTAAGGGTAGTCCTTAAATATAAGGGTAGTCCTTAGGGTTTGGGTGTGTCTTAGGAAAAAGTGTAAGCTCTTTCAAAAGGTCAGCTCGTATCTCAAAGGCTCACACACTCACAAAGTTTTTTAAAGTTGCATGCATATTTACGTAAACATTTCCTATCAACTTTTAAATAACAAAATCGATTTTTCTCATGCATAAACATATATCAAAATCGATTTTCAGGCAAAATAGAAAAGCTATAAATCGATTTTCAGGTCATGTACTTTCAGTACATAAATCGATTTCTGAGTCAAATATTTTTAAGGGAAGAATCGATTCCCAAACTTTTTCACACAAAGTGAGAATCGATTCCCACTTGTCTCAGGCAAGCTGAAAATCGATTCCTACATATTTTAACTTAGTGAAGAATCGATTCCTAGCCTCCCGGAGATCCTAAGAATCGATTACATCCTTTTTACAAACAAATCAGAATCGATTCCTAGATCAGATCAAGCAAATGAATCGATTCCTAGATCCATTCCAATTAGCAAAGAATCGATTCCTACATCATTTTTAACGTAAAAATGAATTCCTCATAGCCTATAAATAGGCAATGCTTCACGTTCATTTTTACACAACCCATTTCACGAATCAGAGAACTTTTGAGAAAAACTCTTTTCGCTTTTACTTTTGCTCGTCACGTACCGTTGGTCTGTCTGAGCTGATCTGTTGCTAAGAGTTAGTTGGGGTTGTAATCTTCAAGTTGTAATATCTGCCTACACTAGAGGTATTTCTGCATTTACAATTGTTTATTATTTAATTGTTGTGTTTTGTTCTAGGGAGTGAGGTATCTCTCTAGGGTAGCTGCATGTACTAGGAAGTGGGGTATCTTTCTAGGACAGGTGATTGTAATAGGGGTGGGGTATCTCTTGTTATTGTATTGTTAGATTTGAGGGCTCTCCATAGGTGGGGTATCCTAGGAGGAGAGTGCCTAAGTCTGTAAAGGTTTTCCAAGGCACCTGTAAGCCTTGTTGTTGTTTTAGTGGAAAATCTCACAAGGGTGTGAGGACTGGACGTAGGTCACTAGGAGGTGACCGAACCAGGATAAATCTCTGTGTGCTTTACTGCTTTCCTGCTTTACTATTATACTGCTTTACTACTTTCCTGCTTTATTATTATACCGCTGTACTGCTTTATATTCTAATTCCTTCGCTTCCACTTAACCTGCGCGAAAATTGATCTAAGTCATTGAAAAGGGGAAAAACATTTTCAAAAGATTTGAAAAGTTTTTAAATCTCAATTCACCCCCCCTCTTGAGACTGAAGCCACTTGGTAACAAGTGGTATCAGAGCTAGACTCTTGTATAAAGAGCTTAGCCGCTTCAAGAGAAATGGCTTCAGGTTGGTATACGCAAGAGGGTGCATCTCTTTTCCGTCCTCCGGGATTCAACGGAGAAGACTATGCATATTGGAAAGAAAGAATGAGAATTTTTATTGAAGGGGTAGACTTAGATGTTTGGGATGCTGTGGAAAAAGGACCTTTCGTCCCCACACACATAGTAGATGGTATTCTTACAATAAAAAGTAGAAATGAATGGTCTGATGATGAGAAAAGAAAAGTGCAACTGAATTTACGTGCTAAAAATATTATTACTTCTGCTTTGAGTACTGATGAATTTTTTCGAGTTTCAAACTGTAAATCTGCCCGAGAAATGTGGGATAATCTTCAAGTTACTCATGAGGGTACAAGTGAAGTGAAAAGGGCAAGAATAAATACTCTTACCAGAGAGTACGAATTGTTTAGAATGAATACAGGTGAAACAATATCAGAGATGCAGAAAAGGTTCACTCACATAGTGAACAAACTGGGTTCATTAGGAAAATCATTTCCTCCCGAAGACTTGATCAACAAAGTGCTAAGATGCCTAAACCGAGAATGGCAACCAAAGGTAACTGCTATAACTGAATCAAGAAACCTAACTACCATGTCTCTTGCCACTCTGTTTGGGAAACTACTAGAGCACGAGTTAGAGCTCACTCGTCTAGCAGAGAATGAAGGAAAAGTCAAGAAAAAGAAAAACCTAGCTTTCAAAGTTTCAAATTCAAGTTCATCCGACGACAGTGATGACTCGCAAAGTGAAAGTGATGAAGAGGATGAAAATATAGACCTAATGGTAAGAGAATTCAAAAGGTTCATAAGGAGGTCTCTAGAAAAGAATTCTCCAACCAAAGAAGTCTCATGCAAACAAAACTACTTAAGTCCTTTAACCTGCTACGAATGTGGGAAACCCGGACACATAAAATTGGAATGCCCAAAATTACAAAGAAAACGACCAAGAGATGAGAAAAAGGGATCCAAAGGAAAAAGGAGTAGAAAAGCCTACACAGCATGGGAAAACAGGAACTCATCAGATAGCTCAGAAAGTGAAAAAGATCAAGTTGCTCTCATGGCCGACCACGACAGCGAAAGTGAAACTGAGGTATACTCTAACTCTGAATCTTTACAAGATGCCTATGATGAATTATATGAAGCATTTACTGAATTGCATGATAAATCCTTAAAACTAGCTAAAGCATTAGATAAATCTAAGAAAATTATCACTCATCTTGAAAATGCTGTTACTGCTTTAACTAAAGAAAAGTCAGAGCTTAGAAAAGAAAATGATAGCCTTGCATGCTTTAAAGAAAATTATACTTGTGATAAATGTGTTGAATCTGAAAAGAAAATTCATGAACTGGAATGGACTGTTGGGAAATTGTCCAGTTTACAAAATGTGCATCATAGATTCCCTAGAAACAAACCCATAGAAAGGCATGTTCATTATAAACCAAAATTTTCCACTAGACCTTATATTACATGTTATTATTGTGGTAAACCTGGACATACAGCTTCTGTTTGCAGGGCAAGAGGTAAAATAAATATGAAAAAGGTGTGGGTTCCCAAAGGAACCATACCAAACACTAACCCACAAGGACCCAAAGAGATTTGGGTACCGAGAACCTTGTTTTAGATCTTTGCAGGTATGCTTCAAGGTATGGGGGCAGATTGATACCTTGACAGCAAAGACTCAAAGCGCATGACCGGAGACGCAATAAAGTTCTTAACACTCACCCCCGGAAAAAGCCGTCATGTGACTTGTGATAAATAGAGGAAGAATCACCGGTTAAAGGTCAGATTGGTTAAAATTTTTATTCACCTCTTTTTTGAAAATGTGCTTAAAAATAGTTTATTAGGTCAAAAATGTGACTAGTGAAACAGAGACTAATTTCATGCATCATTAAGAACAATATCTATAAGGCATGATTAGAATAACAGGAATCAAAGTATTCTGGTCAACCCTCTAGGACTGATCATATAGAAATTATACATCACCTTCTTAGAGGTTATGGTTAGAAAGGCAATAGTGTGATTGAGTTAGTTGAATCGTCAAAATCAGCTAGTTGATATTTTCACAAATCCATTGCAAAAGAAAACCTGGTTCTCCACTTATTCAAATGAGGTTTCAATTAAATGTTTTTCAAAGTGATTTTTTAAAGAAATGTGAATTTAAGTGAAAGTGTGACTTGTGAATCTCTGCAGTTAAAGTGCTATTTTTTTTTTTTTTTCCTGAAATCTATTTTTCAACTGCTAGCACTGGTATTTTTCGAAAAATACATGCTCACAATTGTTGTTTACCTAAAATAATTTTTCTCCCATATTCTGGCTGCCATCACCAACTTTCAAACTAAGCAGCATGAAATGTATAAAGCTTAAAACAACTGCTTCACAGATTTTTGAGACTCATAATTAGCTTTTACCTGTGTTTGATAAAATATTCTCTTCATGGTCTCAAATATGTTTTTCTTCAAGTTTTGATGATCACTTACAAGCCAGCAATGGCTTTTTTACCTTGTCAAATAGCTGTGACATTCGATTCGCAAACCTTATCATATATTGACCCTCTTTGATCATGACAAAAAGGGGGAGAGAAATATAGGGTTGCATATGAGCATATAGAACTTGCATATTATGCATCTAGTCAATAAGTCAGGGGGAGCATCATGATAGGGGGAGCATCATATATACATTATCTGTTTGAACTAACCTCCCACCTTGAGATGAGTTAATGTTTTGTCATCATCAAAAAGGGGGAGAATGTGGATACCTTGTGTTGCAGGTAACCTGATATTGCAGGATATGTTTTGATGATGAAAAAGACAAAGGTAAGATTGACGGTCAAAGTCAACTAAACGTCAAAGTCAATCCAAGACAAGCAAGCCAAGAACTGAAGATTCAAGTTTAAGGGTAGTCCTTAAATATAAGGGTAGTCCTTAGGGTTTGGGTGTGTCTTAGGAAAAAGTGTAAGCTCTTTCAAAAGGTCAGCTCGTATCTCAAAGGCTCACACACTCACAAAGTTTTTTAAAGTTGCATGCATATTTACGTAAACATTTCCTATCAACTTTTAAATAACAAAATCGATTTTTCTCATGCATAAACATATATCAAAATCGATTTTCAGGCAAAATAGAAAAGCTATAAATCGATTTTCAGGTCATGTACTTTCAGTACATAAATCGATTTCTGAGTCAAATATTTTTAAGGGAAGAATCGATTCCCAAACTTTTTCACACAAAGTGAGAATCGATTCCCACTTGTCTCAGGCAAGCTGAAAATCGATTCCTACATATTTTAACTTAGTGAAGAATCGATTCCTAGCCTCCCGGAGATCCTAAGAATCGATTACATCCTTTTTACAAACAAATCAGAATCGATTCCTAGATCAGATCAAGCAAATGAATCGATTCCTAGATCCATTCCAATTAGCAAAGAATCGATTCCTACATCATTTTTAACGTAAAAATGAATTCCTCATAGCCTATAAATAGGCAATGCTTCACGTTCATTTTTACACAACCCATTTCACGAATCAGAGAACTTTTGAGAAAAACTCTTTTCGCTTTTACTTTTGCTCGTCACGTACCGTTGGTCTGTCTGAGCTGATCTGTTGCTAAGAGTTAGTTGGGGTTGTAATCTTCAAGTTGTAATATCTGCCTACACTAGAGGTATTTCTGCATTTACAATTGTTTATTATTTAATTGTTGTGTTTTGTTCTAGGGAGTGAGGTATCTCTCTAGGGTAGCTGCATGTACTAGGAAGTGGGGTATCTTTCTAGGACAGGTGATTGTAATAGGGGTGGGGTATCTCTTGTTATTGTATTGTTAGATTTGAGGGCTCTCCATAGGTGGGGTATCCTAGGAGGAGAGTGCCTAAGTCTGTAAAGGTTTTCCAAGGCACCTGTAAGCCTTGTTGTTGTTTTAGTGGAAAATCTCACAAGGGTGTGAGGACTGGACGTAGGTCACTAGGAGGTGACCGAACCAGGATAAATCTCTGTGTGCTTTACTGCTTTCCTGCTTTACTATTATACTGCTTTACTACTTTCCTGCTTTATTATTATACCGCTGTACTGCTTTATATTCTAATTCCTTCGCTTCCACTTAACCTGCGCGAAAATTGATCTAAGTCATTGAAAAGGGGAAAAACATTTTCAAAAGATTTGAAAAGTTTTTAAATCTCAATTCACCCCCCCTCTTGAGACTGAAGCCACTTGGTAACACTAAGTTTGTGGAGTTGGCTAAGTTTTATCCGCACTACAGTGAAGCAACTGCTGAATTTTCGAAGTGCATCAAGTTTGAGAATGGGTTGCGACCAGAGATCAAGAAGGCCATTGGATATCAGAAGATCCGTGTCTTTGCTGATTTGATTGATAGCTGCAGAATCTATGAAGAGGATAACAATGCGCATTATAAAATTATTAATGAGAAAAGGGGCAAGCCTCAGAATCGTGGTAAGCCGTATGATGCTCCTGCTGGTAAGGGTAAGTCGAGAGCTGCTGATGGTAGGAGGACTAGTGGGGGAGATGCTCCTGCTGGTATTGTGTGCTTCAAATGTGGCAAAGCTGGTCATAAGAGTAATGCGTGCAAAGTTGATACGACGAGGTGTTTCCGTTGCGGTAAGATCGGGCATGAGGCGTCCGGGTGTGAGCATAAGGAGGTGGTTTGTTTCAACTGTGGCGAGGGAGGACACATCAGTAGTCAGTGTCAGAAACCGAAGAAGGAGCGGGCTAGTGGAAAAGTTTTCGCTTTGGCAGGGACAGAGACTTTCGAAGAAGATGGCCTTATTAGAGGTACATGCTTCATTAATAATATTCCTCTATCTTCTATTGTTGATACCGGTGCTACCCATTGTTTTATTGCTGCCAATTGTGTTGAAAGATTGGGTCTTGCGTTGTCTTCTATGAATGGAGAGATGGTCGTCGACACTCCAGCTAAGGGGTCGGTGACTACTTCTCTTGTATGCTCTCAATGTCCTTTGTCGACTTTCGACAGAGACTTTGTTGTTGACCTGATTTGTCTGCCGTTAAGTGGATTGGATGTGATCTTAGGTATGAACTGGTTAGAGCATAACCATGTGCATATTAACTGTCGTAGTAAGTCTGTGAGTTTCTCCACTCCTGAAGAGGAGGAAGCTGGTTTGTTGTCTACTGGTCAGTTGCGGAAGTTGATGCGGGAGGAAGTCCAGTTATTCTCGCTGATGGCGTCAATGTCTGTCGAGAATCGAGCCGTGGTTGAAGAGCTGCGGGTAGTATGTGAATTTCCTGAAGTTTTCCCTGATGAGATTCCAGGTGTGCCGCCAGAGAGAGCAGTGGAATTCGCTATTGATCTTGTACCTGGTACCAGACCTGGTTCTATGGCACCGAACAGGATGTCGGCATCTGAATTGTCCGAATTGAAGAAGCAGCTTGAGGATTTGCTCGAAAAGAAGTTTGTGAGACCAAGTGTGTCGCCGTGGGGAGCTCCTGTGTTGCTAGTAAAGAAGAAAGATGGAAGTATGAGGCTCTGTGTTGATTATAGACAGTTGAATAAGGTAACGGTTAAGAACAAATATCCACTTCCAAGGATAGATGATTTGATGGATCAGCTGGTGGGTGCTCAAGTGTTTAGTAAGATTGATTTGCGGTCGGGCTATCATCAGATTAAAGTGAAAGATGAGGATATTCAGAAGATGTCTTTTAGAATGCGTTATGGGCATTATGAGTATTCGGTGGTGCCTTTTGGTGTTACTAACGCGCCGGGGGTATTTATGGAATACATGAACCGTATTTTCCATTATTACTTGGATCAGTTTGTGGTGGTATTCATCGATGATATTCTGGTCTACTCTAAGTCGGAAGAAGAGCATGCAGAGCATTTGAGATTAGTGTTGGAAGTCCTGAAAGAGAAGAAGTTATATGCAAAGCTGTCTAAATGTGAATTCTGGTTGAAGGAAGTGAGTTTCCTTGGTCACGTCATTTCAGGTAGTGGCATTGCGGTGGATCCGTCTAAAGTAGATGTTGCGTTGCAGTGGGAAGCCCCGAAGTCGGCTCATTTTGTTCCTATTAACATCACATATCCAGTATCGAAGTTGGCAAAGATTTATATCCGAGAGATTTTGAAGCTGCATGGTGTTCCTATGTGTATCGTTTCGGATAGAGATCCGAGGTTTACGTCTGATTTTTGGAAGAGTTTGCAAACGGAGTTGGGTTCTAAGCTGAGATTGAGTTCGGCGTATCACCCTCAGACGGATGGTCAGTCAGAGAGGATTATTCAGTCGTTGGAGGATTTGTTGAGGGCTTGTGTTCTGGAGCAAGGAGGTTCGTGGGATGCATACCTTTCGTTGATAGTGTTCACTTATAATAATAGTTACCATTCTAGTATTGGGATGGCACCTTTTGAAGCGTTGTATGGTCGGAAGTGTAGGACTCCTTTGTGTTGGTATGAATCTGGAGAAAGTGTAGTACTTGGACCTGAAATTGTTCGAGAGACTACTGAGAAGGTGAGATTGATTCGGGAGAAGATGAAAGCTTCGCAAAGTAGGCAGAAGAGTTACCATGATAAGCGAAGAAAGAATTTAGAATTTCAAGCAGGTGAGCATGTGTTTTTGAGAGTCACTCCGGTGACCGGTGTTGGACGCACTTTGAAGTCTAAGAAGCTCACGCCTCATTTTATCGGTCCGTATCAGATTTCGGAAAGAGTTGGAAATGTTTCTTATAGGGCGGCCTTACCGCCTAATCTTTCGAATTTGCATGATGTGTTTCATGTGTCGCAACTTCGAAAGTATATTTCAGATCCATCTCACGTAATTCGTATGGATGATGTGCAAGTGCGGGATAATCTCACTGTGGAGACGATGCCTGTGCGTATCGAGGATCATGAGGTGAAGACTCTAAGAGGTAAGGAGATCGCTTTGGTGAAAGTGGTTTGGTTGGGAGCTGCCGGAGAAAGCATGACGTGGGAGCTGGAAAGCAAGATGCGGGAGTCATATCTCGAGCTGTTCGAGTCAGGTAAATTTTTGAGGACGAAAATATTCTAAGTGGGGGAGAGTTGTAACGCCCCAAAATTTAATTATTTATTTAAATTGAATTGTTTGGGAATTTAATTGGTAAAAAAATAATAAAATAATAATAATAATGCTAGTATATGTGGGCCTATTGTTAGGGTTGGGAGTAGTAAAAAGAGAAGTGTTAGGGAGGCCCATGATGTAATTCGAATTAGCTAAGGAAAAGCCCATAAAATTAACTAAAGTATAAATAGGCATTATTTAGGGTTTTGCTCATTTAGAAGGAACAAAAAATAAGAATTAGAGAGAAGAGAAGGGAGAGGACGGCGTGAAGGAGGAGAGGGAGCTAGGGCAAGCCAAAGACTTCGAATTCTTCAAGGCTAAGGTAAGGATGGGGTTCTATCTCTATAATTGGGTGTATGAATGGCTCTATGTAGGGAGGTTATGGAACTCTAGGTGTTATTAAGTTTAGAAAACCCTAGTTGTAGGTATTTGTATTCTAAACGTTGATGTTGAATCCGAATGATGAGGTTTGTCACCTATTGATGATGTGTGCATATGGTTGTTGATGTTTGAGAATCCAAAAATCTGTCCTGGGCGCCCTCCTGGGAGAGATCTTGTTGCTCGCAGGTTGCTGCTGGGCGCTGGTGCACTGGGCGCCATGGGCGCCGTTTAACGTTCTGCTGTTGTTGCCGTTCTGGCGCCTTAGGGCGCCACGGGCGCCATGTTGGCTGCCCTGTTCTGTTGCTGGGCGCCATGGGCGCCGTTCGTGAAATGTTGCTAGGCGCCATGGGCGCCATCTTGCTGTTGTGTGTTGCTGTCTTGCAGGTTCCTGGCGCATGGGAGCCAAGGGCGCCAATGTTGTGGCTGTCCAGTTGCTGTTTTCTGTGTTGTTCTGGCGCATGGGCGCCATGGGCGCCAATGTTGTGGCTGCTCAGTTGCTGTTTGGTGTGTTGTTCTGGCGCATGGGCGCCAAGGGCGTCAACGTTGTGGCTGGCCAGTTGCTGTTTTCTGTGTTGTTCTGGCGCATGGGCGCCAAGGGCGCCAATGTTGTCGCTGCCCTGTTGTTGTGGCTGTGTTGTCCTGGCGCATGGGCGCCAAGGGCGCCAAAATCTAGCTGCCCGTTGCTGGTTCTGGGCGCATGGGCGTCAAGGGCGCCAAGATTGGCTGCCCAATTTCGTATGGTGCTTGCTGTGTCTGGCGCAGGGGCGCCATGGGCACCAAAATCTGGCTGCCTGTTGCTGTGTCTGGCTCAGGGGCGCCAGAATCTGGCTGCCTTGTTGTTGTGTTGTGTTCTGGCGCTGTGGGTGCCAAGGGAGCCAGTGTGGCTGCCTGTGTTGCGTGTTGTGCTGCGTGTTGTGTTGCTGGGCGCCATGGGCGCCAAGGGCGCCAGTTTGGCTGCCCAAATGTGAATTTCACATTTGATGCTTGGGACGATGTGTTGATGTTGGATATGTAATTAGGCCCAAAGTTGCCAAAATGTTAGAAGTTGCTAAATGGTTGATGTGTTGCCAAAAATGTTGAAAGTTGCTAAGTTGCCAATTAGTGTTGATGATGGTGTACCAAGTTGAATTGCCTCTATTTATTGGCAGGTGGTATGTTGTAGGCCTATGGCCAACGATGATTTCCGATGTTGTTGCGTTGCTATGTAATCGTTGTTTATTGGTTGTGCATTTACATAGCGTCGCATACATAGCATATTTTTACGATGGAGCTATGCTCAAAACACGACGGCCTAGACTGGCAAATTACGATGAAATGATGATACGACGTTAATGCCTCTATTTATTGGCTGGATTATGCTACCACATGCATTATAGGGCGGTGGCCCTGAGTTGAGTCACATTCCGCATCCATGTTGCATACCTATGTGATTGAGATGGTGTTGACTGCTGTTAAATGATGAATTGATGCTATGACCTGAATTACATATTGTCTTTCATATGTCTGATTATATAGTGATATCTCACCCCTTCTGTTTGAATGTTACCCCAATGTTGGTAACGTGCAGGTAATCACGAATGAAGGCTGCTCACCTTCGTTTTATCGAGTCTGTGTCGTCGCTCTGATATGTAACACTCGGGGGGAATGAACACACGTTTTAATATTGTTGCTATGTTATTTCGTTGTTTTTGAGCCGTTTTGAATTGTTAAGACGCCACGTCTATTTGAGTTGACTTGTTATGAATCCGCTGCGTAGTAATTAAAGAGGAATTATTTTGAAGACTAAGAGGTTGTTTTATCGGTTCAACAAAAAGCGCAATGTATCTGTTTTCAAAAAGCGAATTAACCCGTCTATTGTTTTCACGAAGCAAATGTAGCACTCCATTGTTTGTTGAAAAAGATTTTTATGAACTCTGATTTTGCATTATTTTACCGGGTAGAAATGGGGTGTTACACATAACCCTTGTACATTCTAAACGAACCGATGAATAATGGAACGTTGAACCGATCGTCCTCTTTTGTGAGAACCATGTGTAGGAATACAAATGCCTATTATAGGTACCACCGTAAATATGGCCACACAACTGACGATTGCTGGACCTTAAAAAAGCAGCTTGAATAGATCATCCAAAGATGTCAATTAAAAAAGTTTTTCAGAGGGTCTCATCGTCATTTAGAAGAACGCAAGAGAGGAAGGAACAGTCCTGAGAGTAAATCCTCTGAAAAGTGGGGGTTAAAACCAAAATCTGGAGAATGCTGGAGAGAAGGACGAGCGCAAAAAATCAAACGAAGGTATGCCCATCAAGGAGGAGGGTCATCATCTTCATCAAGGAAAAGGTATGTTCGTCCTATCATGTATTTTCAAGAATTTGAACCTAACATTGTTTGAAGAGATTATCCGTATGTGCCATTCGACATCCTAGATGTTGAGGGAGTTCGACCTCACTCAGATGATCCAGTGTTGATATCATAGTCACTACAAGTGGTTTCAATGTGGCCAAGGTATTGTTTGATGGTGGTAGCACGTCAAACGTAATTTATTGGTGATGCTTTGAGGAGCTACAATTTTTGACCTAGATGTTGAGGGAGTTCGACCTCACTCGGATGATCCATTGGTGATATCAGTCACTACAAGTGGTTTCAATGTGGCCAAGGTATTGTTTGATGGTGGTAGCACGACAAACGTAATTTATTGGTGATGCCTTGAGGAGCTACAATTGTTGACCGAGATGTTGAAGCATTACCCAAACACCATAGTAGTCTTTTTAGGTGAATAGTTGGAATTATGTGGTTACCTTGACCTTTGAACCACTTTTGGGGAGGAGGGTTGTGCCAAAACTATCGTCCTTAGATATGTAATGACTGGAGCAAGTTCATCATATATCATTATCATGGGTAGACTAACTCACAATGCTCTTATGGTCATCGTATCATATATACCCTCAGATATGCATCAAGTACCCTCTTCCTAATGGGAGGGTTGGTGTAGTTAGGGAAAATCAAGTTGTCTCTGGAAAATGTTATGCGGAGAGCATTAAAGTCAATGCTCTGCAGAAAAGGGAATGAGGAAACCACAATTGCAGTTTCTTGGATTTAGATCCAAGACTATTTGATCCAAAGAAGGAAGGAAAGCGGCCAAAACCTGTAAATTATTTGAAAGAAATAGTGATCGGTTCTCCCGTACACCAGAAGACAAAGATCGGGATTAGTTTGATGGAGAACATGGACATGAAAAGCCCAACGGAACCTAAAGAAGTTCATATTCTGATTAGTAAGCCAACGACTTTATCACACTACATGGCGCAGTTTTCATAAAAGGTTAAATCCTTATTTCAATTACTGAGGAATAATACCAGGTTCCAATGGACGAACAAATGTGGACAAGCCTTCCAGGCTCAGAAGGAATTTCTCACAACTCCACCAATCAGAGGATTGTGCAACCCCGTCTTAATAAAGGACTGTAGAAAAGAACATCACTCGGTCAACTATGTTAGCCCAATGTGGAGAGGGCCCGAGAAAAAGTACCAGAAGATAGAGAAAGCAGCCAACATAGTTGTCCTTGCTGCAAGGAAATTAAAACAATACTTCTAGAGCCATTCCATAATTACGATGACTAACTTGCCAATTATGCAAGTCATTTCATAGCCTGGCCTGTAGGCCAAATGGTGTTGTGGTCCGTGGAGCTGCTTGAATATGACATCAAGTATGAACCTGGAGGACCGATCAAAGCCTACACATTGGCAGATTTCGTAGATGAACTGGTCGAAGATGACTCGATTGACCAAACAAACATAGAATGTACTCGGATTCCTTCCGTAGATGGTTCCTCATAATTGAGAGGTAGTGGTGCAGGCGTAACTCTTGAAGGCCCGAATGGAATGCTTCTAGGAGAATCCCTCAGATTCAACTTCAAGGCCTGCAATAATCATGCTGAATATGAAGTCTAACTCATTGAAACGAGCAACTGACCTAGAAGTCGCAGAAGTGGAAGTTCAAAGTTACCCGTTGTTGGTGACCTGTCAAATTATTGGAGCTTTCACCACCAAAGATGTAGTGTTGAGCAAATATCTCTCTAAGGTAAAAGAACTGAAATCCAAGTTTAATTTAGGCTAAATTATAGTTTTGGTCCCCCTATTTTTACAAATTCAGATATTTGGTCCCTCTATTTTCAAACTCAGACATTTAGTCCCCCTATTTTTAAAAACACAGAGATCTGGTCCAACAGGGGATTTTTCTTTTTTTTTTGCTGATTTGGAGGTCTATGCAAAAAAAAGGTGATGTGGACCTCATTAATTGACGTGGCAGCTGTTTGCAGCTTGCACACATTTATGCTGCACCATTTAATTATCTAGTCAGCATGCCACATAATATATTTATAATTAAAAACATGTTAATATTCAAATATTAAAATAAGAAAGTGTATTTCCTATGAACCCTAAATCCCCAAATCCACCATTGAGGCTTCTTCTCGATCTCTCTTCTCTCATTTCCTTCGATGCACATCATCATGTTTCAGTGCAAATACACTCATCTCCCTCGATGCACATCATCATGCATATACCCTGCTTTAATTACAACCATCAAGTAGAGGTTGAGGAGTCCTCAAGTAATAGTGAGCCCAACCTAGTTAGAGAGAAAAGAGCCAAGAAAAGTCCAAGATGTTGGAGGAATACCCTAGAAAGTGACAGGCTTGTGTTAGCTGTCAATGAGCTATCCTTTTATTTTTACTGTTGCCTTGTGTTCAGAACAGAAGCCAAGAGAGAGAAAGATACCTCACGGTGGTAGATCCGAGGTCAATCCGAGTATGTACGAGCTTGGAGGTCATCTGTCTGAGTCCAACACCAGTGGGATCCGAGGGGACCAGGAGCTAGGATGGATGTTGAAGAGGTCCACTCCGAGGTTGGGGGCGGGAGCTTCCGAGGTTGAATCAACCAGAGTCGTCTTCCCCCGAGGTTGGGGTTGGTACCTGCAGACACTCTGATGTCAAAGTCAGCAAATGGAAGTCGAGAGGAAGTACCAAGGAATGATACGTACCTGATTGGAGGGGGTAGTGCTCAATTTATAGACGCGGGAAGGGGTCACCCTTAGCCTAGGTTGAACCTGAGCCGTGTGATTAGCAGAGGCTGACCCTGGGTAGAGGCTGACCCTGGATGTTGCTTGGGCCAGGTCCCACGCTGGATTGGGCCAGTTCTTCAGCGAAGTGGGCTTTTGTCCAGTCCGGAACAGTTTCCCCCCAAGTCGAGGTCGGTCACGCTAGTGCGGCCTCGGCTTGAATTGCAGAAGTTAGTGTAGAAGTCAGTGCAGAAGTTAGTGTCTCCATGCCAGTAAGTTGGTTGAGAGTGTTATCAACTTCGACTCAGATGTTGCCGGTGAGTCAACAAAGTTGAAATGGTCCCGAGATTGCCCCCGAGTCGAAAGAGTTGTCATTTGTGACCTCGAATGGATGAGACATTTGTGACCTCGGATTGATTAGAGACGACAGGCGTCAAGCGGCCGTATTTATGTGACTGTTCAATCCCGGCCTTCCGGGTGACTTACTACTCTCTTCGGTCTAGTTCCCCAAGTGTTGGACTGTGGTCGAGCTCGGACAGAAGAGGTCGGACGGGTGAGGTTGGACTCGAGCCTGTTAATAGCGAGGTCGGCTTCCTTTGTGTGTTGATTGAGTCGGTCTCGATCGTCGAACATGGCGAGAGTAGCTTAGTGCCTGTTTTGGAATGCTTCGGAGGGTCGGGTCGGACCCGACCTCATGAGAGAGGTGAGTGAGCCAGCATAGGCCTGTCCCTGCGCAAGAGGTCAGTGAGCCACGATAGGCTCGACCTCGTGGAAGAGGTCAGTGAGCCACGATAGGCTCGACCTCCTGGAAGAGGTCAGTGAGCCACGATAGGTCCAACCTCGTGGAAGAGGTCAGTTTAAGGCAGCTCGGAGCGACCCTTTAGGAAGGAAGGAAGTCCGAGGCTGCGGGATCATTTGAGACTTCGTTCGGTCCAGTTCACCAAGTGCAGAGCTTGGAGTGAACGTGGAGTGAAGAAGCTCGTACGAGGTCGTCTTGCTTTCTTTGTCAGACGAGCGAGGTCGGACTCGAGCCCGGGAATGATCTGCTACCTGCTTCGGTCCAGTTTACCAAGCTAGGCTTGAGGTGAAACTCGGAGCGAAGAAATTGAGGGAGAGGCCGGACTCGAGCCCGGATATGGTCTGCTACCTGTAAGACTGGCGTCTCCTTCGAGTCGGACTGAAGCGAGGAGCTAAGCTGTAAGGCTGGCGTCTCCTTCGAGTCGGACTGAAGCGAAGAGCCGAGAAGCATTTGCAAGGTTGGATGTGGGATCCAGGGTGCCGCGCCGAGGTCGGATTAGCAATTGATGTCGGTCAACGCTTCGTGCCGGATGCAGGATGACGTGCGGAGCTGGGATTATGAATTGATGCCAGTCAACGCATTGGCTAACACCTCGCTTCTAAAATCAAGGATTTCAAGATGTTAACACGTCGCTTCTAAAATCAAGACTTTCAAGATGTCGTTGGTGTGGTGAATCGGACCATACCTCGAAGTTGGCACCTTGGTTCCAAACTCACCAAATGAGAATGAATTAGTCATTAAATATACAAAGGATTGATCTTACTTGAAGGGTAGTCACCAAAGGTGGGAACCATCTGACCCATCATCGGTTTGACCCAATCAAAAGGTATTTGCCTTGATTAAAATTACTAGATGCACATCTAAGGCCACATAACTCAGTTATGCTCAATCTGCAAAGTTTAATAATTCCTGAATGATAGGCCAACTCGTCACGGCATTTGAGAATAGACAAGCTTGTATCACGTCCTCAATACACTGCACCTCGGTCACCAACCATAATGGAATCGAAATCATAACAGGATGATCTGACTTCACAAATGGAAATCAAAGTAGGTGACAAACATTTCCGAAGGAGGATGGAGGGCTCAGAATCGGCATCAAGCATTTCCGACTTCACACATGGAAATAGTCATGCGTGAGGTCGGCGTTGAGGTTTAATGTTGCCGAGTTTGCATCAAAGAACCAGCTCAGATACGCCGAACTCGCACAGTGTCACCGTTTATCTGTCTTTATGGGGACCTTGCCAATCTATTGTAAGACTGATGTCGTCACCGAAGTTGTTGGCCTGACTTCCAGCACCACTGTGGAACCCGCTTACTTCTGCCATCCTCAATATTATATCAACCTCTGTTGGTGAGGTAGAAATCAAACATTGGTTAAATGCAGGGCCAATACCGGCTAAAACGGATCCGTGTTTGCCTTAGCTTGCACTCGCATAACTCGTCGTTGCCTCGAGATAACGCCGACGAAGGTGGAAGAGGAGGAACGCAATTTTTGAATCCCCAGGTGGATTGCAGAACGACAACGCAAGGGGATCTTGGCAGTTTCAATTCATATTCAAATTGAAGTTGGATTTTTTGATGACGTTGCACGGAACCGTACATCGTGAGTATGGTGATTGTAAATCGCGGCCAGTTTGTAGAAAGGTTTAAAACCTTCGCGGAAAATTGAACCGTGCACGGAACCGTACATCTAGAAGTATGTTATCGCGGCCACCATGTGATCCAAAATCGAATCCCCTTTGTAGAAAGACGATTCCATCAAATCTATTCCAACTCCTTCAACGTTGTTCAGTTGACAAGGGTGAGAGGAGAGTCTGAGGTCGGTAGCCAAAATGGGTGAGAGGAGAGTCCTCCCACTTTGGTCCGCATTAAAATCAGTGAGACTCCGAGGTTGGGAGACAAAATGAATGAATAGGAAGGATCAGAGCTTGATGGTGAGTCCTCCCACTTTGGTCCGCATTAAAATCTAACCTAGTTTGCAACTATATTTCGATCTCTAAACTAGGCGTCCATGATGGACCGAGTTGGCTGATTGACTCCAGCATCAACCATAATCCATAAAATCACATTCTCCGTGGCGGAGATATTCCATCCGGTTTGGAGGGGAATTGACGTCTCTGTCGAGGAACAGTGGTCTCACGCCAAGGAAAAAAGACAACTGTTATTGAAAAGAGTTGAAGAAAATCAATTTGCGCATCCAAATTGTGCTCGACATGTCTGGGCTCGAGATCAACTGGTGAAACCGGATGTGAGTCCTACGCTCACATCATCTATTTTTAACAAAACCATTTACACCATGGTTGACTTTATTTTCTTTGAATCTTGATTTAGAGCAGGAGATCTGAACCACCGCGAGTGAAAAGAAAGAGCCAAGAATGCTTCCACTGTGGTAGCCAATGTTCAGAATGGAACTCAGGAGAGAGCAAGATACCTCACGGCGGTAGATCCGAGACCAATCCGAGTATGTCCGAGCTTGGAGGTCTTTTGTCCGAGTCCAACCCCGTTGGGATTCGAGGCGACCAGGAGCTAGGATGGATGTTGAAGATGTCCACTCCGAGGCTGAGGTCGGGAACTTCCGAGGTTGAATCAACCAGAGTCGTCTTCCCCCGAGGTTGGGGTTGGTACCTACAGACACTCCGATGCCAAAGTCAGCAAATGGAAATCGAGAGGAAGTACCAAGGAATAAGGTGTACCTGAATGGAGGGGCTAGTGCTCTATTTATAGGCCTAGGTTGAACCTGAGACGTGTGTTTAGCAAAGGCTGGTCTCAGCCGTTGAGCCCAGCACAGTAGAGGTTGACCCTTAGCCAGGTCAAATGCTGGATTGGGCCAGTTCTTCAGCGGAGTGGGCTTTTGTCTAGTCCGGAACACCTTGCGTTTGCATTGCAGAAGAAATATTTTTTTTTTTGTTTTTTAGCTTAATGTGACGATCACGGTACACTTGTGCATTGATCCATTAGATGGTAAAAATCAAGGCCATTATAAAGCCACTTTATGATGAATGAAAAGGGCAATGAATTATTTACCAAAAAAACTTTCCCTCTGAATTTCTTTTCTTTACCCGGAGTCTAGCTATACTCCAAAATAGCTATTGTTCTAACCTAGGACCTACCCCATCGGTGCTTTCATCATTTTGCGACCATGCCTCCTCATCAAGAACACCCAGCTGATGACGTTGTTGCCCAACTACGTGAGATGAAAATTAGCTTTGACTCTGTCACAAACCAGCTAGACCAATTTCAAATCTTTATTACCACTCAGCTCCCTGACCTTATCCGTGAACAACTAGGTTCTTCCTCCACCAACCACACATCAACAATTAAACTTCCAAAACTACGCCTAGCCTCTTTTGATGGAACCAATACCTTCGAGTGGATTTTTCAAGCTGAGAGATATTTTACTCTCACTGAAACACCACCTGCTCAGCACTTGATTTTGATACCCTTCTCGACACAACTTGGGATGCCATTCTTAGAGCATTAGGAATTCGTTTTGGGCCCTCTTCCTATGATAACCATGAAGCTGCTCTGTATAAACTTAAACAAACAGGTTCGGTCATAGAGTTCCAGCAATCCATTGAACTTTTGTCCAATCGCGTCCTTGGCATTTCCCCACTGTAATTGTTGAACTATTTCCTCAATGGTTTAAAACCAGAAATTGCTAGAGAACTTGCCATTTTAAGACCATCAAGCCTTACCCAAGCCATGGACCCCACCAAACTTGTGGAAGCCAAAGTTCAGGATTCCAAACCTCATTACAACCACAAACCTCTCCAAACACAAGGGCCTTCCACACCTCCACAACCATCGATTTTAGGTACCCCAAAAGAGAGCAAAAGGAGTTTGCTTTAACTGTGATGAAAACTTTCATCCGGGACATCATTGTGCTAAAAAGCAGTTCCTCTTACTCTTGTTAGATGATAACCCAAAAGAACTTGATGACCTCCTTTTTTTAAATGAGACTGAACCAACGTCAGAGACCCAAGCCAAGGTGCTTGAAACACCAAAAAACCCACCAGAAGAGCATTTTCAGCTATCACAAGCTGCTCTAGCCAGACCACCATCGCCACGCACCTTACGTGTACAAGGCTACATAAAAGAAATGGCTATTACAATTTTGATTGACACAGGCAGCTCACATAATATACTACAACCAAGTGTGGCAGAATTTTAGAAATTTCCTATGGCATTAATTCCTTTATTTTCAATCATTGTAGGCAATGGTGACTCTATTACTTGTGTCAGTCTTTGCCCCGTTATTCACCTCATATTAGCACAACAAATCTTCAGTATCCCATGTTACATTTCACCAATTCACGGAGCAGATTTGGTCCTAGGAGTTCAGTGGCTCCAAAACTTGGGAGCTTTCATTTCCAATTTCTCTATTCCTTCCATTCAATATACTCACAACGATCAGATCATCACACTCACAGGTATGAACTCTAACCCTCTTTCGCCTGCCTCTTTTTCTCAATTCTGTCGCTTTGTTTTCACTAACTCTATAGAATCACTCCACACAATAACCATGAGCAGCCTTGAAACACCGAAACTCACCACAGCACCACACAGCCGGAACTCTTACCCTCTACCGAACCAGATATTACCTCCATTATGACTACCATGATCCAAGAAATGCTTCAAGCTGGAACCTGTAGGTTTTGTGTTGACTGTCGTGCCCTAAATTCTATCACCATGAAAGACCGTTTCCTTATCCCCACCATTGATGAACTACTTGATGAGCTCCATGGTACTACTGTGTTTTCCAAACTGGGCCTCCGTTCCGATCACCATTAGATATGTGTTTCTTCGGAAGACACTTTTAAAGCTGCTTTTCGAACAGTAGATGGTCATTTTGAATTTCTGGTTATGCCTTTTGGGCTATCCAATGCACCTTCCAAGCCACCATGAATGACATCTTCCACCAATTTCTCCGCAAATTTGTGTTGGTATTTTTTGATGATATTTTGATTTATAGTAGCAATTGGGAAACACGTTTGTCTCATTTAGAACAGGTTCTGGAAATTCTGTCCTTACACAAGTTGTTTGCTAAGTACTCTAAATTTGAGTTTGGGGCATCCAAATTTGCTTACCCAGAGAAACTTAGTGCTATCCAAAACTGGCCTCCCCTAAATTCCATCTCTCACCATCGAGGGTTTCTTAGGCTCCCTGGATTTTACCGTAGATTTGTTCAAGTTTATGCTAACATTGCAGGACCCCTAACAGAGTTATTGAAGAAGCACAATTTTCATTGGTCAAAAGAAGCTCAAATTGCTTTCGATAAACTCAAACAAGCCATTATTCACCTACATAATCTATGCATTCCTGATTTCACACAAGAATTTAATGTCACCACTGATGCTTCGGGCCTAGCAGTAGGTGTTGTGTTGTCTCAAGACCTGCATCCAGTAGCTTTTTTCAGCAAAAAGCTATATATGTCCTAAAATGCAACATGCATCAGCCTATAAAAGGGAAATGTTTGCAATCACATCAGCTGTAAAAAAATGGTGACATTACCTCTTAGGACGTCATTTCCGTATCCACACCGACTAGAAAAGCCTAAAAAATCTACTCACCCAAACCATCCAAACAACATCACAACCCAAATGGCTCACCAAACTCCTTGGCTTTGACTATGAAATTCTCTATACCCTTGGTCGTAGCAATGTTGTTGCTGATGCTTTGTCACGGCGTCCCTCAGAGTCCTCTGCTACCTTATATGCCATTTCAGCTTGTACCCTCACCATTATCTCTCAATTAAGAGCCTTCTGTGCTACCTCTCCTTCTGACTTAGCCCTACTTTCCAAATTCAAAACCAATAACAACCAGCAACCAAATTCACCATTCACCAAGGATTACTATATTACAAAAACAGACTTTTCATACATGAAGAAGTGGCCCTTCGTTCAAAATTACTCACTGAGTTAGATTCATCTCCAACTGGTGGCCATTCTGGAGTGAAAACCACCTTTGCTCGCCTAACAGCTGCATTTTCCTGGCCAAACTTGGGAAAGGATGTAAAACAACGGGTTCAACAATGTATGGTGTGTCAACAAAACAAATACTCAACTCAAAAACCAATGGGACTAATTCAGCCACTACCAATTCCACAAGTATGGGTGGATTTAACCATGGACTTTATCACCAATATGCCCCCATCTCGTGGCAAGACCGTTATTTGGCTTGCGTTAGCTGTCAATGAGCTATCCTTCTCTTTTTACAGTTGCGTTGCCTTTGCATTGTAGAAGGAATCTTTTTTGTTTTTTAGATAGTAAGGATCATCGTACACTTGTGTATTGATCCATTAGATAGTACATATCAAGGCTATTATTATAAAGCCACTTTATGAGGAATGAAAATGGCAATGATTTATTTACTAAAAAACTTTCCCTCTAAATTTCTTTTCTACCTGGAGTCTAGCTATACTCCAAAATAGCTATTGTTCTAACCTAGGACCTACCAGTTCTTCGAAAATCCACAAGACAAGATCAAGAGGAAAGCACGAGAATTGAATTTCGCATCAATCAGGTAAATTACATTTTCTGCACATACTTAGATGTGATTTTTGTCGTTTTATGTGATAATTTAAGTTCTTTTTAATATTGTCATGGTATGTAGAGTGTAAATAGGGTTTGATTTTAAACCTCCAGAATTTTTTCTATGATATGAAACTGAGATTTGTGTTTAAGAAATTATTGTGTATTTCTTGGCACATATTGTCCATTAATATGCGCTGTGGATGTTTGTAGGAGGCCACGTTGGCAGTGGTGGAGGTAGCACTTTTTTTATGGGGTGGCGAAATATAAAAGTATTTTTTTATATGTAAAAGAAAATTTATTAAAAGATGAAGTCTTGGCTGCAATCCCGGGTTTGGTTCAATATGGAAATTATCCATTTCTTCGGGACATAGTCTTGGGCGTTTTTGCTCACATGGCTCTTTTTCTTGGGGTGAAGTGATGACATTAGACATCTAACATGAAGAAGAACCTGAGACATTTGTATCCTTTATTTTAAAAAATTTGTCAATTATTTTCAGTTTACTCATACCTAAAATAAGAGAGCAATTGGCCTTTAGAACAAAAATAATGAAACCAAACCAAAAACTTTGTTCATAAAAAAACATGACCTAAATAAAAATTTGAAATATAAATATGACTAAATACATAATAAATATAAGCACTTGCAATTATGAATTGAGTTGTATCAATAAGTTACGGTTAATGAGTTGCAAATGTTTGTAATACGCTTATTGTACAATGATTTTATTCTTAATGGAAATTTCTAGTAATTTAATAAGATTTGTTCAGTATTTTACAGTTGCCATAAATTAGGAGGTTGAAAACCCAAAAAAAAAAAAATCTACCTACTGTGGCAGTCAAAAACCGCAACAAAATAGCTTTTGAAAATCACTCTAGATCCCATGAGTTTTTTGACCCCCTCAAAAAAACCTCTACTAATAGTGGGGGTTTAAAACCCCCCACAAATAGATTCGATACCAGCGTTTCCTTAAAACCCCCGCAAAAAGATTGCAGGACTTGAAACTCTGGCATTTTTTAAAACTCCCGCAGATTATGTTGCGGGGGCTCAAAACCCCTACTAAGCGACTTAAAACCCCCCGCAATCTGTTCCGTTTTTTTGTAGTGTTAACAATTCTCGGTTTTCCTATTTTATTTCAGAAATACACGTTATATCAAATATATCAATACATAAGCATAAAGCATCAGTTTTTCTTCTAATATTCTGAACATATAATAATAATAATAATAATAATAATAATAATATTAAATAATATAAAATAGTATAAATATTTCTCAATTTTGGAATTTAGGGTTTACTTGAGATTCTTGAGAAGTAATAAAGGTTTAGAGCGAACTTGGCTCTTTTAGAAGGTAGGGAAGATGGTGTTTTACAAGCTCCTGTCGAGGAGGCATGAGATTGGTTGGCTCAATGGATTAAGTTTATCTGGCTTTGGCAGCCAGGGGAGCTCGACAAGGAGCGCTTGATGTGGGGTTCGGTGTTTTAGTGTTTCAGTACACGCTTGGACGCGAGATTTTTTCTCCTCTTTAGTCGAGCTGTTTGATTATTACGTGTTTTTCGATGATAACGCGGAAAAGAAGAGAGATATGCATGTTGCTCACATTCTGGTTAGGATGAGGTCTTTTGTTGCTGTTAATATTGTTCTCAAAGTTAAAATCAATGAGGATGAGTTTGAGATAAGGGTGGTGGAGGATTGGTGTGGCCCTATGCAATGGAGTATTCCAATTGCTAATAAGATTTCAGAGACCAGTTCGGAAGAAGAGGGCTTGGAGGTTGATGATCGTAGGCTGAGCTCCCATCAGAGGAGGAGTTGGGTGAGAAAGAGGTGTTTATTGATAATGTTGATGGAGGTAACGTGGGTCGGGAATCAAGAATTTGATCTAAGGCTTCAATTTCAAACTCTAATGTTTACAATCAGGATGTTATTGCTAATAAAGATGAGTTGGCTGCTAGTGACTCTTTTTTTTCATGTGAGTGATTCTTTAATCCCTTTTGGATCAGTTGAGATAGATATGGGCGCGTGAAGGAGTTTTGGGCCTTGTTGGTGATGATGCTATCGCTACGTCCAATGTTAATGATATTTAGATGGTTCATGGGTTGGATGAGGTTTTGAGGTGTGTCACTGGGTCTTTCCTCACTCTCTTGTGTTCTAAGGAAGATGGGGTCGTTCTGGTTTCATCTCATCAAAGCCCAATTCAAAATACTAGGCCCAATGATCTCCCTTCAATCCTGTAGTATAGGAGTGTGACTTGTTCTATTACATCTGTTCCTGCTGTGAATCAGATACTAAGTTCTCATGTTGCTACAACTGTATCTTCAATGGTCTCTACCCCTTCGTAAGGAAAGGCTTGTGGAGATGGCTCGTGTAGTGTTTTCGGTCAGTTTAGAGGAGGTATCAAAGAGCCATTCTCATTCTCTAGCTATATCCAAGAGTGGGGGGGTCTTGTTTTGAGTAGAGTTTCAATTGGTGATTCCTGCATTCACGCTTGTAATAATCACTTCTGGGATCTTCAACGAAAGGCCACAGCTAAGAAGGTTTGAAAAATGGTACCCTCTTTGAGGGTGAAGGGGGTCTTCCCTGATTCTGTTTACATTGATATTATTGACCCAGGGGAAGCTAGGGATCAAGCAGCTAAGGAATAGAGGGAGAAAGAAAAGGGTGCACCACGAATATTGTATCCTTAAATTTTTGAGGGATGGGTGATAGCGCCAAGAGGAGACAGATGGTTGCTCTCCTTAGAAGAGGTAACTTTGATATTGTTTGTATCCAAGAAACTAAGAGGGAGAAGTTAGATGATGTTATGATTCGTAGTTTATGGGGGCATTAAAGTTTTGAATGGATGGAAAAGCCTTCAGTAGGTTTCTCTAGGGGGCATTCTCTTGTCGTGGACAACCAGTTTGTTTTAGGTTAATAGTTGCTTTGGTGGATCTGGGTTTGTAGGTTTGTGTTGCATGTGGCAAAACTCGTTATTATATGTGGTTAATGTGTACGCTTCGGGATTGACAGCGGGAAAAAGAGAGGTGTGGGACACCATTTTGGCTTTAAAACATCAAGTGACCGAGATGAATGGTGCATAGTGGGAGACATTAATGTTGTTTTGTCTTAGGTAATGCCAAAGCTATGAACATTCTTCACCTATCTGCACATGACACTTCATTCGACTACTCCAGTAGTCATAGTTAGTCCCCTGAAACAGGGGTGGCCTATTGAAGGACATCCCCTCTTTCATAAAAGAACCCATGATCACAGATAGATAAATAAAATTTAAATTGCGAGATGTAAAGCTCTATATGCAATTTCTAGCTTTGATACCACTTGTTGGACTATATGATAACCTTAGAGGGGGGTGAATAAGGTTATGTGCAAAACTTGAATTCTTTTTCGGTTTTCAAAAACTTTTGCAATGCTTGTTTAAATCAAATGCGGAATCTGAGATTTAAACTTATATAATGTATGTAAGCAGGTAGCTTAGGCACAGTGAGGTATTACTCTAATGTTACTATTTTCAATATTCACTATAACCAGACATTTATAACTAAACAGGCAGATCAGGTACAGTGCAATATTACGCTATTATCAGAGTTCAAGATAGACAGATATTATAAGCAGTGTAATGATAGCAATAAACAGATCGGCGCAGTGATATTGAGTATAATTATAAACAGATATAAACAGTAAATAAAGTAAAGAGAGAGGGATAGAGATACACCAGGAATTTTACGAGGTTCGGGATAAAAGCCCTACGTCCTCGGCCTCCGGCTTTGCAACCTTTGGACTTTGCTGACAACCACTATATGAGAAGAACCTCTTCAATGTTTACAAGCAAGCAACTTCCCTATAGCTAATCTCAATTAACCCTAATTGAGAACCCACGCACACAGCTAAGGATTTCACAACCACTTCAATCTCCTGATTGAACGACCCAAAAGCACCTCCCAGGATTTCAAACCAACTCAATCTCCCCGATTGAGAGACCCAAGAACACTTCCCAGGATTTCAAACCAACTCAATCTCCCCGATTGAGAGACCCAAGAACACTTCCCAGGATTTCAAAAAACCGCTTCAATCTCCTGATTGAACGACCCAAGAATACTTCCCAGGATTTCAAAATGACCCCACAATTGTAGATTACAATATAGAAGCTATGATCTAATCACTTCAGATAGTATGACAATATAATAACTGAGAGAGATGAGTGACTAGATCTATAGAAAATGATATGACTATGATAGCTCTATTTTCTCTCTTTCTCAGATCTAGAAATTCGAATGAGAGAAGAAGAGAGAATTGTTGTGATTTGTGGTGTGTTGAAATGAGAATCACACCTTCCTATTTATAGGCTTAGGAAGATGTAGAAATTTGAAAAAAAAAACATTTATCGCAAAGATGAATCGATTGTTTGATGAAGTTAAAATGAGGAGGAATCGATTCTTTGCATTTCGAAAACATGGGAATCGATTCTTTGTTCTTTGAAAACAAGTAGGAATCGATTTTCAAGACATCCTGAATAGGTGAAAATCGATTCTAAGCTTTTAGTTAAAATAAGGAGGAATCGATGCATGGCCTATAGGATAGCTTGAAAATCGATTTCAAGGCCTTTGCAAAATAGTAAGAATCGATTCATGGCTTTGGCTTATGTATAGGTGTGAATCGATTCTTTGTTTCAAACATAGGATAAGGAAATCGATTCTTGGCCTATAGGTGAGCCTAAAATCGATTTCATAGCCTTTATAAATTAGTATAAATCGATTCTTGGCCATTGGAACAAAATAGAAATTGATTTTTTGATTTCCACAAAATCGTTTTTAGGTTTAGGTGCCACCTTATGCATGCATGCAAAAATATTTTTTCAAACCCTAATTTTGATGCATCATGCATGTTTTCAAAAATCATCTCTCAGCTACTAAAATGTCATAGACCTTAAGTGATAGGACCTTACACTGTGTCCTAAAGAAAGCGGATAAACAATTAGGTCTTCATTCTCAAAGGTGGCTTCTTCTCCGAGCTGCTCCACTTTAATGCTTCATGCTTTTTGATTCCCGTTCTGTACTTTATTCAACTTGAACCTGTACTTTCATATAGCTGCAACCATTAGTAGACAAGATGTAATTTGTTATCATTCAAAACAAAGAGTGTTTGTCCTTGGTTCAACAGTGAGAACACTCACGCCCAATTACCCTCAATAGTTGCTCAAACACCTTGACAAACGCCCAAGTATTAGGGTGTAGCTGAGACGGGGCGACCCCCAGGTAGCGCAAGACCTGACGCTGAAAAACAGTGAAAGGGGGGCGAATTCCCACATCACGAAGGACATTCGTATACATGGTAAATTTAAGTGTCGAAGGGACGACGGCCGTGTGTTCGGTCTCAGCAGCACCTTCAACCCTCCACTGTTGCCCGGGATCGCCCACCATCCTCTCGTAATAACAGAGCAACTCATCCCCTGGCTTGATTATTGAGGGCACCATTTCAACAACGCCCAGAGAAACCCAAGATCGGTCTTCACCTATGGTGTTTTTCGAGTCCGGTTCTCCCCGATCAACTTAGGCAACTGCGACAACGGGCTCGACCGGTATCTCGTTCGTTTGGTCAACACCCTGATCTTGAGCGGGTACGTTGTTAGTCGGAGTGATGCCGTTCCCGGATGCTGGGGAGACCGACTGACCAGTGGAAGGAGAAGGAGGAGAATCTGCTGGCAAAGAGCTTTGACCGGACATGTCCACGGAGGGAGGGTCCCCCGACGATCTCGGTATATTCATGAGAGAAGGGTGAGAACTGTCTTTGGATGAGAAACCACTCATCGCTTCACATGTGGCCGGGCGAGTTACCTCCTCGGCCAAATGAACAGGAGGCTCACCTGAAATACGAGCGGTTTGTTTTGTCCGTGCCAGAATAAAATTGCACTGCGAGGAGGGGGCATAAAAGTCAGGACCCCCTGGAAGATGATTAACGGAAGGGGCGACAAGGTCGACCCCGAGCCCGACAACCCTTCCTCGGTTAAAGTAGAATTGGAATGAAAAAGGGAAGTAAGGTAAATACCTGAAATTTGCTTGCCGGAAACTAGATCGCTCGCCGGAACAATGATAACCGCTCGTCGGAAAAATGAAGGTCGCCCTCAGAGCAATTCACTAAAACTTTAAAGTGGGAATGAGGAATGGAAGGCCTCATATGTATAACAGGAACAGGTAGGAAGTTGATGGGACGCGACTCGTCGACACCTCCTGCAAAAGCACGCCTCGATAAATGAACCAACGCATCATTACACGTCATCATTGTCCTCGAAAGACATAACGTCATATCAGTCAGAATCTGATTGCCACGTCATACAAGGACACGAAGGATCCCGTCGAACGGGTACAAGCTCAAGTTGCCTCAGCGAAGGCGATCAGATAAAGGCAAATCACCGTGTCATCCAAGGATACGAAGGGTCCCGCCGAACGGTTATAAGCTCAAGTCGCCTCAGCGTAGGCGATCAGATGAATGCAAATCGCCCCTCTGGGGGCAACCGCTCTCAGGCCTGAACCCGTTCATATGGACGGCTTCGGCCTGGGGGGCAACTGTTCTGGACTGGGCCGCAACCCACAGAAGTAACTGGGCCAGCCTCAAGAGCCCCAATAGTGAAGCAGCGCTACACAACCTAGATTCATAGATCATCAGCAGAGATTAAGCCATATGCGATTCGACGGTCGCCCGCAGAGCCTCTGACGATATATATATATAGGGGTCTGACCTCAGCTAAAAGGTACACACAAAAACATATCGTTACTCTGCTCGAAATTCACCCCACTGACTTGGGCGTTGGAGTGCCATTGCAAGTACACCACGCGGGAGCTCCGAACACGACCAACCACAACTCGAGGCCGGCTACAACGCCTCTCGCACCTGAGTTAAAGAGCCAACATCAGCAAAGTGACGTACTCATTTAATCAAAGGAACTAATCGCCCCTCGCAGGGTCCGGTTCAGTAAGGATAATGATGTCTACTATCTATCTATACCATTAACTTACTAACAAAATATGAATCTTACCCTTTTCCCAACTAAACAATTTTAGGATATTTATGTAATTTCATTTTTTCACTTTTTCAAACTTTTTCACTCTCTCACATACTTTTTCAAACTTTTTGACTTTCTCTCTATACTTTTTCAAACTTTTTCACTCTTTCTCACACATTTTTTCACCCGCTCCTCATTTTTCTTCCTCTAACTCTATCTCATTTTTCTATTTTTTAGAATATATCTACTTTAATTTCATCTATATGTATCCTTCATTTTTTTAATATTCTATTTTTCCCTGTCAATAAGTTTTATTTAGTCTCTACGGGAAATATTTCAATTTGTAAAATTTGAAAATTTACTACAATTTGGTTTCTAATCTCTACAGGAAATATTACTTATCACTCTCTCTCATATATTTTTTAAAACTTTTCAATCTTTCTCACACATTTTTTCACTCTCTCCTCCTCTTTCTTCTTCTAACTCTCACATTTTATCTATCAATAAGTTTGAATTAGTCTCTACGGAAAATATTACAATTTGGAAAATTTGAAACTTTAATACAATTTTGTTTTCTAATCTCTACGGAAATTATTACATATTGCGGGTAAATGTTTACGGGGTAATGTTTGGACTAACTCAATTACAATTTGAAACTTTTTGTTTATCTACTTTAAATTAGTTTTGATTTTCACGGGGTAATGTTCGGACTAATTAAATTATGTCTAAGTCTATTAATAAAAATAACACGACAACACCCGTGTGTATACACGGGTATACTGCTAGTTCAAATAGTTACAAGAGCACCATTTTTTTTGTTCGCCCAAAGCATCTAGAATCTCAGGACGAGCCGGGCGGCCAGGGTTTTGGGCTTTTGAAACCAATCCCATCTCGGAGGGGAGCTAGCCCTATCTGCAACAAGATTTCTGGTTCTTTTTGTTAAAGTTTCATTTCAATACTGTGTTTTCCTTTTTCTGTGGTTCCTATGTATTTTTTAAATATCGACCCGCTGTGGTGTAACTTGTGTCGTGTTGGAATAAATATGACGGAACTGTGAGATGTCTTCATAGTCGAGTTCACACTCATTTATTTTAGGCTAAATAGCACTTTTGGTCCTTTATGTTTGCTCCAGATTTCACTTTGGTCATTTTTTTTTTTGGTACGTTTTGGTCCCTCATGTTTCGTTTTTGTTTCATTTTGGTCCCTCACGTTAGTTTTGACTAACGGACGCCACGCTGGCAGTTAACTACTGACGTGGCGTCTGTTATTCATTAAATGACGTGGCATTTTCTTTTATTTAAATAAAAAACAAATTAACAAAAACAAAATTAAGAAAAACAAAATCAAGAAATCACAAAATCACCATGTTCCTATTCTCACGAATTGGGAAAATCAAGAAATCAAACAAAACCAAGTGTAAAGATTCTGATTGTTTAGTTTTTCCAGATCTGAAAGGGACCAAAATGAAACAACACAAACAATGAGAGGGACCAAAATGAAACCAAGGAAAAACGGAGAGGACTAAAATGAAACAAATGAGCATCAATAGAGAACACAAACAATGGTTTCCATCTTCATACCCATTTCCATCTTTATACCCATTTCCATTTTCGATTTTGATTCAGTTCCGTTTCGTTTTGATTCAGTTCCGTTTCGTTTTGATTTAGTTCCACTTCTCAATTCCGTTTTGATTCAGTTCCGTTTCCATCTTCGATTTTTCTTCGATTTTGTTCAATATGGGTTCTTCGATTTTGAAACCCAGATCCGTTTTGATTCAGCTCCGTTTCGTTTTGATTCAGTTCCGTTTGGTTTTGATTTAGTTCCACTTCTCAGTTCCGTTTTGATCCTTTGTTGTTGAACGCGTTTTGAAGTTGATGAACAGATCTGGGCTAGTTGTCTTTAGTTTCAGATCTGGGTTTGATGTTTAATTGTTTCAGATCTGGGTTTGAAGTTGATGAAGGTGTTGGTGTTGATGTTTAATTGTTTAACAATTAAAATAGTTTAATGGTGATGTGTAATTTCATTAAAATTAAATAATATATTTTTTCCACGTCATTTAATGAATAACAGACGCCACGTCAGCAATTAACTGCCAACGTGGCGTCCGTTAACCAAAACTAATGTGAGAGACCAAAATGAAACGAAAATGAAACATGAGGGACCAAAACGGACCAAAAAAAAGATAAATAACCAAAGTGAAATCTGGAGCAAAGATAAAAGAACAAAATTGCTATTTAGCCTTTATTTTAGGAGGCCATCACAATTTTGTTTTATTCAAAGGTCGACATCCCGTTGATTATAGTTCATTCATTTATATTTCTGGTATATAACGAGGGTATAATGAGGTCACCCATCATTTGATGTGATCTTGACAAGTTTTGGAAAATATTCTGTTTTATATGAAGAAATCAACAATAGAGGCCAGAAGATGACATTCCGCAAGAGAAATAGAAAATTAATTCGGCAAGATATTGTTTTTTCTCCTTTACATACATGCATTCGGCAAGTGGATTCGTCGGTCTATACTCTATACCCATTATTGGGTTCTCAACGTTTACTCCCTCACTCGTAGGAAAAAAACTTGTATTCCTATACTATATATGAAAAGGAGAGTTTCCCAAATACGAATTTTTAAATTGTTAATAGGTAAAAGGTATTCGCACTAGTGGAAAAAAGACATTTTATATCGGTTAAAAATGACATTTCATATCGGTTCCTGAACCGATGCCGAAAAATGAGATATAAAAAATAGGGACTTTTAACATCGACCGCAGAACCGATGCGAAAAATGGTTTTCATATCGGTTACCCGTAGACCCGTTATAAAAAGTCAATTTTTTATCAAGTATAAGCGTATTTTAGATATCGGTTTTTTATTGGAACTGATATAAAAAGTACTTTTGGCATCGGTTATCCAGAGGAACCGATATTAAATATTGATTTTTAACATCGGGTTATTTGAGAACCGATGTTAAAAGTGGAGTTTTTTTTAAAAAAAAAAGTGTTTCTGATCAGCACACATGAGACAAGACTTTATATATTGTATAATCTCAAATAATTAAAAGATGAAACAGCACAATCTCAAGTGCATATTACAAAATCTTCAACACAATCTCAAATACATATTATCAAATCTAATCAGCACAACCTCAATTGTTTTCCATAAAACATGTTTTTCATTTTTTGCGAATAAGCACAATGTTCCCTATACCAAACACAAATTAACTACCTACCTAGAAAAAGTACACGAATCTGTATTTGCAGTATAAAAAACAAAACAAAGGATCTTTGCTTGCATCACAAAGGCTCTTGAGAGATCCACCTCTTGAACATTTCAAAGCATTCTTTTGGCTTGTAGTACTCTGTGGCGGTGTGACCAGCTCCCCGCAATGCACGCACATACATGTTCAATAAATTGTTTCCCAATTTTCCAAATAATTAGTCATAAATAAATATGATATACTTGCCTTCACAGTGGCAAAAGTGATATAGTTGGAGTACTCTCGTATGTACCTGCAGGTATACTAAACCATTCAGAATCGGATGACAAAATAGTTGTTATTGTACAGTACACTATAACAAAATCATACACATCCAACAGGTTATTAAGAGACAAGTTCTTCAAGACAAGCATTAAATAATACATTACATTAGTAAAGCATAATTTAGAGCAGAACCTGTACATTACATCGTTAAATTACTCACTCCCACAATGTCCCAAGAGAAGATAAGACCATAAGCCTCATCTGGCTTCATAGCATAGCATATACGCTTAAGAAAACCGTCTTGCAAAATCATCCAAATAGTCCTATTTTCAACAAAAACAAGCTGACTGTTGGTCATGAATTACAATACACTTCCTTCAAAAAATAGGGTAATTACAACAATTCCAAGTGAAAAAAATTCCTTGCCACATCAACTTTCAATGGTCCATCTGCCCTAAAAGTCTCAAAGCCTTCCCCATATTCAGCTCCAATAGCCTATAAGGAATAGAAAAAGTTCCAATCACTTCACAATTCACATCACAATTCACTGTTCCAATGAGATTCCATTATATGGAGGCGACAAATAAAAAGCGCACACAAAATAGAACTGATCATAAAAGCACAACCTTTAAACTTGGATGGACGCGGCACATTGGGAAAAATCGGTAATATGAATTTGAAACCTTGAACAAATACAAAGAAATTAGTAGAACGAATACCTCTTGCTTAAAAAGATTATTGGGTGTGAATTGCAATCCATTAACAGAGCCGAATTCATCTTAAATGAGAAACAAGATGAACATGTCATTAACGTAAAAAACTCATAAACAACAAATTATTTGAAAAACACAAAAGGAACTCCGGCTGAATTACAAAGTTCATAAGCAAACTACTATAACGCCATGCCATCATGCTATCATCTTCATCAAAATTTGATTCATCGTGTTCTTGTTTATGTTCTAGTTCTTGATCATTGAACCATCCTGCACTAATTGTAAATCTTCAATGTTTTGCACATTGAACCATCCTGCACAAATTGTCTCAAGAACTGAATTAAAAAAACAAAACAATAATATATTAGGTGAACATCTACTACTAAGGATAGAGGTAGTGCTATGACATCTACTACTAAATCTGAAGTTCATGAGTATTGTTTGCCATAAATGGAAAGGATTAGTATAGTTGTAAAGCTTTAGTTTTTAAACACTGTCCAATGTTTACGTCATTCGTGTGAGCAACAAACAATGTATACAGAGATAAATAAGCATGATGCAAAAGGCAATTAAACATGCAGATTAGTAACCATTAGACACAGGGAATTTAGCGAAGTTTGGGTTTAAGACGAGATCACCGGTAGAAAAAAGGTATCAAATTCTTGAAGATGAATCATGTTTGTTTGTTTAAGACAATCACTTGATGCTTTCAAGCAACACAACACACAAGTCAGCAATATATGGTTCAAGTTCAAGTCACTATACTCTTAATTTTAGTTCAAAAGTTTGATTATTTGGATTTAGTAATTCCATGAACCATCAAGTTCCACGAATGCAACAGAAGGAGGAGCACGATGCTCATTATCAATGGTAAGATTGATTTGCCTCACAGTTTTGAAACCATTGGTCTTGGATACCGCAAACAAACCCAGAAAAGGGCAAATTAATGATCAATCAATGGAGGAAAACAAAATATCACAAATCGATGAGAGTTACATACCAAGGTCATTCAATTACATCAAATTATCACAAAAACCTCATCACTAAATTGAAATAGATTTAACATAAAGAGGGAAAACCAATTATCACAAAACCCTCAAGCTTCATCTACAACATGTAGAAACAAAAAGAAACTGACTGCAACGACATGAAATCTTGCCAAGAAGAAATCAAATACAAATTGGGAAATCGAATTCTACAAACTCCAAGAATTTCAAGCAAAACTAAAAAGCAAGGTCAACATCTGACCTACCTCTATGAAAACATCACAAGGATCTACAAAGCAAAATCAAATGCATCAAACATCATCAAATGGATTATGTTTGGCAAAAAATTGGGGAATTCATAGCAGATGCATCAACGAATAATTGGGGATTGTAAAACATAAAAATCAGATGTCTTACCTGCTTGTGGAAAAGTGAATTGACAGAAGAGAGAGGTGGCGACGACGATAAACGGTGCAGAAGTGAACGTGATGAGCAAAGAAGGCGATGAGAACAGAACGTGATGAGAGCGATGGCGACAGAGATCAACGCGGCGAATATAACGCAATGAGCAAAGATGGTATCGGTGGCCTTTTTTTGGAGGAAAAAAACAAAGAGTAAGCAAATACGTACAAGACGGAACGAACAAACAAGACAGAGTGAGAGTGTTAAAGACATTTTAAGAACTCCCCGGTTGCCCACGGTCCTAACGTGGCCCAAATAACCTGTTTGCCACATTCACCATAACTGTGACTAAATTAGTGCGGCTAATAGCCGTGTTTCTGGTAGTGACACCGTCGCAGGGAGGAAGATCAACGACGGCGTAGGCGTAGAAAGGTCAAGCATAGGCAGCGAGGAGGAGAAGATGAGCAATGTTGATATTGGTGGATATAGAAATGAGAGAAGAGAAGACAAATGCAAGAAAGAAAGAATAGAGAGAAGAGGAAAGAAAAATTATAGATGAGAGATGAAACTTTGATGATAGGGATGCAGCGAGTTTGATGATGGACGCGGAAGGGTTATTGCAGCGGAAGGGAGTACGCGAAAGAATTTTGGAAAATATTAGCATTTTCTATAACAGGTGTTGCATGGACCCGATATGAAAGATGTAAATTAGCGTTTCTATATCGGTTCGAGAGGCAACCGATGTAAATATTCTAAAAATAAATACAAAACTACCACCGCGTCATTTTTAACATCAGGTCATTTTTAACCGATATGGATTACTGATATAAAATGTCTTTTTCCACTAGTGTCGAAATCTCTAACTTTTTTGTTAGTCAACTTCTTTGATGTCTTAACCCACCACTTGGTTATTCCTTCTGTAATTGAATAGAAATTTATTGATGAACTCGGAATGTTACAATGGTGGTCGGATAGCCTTTTGTCTACTCCGACGTGCCTAACTTCTTAGTTGTATGCGTATGAATAATAGAATCCCCCTTTCTGTGTCCTGGATGTCCTCTATATCTAGCAGTTTCCTCCCCTAATAATTGTATGGCAGTTACCCTAGAGGTTACCTTCCTTTTCCTGCTTCGTCCTTCATGGGCCTTATCATTCCGTTGCTATTATATATCGACCGAGACTTGCACTTTTCCCGGGCTCTTGGGTCGGGTTGGAGTTGTCTAGCCTAAAAAAGTTATGATAGTTCAAAGCCCCACAAGCGCGAGTTCTGTAAGGACGAAGCGCTTTAAAAGTATTCGATTGTGTTTCAGCTAAGGAGCTTCAAGCTGACTTGTGTCTTTGGGACGATCTCAGACACAGCTTGGTTGGACGTCGACCAAGGGTCACTTTCGAAGCTGTAGTTTGGGATTGTAATTGAGATTCCACAGTACGTGATCTGAAATGTGAGCCTCCCAAGTGGTTTGCCCTGTTGGAGGTTTGCTTGAGCAGTAGGACAAAGGCTTTGCATCGCTTTAGACGTTGTCCAAAGGGTGTGTTTCATAGAGAGCTTCACTCAGTTTCAGGTATGACCATTGGGTCCTACTCTGTTGCACTTCGTGGGTGGCCCTCTCGACCTGCTTTATGGGGAGGCGCCTCTCCTTGGTGGTGCCTCAAAGATGCCTCAAACTAGCTTCGGCGAGAGTGGGTAGGTTGTCTCTTGGAGCTTTGTTCTCTCTTTTGACCAGAAAATAGTCGGTCCATCTTGTGGAGATTTGGCCTTTTTTGTTTATTGTAGACTTGTCTTTTTCTTGATTTAGGATCAAAGTTGGCTCATCTCAAGGAGATTTGGCCTCATTGGCCTCTTGGAGTTAGAATCAAGTTTGGCTCATCTCGTGGAGACTCGACCTCATTAGAGACATATTTTATCCTTGATTGGCCTCTAGGTTGGTTCGTCTCATGGAGACTTCACCTTATTTGTCTCTTGGAGACTTATTTTTCTCGTGAGCTAGGCTCAAGGTTGGTTCGTCTTATGGAGACTCGACCTTATTTGTCTCTTGGAGACTTATTTTTCTCGTGAGCTTGGCTTTATTGGTCTCTTGGAGAGTTATTTTGTCCTTGAATGGCTTCAAAGCTAGCTTTTTTCGTGGAGATTTCTATTTGTTTATTCAATTTGAATAAATAGTATGCAAGAGTTAAATTGTTAACCAATCAAGCCTGTTGCCGTGATAGACGCTACCGGCTCTGCTTCTACCCACTTCGTGCAATATTCTACCACGATAATTAGGAACTTAACTTAACCGGGGGCGATTGGAAAGGGGCCCAGAATGTTGATCCCCCACTTGTAGAATTGCCATGGGGAGAAGATTAAGTGAAGATCTTCTACTGGCGCTTGGTGTAAGTCTGACAACTTTTGGCACTTGTCGGATCTTTTGACGAAGGTGATGCAATCTTTGTTGAGCTTTGCCCAATAATGTCCGACCTTTACAACTTTGTTGGTCAAAGATCGGCCTCCTATGTGGTTAGACAGCTTCGTCCGGAGTTAGACAACATAGCTTGGGGGCGGAGAAACCTCTTTTGTATAGCTTTCCGGTGACAAATGTGTATTTGGCTGTTTCTCACCTAAATTTTTTAGCCTCCATCTCATCCGACAAGAGGTCGTTAATCTGCATAAAATTCAATAATGGGGTCATCCAATTAATATTGTTGTGGATTGTATTTACCTCGTCTACTTCTATGCTTCGCCTGCTGAGGGTTTCTTGGAGGACTGTATGGTTGTTCCTTGGCTTCTTAGTGCTTGCTAATTTGGATAGGATATCTACCATGTGTTCTGCTCCTTGGGCTCATAGGACAATTCGACTGAATCAAACAATCCTCTCATGAAGGTTACCTTCCTCTTCCTAGCCAAATGTAGGTCTTTTGTTTGGAAACTGCCGGATACTTGGCCTGTTACTAGTTGAGAGTTTCTCTTGACCTTAAAATGACAGACTCCTATATCATGGGCTAGCAACATTTCTTCTATGAGGCATTATACTTGGCTTGGTTGTTGCTGGCTCTAAATTCAAAGCGAATGGATTGCTCAATTAAGACACATTTAGGGTCCTTTGAGGGTTAATCTGGCTCCACTGCCTTTGAGGTTGGAGGCACCGTCAACTAAGAGCATCCAGCCACGAGTGATCGGGTGGTCAGTTTGGACAATAATCTTGTGACTTTTGAAATAGGGCCTCAAGCGCTTGGCTGAGGTGATTAGGCTAAGGGATAGTTTTTCAATTTTGTGGTACCTAAGTTCGGTCCCTTCCAGTACTCTGTTGTAGAAATATAGAGGTTCACCTACCTTGGGTTTGGTAAGGATGGGTGGCGAAGTGAGGAAATACTTCAAGTCGGTGAACACTACTTCACACTCAGGCATTAATTCAAATCTGCTGCCCTCGCGTCATTTCAAGGCGACCTGTTAGTTTTTGGACCTCTTTGGGGCATGCCGGGCTCTTCATCTCGATTATGGCCTTGCATTTATCTAGATTGGCCTTTATGCCTCTGTTGGATAGCCTGAAGCCTAGGAATTTGCATGCGTGCACCACGAAGGAGCATTTCGCTGGGTTGAGCCTCATATGGTGTTTTCTGCTGGAAGCTAGGACGTCTTTTTGGACCTCTAGGTGTTCTTTTCCTTCTTCCATTTTCACTACTTCACACCAGGTTTTTACCAATCTAATTAGTGAAGACGCGATCCATCAGGCATTGGTACGTCGCACCTGCGTTCTTTAGGTTGAAAGGTGTGACGGCGTAGTGGTAGTTGTAGGGTTCTGTCATGGTCGTCATTCGGGTCCATCTTGATTTGGTTGCACCCTTAAGAGGCATCCATGAATCTTAGAATCTTGTAGCCTAAGGTGCCGTCGATGAGACCGTTGATGCTGGGTGGAGGGTAGGGATCCTTCGAACATGACGTGCTGGGTGAAGTCTATGCAAGTACGCCATTTCCCATTCGCTTTCCGAACTAAGACGACATTGGATATCAAGGTCGGGTATTGAATCTCCTTGATGAACAACGTCTAACAACTTTTTGGTCTCCTCGTCCACCGCTTGGCGGAGCTCTGCACCTAACTTCCTCTTTTGCCGTGAAAGAAGTATGATAGCTGGGTTTACGATAAACTGTGACAAATGAATTAAGGATCGATACCTGGTATGTCGGGCGGTGTCTAGGCGAATAGGTCGATGTTCTCCCTCAGTAACTCCACTAATTGTTCCTCCTCTTGTTTGGGTAAGTTGGTATCGATGTTGGTTACTTGTGTGGTCTTTGGGCCGATCTGAATCTGTTTGACATTTTCGATTGGTTGTATCCTCTGGTTGGAGAAATCCTCAAAGGGGTCCAAATTGGCAAAACTGCCATCCTATGCACTTGCGATGAGGGGAGGTTCACGGTTTTTCTTCCTTTGGTCCTGAAGTGTCGTGCTAGCATTTCCTCACGACTTCTTGGTCTGCTTTCACAACCCCGGAACCCCCATCATCTAACAGATACTTCAGGATTAAATGGAGAGTGGAAAGAGCAACATATGAACTCAGAATGTTACAATGGGGGCCGGATAACCTTTTTTCTACTCTGGCGTGCCTAGTTTCTTAGGTGTATGTGTATGAATAATAGTCTCCCCCTTTCTGTCTCTGAGATGTCCTCTATATCTAGCTGTTTCCTCCCCTGATAATTGTATGGCAGTTACCCTGGAGGTTACCTTCCTCTTCCCGCTTCGCCCTTCACGGGCCTTATCATTATTTTACTATTATGGACCGAGACTTGCACATTTTTGGGCGCTTGGACCGGGTTGGAGTGATCCGGCCTAAAAAAGTTATGACGGTCCACCTTCCTTGAATGCCCGTTTTCTTATACGCAAATATTAGTGATTAATTAGTTAGGAGGGGGGTGAAGATGTTAGTTTCTAGTAAGACATAACTTATATACGGTGCTTTAGGCACTATTGGTCATGTTACTCACAAAAAGGGATGTAACTGCCACAAACTACTGAAATAGTGTATCTATTAATTGTGGATAATGGGTCAGATTGTAGAAAAATCATGTTGTCTATATATGTACCAGGTTAGAGAATAACACAGCAAGGAAGTAGAGAATATTAAGCACAAATATGGAAATAGTGTACTGTTTTATTTGCACAATGAACAAGGAAATGATCAACTTCCAATCAGAGTAACTAGAAGGACTAGTACACTGGTGCAAATGATTGCACAATCAAACTGGAAGAACTAGTAAACTAGTGTAATGTTATTTTCTTTTTTTTGACTAACTAGTGTAATGTTATTTTAAAAGGCTATATAATTATATTTTATCTGAGACATGTATATAAAAAGTTGTATAAAAAATATATATAAAAAAATGATCTATTGGCCATTAAATTATATATGTTTATCTGTGTTGAATCCAAATTTGTAATGGAAAGGGTTTGCTAAAATTTTTAACGCATAAGTTTCTAACTAGTTATATGTAATATAAGCAAGAGTCTAAAGACAAATAAGATGTGGCATAGTTGGTTAAAAATGGGAAGGTTGATCCTCAGGGAGGGGGTTCGAACCACAGGCAGGGAAGTGCAAATAAAACCAAATTTGAACGAGTAAAAGCAAATTTGATCGGGTTGATGCGTGCTGATGACATCATTACCGGGCCGAACACATAAAACTGAGGTCCCGGGTCACGACCGAACCGGTCCAACTAGTCGGTTCGTTCCAAATTTGATAACAATACTCCCAATCATTGCACGCCATTTTTGAGCCCCCAGCTTGGCTTGCAAATTCTATTACTCTATCTCACTCCTTGGATTCCATATTTGTTACTATTACGATCGGTTTCCCTTGGAGGAACAGGACCGAACACAAGTATAGTAAGAGTATTGCTAAGAATCAGAGTGTGAATGAGAATGTTGGATTTAAGATCCGTTTATTGGCCTCTGAGGCAATATATTTATATTACAGGGCTCATTAATGATAACAAATACAATTGATGGTCGAGTTGACCGTTATAGACAAATGAGAGGGAAATCAGGGATATTTCCCCATGATCGTGCTCAATTCCATATTGGGAAAAGTGGAGTCGAGATATTTATCGCCTATCGGGGAAGTTCTTCGATAGCCGAGGGTATGTGTATATCGGCCGGTCCGGTTGGGAACAGAGTCCTTCGAGCGCAAAGCGCGAAGTCGTTCAAAATAAGAGGAGCTCGGCCAATTCTTAGTCCTTCAGCCGCTTGAACCGGAATCTTCGAATACTTAGTCCTTCGGTTCGTATTGAGGGCCTCCGGACGTTTAGTCCTTCGGCTTTCAAGAGCGAGCCTTCGGACGTTTAGTCCTTCGATTCGTGGGCTGATTGGACAAGTGATTGATTTGATAGCTCTGACTGTTTGATCTTTGACTCTGACTTAACCGCACCGGTTTCTTTAGTTTGACTATCGTTTTTCGTGTTCATACATCCTTGGTCTTGTAACCGACTCTGTACTGGTGCTATATAAGGGGGTGAGGCCTCTCGCATTGGCACTTTTGACTCTGCTCTTCTCTTGCTTCTTTTTACTTCTTCTCCTTTTTTAGCTTTCTGTGATGCTTTGCTGTTATTATGTCGGGATCAACCCTCTCTTCTCGAGTTTTCTGTGTATTCCTTTAAGTGCATTGGTGCACAATGGAAACGCCAGAAAGCTCGAAGTGGGGGTCCTAGATCCGCGGGGGCTATGGATCTTCGTTGGATGCTTCTCTGCCTTTTTCAGGAATGCTCAGTGAACTCGAATGGCCTTTTTCGGTCCAAATGATTTTGGGATTCTTGCGGGAGAGTGGTCTTTGATGTGCGCTTCGAGCTCACCTTTTTCAGATCATGCTTCTTCGTTGTGGCTCGTCATTTTGGCGTGGCCCTTGGCGTTCCGTCCTTCTGGCGGTTCAGTTGCCATCCTATGGTTCGCCGCATACAGTCTTCTCGGATTCCTTTCGTTCCAGCGGATTTTTGGTACAACAACTAGTTGACAGAGGGTCGTGCGCGGCGGGAGCCTCCGCTCCTTTGATTTTCCTTGTGGATACTGTAGTTATCAAGGAAGCAGTGCATAGCAAATTGACTTGTTGTTAGTATTTTAAGATAATCATGTAAAACTTTCCTGCATGTTTTTAGAAAAATTAGCGACTTTGTATAGCTTTTGCTTTTTGCGAAGAATGTTTTAATGTTACTTTTGCTCCCTCTTGATATCCGGGTGTCCCCTTTTCTTTCTCTTGTATTTATTTTCTTTATCGTCTTTGATGCTCGAGACATCATTGCATCTCCCTTCTGTGTCGCTTCCAGAGTTTATTCCTAGAATGGCCGAGTGCCCAAGGGTGTATCTCGGCCTTCGTCAGTCTTCACCTGTCAGGACTTCGGTTTGTTGCGAGTGTGTTCACTTCGCGTTGGTTCCCAATGGTGGATGTCGGCTTCCGCCAGTCTTCACCTGTCAGGACTTTGGTTATAATCCCCCTTAGAGCAATCTGGACCGTTCGGTCATGTTGCGGCGCCTCCTTAAGTTTTGTCTTTGTCTAAGGGGATTACTCATGGTGCGGCAAACGCGTCAGTTTTCCTTTTTTCCCATGAGGTTTTCCCAAGGCTGGGGCATGAACTCGATAGTTCAGCCTATTGCCTACCTGGGACTTTAGGTCTTCAGTGCCCAAGGGAAACGTTGAGACGTGTCTCGGTCCTTACCTGTCGAGACTTATGACTGGTGTTATAAGGCACATTCTAGATTTTCATAATAGAGGACTAAAAGATTTGTTGATGTATTTTATATTGGCTCAGCAGTAGTAGAATCTCAGGTTTGCGGCATTCCTGGAGCTACAGATCCTCCCTCCGTCCAGCTTTTCTAGTTTGAATGCTCCCCTGCCGATTGCATCTTTGATTCAGAAGGGGCCATCCCAGTTAGGTGATAATTTCCCCGTTGTTCCTATTCGGGCTGATTGCAAGAGCACTAGGTCGCCTTGTTTGAGTTCCATGGGCCTGACCTTGGTGTTGTACTTCCTCATTGCTCACTGTTTGGCGGCTTCCTCCTTTACTTTAGCTAGTGCTTGAACTTCGTCTAGCAGGTCGAGATTTGTCTGCAACTGTTCTTTCGGGATCGCGTTGGTGAGTTTCAACCATTGCAGCGGTGTTTTTTGGGTTTTGCATGAGGCGTGGGAAGAATTTTACTTAGGCCTGACGGTGAGCGCCAATGTTACGATCGGTTTCCCTTGGAGGAATAGGACCAAACACAAGTACAGTAAGAGTATTTCTAAGAATCAGTTTGTGAATGAGAATGTTGGATTTAGGTTTCGTTTATTGGTCTCAGAAGGCATATATTTATATTACAGGGCTTATTAATGATAATGAATACAATTGATGGTTGAGTTGAGCGTTACAGACAAATGAGAGAGAAATCAGAGATATTTCCCCATGATCGTGCTCCATTCCATATTGGGAGAGGTGGAGGCGAGATATTTATGGCCGATCGGGGAAGTCCTTCGGTAGCCGAGCATATGTGTATACCCGCCGGTCCGGTTGGGAATAGTTACTAACTAACTCCTCATTCCCATGTGCCTCATAATCTTCTTTGGGTATTCCACTGACAGTTGTCATTTCTGTTATGGTTTATACCCGAAATAGGACGCATAGTGTCTATGGCACTATACTAAAGTGTCACCCATTCTAGTATTTGAACTCAGAGCCTCCCTTACAACTCATTCCGGTTTTTAGCTCACTAACTGAGCTAAGGGTCCCTCTCTTGAAAAACATTTATCTCTTTGCTTTTGTAATATTTTTTTTGGAAAAATTACACTCAACTCTCTTGGAAGATGTTGGAATTACATTCTCTTTTCCTCTTATCGTATGAAGAATATATATTCCCCTTCCTAGAAAAGTAAATGTTGTTGGTGATAATTTTTTCAGAGAATAATGCAACTAATAAGAATTAGCAACACACTCTCTAAACAAAAAATAATAAGCTACAGAGAAAATAAAAAAAATATTTGAAGACTAATATGTATGTTGTTCAAATGGAGAACATGAAAAAGGTCGGTCCGCAAAACTCGAAAGCGTGTGTGAAATACTAAGATTTAGGATTGTTTCAATCTACTAGTCTCTCTAAAATGGATGCAAGGGCTATTTAAAAAAAAAAAACTTTTGTAGGGACCAAAATAAATCATTTTAAATTTTACTAGGGTAATTTTACTCAAAAAAAAACCTTTTTGCAAGGACAAAATTAAATATATTTAAATTTTGCAAAGGCTATTATAAAAAAACTTTATAAAATAAGCGAATTTTATTTTTACTGTTTTCAAATTTTCAATCACTTTTAATCCCCACATGTTTCTCCGTCAATACTTTTATTCTCTTGTGCCATTTAATAATACCTTTTTTTATAAGCAAAATATATATTAATATTAAAGGAGTACTAGGGGTACCCCAACCTTTACATATACAAGGGGCCTCATTAAAACCTCACTGGGCCATAACCCCTTGGGAAAAAGACCCAAGGAGGAAAAAGAGTACCCTAGGAAGAACGAGACAAGTATCCAAATTACACTGAATTCATACAAACAAGGGAATTTCCCCCACCAATAAGAAATCTTTAAAGCTGAATTGCGGCATTCTATGCTAATAAACCAATTCCAATATATAGCTTTAACATGATTGACAACCACTTGAGAGTTAAAGACTTGAGCCCTGAAGAGAATATGGTTCCGATAGACCCAAATACACCACGTGACTTCCACCCAAAGCAAATACTTCAATCTCCCAGCCTTCTTGCAATCCAACCTGGGACCATGGGCCTTAAAATGCGCAACTCCAACAAGAGAATCCATAATCACAATGCCCACCCAATTATGAATGGAAATCCAAATTGACCGAGAGCACCTGCACAGAAAAAATAAGTGGAAAATAGACTCATCCCGCTCAAAGCAAAAAGGACAACACGACCCATAAGGGTCCTTTATAATACCCTTAGAAATAAGAGTATCACGAGTTGGAAGCTTTCCTTACAACAATCTCCAACCAAACACCCCCACCTTAGTGGGAATTTAAAGCTGCCACATATGATCTAAAGCTCTTTGAGTGTCGCTCTCTAACCTATCATGATGCGCCAGATTCATCAAAAGAGCATAACAAGATTTAACCGTAAACACGTGCAAATTATCAAGCCTCCTTTGCCATCGATCTTGCTCAGAATTATCAGGATGGATAGAATGTAAAATGCCCAAAAGTAGGTCAAAGTCAACCCTCTCCTCGGCAGACAAAGCACGATCCCATTCGAGATTCCAATGCCAAGTATTATCAAGCCAGTACCCGTGCTCCTTAATAGTACCGTTTTTAAACGTAGCCAAGTGGAAATGGCTGGGAAATAACTCCTTAAAAGTCTCAATGCTAGGCCACTTGTGCTTCCAAAAGGAAATCAAACTCCCCATACCCAACACCGGCCTCATGGCAGACACAAAATCTCCCTTCCACGAAGGCATGCCATCTTCCAAAAAGTAATAAGTCTCTCCACCATAAAGAATCCTTAGTGCCGCCTGTATAAGAAAGGATCCCTGTGAAAACAAACCTCAAATCGCCATATCGATCAGATATAATCTGCCGCCAACTAGCATTAATATCATTTATGCACCTCCATTTCCAGTTGCTCAAAAGAGCCAAATTGATAACTTCCAGATTCTTCACCCCCAAACCACCATCCTTCTTAAGTTTACACACCTTATCCCAAGACACCCAATAAACCAGTCGACCCTCTCTATTGCCTCCCCCAAACAAGAAATCCCTCTAGATCTTAACAAGCTCTTAGATAACAATCTTGGGGACCTTGAAGAAATAAAACATATAAAGCGGAATACTATTGAGAACAGAGTTTATGAGAGTCACTCTACCCCCAATAGACAAGAAACGCCCACTCCACGCCAAAAGTCCCTTTCTCACCTTATCAAGAACCAGAGCCCAAGTATGTCGTCTTCTAGGATTGGCTCCCACCAGAATACCCAGGAATTTAAAAGGAAAAGTGGTGGTGCTGCAAGACAAGAAAGTTGCCACCGCCTCTAGAAAATCATCATTCAAATTAATGCCATACAAACAACTCTTGTGGAAATTCACCTTCAGCCTCGAGACAAGTTCAACAATTCTGAAGATAGACTTTATACTCCATAAATTATCCCACGAGCCCTTGCCAACCAAAATAGTATCATCTGCGAATTGAAGCAACGAAAAATTGAGACTGTTAGTAACCTTGAATTCAGAGATAAAACCATCACACACTGCTTTCTGAACCATTCCGAATAAGCCCTCAGCAATAATAAGAAAAAGGAAAGGAGATAAAGGGTTCCCTTACTTAAGACCCCTGTGAATCTGGAAGTCCTCAGTAGGACTCCCGTTGACAAGAACAAACATCGAAGAGTTGTGTAAACAAGATCTAATCTAGTTAATCCAACCTGCACCAAAGCCCATCCGACCCAACATGTAATAAAGAAACCCTCAAGAAACAGAATCATAAGTCTTTTCAAAGTCAACCTTAAAAATCATGCATTCATCCTTCCTTCTCTTAGCCAGATCTACATGAGAGAAACGCCGATTGAGAAAGAGAGAAATCCTGGTTAACACCTTTTTCAATCTACTAGCTAACACTTTAGCCAATATTTTATAGATGCACCCTATGAGACAAATAGGTCGACACTCCCTTAAATCCTGAGGATTCTCCTTTTTAGGTATAAGAGCCAGAAAAGAAGCCGAAATGGCTTTAGGCAACATCACATTAGCATGGAACTCCTCAACGAAACCCATGACGTCCTCCTTTACGACCTCCCAACAGTTTTTTTTATGAAGTTAAGGTTATAACCATCGGGTCCTGGACTTTTATTCACATCACAATTCCACACTTCTTCTTTCACTTCCTCCTCCATAAACGGAGCTATAAGATGACGATACTCATCATCACTGATCTTACCGAACTCGATACCACTGAGAATAGGTCTATGAATAAGTGGTTCCACATAACTGGCTTCAAAGAATCTTTTCACTTCCTGTTTCACCTCTTCCACTCCTCCAACCTCAACCCATCCCTATTCAAAGACACGATCTGATTAGCTCTACTACGATTCTTAATGCAGGCATGGAAAATTTTAGTATTGAGATCCCCTTCTCTAATCCAATTGGATCTAGATTTTTGTTTGATCATACTCTATTTGATATGAAGCTGCTTCCAAAAGGACGACGACACCTCCTTCAATTTAACCACATCCTCGGTCGCACCCCCCTCTAAAATGACCTGATCAAGAACATTCATCTCAGAGATGAGATTGTTAATACTGATATCCATTCGACCAAACACTTCGTTATTCCAGACCTTGAGCTCAGCTTTCAGCAATTTGAGTTTCTCTTTAAGCACATACCCATTTTTTCCTTGAACCAAAACCCTTTCCACCACTGCTCCACTAAACCATTGAAATCGGGGTGATCTCGCTAATCATTAAACAAGCGAAAAGGCTTCGAACCCCAATCCTTAGAGGATCGAAGTAACCACATAGGAAGTATATTCTACTTAGCCACATGATTGATTTGTATATTTGTATGTTTAGATCACATTGATATTAAATTAGTGGAAACTATGTGTCAAAATTTGAGGAATACAAGTGAAATGGGTAAATAACCCACATTTTTTTAAAGGCAACCTAGGCCTCACCAATAAAAAGGTTTAAAACATTGACCAAAGAATTTATAAGGACTAAAAATAAGTGAAAATTTTTATAGCGACTAAAGACAATATTTGCAAATTTTATATGACTAAATACATATTTAAAACTTTTTTTATTCCGCTGCAATGACAAACTATATTTGTCCCAATCACCATTTTATAAGAAAGCAAAAATACAAAACAAAGCATAGTGGGTTGATTGTAATATCTAGAAAGTACTCCATGCCCCACTATCTCTCACTACTCATTAGCCTTTTACTTAATTCTTCTATTCACACTTATCGTTTACACTTGCTCAATTTTCGCATCTTTAAATACTTGACCAAGCCTTCTCTCAAAGAACATACAAAGAACATTTCAAAATGAATTACAAACATATGGTTGAGAACTCCTTTTTATTTATCTCTTTCTTTATATTTAGAATTGGATTCTGTGTGGCTCAAAAGGCTTCAGCAGTTTATGTATTTGGAGACTCACTTGTTGATGTTGGTAACAACAATTACTTGAGTGGTTCCCTTGTAAAGGCAATTCTTCCTCACTACGGCATTGATTTTCCAACTAAGAAACCCACTGGGAGATTTAGCAATGGCAAGAATGCTGCAGATTTTATTTGTAAGTTATTCAAAATTTACTCTATTTGTTCTTCAAACATTCGGACAAAGGTTGTTTTGCTCGAATTTTTCCCAATACTCTGAAGTAATAGCTTAATGAGTTTTGTTATTTCTGGTTATTATCAGACAATGTGATACTATCTCACATTTGGATACCCAAAAGTCATTTTTAAAATCTATCTATCTCCCATTAGCTTTATAATATTAAGTTACATGACTTTTTTGCATGTTTATGTGGTGCTGCTGCTGCGTGTTTAAGTTTTTAAAGTGTTTGAGGTAGGAGGCTCTCAAAACTATGCAATTAGAACTTTGCTTGGTATAACAAAGCATTTCATATTGGTTTTATAACAACACCAGAGTCCCACATCAAATATGATAAGACACGGATATAAATTTTAATTTGGAAGACATTTCCCACACTATAAGTCGGTTTTGTAGGGTTGAGTTAAACTCAACCTAAATTTTAAAATGTTATTAGAGCCAATCCAAGATTCGTTGGGTTACCCACTATGAAGCCATTTATGCCACGCTCCAATTGGCTAGTTCTAAACGTGATGGGTCTGTTAAGAATCCGACATCGAATCTGATATGAACTCAATATCAACTTATAAGTGGGAGACATCATTCACCTTACAAGCTAGTCTTGTAGGATTAACTTAAGACCAACCGAAATTCTACAACTTTGAATCATGTATCTTGTTTTCTAATGGTTTCTTGTATGATTTAGTTATAGACTCCCAAAAATGCATTGCCAAAAAAGAGTAAATAGAGTTTGTAGTTTTCATTTTCCTTTTAATTGGAAGACAAGAGGATGTGGAAAACATTGTATAGAACATAAAGAACCAAAAGTTAATGTCATTGACCTAATTGCTTTTTTATTTGAAACATAGCTATTAGTAATAGTAATAAAGTTGTATTTTAATTGCTAATGTTGGCATTAAATGAATGGTTGTTTGGCAGCTGAAAAATTGGGTCTACCTTCTTCACCACCTTACCTCTCCCTAATATCTAAGTTCAAAATCAACAACAACAAGAATGTATCCTTCTTGGATGGTGTTAACTTTGCCTCTGGAGGTGCTGGAATCTTTAATGGCATAGATGAAAATTTTGTAAGTCGAGTTCCAATTCTTTCTTTTCTTCAATCTTACAATCTAATTCTGGATGACCAAAAAAGTGGGGTTTGTATTCCATGCAGTCAAAATTAGATCTCAGCCATCCATTTTTAATCAATGGTTCACAATGTTTTGGATTGTTTGGAATTTGTACCGTCCGACTTAAAAGAATTCGGATCCTGCTGTATGTTGGGGTCACTGCAGAGAATATGTACTCAAGAAAATAGGCTAAGCTTGTGGCCCAACAATTGAGACACAAATGAAAATATCTAACTGAAAAAGAAAGTAAAGATAAATGCAAAAATGTCCCAGAATATAATAATAATAGTTATCCCAAAAACACAGAATGATAAGAAAATGACAAAATAATGAAAATACTATCCAAACTGAGTTATCCCCCCATTGGTAATATTTCTTGCAGAGACAATCAATACCTTTGACAAAGCAAGTTGACTACTTTTCAGAAGTGCATGAACAACTGACACAACAAATAGGAGCATTTGCCCTTCAGAAACACCTCTTCAAATCCATCTTCACTGTTGTGATTGGAAGCAATGATATTTTTGGTTACTTTAACTCAAAGGATCTTCAAAAGAAATACACCCCACAGCAGTATGTCGATTCCATGGCTTCCTCACTAAAATTGCAACTACAGGTAAACATATGGTTTTCAATTATATGTTACTACTTATTATATTTCTAAGGTTAAAATCATATGCTTACGAGGCTAAAAATATAGAATTTATGACTATATGTATAATGTACTGGCTTTACAAAAAAGTATTCACAAGTACAATTAAGGGATTCTACGTCGGTTAAATTTGATTTTTATCATTGGTTTTTGAGCATTGTAGTAACCACGAGTAGTGGCGGATCCAGAAATTTTTAATGATGGAAAAAAATAATAATTTGATATATCTCCTTAGAAGAAATATATTATAAATATTTTAAAATTAAATATTCTCACGATAAAAAAAAATAGATATCCAAATAGATACAAAAATTAGCACTTATTTAGTCTGTAAAAAATAAAAAGTATCAATTTGGTAATCAAATATCAGTCAAATTAATTATTTTAAAATAATTGAGGGACATTTTAGTCCACTTTAGAGGCTAGTTTGACTGATATTTAATTTTTTAATAATTAAACTAATACTTTCCAATTTTTAGAGAGCAATAAAGTTTGTACCAATTATTTTCACTTATATTTCTTATAATTTTGTGCAAACATTTTTAAAAAGATATAGTAGCTTATGGGGGCAAACCCTATTTTTTTATAGGGGCAAAAGATTTTTTTATTAAGCATCACTACAAAATATTTTTTTAAGGTCTTAAACTGACATTTATAAATCTGGTGTAAACCCTAGTTTAATATTGGATCCTAAGTCAACAGACTCAAGATTTAACACGAGTAGTGAATTAATTGTAGCGATGTTCTCGGAGTAATAAAACAAATTTGTAGGATGGTGAAATATTCTATGAAGCACCGACACAGACACCAGACGCGACACGAACACTGGTTTTAATTTGAAAAATATTGTAAAATACAATTAATTAAAGTGATGGTGTCGATGTCTGACGCGACCTTTGTCAGACAATGGAAAAGTCTTTAACCGGAAGTGTCGATATTACAGAGGAAATATGATTGGACGTCTACATTTTACTCTGTTATTAATGTATAGTCTTAGAAAGGTTAAAATTTATGTTATTTTGATGCATTTTCATTTTGATATGTTACAATTTTGGCAGAGATTATACAACGACGGTGCAAGGAAATTTGAGATTATTGGTATAGGTGCAATTGGATGCTGCCCCGCATACAGGCTTAAGAATAAAACCGAATGCTTTTCAGAAGCCAATATTATGTCAGCTAAATATAATGAAGATCTTCAGTCCATGTTAAAGGAATGGAAATATGAAAGCAAGAATTTTATCAGTTACTCATACTTTGATACCTATGCTGCCCTTAAAGAACTTGTTCAGAATCCAACCTCTTATGGTATTATCACACTTGCATGTTTTATTTTCTTTTCATTGAAATTGAAGTCAAATATATTTTTTATTTTATTTTATAAATTTATTTTCTTTTAGTTATTTATCATCTAAACTACTCTTCATTTATACTAACCACTAAATAATTTATTAACTTTATAAGTTTTGTTGGATGGAGGTGATAATTAAGGAAGATATTTTTGAAGGACTAAACATTATTTTTTCTCTCATCTCAGGATTTGCATATGTGAAAGAGGCTTGTTGTGGACTAGGTGATCTAAATGCTCAATTTCCATGTACACCAATTTCCAAGATTTGTGCAAATAGACAAGACCATATCTTTTGGGACTCATTCCATCCTGCTGAGGCTGCCACTCGTATAATTGTGGATAGACTTTTTAGTGGATCATCTGAATACACATCTATTAATATGGAACAACTAGTGGCTATTTAAATTACAAAATAGGTCGAAAAGTTGCTTAGATTGTCATCGAGATAATGTCTATAGTTATAATTAAAAGTTGCTTTTGTTTTCAATACGAAGTTTTATTGAAAGTTATACAAATATAATTTTACATTAATTAAGTTAAAATTTTATATTGTGTTTACTCCATTTTTATTGTTAGAATTAGAATACAATCAAATCAACACTGAAAGTTCTGTTTCACTTGTTACTCATATTTAACCCTCGAAGAGATAGACGTACGCAGTTATGACTTCTTTTTATGGGACATAGAATCTTGACCCCAATGGTTTTAATTTCAATTTTATTAAACCTATCTGGAACATTATGTGAAAATCTTCTTGGTTGAATAACCTTTTTCAATTTCAATTTTTTGGAAATAAGAGAATTTGGCCCAAAATTTGTAGGCTATAATTCCCGATCAAGTAAACTTCTGTCTGCGTCTCTTCTAGAGAACTATCACTCTTGTATCCCTATAGGCAATATTTTATTGTACAGCTCATTTTGTTGCTTATTATTGTAATTAGAATAGTTACTTGTTATTGCTATTAGTTAGTTAAGTAGGTCTCTTGTTAACAGTTAGTGCTGTAGGCTACACTTGTATATTCTCTATATATACTCAATTGAGTGTGAAATAATTGTAAGTTCAGATTTACAATTCTAACATGGTATCAGAGCAAACATAGTATCAGATGAAAAAAAAAGTATCTGAGCTTCACCTTCAAAACGCTGCATCATTCTCCTTAATTTGGATCTCGATTCCTTTCCTTTTTCTCAGATTCATGATCAGAATCTTGTTTCGGTTCTCTTCTTCTTGCGATTTTGCTAATTGTGAATCGCTGTTCTTCTGGTTTTGGATCGTTCTCCCTTCCATCCCAGTCTCTGCATATCAAATTGCAGATCTGTTTACCTAAATCGATTTCCCCTTTTTTGATCTTGATTCAAGATTTTTTTTTCCTCTCCTCGATTCTAAATCGCTAATTTCCTTTCTCGGGTTTGAACCGTCTCGCTCTTGAATCGATTTTGTTTTTCCTTTTCTCTCCCGATTCTGCCTTGTGACCTACATCAGCTCTTCTTTGCAATTTCGATTCCCTCTCCTCTGTTTCTGAAATTGAAATTCGTTTCTGGTTTACGTTTCTGAAACAGAAATTGTTTTTTCATTTCTGAAATTGCCCTTGATTTCTCTCTCTTTTCAGTTGAGTAAAAGTCCCTGCTTTCCTCTCTGAACTTTTGCTCTCTCTTCGCGATTTTTCTTCCTAACATATCGCTGTTACTACTTCTCTCTCTCTCTCTCTCTCTCTCTCTCTCTCTCTCTCTCTCTCTCTCTCTCTCTCTCTCTCTCTCTCTCTCTCTCTCTCTCTCTTTCATCGGGACTCTCATTGTGTCTGCGTAACAATTTTTTGGTTTTCTCTTATCGGCAAACCATTGCCTTTCTCCTTCATCTTGAAACGACTCTAATCTTGAATCACTTCCTTTTTTTCTGTTTCAGTTCTTGCTTCTCCGATTCTGCAAATCGCCTTTCACTTGCAAATCGCAACTTGTTTCTGCTTCTGAAACATAATCTTGTTTCACGTTTCTTGCATCTTTGAAATTGTGAAATTGTTCCTTGATTTTAATTTTTCTTTTCCAATTTGCCTCTGATTTGCGATTTCTTTTGTGGCTGCGATTTGCGCAATGTCTTTTGTGACTACGATATTGTGATTTCAGTTCTACTCCCTGAAATCTTACATCTACTTGTTTTTGGTTGCTGGTTGCTAAAGGATTATTTGTTGATGATTGTTACTGTTGCCAATGTTGCTTATTATTGCTACTCGATTTGTGGATTTATTGATTGCTTGTTAGCATTTATGGCGATTTCCACTTCCAAAATTTCTGGCCCTGGCACATAAGACTTTGGCTGCGAAGATATATCAAGCGATGTCCAAGCAAAGAGAAAACGCTTAAAAGGGATTTATTTACTTCATGCAACCAAGAAGACTCTTCTTAGATTTCCTAGTTTTTCTACTCTTCTTGTAACACCCCGGTATTTCTAACGTGTAGAGAGACCAAAGATGCACAAATGCGGAAATTCAGAGGACACAGTTCCTGTTAAAGTATTGGACATACAAAATTTTTCCGAAATAAACACTTAATCGGAAATAGCATTACTTCATAGAAATAGAAGTTCATCGGTTCCATACCGAATAGAAAACAGTACTCGGTCCAAATACCAGACAGAAACATAAAGGTTTGTAAAACTCATAACCAATACAAGTTTATACAACCAATAGGACAACAAAAGAACAAAGGATAAAATGACTAAGTCTTCAGCACCTCCGAGAGTATACCAACTACTCGTGCACAATAGTCTTCCTTTTTCCCTGCTTCTCTGAAAAACAACAAATATGGATAGGGTGAGATAACATTATCTCAGTGAGTCCTACCGTGCCCCCTCACTGACACTCGGTTCAATTTATTAAACCGTTACAACAAAAGTTGACATAACAATGTCTTATTTATTAATCGAATTGCCGACTGCACAACGACTGCTAATCCCGACAAATTTGTGTTCTTTATCTTTTAATCGAATTGCCGACTGCACAACGACTGCTAATCCCGGCAAATTCATGTTTTTAAACTTAGCACAAACCGGCTGCACAACGCCTGCTAATCCCGGTAACCCATGAGTTGACCACGCCAACACACATTCAGGGCCTAGGGTGAGGGCTCATGACTTCCCTTCCTAGTATGCTACTTGTCGGGTCGTCACCCAACGCGATACATATGACAATACATATCAAATCTCGAGAGTTAGATAATTTATATCTTTTCGATCACTAAAGGATCAATCACATAATAGTTGGATAAACAATATTCATATCGATCTATAATCCGTTTTGAGGAATTCATAATTTAGACCTCCGGCATTATAATCATTTTCATTTGACATATATAAACATATATATTCAGTCAGTCCATCAGTCGGTGTACTCACACGCGTACTAGGGTTTCGGTTTTTCGATCAAATGGGCTTTCAAATCTCTTTTTCAAAATCACTTGTCAAACCAGTTCAAAATAAGGTTTTCAGTAAGGCAATTCCTTTTTAAATGATTGAGAAAGATATTAGAAAAGGTTCGGGATCAAACGGAGCGACAAAACGAGAAAACGGAAGTCGGTAACAGAACCTCACGCACGGTCCGTGCCCAGGGGCGCACGACCCGTGCGTGATGCACTTCAATTAAAATATCCAACCCGAAGGGAGCGCACGATCTGTGCCCAAGGGGCGCACGACCCGTGCGTCCCGTTTTATTTCCAATTCATCCAACCCGAAGCAGGCGCACGATCCGTGCCCAGGGGCGCACGGTCCGTGCGACCTGTGTTTGTTACCAATTCGATTTCTAACTTCGATCACCTGAAACTCAAAATTTCCAGATATTCCAGACGATATACAAATCATTTCATTTGAACGTTTTAATCAAAATTCTCATTAAACCGTAAAATGGCGTTTGGACTCAAAAATCGTTTTTCGGTTCTAAGTCTTTCGAAACAGAAAACGTGACCAAGGAGTTCAACATCGAAAACAAAATCAAAATATCAAAATTCCCTATCGTGAGTAGAACTCACCGTTGCCCGAAGTCCGAGAGTTGGGTCGAGAGACGAAATCGTCGAACCGAAAACAACGAACTATCCCCGCTAGAAACCGAATTCAAACAAGGGCAGTGGCTTCCTTTCTCTCAAACTGAAACAGCAACCCAATCTTTCACAACTTCCTCCAAATCGAAATGCAAGCTTGAGACTCCCCCCTCTTAACAGCAAAACTGAACATGCAAGCCATAACAATTCAGAGCTCCATCATCTTCACCATTTCAACCACAAAACAGAAAATGGGATAGAGAGAATGGGTGAGGATCAGACTTTGAAAGTGGTACCATTGGATTAGAAATCGAAAATGGAGTAGGGGGAAGGTTAGAAGGCTTACATGCAGCTGGGTTTTGGTGATCTTCCCCTTCTTCTTCTTCCTCTCTCCTTCTCGCCCTCCTCCTTCCTTTCTTCTCTTCTTCAGCTTCTTTTTTCCTTTTCTAAATTCTAAGAAAATGCTGATTGTGAGAGAGTGAGGCTGGGCAAGAGTGTATGGGCTGGGGGTTTAAATGATAGGGAAAAGACCAAACTACCCCTGGCCCATTAAGTCATAGGTTAGAAGTCGAGTTTCTCATCGGTACTAAACTTTCTCGGTTAATTCTTTTCCGATTTGTAATTCCTCAATTCCTTCGGCTCGTATAATCTTCATAAGTATATTTTAATAGCTAGGGGTGTGAAAAGACAGATTTGCCCTTCAGCCCCAATTCTTCATTTAACTATGAATAGGCCACTCTTTAATGGAGAATAGGTTTTCTTGATAATTTCCCGACATATTAATCCCCGAGACACGACCAATTATTCCCACAAATAATTAATCGGTCTTAGGTATCATAGTACGAGTCTTTAAAAATTAGGGATGTTACAATCACCCCAACTTTTAAAAATTTTGTCCTCAAAATTGACAAGACGTACCTCAATGGAAGAGATATGGATATCGAGTCCGCATGTCATCTTCCAGCTCCCAGGTAGCCTCCTCGATTGAGAATCCATCCCAGACCACTTTGACAATAGGAATAGTCCTTGACCGTAGCGTCTTCTCGCCACGCTCCAAGATGTAGCTAGGATACGGTTGAAATGATAGATCTGGTCGAAGATCGATCGTATCAACACTTAACGGCTGATGTGGGTCGGGAATATACTTCCTTAGCTGAGACACATGAAAGACATCATGTAGATTGGATAAGCCTGGAGACAGTGCGAGACGGTAGGCAACTGGCCCAATACGCTCGATGATCTGGAAGGGTCCAACATATCGAGGACTGAGCTTCTTCGCTCGCAAAGCTCTTCCGGTACCTATGGTTGGAGAAACTTTCAAGAACACATGATCACCAACTTCAAATTCCAACGGTCTCCTTCGGTTATCAGCGTAGCTCTTTTGCCGACTCTGAGCAACCTTCATCCTTTCTCGAATTAACTTGATCTTCTCAGTGGTCTCGCAAACCATATCGGGTCCCAAAGACTTATCTTCACCAATCTCCCACCAACACAACAGAGTTCTACACTTCCTACCATACAGTGCTTCAAACGGTGCCATTCCAATTCTGGAGTGGTAACTGTTGTTGTAGGAGAATTCTACTAATGGAAGATGATCCTCCCATTTTCTCCCACTGTCGAGCACACAAGCCCGAAGCATATCCTCAAGAGTCTGGATAGTCCTCTCAGTCTGACCATCAGTCTGAGGATGATAAGCAGTGCTAACCAGCACTCTCGTTCCCAAAGCTTCATTCAATGTTCTCCAAAATCTGGAAGTAAACTTGGGATCTCGGTCTGACACGATACTCGTTGGAACTCCATGCAGTCTGATAATGTTCTTCACATATTCATCTGCTAACTTGAAAACCTTATAAGTCGAGCGAACAGGAATAAAGTGAGCGGATTTAGTCAATCGGTCCACTACTACCCAGATAGAATCATTGCCGGCCTGTGACCTCGGCAAACCCATCACAAAGTCCATTGATATATCTTCCCATTTCCAAACTGGCACATTTAGCGGTTGTAACTGACCGCCCGGTCTCTGGTGTTCCGCCTTAACCTTCTGACAAGTTAAGCATCGAGAAACAAATTCTGCAACCTCGGCCTTCATCCCAGGCCACCAATACATTAACTTCAAGTCTCGGTACATCTTGGTGGATTCCGGATGTACGGAGTACTGACTCCTATGAGCTTCTTCCAGTACTTGCCTTTTGATATTATCATTATCGAGAACACAAATTGTAACGCCCAAATATTTAATTAAAATTAATTAATTAAATATTTAAGTATTCAATTAATTATTTAATTATTTATTTAATTGGTATAATTAAAATTAGAAGTTATATTAAGGTGTGGTATTCTTTTAGGAAGTGGTGGCACTAATTAAATTGGGCTTAAGCTGAAGGAAGCCCGCGATCCAGGTCCACTAGCCTAGGCGCATATTTAAACCTAAAAATTGGGTTTTGGCTCATTTGTGCAAAAAAAGAGAAAAGTTGCGAATTGAGGGAGAGTGAGAAGAAGAGGGGCGCGACACAACCAAGGAGGAAGGAGAAGAGGATCTCGCTTGTTGCTGTGCTCTGTTGGTGACTTCTCTCCAAGGTCTTCTAATCCTAATAATTAAGGTAAGGGTGAGACCTCTCTTTCACTATAATGGTGGGTATGATGGGTATTAGGGTGGGGGCTTAGACCTATATTGCCATGATCTTGCTTGATTTGCTTGAATTGGTTGTTGATTGATGAATTAAATTTATTACGGTGGTATGAATTGCATATGTGTTATTTGGTGAGTTGTTGTGTTGCTGAAATTTTGGGTCCCTAGGGCGCCATGGGCGCCAAGTGTGTTGCTGTCCCTATTGCAGAAAATGGCGCCCTGTGCCTGGGCGCCATCCTTGGCTGTGTTGCGTTTTGGGGTTTTGTGCGTGTTCTGTTTTAGGCTCCCTGTGCATGGGCGCCGTGCCTAAGCGGGCTGCGTTGTGTGTTGCGTGGTGGTTCTGTTTTAGGCGCCCTGTTGCTGGGCGCCGTGCGCAAGGTGCGTTGCGTTTTGGTGTTGTGTGTGTTCCTGTGTTTGGCGCCCTGGGTGTGGGCGCCGTGTGCCAAGTTGTTGCGTTGCTGTTTTTGGCGCCCTGGGTGTGGGCGCCGTGTGTCAGGGTGTGTGGGTGTGTGGCTGTGCGTGGGTGTGTGTGTTGCTGTGTCCTGGCGCAGGGGCGCCTTGGCGCCCTGTGCCTGGACGCCAGAATCCTGTTGTGTTGCCTGCTGGGCGCCTCCCTGGGCGCCAATGTTGCTGCCGCGCCAGTTTTTGGTGTTGCGCCTTGTTGTTGGCGCAGAGGGGCGCCAAGGGCGCCAATGTTGCTGCCCGCGCCAGTTTCTGCATTGTGTTGCCTGTGGGCGCCAAATCTTGTGTCTGGTTGCGTTTTGGTGCTGCCTGGGCGCCAAGGGCGCCAGTTCCTATTGCTGGCCAGTTTCCAGCGTGTTCCCTGCTAGGCGCCCAGTGCCTGGGCGCCATTTTCAGGATGTTGCTCAAATGTTCCCCGGTTTTGTTTTTGACATATCTTTTGACTCGGGTGTCCGTTTTAAGTGTTCCGAAGTGCGTTGCGAAGGTTATTCCGTTTCCTGCCGATATATTCTACCTTAAGGTAAAAAAAGTATTATTTTTCTGATAGTTTCTGGGCGCCTCAAGTGGCTGTCCCCGGTGGTCGTTGTTGTTGGCGTTGTAAAACTATTTCGGTGTTTAAAATCCCTTTTGGTGTCCTTTTTGGTGTTGTGAACTGAAGTAAAACCTTTGGTGTAATCGGTAATTTAGTGTCCCGGTGTCGATAACGATGTGTTGATGGTTTTTGACGACAATGCCCCTAGTGGCTATTATTTTAATTGACGATGGTGTTAATGATGAATAAAAGTTGTGGCCTTACAAGTGACGATGATGCCATAAAGGCTATTAGCGATGATGGTAGTAATGACGGTGAATGTTAGTGGCAATGATATGTATGACGATAACCTGACAGGTGATGTGCCTTTTATTGGCAAATTGGTAAGTGATAGGTCACTAAGTGGATTGTGATTGTATGTGACTATCTCCGGTGCATATCATGGTGCTTCATACATCTCATGTGCATAAACAAGTGACGATGACGCCATAAAGGCTATTCAGTGACGATGATGCCCTAAAGGCTATTTAGTGACGATGATGACAGGTACCACATGCATACTCCCATGGTGGTGGGTTGCACTTCATACATGTTCACGACATTGTGATGACTTGCAGTGCTGACTGATTTGACGTTGCGATGTGGTTTATATAGCGTTTGTAGCTCTAGCATAATACTTATCATATGCACTATTATATTGTTAGATGAACTCACCCCTTCAGTTTGAATGTTACCCATATGCGGTAACGTGCAGGTGATCTCGAGTGAAGGCTTAGGTACTTTCGTTAGCTGAGTCGGGTCGTCTTCTCTGATACGTAGCACTCAGTGGGGAGGGAATGAACCTTAGTTCTTTTGATTATTTGACTGTTGTAGTTGATCTTTTTATGACTTTCCGCTGCGTAGATGCTGAGTTTTTACTATGTTGATTGAATTGAGCGTTTTAAGCTCACTCCAGTTGTGATGTGCTATGTATCGCATTATTATTGACGATGAAACTATTTTATATTGATGCATGATGTGGTGTGGATTTATGTGTGACATCCTTTTTCGAATTATGAATTAAAGTTTTTGTAAACTCTGATTTTGTTAAATAATTACCGGGTAGAAAAGGGGTGTTACACAAATCCTCCCATTATAGCAAATCATGCCATCACTATCCTCAGTAAAATCTGACGATCCTCTCTGAGATTGTAACTTCATATCAGCTCCTTGAGCTACACGGATTTGTTCCCTTAGCACACTGGCTATCCGTATATGCCGCAGCACCATGCGATCCCTCTTTCTTGCTACCTTGAGCTTCAAGTCTCTTAATGACTCCAACAAAGCCATCTCGTGAACCATTAACCTTGCCGTGTGGATAGACTTCCTGCTCAGAGCATCTGCTACCACATTGGCCTTCCCAGGGTGATATTTCAATTCGAAGTCGTAGTCCTTTAAAAATTCAGTCCACCTTCTCTGTCTGTTATTCAACTCCTTTTGGTCAAACAGATACTTCAAGCTCTTGTGATCACTAAAAACTTCGAAACGAGAACCGTAAAGGTAATGTCTCCAAATTTTCAGTGCAAATACAATCGCCGCCAACTCTAGGTCATGAGTTGGGTAATTCCGTTCGTGAGTCTTCAATTGTCTAGATGCGTAGGCCACAACATGCTGATTCTGCATGAGAACACATCCCAAACCCTTCCCAGATGCATCACTGTAAATCTGAAATCCCAATGATGGAACTGGAAGAATTAGGATCGGAGCAGAAGTTAACTTTTCTTTCAATCCAAGAAAACACTCTTCACAATCGGCATCCCAAGTAAACGGTTGACCCTTGCGAGTCAGTCGAGTAAGTGGAAGTACCAATTGTGAAAAACCTTCAATGAATCTTCTATAGTACCCAGCTAGGCCCAGAAAGCTTCAGATCTCAGTCACTGACGTCGGCCGTTCCCAATTCAACACTGCTTCCACCTTGCTAGGATCAACTGCAACCCCCTCTTGGGAAATCACATGACCCAAGAATTTCACTTCGGACATCCAAAAGTCGCACTTCGACGGTTTAGCATAAAGCTTCTTCTCTCGGAGTACTCCTAGGACAAAGTGGAAATGCTGAGCATGCTCCTCAACTGACTTTGAGTAAACCAAGATATCATCAATAAAGACGACCACAAACTGATCTAGGTAAGAATGAAATACTCTATTCATATAATCCATGAATACGGCTGGAGCATTAGTCAATCCGAAAGGCATCACCACAAACTCGTAGTGTCCGTACCTCGTACGAAAAGCGGTCTTCGGAATGTCTAAGGCTCTTACCCTGATTTGATGGTACCCTGACCTTAGATCAATTTTGGAGAAAACTTTAGCACCTCGAAGTTGGTCAAGTAGATCATCTATCCTTGGTAATGGATACTTGTTCTTGATAGTGATTTTATTCAGCTGACGGTAGTCTATACATAATCTCATGCTTCCGTCCTTCTTCTTGACTAGCAATACCGGAGCACCCCATGGAGAAGCACTCGGTTGTATAAACTTCTTGGAAATTAACTCCTCAAGTTGGGACTTCAATTCCTTCAGTTCAAGAGGAGACATCCTATAAGGTGCTATGGATATTGGCGCTGCACCAGGCGCCAAATCTATAGAGAATTCTACCTCTCGTTCTGGAGGCAAAGAGGAAACTTCCTCGGGAAAAACATCTAAGAATTCATTAACAACTTGAATAGATGATAAATCCAAATCAGCTTCAGTTGATGCAGACAAAATAACAACAAAAGCTTCCGCACCTTGGAATAGCGACTGGCTGGCTGAAGCGAACGAAATAACACCATCATCTGCAGGTAGTGAATGTTCCGCTACTTCCGAAGGAAAATTAATTGCACGATTGAAACAGTCAATAGTAATGTGATTGGAAGTCATCCAATTCATTCCCAGGACGTTCTCCATTCCCCTCATAGGCAAACAGATAAAATCAACAACAAAATCCCTGCCTCCTATGGTAAGCAGACAGTTAAGGCATAATGATTGGGTTCGCACACGACCCTTTGCAGCAGTAAGGATAGTTATTGGCTCGGATATAGGAGATACTATTAGTCCTAATCGTTCAGCACATGCTTTTGAGATAAAGCAATGAGTAGCACCAGAGTCATACAGAATATTAACAGTTTGACTAAAGAGAGAACCTGTACCCCTTATAAGATTATCAGCTGGTTTGATGGTCTTGGCATCCAAAGTGTTGACTCGAGCCTGTCTAGGAGCATCGGGAGACTCCAAGAAAGCTTTCCTTGATGGGCAATTATTAGCATAATGGCCCACTTCTTTGCAAAGGTAACATTGGTTTGGTCCCACCTGGCATTTACCTTTATGATATTTCTTGCACACATCACACCGGTAATATCTTGCAGAGTCTTTTGACTGTACTCGTTTCCCCTTATCTGAATTCCCTTTATACCTCTGGTTTGAAGAAGTTGGCTCATTACCCTTCTTCTTATCTTTCCAGAAATCTTTCCTCTCTGCATACATTCTTTTAAGATCGCTCTCAGCTGAATGAGCCTGTTGAACCAAAGCAGGATAAGTGGTCATGGAGTAAGAACTGAGACCTTGATTCACATCGCCTCTAAGACCTTGTCTGAACATCACCATTTTCCACTTATCATCATGAGCGGTGGTCCCCAATTCATAGAATTGCGACAGCCTCTCAAATTTGGCAGCATATTCCCCAACTGTCATCTCTCCCTGTTTCAAACTCAGAAATTCCATCTGCTTGGCAAGTCTTTGAGAGTCGGGAAAATAATGACTCAAAAACAACTCCTTGAAATTATTCCACTCAAGAGGAGTTCCTTGGATTTGTAGCATTCTACGAGCATTAACCCACCAGGTGTGAGCATCCTCGTCCAAAGCGTTAGCAGCACAAGTTACTTTTTCTCCTTCATTGCATTGCAAAGTATCATAGATCCGTTCCATGGCATCTACCCAGAAATGGGCTTTCATTGCATCGGTTGGGGGTTTCATCTTCAGAAACCGAAAATACACCCTGTTGGGATCCTCAGGTGTTGGCACATTGAGTGGCTCAGCCGGTTGTGGTTGAGGCATCTGATGCATCTGCTGCATTTGAGCCATTTGAGCCATCTGTTGCTGTTGCATTAGCATCATGTCATTCATCATCTTCTGCTGAGTCTCGATGACATTCTGCATCCATTCCTGATGAGGATCAATGGGTGGGTTTCTCCTACCTCTTCCAGCCATGATTCTGCAAAGTATGCACAAAGTATTAAGTTGATCAGGCTCAATGTCTAATAGCATACTAAGAAAAATCAGACTTAGAAGACGTAAAAGACTCTTAACATCTAAGTCCGACTAGGTCGAACCGCTCTGATACCAAATGTAACACCCCGGTATTTCTAACGTGTAGAGAGACCAAAGATGCACAAATGCGGAAATTCAGAGGACACAGTTCCTGTTAAAGTATTGGACATACAAACTTTTTCCGAAATAAACACTTAATCGGAAATAACATTACTTCATAAAAATAGAAGTTCATCGGTTCCACACCGAATAGAAAACAGCACTCGGTCCAAATACCAGACAGAAACATAAAGGTTTGTAAAACTCATAACCAATACAAGTTTATACAACCAATAGGACAACAAAAGAACAAAGGATAAAATGACTAAGTCTTCAGCACCTCCGAGAGTATACCAACTACTCGTGCACAATAGTCTTCCTTTTTCCCTGCTTCTCTGAAAAACAACAAATATGGATAGGGTGAGATAACATTATCTCAGTGAGTCCTACCGTGCCCCCTCACTGACACTCGGTTCAATTTATTAAACAGTTACAACAAAAGTTGACATAACAATGTCTTATTTATTAATCGAACTGCCGACTGCACAACGACTGCTAATCCCGGCAAATTCGTGTTCTTTATCTTTTAATCGAATTGCCGACTGCACAACGACTGCTAATCCCGGCAAATTCGTGTTTTTAAACATAGCACAAACCGGCTGCACAACGTCTGCTAATCCCGGTAACCCATGAGTTGACCACGCCAAAACACATTCAGGGCCTAGGGTGAGGGCTCATGACTTCCCTTCCTAGTATGCTACTTGTCGGGTCGTCACCCAACGCGATACATATGACAATACATATCAAATCTCGAGAGTTAGATAATTTATATCTTTTCGATCACCAAAGGATCAATCACATAATAGTTGGATAAACAATATTCATATCGATCTATAATCCGTTTTGAGGAATTCATAATTTAGACCTCCGGCATTATAATCGTTTTCATTTGACATATATAAACATATATATTCAGTTAGTCCATCAGTCGGTGTACTCACACGCGTACTAGGGTTTCGGTTTTTCGATCAAATGGGCTTTCAAAGCTCTTTTTCAAAATCACTAGTCAAACCAGTTCAAAATAAGGTTTTCAGTAAGGCAATTCCTTTTTAAATGATTGAGAAAGATATTAGAAAAGGTTCGGGATCAAACGGAGCGACAAAACGAGAAAACGGAAGTCGGTAACAGAACCTCACGCACGGTCCGTGCCCAGGGGCGCACGACCCGTGCGTGATGCACTTCAATTAAAATATCCAACCCGAAGGGAGCGCACGATCCGTGCCCAAGGGGCGCACGACCCGTGCGTCCCGTTTTATTTCCAATTCATCCAACCCGAAGCAGGCGCACGATCCGTGCCCAGGGGCGCACGGTCCGTGCGACCTGTGTCTGTTACCAAAATTTCACATTTTTCTCATTTTTGCTCTCCGTTCTCGCCCAATTCGATTTCTAACTTCGATCACCTGAAACTCAGAAAATTTCCAGATATTCCAGACGATATACAAATCATTTCATTTCAACGTTTTAATCAAAATTCTCATTAAACCGTAAAATGGCGTTTGGACTCAAAAATCGTTTTTCGGTTCTAAGTCTTTCAAAACAGAAAACGTGACCAAGGAGTTCAACATCGAAAACAAGTTCAAAATATCAAAATTTCCTATCGTGAGTAGAACTCACCGTTGCCCGAAGTCCGAGAGTTGGGTCGAGAGACGAAATCGTCGAACCGAAAACAACGAACTATCCCCGCTAGAAACCGAATTCGAACAAGGGCAGTGCTTCCTTTCTCTCAAACTGAAACAGCAACCCAATCTTTCACAACTTCCTCCAAATCGAAATGCATGCTTGAGACTCCCCCCTCTTAACAGCAAAACTGAACATGCAAGCCATAGCAATTCAGAGCTCCATCATCTTCACCATTTCTACCACAACAGAAAATGGGATAGAGAGAATGGGTGAGGATCAGACTTTGAAAGTGGTACCATTGGATTAGAAATCGAAAATGGAGTAGAGGGAAGGTTAGAAGGCTTACATGCAGCTGGGTTTTGGTGATCTTCCCCTCCTTCTTCTTCCTCTCTCCTTCTCGCCCTCCTCCTTCCTTTCTTCTCTTCTTCAGCTTCTTTTTTCCTTTTCTAAATTCTAAGAAAATGCTGATTGTGAGAGAGTGAGGCTGGGCAAGAGTGTATGGGCTGGGGGTTTAAATGATAGGGAAAAGACCAAACTACCCCTGGCCCATTAAGTCATAGGTTAGAAGTCGAGTTTCTCATCGGTACAAAACTTTCTCGGTTAATTCTTTTCCGATTTGTGATTCCTCAATTCCTTCGGCTCGTAATTAGTTATAATCTTCATAAGTATATTATAATAACTAGGGGTGTGAAAAGACAGATTTGCTCTTCGGCCCCAATTCTTCATTTAACTATGAATAGGCCACCCTTTATGATAGGGAGAATTGGTTTTCTTGATAATTTCCCGACATATTAATCCCCGAGACACGACCAATTATTCCCACAAATAATTAATCGGTCTTAGGTATCATAGTACGAGTCTTTAAAAGTTAGGGATGTTACAATTCTCTTCAAGCTGAACATGATTGTTACTCATGATCCAGTTTGAGGGGGGCTGTTAGAATAGACAATATTTTATTGTACAGCTCATTTTATTGCTTATTATTGTAATTAGAATAGTTACTTGTTATTGCTATTGGTTAGTCTGATAGGTCTCTTGTTACTAGTTAGTGTGTAGGCTACACATTGTATATTCTCTATATATACTCAATTGAGTGTGAAATAATATATAGTAAGTTCAGATTTACAATTCTAACAACCACTGGCATGATTTGTTTTATTAGCGATAAGATAATGACAACGTAAAGTTGGAAAAAGAGGGAAGGCGAGAATCGAAGAAATTCCCTAAAATTTCAAGATTGTGAACACGTATTTTTAAGGGTTACCCATATGATAGATATTGGCAGAGCCCTCCATGTTAATTCTCATGACATGTGTCCTTTTCATATTCTTGGGTGTGTTGTTTCGGTTTCTTAATAAATTACCTCCTTTTCTACCAAACTCATGTGATTTTCTCTATATTTCTTACCTAAAAAAATACATTCCTCCTCTCACTTTCAGCCCTTTACGTTTTCCAATTCCCCACAACTCAATTGAACTTCCTTTAATATAAATATATGCCCTCTGAGGGACACTACAAGAAAATGTTGAATTTCCGGCCAGGAATTTCCGGCGGTTTCAGAGCCGCCGCAAACTTTCCGGCGGATTAGGGGAATTACCGGCGGATATTATCCGCCTCAAACTTTGCGGCAGATTCCGTGGATTTTGCGGCGGATCTGTTTTCGCCGTGGATTTTGCGGCGGATCCTGTGGATTTTGCGGCGGATTTGAGATTACAAAAATATTTTTTTACGAGATTTTAACAATCCGCCGGTAAGGTTATTTGCGGCGAATATTTGCCAATTTTGAATTTCACAAAACCGCCGGAAATCCCCCTAAGTCCGCCGCAAATCCCCTAGGCCCGTCGCAACGCCCATAAATCCGCCGGTAACCACCGTTTCCGGCGGATGCTACCTTTTGACCGTTTGACTTCGTTTCTCCTATATAAACCCCTTCTCCCATTCTTCGTCTTCACACCTCTACCAAGAAACAGAGACACACGCCACTCTCTTTGGCATTGTCGGCAGCGGCTCCAAGAGAGTGGTGTATGTCTCCATTTCTTTGTAAAGAAACTTCCACCTTTAATTTAATATTCACTATTCACTATTTACTGTCGGGAAGATCTTGACCGTTAATTTAGTGTCGGCAATATCTTGACCATTAATTAGTGTCGACACTAATCACCATTGACTATTCAATAATCACGCTGCACTATTCACTATTTAATGTCCGGTTCATCTTTTTCGTTAAAAGTAACCCCTTTATAAGCAAAAAACGCCTCCTCGTTATTTCCACCACAAGAGACATCTACACTCATCAAACACTTGGTATCATCCTCCAACTTAACAACCCGTTCTTGCAGTTCCTCAAACTTTCTATTTAGAGATTCAACCATCTTTTCATACATGCACTTCTCATCCTCCGAAACTTCACTCTCTAATTGGAGGATGAGAAGTGCAAGTATGAAAAGATGGTTGAATCTCTAAATAGAAAGTTTGAGGAACTGCAAGAACGAGTTGTTAAAGTGGAGGATGACACCAAGCATTTAATGAGTGTAGATGTCTCTTGTGGTGGAAATAACCAGGAGGAGTTTTTTGCTTATAAAGGGGTTACTTTTAACGAAAAAGATGAATCAGACATTAAATAGTGAATAGTGCAGCGTGATTATTGAATAGTCAATGGTGATTAGTGTCGACACTAATTAACGGTCAAGATATTGCCGACACTAAATTAACGGTCAAGATCTTCCCGACAGTAAATAGTGCATATTGAATTTGGTGACCTAATTTTTTTTTAAAAAAACCGCCGCAAATCCCCCTAAATCGCCGCAAATCCCCCTAAACCGCCACAAATCCCCCTAATCCGCCGCAAATCCCCATTTCCGGCGGCTTTTAAAAATTAAGAGCCATTTTAAATTTTCAAAAGTCCGCCGCAAATCCCCAAAACCGCCCCAAATCCCCGTTACCGGCGGCCTTGAAAAAATAAGCGTGCAGTTTGAATTTCAAATTTCCGCCGCAAGTCCCCGAAACCGCCGCAAATCCCCAAACCCGCTGCAAATCCCCATTTGACCGTTTGACTCCGTTTTCCTATATATATCCCTTCCCCACTTCTTATTCTTCACACTTCTACCAATTCTCTCATTCCCTTCTTAAAATTTCTCTCTTACTCTCTCCAAATTCTCTCCTTCCCTACTAAATGTCTTCTTGAAACTCCTCACTTCCTCCCTCATAACTTTTAATAGCGCTTCAAAACTTTTAATAGCGCTATTTTGACCTTTTATAAGCGCTATTAACAGTTTTGAAGCGCTATTAAAAGTCATGAGGGACTAAAATTGAAAACGGAAAAATAAGATGAGGACCAAAACGCCTATTTCGTTAATGTAGGGACTAAACTTAGAAGGAGCCGATTTTGTAGGGAGTAAAAACATATTTTACCCTAATTTATATTGAAAAAACTTATTTATTAAGTTCATTTATAAATTTTATTAACATATATTGTCTTATAAAAATTGAAATCTAAAATTAAATTTGCAATTATTATTTATAATGTTTAAATTATTAATATATAACATTATCAAATAAATTAATTGTGTTGCTTGTAATTGATAGTTTATTGAAATATCAAAATAAAATGAGTAATATTTCAATATATATATATATATATATATATATCAAAATATGAAGTAATTGATAGTTTATTTGATAGTTTATTTTATTTATATTGTAGTGTAGTACATAGTTCTTGAAATTATGGATCGTAGTTGGATGTATGATCGATTATTTCCTGGAAGATCTGATGTAAAGCGACGTTTCGTACAAGGAGTAGAAGAGTTTATTTTTTGTGCTAAGTACATTGATCATGAAGAATTTGGGCGACAAGGCGGTATTAGATGTCCGTGCTTGAAATGTTCCTTTGGAGCTTTAAAAAATGAACATGAAGTTAGACTTGATTTCTACAATAATGGGTTTAGGCTAAATTATTGGACATGGAGTCGTCACGGGGAAGTAGCACCAGGGGTAGCTGCAGTTCCTGCGGTTAATGTTCCGGTTGAAGTAGTAGATCACACATCAAGTAGTTATCCAGCGACTACGACATCTAAAGGATGGGGGAATACAATCGTTAGATGAGTATCAGGGAATGGTATCTGACGATGTTGGAGTAAATTTGGATTTTGAAGAACCAGATGCTGACGAAGTTCCAGATGAGGAAGCTCAAAGGTTTTACATGTATTTGAGTGAGACAAATAAACCCATATTTGAAGGATCGAAAGACTCAAAATTATCAATGTGTGTTCGGTTGTTGGGTCCTAAGTCTCAATTTAATGTTGCTGAGTTGTGCATGGAATATATGACCAAAATGATGTTGGATGCAACCCCCATTAGAGGGCTTTTGCCGCAAAGTTATTATGAAGCTAAAAGAGTGGTATCGAAGCTTGGCTTAAAATCTAAAAGGATTGATTGTTGTGTGTCTGGTTGCATGCTCTATTATAACAATGAGTTTGGCATAAATGATGGAGAGTTGTCGGAATTCAAGTTCTGTGGACAGCCACGCTATCGTGTCAATAGAAGAGGGATGAGTAGAGGCAAAACGGTTCCACGAAAAGCAATGTTCTATCTGCCTCTTATTCCAAGGCTACAGAGGATGTTTACTTCAATGGAGACCGCGGGTAAAATGACGTGGCACCATCAAACATCAAAATAGAAATAATTCTGGTGAATTACGTCACCCATCTGATGGTGAAGCTTGGAAGCATTTTGATCGTGTTCATCCAGATTTTGCCAGTGATCCACGCAATGTTCGGCTTGGTTTGTGCTCTGATGGTTTCACACCATATATTCAAGCCTCGGCAACACCGTATTCATGTTGGCCAGTTATTGTTACCCCATACAACCTTCCTCCAGAAATGTGTATGTCCAAACCATACATGTTTGTAAATTCTATTATTCCAGGGCCAAGTAATCCAACAGCTGGTATTGATATATATTTGCAACCTTTGATTGATGACCTAAAAAGGTTGTGGAATGGTGTTTTAACTTATGATGCGGCACGCAAACAAAATTTTGTGATGAGGGCGGCTTTGATGTGGACCATTAATGACTTTCCTGCCTATGGAATGTTGTCTGGATGGGGGACACATCGTAAGATGGCGTGTCCGATTTGCATGGTTGACACAAAGGCTTTTAGTGTTAAATACGGAGGAAAAACTTCATGGTTTGACTCGCACCGTAGGTTCTTACCTATGGATCACCCATTTAGAAAGCAGAAATATGCGTTCATCAAGGGAAATGTTGAAACAGCTGGACCTCCTCATAAGTTGACACCAGAGGAAGTTTGGAATAGTGTTAGGGATATCCCTCCCGTGGAAGTCGTAGCGAGTGTTGTCTCTCGTTCAGATGGCTATGGACAATGGCACAATTGGACAAAAAAAAGTATTTTTTGGGAACTTCCCTATTGGAAAGATAATGGCTAAAGTGCTCCCGGGGTCCCTTATCTTTATTTAAAGTAACGATTTGGTCCTTTTATCTTTTTTTTGTCCCAAATCAGTCCTTTATGTTTTAAATTTTTGACACATAAATCCTTTTCTGTCCCAAATCAGTCCTTTATGTTTCAAATTTTTAACACATAAATCCTCTTTTTTGATAAATCAGCACTGTTAACGGAAAAGGATTTATGTGTCAAAAATTTGAAAGATAAAGGACATATTTGGGACAAAAAAAACATAAAGGACTAATTCGTTACTTTAAATAAAGATAAGGGACCCCGGGAGCACTTTAGCCAAAGATAATCTATTGAGACACAATCTCGATGTCATGCATATAGAGAAAAATTTTTTTGACAACGTATTTAACACTGTCATGAATGTGAAAGGCAAAACAAAAGACAATGAGAAAGCTAGGAAGGATATAGCTCATTATTGTAGATGAAAGGATTTGTTGTTGGTTGAGCAAGGTACTAGGACTTTGAAACCCAAAGCCAATTTTACTTTATCTACTGAACAAGCGAAAGCAGTTTATCAGTGGATAAAAGAGTTGAAAATGCCCGACGGTTATTCTTCCAATTTATCTAGATGTGCGGATGTGGATAATGGGAGGTTGCATGGGCTGAAGAGCCATGATTGTCATCTTTTCATGGAGTGCTTACTTCCTATCGCTTTTAGTTCGTTGCCAACACACGTTTTGAATCCGCTCATTGAACTAAGTCAATACTTTAAGAATTTGTGTTCTGCAACGCTAAAAGCTGATGATCTTTCAAAAATGGAACAAGACATCCCACTTATCTTATGCAAATTGGAGAGAGTATTTCCGCCTGGTTTCTTTGATTCTATGGAGCATCTACCAGTGCATCTCGCATATGAAGCTAAACTTGGCGGACCTGTCCAATACAGATGGATGTATCCGTTTGAAAGGTCAGCTAATTTTTATAATATAAGAAACAAGTTTAAAATATATGACTATTATATATTAATATCATTTTCTCAAGGTTCATGGGTGATTCAAAAAGATCGGTGAAAAACAAAGCTAGAGTTGAAGGATCAATATGTTCTTCTTACTTACACCGTGAACCAACACATTTTTGTTCTCATTATTTCAAGAATGATGATCAGTTTGCTCCTGGAAGCAGTCGAAATGAAATGGATACTGAATGGCCTAGACATCCTTTGGCTTTGTCTGTCTTTTGTCTACCCGGTCGTCCATCTGGGAAGGAGTCAATTCACTGGCTAACAGATGAAGAGTTAAGTTCAGCACATGTTCATGTGTTGATAAACTGTACTAAGGTGCAATCATTTATTGAGTATGTTCCTCATTTAACATTAACTATCGATCTTAATTAGTTAATATAAAGTAGACAAGTGTAACGATTAAATTATTTTTTTTAGGGAGTTTTTGTCATAAGAGGCAGTACGTGAAGACCTGTCTTCTGCTTATATTCATGCTCATTTTCCAATGTGGTTTAGTCAATGTGTGTATTCCCTCCCGCCAAATCCTACCAACCAACACTTGAGGAACATATCAAACGGTCCTCGAAGATGTGTTAAAGAATGGCACACATACTTTGTCAATGGATACAAATTTCACACCAATGAATGGACACAGGGCAGAGAGACAGTCAAGAGTGGAGTGTGCATGAAGGCCGGGGTCACTGGAGGAGGTGAAGTTTATTATGTCACTTATCCATCAATGCGGACTGATAGGCGTGGTTGGTGTGTCGCAATTAAAACAAAACCAAGAGGTCGTATTGAGACAAATGATGACACGGTGGAAGATGTGCCATATCAAATGGAAGAGATGTCTAATGTAAATGAAGTGATTGAAGTTGAACCCATTGGTCGTTTATGTGATGAGCCAAACACCGGTGATGAAGTTGATGACGAAGAAGATGCTGATGAAGATGCAGCAGACCACATTGGTGTATCAAGAATTCACTCATCCGAAGATGATGATTTTGAGAATGAATGGGATTCAAATTAGTTATTTAATTTATATATGTTTCAATATCAAGGACGTAATTTATGTAAAACAATTCTATTTTTAATGAAGGATGTTGTTTGTTTAAATGTATATGTCTAGGGCATCTCATGACTCAGGATCCGATCGCGATGACGGCGCATATGTTCCTCCACTTGTCGATGCCGCCAGCACTAGCAGGCGGAAGAGATCTACTCGTCTAGGGCACCGTGTTCAGCCTGCGCGTGTTGTTGTTACTGCTGGCGGATATTTGCCACCACCTGTGTCTGAGGATGGTGCTAGTACTAGTACTGCAGGGGACTCATCGATTCCTGAGAGCTTAGCCCCGACACATGTTGATGCGGATGGGATACGCACATTCGTTGATGGGACTGATGTGGTGAGGTGTACACCTGATGGGCGTATCATATTGCAGATTGTTGGCGATTCGTAAGTATATATATATATTATATTATTATTTATTAATTTATTTTTGTTGCCTTTTATATAACTTATATATATTTGGTGTAACAAAATTCATCTTTTTTTAATGCAGTTTTCTTCCTTCGAAGGCTTTAGCTACCGCCATCACAAAAACAATCAAGGAGAATTTTACCAAGAGCCGGAAGAAGTGGTCGAAAGTTAGAAAAGATGATGTGGCAATTAAGAAGATGTTAAGATCATTTTTGGTAAGTTTCAATATGAAATAATTAATTTGGTATGTATTATGATCTTACTGACTTAATTAATTAATTTGTCTTATAATTAACAAAATTATTGTAAATTTCTTAAATAGGATAAATGTACATGGTTACCAGGGGAGCAAGCCCAAGTTGAGAGAGTGTTCCATAAGAGATGTTCTCATCGCTATTCTGAATTGCTGTGGAGAGCGCACGATGTTGATAGAAAGCCATCTTATATTGGAGACTCAACTTGGGCTGAGTTTAAGCTGTATTGGCAGACATCAGAATTTAAGGAGTATTGTGAGAAAGCCAAGAAGAACCGTGCTTCTGAAAAAGGTGGCTGCACACACACAGGGGGGAGTGTGAATACTGCAACGCATCACATGCGTATGGTAAATTTTTTTACTTTTTTACTTGATTAATTAATTATTTATAATAATTAACTAGTCATTTTCAATATGTGTATTAATTTAATTAATAATATATATGTACATATATAGGTGGAGAGGGAACAAAGGCCAATCACTTTGCCTGAGTTGCATTGCCACATGCATATGGTGGAGGAGACTGGTGAGTACGCTACATATCGGGCGAGGCGTATTCAGGTAAAACTACGTACTTTTACAATTATATTATATATTATTATTAACAATTAGTTATTTATTTGTTGGGTTATTTTTTTCAGGAGAGCTTCCAGGCCAGGCTGACTGAGTACCATGAGTCACAGCAGAGCAGTGGGGCAGATATCAATCCTGTGGAGGAGGCTAGAGTAGCTCGGGATATTTGGGAGAGAGCAGTTGGTCCCCAAAAGTCTAATCGTCTGGTAGGATCAGGTGGTATTGGACCGGCTCCTTTTCGAACAAGCATTATTCCGAGTCTATCAGCTTCATATTCTGGATCCTCGACTGGTCGCAATTATGTTCCCAATGCTGGTGAGATGGATGCTGTCGTTAGGCAATTGATGACGCAGGCTCAGCGTCAGTTTGTCGAGCGGCAGGAGCAAAGTGATCGGGAAGTGCAGACGCTTCGGGAGCAGGCTAGGGTAGCTGCGGAGCAGGCTAGGGTAGCTACGGAGCAGGCTAGGGTAGCTGCGGAGGAAGCTAAGCTAACTGAGGAGCGCATGGTGGAGCACTTTAAGTTTTTGCAGGATCAGCTGATGTCACGACACTGGAGGCCATCCTCATCAGCATCCTACCCGCAGCCGCCGCAGCAGCGTTACATCGGTGCATTTCAACAGTATGCACCCGAATATTCCCATCAACAGTATGCACCCCAGTATCCTCAGCAGTATGGCGCACCTCAGTATTCCCAGCCATACCACCAGCAGGCCCAGGCGCCATTCCAGCCATACCTGCAGCAGCAGCATCAGTCACCCCGCCAGCCAAACCAGCAGCACCCCCAGGCGCCAGTCCAGCCAGACCAGCAGCCCCAGCGCCAGTCACCCCAGGAGAACATTGATCTTAATATTAGTATTGCATCGCTTTCTTCTATTCTTCAAGATGATACATATTATAACTTTGAAGACATTGGCCAGCAGCCACCCTAGTAGCTTTAGATTATTTTATTTTTTGTATGGATATTATATTTTTTGTATGGATTTTTTTTTGTGATGATATTTTACTGCTCTTTCCAATTTTTATTTTTTAAATAGTAAATTAATTAATTTTTGAATTTTTTTTATCATTAATTAAAAAATTTAATAAAAAAATAATTTTTTTAATTAAAACGATTTTTTTAAAAAAATAATATTTATTTTAAAAAAAGAAGGATTTTGCGGCGGAGTTTGTGTATTTTCCGGCGGAATTTTAAATAAAACGATTTTTTGAAAAAATATATTATTTATTTATTTTAAAAAAAACGGTCTTTGCGGCGGAATCATGGTCCTTGCGGCGGATAATTTTCGGCGGATTTATGCTCTTTGCGGCGGATAATTTGCGGCAAATATTTTTTGGCATTTCCGGCGGATTTATCGTCGCCACGAAATCCGCCGCAAGTTTGTGGCGGATAAACTGCCGGAAAGCGTTTGCTTCGACCTGGCTACCGACGGCAAAAATCCGCCGCAAAGTCCAATTTTGCGGCGGAAATATGGCTTTTCTGGCGGATTTTGCCCGCCGCAAAATCCTATTTTTCTAGTAGTGGGAAACCAATCGTAACATTGGCGCCCAAAGTGGGGCTCGAGTAAAGTTTCACCCCACGCACCACACAGAAGTCTACCTATGAAATCCAATACCAAACAATGGTGACAATCAGAAATGGAGGAACCGGGAATGGCGAACCTAGAAGTTCCAGTGGCCACCAGTGTAACACCCCGATTTCCTTACATTGTATTTCGCTTAGTATGCACTTGTTTTATGAACTATTTTCAATTCGTAATATTAAATTATTTTGTCTTTGAGTCATTAAAATTGGTTGAAATCATATTAAATGTATTTTTATATGCTATTGGTAATATAAGATTGTTATTATATATTTATTCTATTTATAAAAATATTAGTGTTTAAAGTAGAATTGACTTTTAAAAGTTAATTTGGGCTATGGAGGTGTTAGAATAGTAGTTGTAATGAAAATGGCCTTTAAAAATACTTTAAAACGGATTTTTAAGTTTTTTAACACTACACCCCCTTTCTTCTACTAAGCGCACCCCTTATTGCAGCTCACTAAAGCCCACACGCACTTCCAGCCCAGAACCAAACCCGACCCACTTCCTTCATCTTCTTCCTCGTGACAGATCCTGCAACAACGCCCAAAACCCTAAGCTCTCCCTCTCCCACGCGTTTTTCATTCACGAGCCACGGCCAAGTCCCAAACACCAAAACCTTACTCGAAATCACCCTCTAAACTCGATTCTAGCATCGTTTCAGTCGATCGAAGCCTCAATCTTGCGTTTTAATCGTCCTCTTTCTCGCATTAAACCCCATGGCCGCACCTCAAGCACCTTCTCTAACAGTTTTTCACCTACACAAGACCGCGACAGAAGTCGCGCTTTAAACCCCAAATCAGAGACCTTCCCATTCACGAACTTCCTCTCTCATTTTCTCCTCTGCTTCTTCGCGATCATCAGCCATGGCCATCACAACACTTTGCCAATAAGTTTTCGTCCTGCCTAAAAACCAATGCTACACAGATTTTGACTACCTTGTTTGTTACCAACGGATTTGGCCCAAACAACATCAACTACGCAACTAGTTAGCCAGAAACAGCCTGTACTCGCCGCTAGCCACCCATTCGAGCCAAGCTTCTTTGTTTCGTGTATTGCATTTTGGACGTTTAATTACTTCGGGTAGCGATTTCAAACCATTGTCAGTGCCATCCTGTACTTCGAGTATGTGTTTCCTTCGTAAACATGACTAATTACATTTAATGTTTTTAGAGTATGATTTTGGACTGTCATTGTTGTTGTTACATAATTGTACGTGTTTGAGGCGTTCTAGTTAAGCATTGTCCCGTCGGATATAAATCAAGCTGGGGATGATTTTTGTCTTCATCCAATCGCTATTGGAATAAACTTCGATATCAGGTACGGGGGAAAGTGTTTCTTTTCTATATGGGGAATAGGGGATAGGACTATAATAGTATTGATTATCGTCATTCATATTGGTTTGTATTTATTCATTGGTTAGTTATCATCTATATTCGATTTGGATAACTGTAATTATTATGGATGATTGTAATTATAATTCAATTTGAATAACTGTAATTGTTATGGAAGATTGTAAATCGTTTAAGTGTCTGTAAATTATTTGGTTTGGATGACTGTAACTTAATGATTTGGATGAGTGTGATTTAATGATATGGATGACTATTGCTAGTATGCCGAGTTTAGGAAATGAATATAGTATGAGTATGCAATTGTATGTCGATTGGTGTTACTTGATTTGAATGACTCACAAGTTACTAAGGTGAAGGATTGAGTTGACAGTGACGGTGATATAAGTGTAAGAACGAAATAATTAGAATGAATTAACGAGCCTATATGACTTGAATATTACCCTTAATTAAGAATGAGAAGGACGAGTTAATTATAAAAGTTATAGGATGACTTAATGTCTATTGTGCTAATGAATATAAGGATGGCGTTATTATATAGAATTAGCGGGGACTTGGGTAATAGTTATCACCAGAGATGATGATTAAATGACCCCTAGTTGTTGATGATACCCATGGACTTTGGAGTTCTTAGGGAAGTTGATGATGATGTTCTAGGAACCTTTTCGCAGTATGGGCAAGGACTCGCCGCAGTAAGGGCGAGCCATACCATAGTAAATTAAGTTATAGGAGGAACCTTGTCGCAGTATGGGCAAGGACTCGTCGCAGTATGGGCGAGCCGTACCTCAAATGATGGTGATGATGATAGGTATAGTTGTGGTTGTTGTTGTTGTTGGCATCGTCGTTCTCGTTGTCGTTGTTGTTGTCGTTGTTGTTGTGCGACATCGCGTCTGATTAGGTCCATTGTGGGTCCATCTCGTTGTTGTTGTGGTCGTCGTCATTGTTGTTGTTGTTAGTAGGGCATTATCGGGCAAGGTATCCCGTTCGAGCAAGGTATCTCGGTCCTCATAGTCCTCTTGGGTGTTCTTCAGGGCATTATCGGGCAAGGTATCCCGTTCGGGGTATTCCGGTCCTGTTGTTTTCTTGTAGGGCGTGTTCGGGCAAGGTATCCCGCTCGGGCAAGGTATCCCGGTCCTATTGTTGTTCGTCGTAGGGAATTATCGGGCAAGGTATCCCGTTCAGGCAAGGTATCCTGGTCCTATTGTTGTTGTCGTCGTAGGGCATTATCGGGCAAGGTATCCCGTTCGGGCAAGGTATCCCGGTCCTATTGTTGTTGTTGATGATGATTGTAAGGCAGTATCTGGCAAGGTGTCCTGATCCTATTGTTGTTGGTGCTGTTGTTGTTGTTGTTGTTGTGGTTGTTGTTGTTGTTGTGGTTGTTGTTGTTGTTGTTGTTGTTGTTGTTGTTGTTGTTGTTGTTGTTGTTGTTGTTGTTGTTGTTGTTGTTGTTGTTGTTGTTGTTGTTGTTGTTGTTGTTGTTGTTGCTGTTGTTGCTGTTGTTGTTGTTGTTGATGCTGTTGTTGTTGTGGTTGTTGTTGTTGCTGCTGCTTGTAGTCCTAAGATCGTACGGGAGGTCGCGACACTAGGATTAGATGAAGATTAGTTAAAGATTGTTTGTGCATTCGTGTTATGAAAGTTGTATCCACTACTGTTGATTGTTTCCTTGTTTGTGGTAGTCTTGCTGTTTTAGTTTCGGTCTTATGTTCCTTATATGGTTTGGACGCTCTTTCTCACCCGTGCACCATTTATTTAGATTGAGCTCCAGGTGTCGTTGATGTGAGCCTCTACGATTGTGCAGCGGTGGAGGTGTCCTATTGATGTCACTTTCTTTTTATTTGACTGATTAAAGGTTTATTGCTCTGATCATGTGACATCGGGACTTGGGTTGTATTTTCAATGTTATATTTAAAATCAATCTTATTACCGTATTGAAAGGAATGTTTCAATGTTTTAGTCCTTAATATTATTATGATCGTTTATATATGATTTAAAGAGTTGGACGACATCTTTTACTTACGAAAACCATTTCAAAAAATGAATTGTTAGTTTTATTTGAAAAACAAATTTACTCGTTTTCCGTACTTTTTCACTTATAAATACTTTCGGGGTAAAGGGTGTCACATTTAGTGGTATCAGAGCAGTTCGGTCCTAACCGGACTGTATGTGTGTTTTATTGTGTTTCCGATGTGTGGACTCTGAGTAGAGTTGCATGCATTGCTTATTTTAATTCTTGATAGTCAGGAAGTTGACCAAAGTAGTTGGTTAAGTCAATTAGGGAATGAGATGAGCGATAGATATTTCCTAGAGGAATCATTGAAGTTATAGCAAATAGAAAGAAGTTAGGATGCAAGTGAGAACCCAAACGACACTTTTCCCTTAGAGAGAATTTTTCATAGACTTTGTCTATTCTTTAGGCTGTTCATTGTGTGAATTGTGTATCTATTGCTTTATTGTTTGTGGCCTTCTTGTTATGTGAACTTTGTATTAAGATAAGCCGAGCTTCTATAATTTGGTTTTTTTTTTTCATATCTAGTATTTACTAATGTGGATATATGATTTAAGAACAAGCCGTGTACCAAAATTGTTTTTGAACTTCTGTTAGATTAGTTTTATTTTTGGTGATTCATATATTATTTTATACACACTTAATTTATTTGAATTAATTTAACTCAATTATTTAGCATTGTATTTTGTATAAAGTCTGTTGTTATAACGTGTTTTCATTTATGTATTGCTTTATAGTCTTGGTTAAATGCCTTATGGGTTTGCATGTTAGTTATTTTATTCTCCTTTATCCTATGTCCCTAACTGTCCTGAGGTGCAACGTTGTGAGATTTGTATTTTTATAAATTGTTTCATAATTTCCTTGCTATATTATATATGACTTATGTACATTGTAATCGTTGTGCTTGCATGACTTCTACTTTCTTTTTGTTTTTATTTTTATTTTCGTGTTATTATTTGGTTAATGAGTTTGTGGGATCTCCATATTAATTGATCCTGTTTTCAGATATGTCAGTTGTGTGACTGGTCTTCTTCCCAAATTTTGTACTATAGTGTTGTCTATGTCGTTGTGATAACGTAATTTACTTTTAGTGAGATTTATTTAATATTATTAGGATTGATTTTTATGCTTGTTGGGAAATGCTGAGTTTAAGATTCTCTAATATTATATATTGCGACATGAGTTCACTAGTTACTCTTATAGCGACTGATGATTCAGAATTTTTGGGGATGCGTGACCCTATATTCTCAAACTATACTCCCAGTTCTCCTTCTAAGCCTCTTCACTAAAAGTTTGTCACTACTCGATCATGTAGCCCTCCGTTTCAAAATATCGAAGTTGCTTGTTGATATTCTAGCTTTCTTTTCCTTGCAGCTTAAAGGTTCTTTTATTTGACTCTTATGTTACTCGAAATTGTATTAGACAATTGAGTCTGGAAAATGCAGTGTTCCCCTTAGTGTGAAAATTCCTTGCTTCAAAATGTGTCACGACAATTTTTCTTGAGTTGTGATACTTGTGGATATTTACGTGGATGAATAATCTTCGGTAGAGTCTTGTTTGTAAGGATTGTTAGGCCGACACATTATTTACAATCTGGAATATATTGGGGGGGTAGTTGTACATTAAATATTCACTATTCCTGGTCATATTTTTTTCCCTACGAGTTTGTATCCTGTCTTTTGTTGTTGCCTTCCATTTCTTGCCTTTGATGTCATTGACTCATCCTCTCTTGTGACTCTAACATGGTCTAGATTGATGTCACATATGGTTGAGCTTTCAAAGTATTAGTCCTTTCATTTTGTCTTTAAACCTATGAAATTTCGAGGACGAAATTTCTTTTAAGGAGGGGTTGAATTGTAACACCCCGATTTCCTTACATTGTATTTCGCTTAGTATGCGCTTGTTTTATGAACTATTTTCAATTCGTAATATTAAATTATTTTGTGTTTGAGTCATTAAAATTGGTTGAAATCATATTAAATGTATTTTTATATGCTATTGGTAATATATGATTGTTATTATATAGGCTAAATTATAGTTTTGGTCCCCCTATTTTCAAAAATTCAAGCATTTGGTCCCTCTATTTTAAAACTCAGACATTTGGTCCCCCAATTTTAAAAAATCAAAGACATTTAGTCCCAAGAGAAATTTTCAGTTTTTTATGGCTAATAATCAAAGACATTTGGTCCCCCAATTTTAAAAAATCAAAGACAATTGGTCCCCCAATTTTAAAAAATCAAAGGCATTTGGTCCCTCTTTGGACTAAATGTATTTTATTTTTTAAAATTGGGGGACCAAATGTCTGAGTTTTAAAATAGGGGGACCAAATGTCTGAATTTTTGAAAATAGGAGGACCAAAACTATAATTTAGCCTATTATATATTTATTCTATTTATAAAAATATTAGTGTTTAAAGCAGAATTGATTTTTAAAAGTTATTTTGGGGTATGGAGGTGTTAGAATAGTAGTTGTAATGAAAATGGCCTTTAAAAATACTTTAAAACGGATTTTTGAGTTTTTTAACACTACACCCCCTTTCTTCTCCTAAGCGCACCCCTTATTGCAGCTCACTAAAGCCCACACGCACTTCCAGCCCAGAACCTGACCCGACCCACTTCCTTGATCTTCTTCCTCGTGACAGATCCTGCAACAACGCCCAAAACCCTAAGCTCTCCCTCTCCCACGCGTTTTTCATCCACGAGCCACGGCCAAGTCCCAAACACCACAACCCTACTCGAAATCACTCTCTAAACTCGTTTCTAGGATCGTTTCAGTCGATTGAAGCCTCAATCTTGCGTTTTAATCGTCCTCTTTCTCACATTAAACTCCATGGCCTCACCTCAAGCACCATCTCCAACGGTTTTTCACCTACACAAGACCGCGACAGAAGTCGCGCTTTAAACCCCAAATCAGAGACCTTCCCATTCGCAAACTTCCTCTCTCATTTTCTCCTCTGCTTCTTCGCGACCATCAGCCATGGCCATCACAGCAGTTTGCCAATCAGTTTTCATCATGCCTAAAAACCAATGCTGCACAGATTTTGACTACCTTGTTTGTTACCAACGGATTTGGCCCAAACAACATCAACTACGCAACTAGTTAGCCAGAAACAGCCTGTACTCGCCGCTAGCCACCCATTCGAGCGAAGCTTCTCTGTTTCGTATATTGCATTTTGGACGTTTAATTACTTCGGGTTGCGATTTCAAACCATTGTCAGTGCCATCCTGTAATTCGAGTATGTATTTCCTTCGTAAACATGATTAATTACATTTAATATTTTTAGAGTATGATTTTGGACTGTCATTGTTGTTGTTACATAATTGTACGTGTTTGAGGCGTTCGAGTTAAGCATTGTCCCGTCGGAAATAAATCAAGCTGGGGATGATTTTTGTCTTCATCCAGTCGCTATTGGAATACACTTCGATATCAGGTACGGGGGAAAGGGTTTCTTTTCTATATGGGGAATAGGGGATAGGACTATAATAGTATTGATTATCGTCATTCATATTGGTTTTGTATTTATTCATTGGTTAGTTATCATCTATATTCGATTTGGATAACTGTAATTATTATGGATGATTGTAAATATAATTCAATTTGAATAACTGTAATTGTTATGGAAGATTGTAAATGATTTAAGTGTCTATAAATTGTTTGGTTTGGATGACTGTAACTTAATGATTTGGATGAGTGTGATTTAATGATATGGATGACTATAGCTAGTATGCCGAGTTTAGGAAATGAATATAGAATGAGAAGGACGAGTTAATTATAAAAGTTATAGGATAACTTAATGTCTATTGTGCTAATGAATATAAGGATGACGTTATTATATAGAATTAGCGGGGACTTGGGTAATAGTTATGACCAGAGATGATTATTAAATGACCCCTAGTTGTTGATGATACCCTTGGACTTAGGAGTTCTTAGGGAAGTTGATGATGATGTTTAAGGAACCTTGTCGCTGTGTGGGCAAGGACTCGCCGCAGTATGGGCGAGCCGTACCTCAAATGATGCTGAGGATGATAGGTATTGTTGTGGTTGTTGTTGTTGTTGTTGGCATCGTCGTTCTCGTTGTCGTTGTTGTTGTCGTTGTTGTTGTGCGACATCGCGTCTGGTTGTTGTTGTTGTTGTTGGTGCTGTTGTTGTTGTTGTTGTTGTTGTTGTTGGTGCTGTTGTTGTTGTGGTTGTTGTTGTGGTTGTTGTTGTTGTTGTTGTTGTTGTTGTTGTTGTTGTTGTTGTTGTTGTTGTTGTTGTTGTTGTTGTTGTTGTTGTTGTTGTTGTTGTTGTTGTTGTTGTTGTTGTTGTTGTTGTTGTTGTTGTTGTTGTTGTTGTTGTTGTTGTTGTTGTTGTTGTTGTTGTTGTTGTTGTTGTTGTTGTTGTTGTTGTTGTTGTTGTTGTTGTTGTTGTTGTTGTTGTTGTTGTTGTTGTTGTTGTTGTTGTTGTTGTTGTTGTTGTTGTTGTTGTGGTTGTTGTTGTTGTTGTTGTTGTTGTTGTTGCTGTTGTTGTTGTTGTTGTTGTTGTTGTTGTTGTTGTTGTTGTTGTTGTTGTTGTTGTTGTTGTTGTTGTTGTTGTTGTTGTTGTTGTTGTTGTTGTTGTTGCTGTTGTCGTCGTCGTCGTTGTCGTCGTCGTCGTTGTCGTCGTCGTCGTTGTCGTCGTCGTCGTTGTCGTCGTCGTCGTTGTCGTCGTCGTCGTCGTTGTCGTCGTCGTCGTTGTCGTCGTCGTCGTCGTCGTCGTCGTCGTCGTTGTCGTTGTGGTTGTCGTTGTTGTTGTCGTTGTTGTTGTTGTTGTTGTTGTTGTTGTTGTTGTTGTTGTTGTTGTTGGTGCTGTTGTTGCTGTTGGTGTTGTTGCTGTTGTTGTTGCTGTTGTTGTTGTTGTTGTTGTCGTTGTTGTTGCTGCTGCTTGTAGTCCTAAGATCGTACGGGAGGTCGCGACACTAGGATTAGATGAAGATTAGTTAAAGATTGTTTGTGCATTCGTGTTATGAAAGTTGTATCCACTACTGTTGATTGTTTCCTTGTTTGTGGTAGTCTTGTTGTTTTAGTTTCGGTCTTATGTTCCTTATATGGTTTGGACGCTCTTTCTCACCCGTGCACCATTTATTTAGATTGAGCTCCAGGTGTCGTTGATGTGAGCCTCTACGATTGTGCAGCGGTGGAGGTGTCCTATTGATGTCACTTTCTTTTTATTTGACTGATTAAAGGTTTATTGCTCTGATCATGTGACATCGGGACTTGGGTTGTATTTTCAATGTTATATTTAAAATCAATCTTATTACCGTATTGAAAGGAATGTTTCAATGTTTTAGTCCTTAATATTATTATGATCGTTTATATATGATTTAAAGAGTTGGACGACATCTTTTACTTACGAAAACCATTTCAAAAAATGAATTGTTAGTTTTATTTGATATACAAATTTACTCGTTTTTCGTACTTTTTCGCTTATAAATACTTTCGGGGTAAAGGGTGTCACAACCAGCACAACCCAGATCCGAGGATGGAAGAGCTCATGGCAGCAGTCTAGCTCCTCCAGACTCAAAACTCTAACCAACTACGGTGCAACGAGGAGCAGCTACTCCGCTCTCAAGCCCTAGAGGCGAGAGAGGTACAACTGCAGCAACAACTCGCTGATATGAGGAGGTTTACCCAAGTGCTGGAGGACACAAGAGCCCTGTTACGAGCATTCCATCCATACACGGTGGAGATCCAGGCCGTAGAAATACCGCCTAGGTTCAGGGAGCCTGGACCGGGACCTACAATGGCATCGGGGATCCTTAGAGTCATATAGACGCCTTCCAGACCCAGATGTTCATCAGCGGTGGTAATGAGGCCATCTGCTGTAAGATGTTTGCGTTAACACTGGCGGACGTAGACCTAAAGTGGTTCAAGGGACTCCCAGAACGCTCCGTGATTGGGTTTGAGGATTTAGCAAGCAGGTTCGTGCAGCAATTCTCGACAAATAAGAAGAGGGAGGTGGGACTCGGTGACCTGTTCGACGTCCAACAAGGACCGTCGGAACTGCTCAAAAACTATCTTGGGCATCAGTATTTGGCCATCAGGGGCGTTTTTAAAAAGCGCCTCTAAAGGGTGCACCCTTTTTCTGCAGTTCTGTTGTAGTGAATAATAGTTATCCCCCAAACTGAAAATGGTATGAAAATGACAAAATAATAAAAATATTTTCTAAATTGAGTTATCCCAATTGGTAATATTTTTTGCAGAGACAATCAATAGCTTTGACAAAGCAAGTTGACTATTACTCACAAGTGCATGAACAATTGACACAACAAATGGGAGCATTTGCTCTTCAGAGACACCTCTTCAAATCCGTCTTCACTGTTGTGATTGGAAGCAATGATATATTTGGTTACTTTAACTCAAAGGAACTTCAAAAGAAATACACCCCACAACAGTATGTGGATTCCATGGCTTCCTCACTAAAATTGCAATTACAGGTAATTAAACATATGGTTGTCAATTATATGTTACTACTTAATATAATTCTATGGTTAAAACCATATATGCTTACAAGGGTCAAAATAGAGAATTTATGACTATATGTATAATGTACTTGCGGTACGATTCTACGCTAGTAAAATTTGACTTTCAACACTGGTTTTTGAATGTTGTAGAATCCCGAAATGTAGTTAGTGGGCTTTTAACCGCCGTTTTTTATTTGGTGTTAAACTGTCATTTACAATTCCGTTGTAAACCCTAGTTTAATATTTGACCCTTAAGTCAACCGACTCAAGATTTAACACTAGTGAAATAATTGTAGCAATGTTTTCGGGGTAACATAACAAATTCGTATGGTACATTTTTTGCAGAATTTATACAACAATGGTGCAAGAAAATTTGAGTTTGTTGGTGTAGGTGCAATTGGATGCTGCCCCACATATAGGCTTAAGAATAAAACAGAATGCTTTTCAGCAGTCAATATAATGTCAATTAAATATAATGAAGACCTTCAGTCCATGTTAAAGGAATGGAAATCAGAGAACAAGAACTTTATCAGTTACTCCTACTTCGATTCTTATGCTGCCCTCCAAGAACTTGGTCAAAATCCAACCTCTTATGGTATTATCACACTTACATGTTTTATTTTCTCTTGGTGCTTCTAGGGTGAGTGAGCAACTAAATCCCTAATCAGTGAACCACTAAAATTGAGCGTATGATATAGTATAAAATTTCACCAATGATTAGGATTTAATACTAGTTGATTCAATCTTAACCACTTATAACATTTTACAATACAATTAATTTTAATGGTACACCAGTGAGAGACTTAATTGATCTCTCACCGTAGAAGCCACTAAATTTTATATCCTATAAATTACTCTCTCCATTTATAGAAACCACTAAATAATATATTAACTTTATAAACTTTTGAAAGAAAGTAGTGAAAAATAGTTTTCAAAAAAGAGTAGTGTTTAGAGAGAATGAGCCGTGGGAGTGGATTTCAACAAATACTTCAAATCTATTTCTCAATAGCTAGTACAATGGTTAGTGGTTACTAATTTTTTTACAAAAAGATAATTCTAGATCATATTTTCTAGTACAATCAAGATGTTACTATTTTTTTAATACATAATTTTACTTTCTAAAGCTTTCTAGAAATTTGTATCACAGTTCAACAATTCTTCTTGTTTCAAATTTTGGAAACTGCAAGAACCGTTCTTAGTTCTTCAAACCTGGCTTTGCAACTTAGTTTTCTCTTGTGCAATAGTCAAGCTGAATCTCTTTTGTCATCTCTGCTTCTTTGATGAAGTGATATTAGATTGCAAAATGTTTTGTTCGATTGTGGTAGAGCGATCTTGCAGTTCTGATGATGAACCAGATTCTTTGTCATTGCTATAGCTAACTTGTTATCGCAGTAGATTGTGGTAGAGCGACTTTGCAGTTCACCCATATCTTCACGTATTCTTCGAAGCCATATCACTTAACTAGTCGCTTCAGTTGCTGCTACGTACTCGTCCTCTGTTGTTGATTGCGCAACCGTTGCTTGCTTCTTTGATGCCCAAGAGAAAAATCCTGATCGTAGTGAGAAGGCATAGTGAATTTGACTTGTAGATATCTTAGAACTCTTTTATACCATATACCATATCCCATATACCATATACCATACTCTTTTGTGCCTTGTAGATATCTTACAACTCTTCTTCCTACTCCAAAGTGAATTTGACTTGGCTTCTGCATGAATCTTGAGAGAAGAACATGATGTCTGTACGGGTAGCAGTAACATATAGTAGGCTCCCATCAAACTTCGATAGCGCGATGCATCAGCTTCTGGCGCTTCGTCTTCCTTTTGTAACTTCTCATTTGTCACGAGCAGAGTAGCCACTGGCTTGCATTCGTTCATGTTGAACTTCTTCAATAGTGCTACAGTGTATTTTTTCTAACAAATGAATATCCCTTATTTTTGTTGTTTTACTTCTTTGCCGAGGAACATTAAACCAAGATAAGTCATCTCAAATGTTTTCATCATGTCTTCTTTGAATTTAGCCACCATTTTCGTGTTGTTTTCTGTGTAGATTAGATCATCTACATACAAGGAGACAATTAGAGCATCTTGCTGACCTTGGGTCTTGACATCTAATGTTGGCTCACTCTTGCTCCTCCTGAATCCTTGATCGATGAAGTATTGATCAATTCGACTAAACCATGCTTGAGACCATACAGAGCTTTTCTTAGTCTCAATATTTTGTCTTTGTTTCCTTTGCTGATGAAACCTTGTGGTTTCTTAACACGTACCTCTGCTTCTAGTACTCTATTTAGAAATGCAGGCTTGAGATCTAGTTGATAAATGCTCCACTATTTTTGTGCTGCAAGAGCTATTAAAGCTCTTATTGTATCTAGACATGCAACTGGAGCAAATGTCTCAATGTAATCGACTCCAGGTTGCTGAGAGTAGCCCTTTGCTACAAGCCTAGCCTTCTGCTTTTGCATTGAACCATCAGGGTTATAAGCTTTGTCTTATAATCCCATTTGACTTCTATGATATCTTTATTTTTTGGACAGTCTAGTAGCTCCCATGTGTTATTTTTCTCAATTGATTTAATCTCCTCCTCCATTGCTTTGACTCATATTTCGTACGTAGATGATACTTCATAGTTTTCAGGCTCAAGTATGGCCAAATTGCAAATTTCATTATGTCTCACAGAGATCTTAGTCGTCTCGGAGTAGCTTCTTGTTAAAAATTTTGTTGAAGAGAAGGCGAAGGAGGCATACATGAACCTTCTGTTACTTCTTCAACTTCTTCTTGAGGTTGTTGTCCTGGAAGGGAAATGTTGCTTCTCTCAATTTTTTCTTTATCCCAATTCCAATTGGCAGCTTCATCAACTTCGATATCTTGACTGAAAATAAGCTTCTTTGTTTGTAAATTGTAGACTCGATAGCCTTTTGATTTTGTACTGTATCCCAAGAAGATGCCTCGAACCGTCTTATCTTCTAACTTGTGCCTTTTTTGTTTTTGGACATGAATGTAGCAAATTGATCCAAAGACCCCTTAAATGTCTCGCAGAAGGTTTTTTCCCACTCCAAGATTCAGTAGGAGTCTTGTCTTGAACTACCTGAGTTGGGCATCTATTGATTATGTAGACAGCAGTATAAACTGCTTCAGCCCAAAAGATGTTTGGTAATCCTTTATCCTTCAACATCAATCTAGCCATCTCCATGACTGTGCGACTTTAATTTTCTTTCAAATACTCCCTTTTGTTGAGGAGAATATGCGACAGTAAGTTGTCTTTCGATGCCTTCGTCCTCACAAAAGTTGTCAAACTCATGGGAGTTATACTCTTTTCCCCGATCACTCCTAAGCCGTTTTATATGTTTACCACTTTTCTTTTCGACAAGGTCCTTGAACTTCGTGAGTATTCCAAAGACTTCTGATTTTTCCTTGATGAAGTATACCCAAGTCTTTCTAAAAAAGTCATCAATGAAGATGATGAAATACATGTTGTTTTCGAGTGATGGTGTCCTCATCAGTCCACAAACGTCAGTGTGGATGAGCTCTAGCACATCTTTAACCCTCCATGCATTGCTCATTGAAAACGGTAATCTGTGTTGCTTTCCGAGAAGACATCCTTCACATGCTTCATTATCTTCTTTGAGGCATGGTAAATCTCTCATCATATTTTTTTGATATAACAACTTTAAGGCTTTAGAGTTGAGGTGGCCAAATCTTTGATGTCATAGCCATGAATCATCAACTTGCACTTTATATTTAATAATTCAAACTTACGCCTTAGACTTTGGAGTTTGACAGCACGTACCTTGGCGGTTCCTGGAAACTCCGCCTGTAGTGTACTCCATGCATCCTTGGCACTAGTAGCTCCCATTTATTTCGGGAAAATGGAGTCACCCACAACTTGTTGCAAGATATATAACGCCTTTGAATCTTTTTGCTTATTTTTCTTCAGCTCTTTCTTTTGAGCTGCAAAAAAAGTTGAAGTATCGGCGGGAATAGTAAACCCTTCTTCTACAACATCCCACACGTCTTGAGAGAAAAAAATATCTTCATTTTAAAAATCGTAGTTTTCATCGGAAAAAGTAGGGACTTGAATAGATGATGATTGGGTGGTGTTAGCCATAGGCTAAGAAAATTATGACAATATTGTAGATTATGAATAGTGATTTTTGGAAGGTAGTTGGGTAGTATTTGGAGTACCACTGTTAGTATTTTGGGTAGTAATGTTAGTTTAGCAAATCGTTGGATAGTAGAAAAAGCTTTAGTTAATAGTTGAAAGATAATAGTAGTTAGTAGTGTGAAGTTTGGAGCAAGGATAGTTTGTATTGCTCTCAAATGACTTTATTACAAATGAGCTATGGTTGCATATTTATAGGTGTGGAAGATACTCTAGAAGATTCTTTCTTGAATCTTCATGACACTTCCTAATACAAGTGACATAATATTTATTCTATGATCAACTCAAATTTTCTAGAAAAGTCTAGACATATGCATCATAAGCTAATATATATAAAGACTAATCCTATAAGTTACTAGTGTACTCTAGAAGGATCTAGACATATGCATTACTTCTCAACGGGACTTAACAATATTATTTTTGATGAAAGGTGAGAAGGAGAGAGAGAATGTGATCAGAATATGATTCATTATGATTGACACATCTGGTTACACTTGGCTCAATACAATATATAGTACATGGTTAATCTAACTATACTAGCTAACTATGGTTAGGTTCTTAACTGAATTAGTTATGATACAAGGGATTGCTTATCACAATAACAATGGCTTATCACTAATCTATTATATATTCTATCATTCCCCCCTCAAGCTCAAGGGGGATGAATTGAAGACACCTTGAGTTTGCTCCTTAATGCTTGAAATGAGGAAGTAGGAAGTGCTTTAGTCAAGATATCCGCGAGTTGAGCATGAGCCGGGATGTGCAAAATGTTGAGAACCTTGGACACCACTTTTTCTCTAACAAAGTGAATATCAAGTTCAAGATGTTTAGTCCTTGCATGAAGAACCGGATTATGTGCCATGTGAACCGCACTAAGGTTGTCACAAAGTAATGTTGGTGTTTGAAAAGTGACCCCAAGCTCCTTTAGAAGGGATTGAACCCACATAAGATCGGCGGTGGCATTAGCAAGCCCACGATATTCGGCCTCGGCACTTGAACGAGCAACTAATGTTGGCTTCTTGGAGCTCCATGAGATAAGATTATGGCCAAGAAAAAGACAAGATCCGGAAGTAGACCTGCTATCATCGGGGTCACTTGCCCAATCGGAATCGGAGTAAACCCTAAGGGATAGTGGAGTGTCCAATGGAGAGGGTTGAAGGCGTAGCCCATATGAGCTAGTTCCACTCAAATAGCGAAGTATACGCTTGACCACCAACCAATGAGAGTCAAGAGGAGTGGCAAGAAATTGACAAGACTTGTTAACACTATATGCCAATTCCGGTCTTGTCAGTGTAATGTATTGGAGAGCACCCACTATAGATCGATAGAGGTGAGGGTCTTTGAACACATCGGAACCATCTTTACTTAATTTGGTGGTACAAACCATGGGAGTTGGTACTATAACGCCCCAAAAATAATTGATTAATTTATTTAATTAATTTAATAGGATTTGTGTGGTAGAAATAATAATATAATTATATGTTATTAATAGTTAGTCCATTAGGGGTTAGTAATAGTGATTTTAAGTGATTGGCCCATGAGTAATTCGAATAAGTGATGAAAAAAGCCCATAAGACCAAATAAAAATATAAAAGGGCTAGGTTAGGGTTTTGTTGTCATTAGAAGGAAAAAGAAAAAAATAAGGATTGAGAAGAGAGAGCTAGGAGGGGGCGGCGCTAGCACAAGAGAAAGAAGGAGAGAAAACGTGAGTCAAGAGTATAGAGAAGAAGCTAGGGTTCGAATCATCCATCAAGCTAGGGTTGTGTATTCATCTAAGGCTAAGGTAAGGGTGGGGTTCATGCTTTATAAGGGTTGGTATGAAGGGTTGTATGTGGGTTAGGGTTTGGTAGTCCTCATATGTGTATCATGTTTATTATGTGTTTGATAAAATGCTTTGAATGCTATATTGGTTGATTTTGTCATGCAACTGATGTTCCCATGCCCTAATACTATGTTTGATGATTGCATGTGGGGGTTAGGGTATGATGATTTATCACATGTATGATTATATGTTTGTGTTGCCTTGTTGAACCAATTTTTGATGATTGAACCTATTTGTTGATGTTTGAGATCACTTGTTGATGTTTGAATATGTTGTGGAGGTTGGAAATCAATTCGGGTTTTTTAATTCGCAAAGAAAACTGGGTATAGGTTCGGTTATAAAGTAACTGGGAACAATTTAGTGGTCCAAAAATTATGTGGTTTACCTTTTCAGAAACTAGACTTAATGCTTGTTAATTTGGCACTGGTTTGGTTGCATTTGGAGTTGTATAGCTCGAGTTATAGGTGTCACAAGTTAGGTTAAAATTCTGGAAACAATCTGGATATAGGTTCGGTATTTCGTGTATAACGTTTTCGTTTGAACTCCTTTTTGAATGATTCTTGATTCATTGTAAACTACACTCAATTTGTTTCGGGTTAGGCTCAAGTCCCATGTCATTTGACTGAGTTTTGATAATTTTAGAGGTGTCACAAATTGGACCATTATTTTGCAAAACAAAATAATAGACAGGAACTAGACAAATTGGACCATTACTGAAACTGTACAAATTGGTCCATTATTTTGCAAAACAAAAATTATAGTCAGGAACTAGACATTCTTAGCTTTCCATAGAGGCGTCCTTTGCTAAGTTTCGATACCGTTTGATAGGTTAATTAATTCACCGAAGTAGAGGTATGTGTGCTGTAAATTAATGTTGCTGTTTACTGAAAATCATGTTGCTGTTGCTGTAAATTAATGTTGTTGTTTACTGAACATCATGTTGCTGTTGCTGTAAATTAATGTTGCTGTTTACTGAAAATCATGTTGCTGTTGCTGTAAATTAATGTTGCTATTTGCTGAAAATCATATGTGTTGTTTCTATTTTGTGGGCTATTCCTATTTTGGGGAGGTTGTTGGCTGTCCCTATTTTTGGTGGGTGGTTGTTGGTGCCCTTAGCGCCCTGTTTCCTTGTTGATTTTGTTGTTGTCGGCCGGTGGCCATTGTTGGATTACCTCATTAGGCATGAAGTTGTTGTTGTAGGCCGGTGGCCATTGTTGAATTGTTGATGTTGCGTGTCGACGCATTAGCGCCTATGTTTGTTGTCGTTGCGTGTCGGCGCCTTAGCGCCTATAGTTGTTACCTGTTGTTGGTGCCCTAGCGCCTATAGTTGTTATTTGTTGTGGGTGCCTTAGCGCCTATTGTTGTGGCTGAGCCGTTGGCCTGGATGATGTTGTTTTGTTGATGTTGTTGTCGTTATTGTCGTGTTGTTGATTATGTTGTTAAATGTTGTTGTTGACTTTGTTGTGGGTACCGCCGAATGACCCACATTGTTTGGTGGTGGGTACCGCCGAATGGCCCACATTGTTTTGTTGAGGGTATCGCCGATGGCCCAAACTGTTGATGAATTTTTGTGTTGGAGGCCTATGGCTAGTGTCGAGTCTTATGTCGTTGTTGTGCTAAGATATGCTCTTTCTTGTTGATTGTCTCTGGTGCATTGTTCATGGTGTCGCATACATTTCATATGCATTATTTTGGTGATGAAGGCTTCGGCCTTGGAGCTATAGGTGATGATGATGATACTCAAAAACTTGGAAAATGATATAGGTGATGATGCCCTTATTGGCTATTTATTTGGCGATGATTGGTACCACATGCATATACCCGTTGGTGTGGGTTGCATCTCATTCATTTACTCATGACATTGGTGATGATTCCTGGTGATTGCAAATTGATCTTGTTGTGAAGATATTTGCATGTTGTGCTGATGTTGACCGTTGTGCTGATATTGACTGTTATGTCCATGCTGTTGTTGACCTGTTGTCTGTTATGATTATCTGACTTTCTGACCTAGATATACGGTCTTTCATACGATTCTTTATATTGTGTGATATTTCACCCCTTCTGTTTGACTGTTACCCCTATGTTGGTAACATGCAGGTATCCACGAGTGAAGGCTGTTGTACTTCACTAGTTCGGTCGTGTCGTCGCTCTGATACGTAGCACTCGGGGGGATGAACACTATTTATATTGTTTATGTTATTTTGTGGATTTTGAGGTATAAATCTTACATGGTCACTTCGTTTGTTTTAGTTGAACCCTTATGATTTTCCGCTGCGTGAATGAGTAAGAGTTGCTCACTTTTTTCTCAGAGTGTGATCTTGTACGCTTGAATTTTATGACATGATTTTAGTCGTTACCTCTTGATTTGTGCTATGTGGTTTTGTAATCTGAGAAGTAAAGTGATTGTTGAAATTGCTTTTGAACATCTATTAAACAATTTTATGGTTGGGTACTAATATTGGTATTAAAACTTATTTTAATAAATGAACACTGACCTTGTATAAAGTTTTTACTCTAGTATGCTTTTGATTGCACATTGATGCAATGCGAGTAATGCTTATATCTACAAGTCAGTCTATCAGAGTATCGCAGCGGAATCATGGTATGCTATAATAGGAAGGAGTTTTAATAGAGCTTGGGGGTGATCATGTGGTACCAACACGATTACGCCCAAAACTCTACCGGGAATCCTTACAGAACCATTAGAGAGTGGGTCTGACTGTTATTTCTCGAAGTTATCTCGCTGAACGAGTAGGAGGGACAGCCGCCCAATCACTTACCGCCGGTAATCAAAGGAATAATGATCAGCATGTTAGATAGCACTAGTTGTTGAGGTGACGTTAGTTGGTTAGTGGAAGAGTGTTCGCATCGGTAGTTAAATTTCGAGGACGAAACTCTTTTAAGTGGGGGAGAGTTGTAACGCCCCAAAAATAATTGATTAATTTATTTAATTAATTTAATAGGATTTGTGTGGTAGAAATAATAATATAATTATATGTTATTAATAGTTAGTCCATTAGGGGTTAGTAATAGTGATTTTAAGTGATTGGCCCATGAGTAATTCGAATAAGTGATGAAAAAAGCCCGTAAGACCAAATAAAAATATAAAAGGGCTAGGTTAGGGTTTTGTTGTCATTAGAAGGAAAAAGAAAAAAAAAGGATTGAGAAGAGACAGCTAGGAGGGGGCGGCGCTAGCACAAGACAAACAAGGAGAGAAAACGTGAATCAAGAGGAGAGAGAAGAAGCTAGGGTTCGAATCATCCATCAAGCTAGGGTTGTGTATTCATCTAAGGCTAAGGTAAGGGTGGGGTTCATGCTTTATAAGGGTTGGTATGAAGGGTTGTATGTGGGTTAGGGTTTGGTAGTCATCATATGTGTATCATGTTTATTATGTGTTTGATAAAATGCTTTGAATGCTATATTGGTTGATTTTGTCATGTAATTGATGTTCCCATCCCTAATACTATGTTTGATGATTGCATGTCGGGGTTAGGGTATGATGATTTATCACATGTATGATTATATGTTTGTGTTGCCTTGTTGAACCAATTGTTGATTATTGAAGCTATTTGTTGATGTTTGAGATCACTTGTTGATGTTTGAATATGTTGTGGAGGTTGGAAATCAATTTGGGGTTTTTAGTTCGCAAGGAAAACTAGGTATAGGTTCGGTTATACAGTAACTGGGAACAATTTAGTGGTCCAAAATTTATGTGGTTTACCTTTTCAGAAACTAGACTTAATGCTTGTTAATTTGGCACTGGTTTGGTTGCATTTGGAGTTGTATAGCTCGAGTTATAGGCGTCACAAGTTAGGTTAAAATTCTGGAAATGATCTGGGTATAGGTTCGGTTATACAGTAACTGGGAACACCTTAGTGGTCCAAAAATTATGTGGTTTACCTTTTCAGAAACTAGACTTAATGCTTGTTAATTTGGCACTGGTTTGGTTGCATTTGGAGTTGTATAGCTCGAGTTATAGGTGTCACAAGTTAGGTTAAAATTCTGGAAACAATCTGGATATAGGTTCGGTATTTCGTGTATAACGTTTTCGTTTGAACTCCTTTTTGAATGATTATTGATTCATTGTAAACTACACTCAATTTTTTTCGGGTTAGGCTCATGTCCCATGTCATTTGACTGAGTTTTGATAATTTTAGAGGTGTCACAAGCTAGGTCATGGTGGCTGTCCTGTTTTCCGAACTTTGTTGCTCATTTACTGAAACTGTACAAATTGGACCATTATTTTGCAAAACAAAAATTATAGTCAGGAACTAGACATTCTTAGCTTTCCATAGAGGGGTCCTTTGCTAAGTTTCGATACCGTTTGATAGGTTAATTAATTCACCGAAGTAGAGGTATGTGTGCTGTAAATTAATGTTGTTGTTTACTGAAAATCATGTTGCTGTTGCTGTAAATTAATGTTGCTGTTTACTGATGATCATGTTGCTGTTGCTGTAAATTAATGTTGCTGTTTACTGAAAATCATGTTGCTGTTGCTGTAAATTAATGTTGCTGTTTGCTGAAAATCATATGTGCTGTTTCTATTTTGTGGGCTATTCCTATTTTGGGGTGGTTGTTGGCTGTCCCTATTTTTGTGGGTGGTTGTTGGTGCCCTTAGCGCCCTGTTGTCTTGCTGATTTTGTTGTTGTCGGCCGGTGGCCATTGTTGGATTACCTCATTAGGCATGAAGTTGTTGTTGTAGGCCGGTGGCCATTGTTGAATTGTTGATGTTGCGTGTCGGCGCATTAGCGCCTATGTTTGTTGTCGTTGTGTGTCGGCGCCTTAGCGCCTATAGTTGTTACTTGTTGTTGGTGCCCTAGCGCCTATAGTTGTTATTTGTTGTGGGTGCCTTAGCGCCTATTGTTGTGGCTGAGCCGTTGGCCTGGATGATGTTGTTTTGTTGATGTTGTTGTCGTTATTGTCGTGTTGTTGATTATGTTGTTAAATGTTGTTGTTGACTTTGTTGAGGTACCGCCGAATGGCCCACATTGTTTGGTGGTGGGTACCGCCGAATGGCCCACATTGTTTTGTTGAGGGTATCGCCGAATGGCCCAAACTGTTGATGAATTTTTGTGTTGGAGGCCTATGGGCAGTGTCGAGTCTTTTGGTGTCGCATACATTTCATATGCATTATTGTGGTGATGAAGACTTCGGCCTTGGAGCTATAGGTGATGATGATGATACTCAAAAACTTGGTAATGATATAGGTGATGATACCCTTATTGGCTATTTATTTGGCGATGATTGGTACCACATGCATATACCCGTTGGTGTGGGTTGCATCTCATTCATTTACTCATGACATTGGTGATGATTCTTGGTGATTGCAAATGGATGTTGTTGTGAAGATATTTGCATGTTGTGCTGATGTTGACCGTTGTGCTGATATTGACTGTTATGTCCATGCTGTTGTTGACCTGTTGTCTGTTATGATTATCTGACTTTCTGACCTAGATATACGGTCTTTCATACGATTCTTTATATTGTGTGATATCTCACCCCTTCTGTTTGAATGTTACCCCTATATTGGTAACGTGCGGGTATCCACGAGTGAAGGCTGTTGTACTTCACTAGTTCGGTCGTGTCGTCGCTCTGATACGTAGCACTCGGGGGGATGAACACTATTTATATTGTTTATGTTATTTTGTGGATTTTGATGTATAAATCTTACATGGTCACTACGTTTGTTTTAGTTGAACCCTTATGATTTTCCGCTGCGTGAATGAGTAAGAGTTGATTTGTTTTTAAAACTAAAAATGTTGTCTGCCGGTTCATCCGAGTGATGAGTGTTATGTATTCGTTTAAGGTTTTGCTTTTTTTTAAGTCGAAAAATGTGACGCTCCTTTGTTTGCGAAAACTCTGATATTTTATTAATAATTGTCGGGTAGAAATGGGTGATACAGGTACCCCATTGCAATCAACCATATTTTCTCTCTCAAGTAAATCATGAATGTACTTTTGTTGAGTAAGAACGATGGAACCATTAGACTGATATGAGACCTCAAGTCCTAGAAAATACTTTGGCTTGCCCATATGTTTGAGAGCAAAGGTAGCTTGAAGCTTATTTAGAACATCTTGCACAAGTCTTGATGAGGAACCCATGATCAATATGTCATCCACATAAACCAAGACATAGAGTTGAACACCATGCTTTTGATAGATGAAAAGATAAGGATCACATCTACTTGACTTGAACCCAAATTGGAGAAAGAAATCTCTTAGTCTCTCATACCATGCCCTTGGGGCTTGTTTCAAACCATAGAGGGACCTTTGAAGTTTGCACACTTGAGTCTTGTCATTGGTAACAAATCCTGGTGGTTGTGTCATGTATATATCTTCCTGCAAGAAACCAGTGATAAATGCATTATTGATGTCCACTTGTTGAATGTCCCACTTATACGTGAGAGCTAGGGATAGGAGAACTCTTATGGTGGTTGGTTTCACAACGGGTGAGAAAGTTTCACCAAAATCCTTCCTTGGTTGTTGATTGTAACCTTTAGCTACAAGCCGGGCTTTGAACTTGTTAACGGTTCCATCCGGGTTTTCTTTCACCTTAAAGACCCATTTACACCCAATGGCTTTCCTATTTGGAGGTAGGGAAGTGAGGACCCAAGTATTGTTAGAGATGAGAGCATGATACTCAACCTTCATGGCTTCAAGCCACTTGGGGTCGGCCATGGCTTGTTTGACCGAAGTGGGTTCCATAGTGGTAAGGAGGACCTTGGGTTTTAGGTTACCGGTTCTAGACCTAGTGACCATAGGGTGAGTTTTGGTGGTTGGAGGTGGCAAAGCCAAGGATGGATCCGGGTTCGGCTCACTAGGAGTAGGTTCCAAAGTAGATTGGGTTGGAGAAGAGTTGGGTGGGGCTTCCGGAGATTGAGGTGTTTGAGGAGGTTCTTGCGATGTTGTGGTGGTAGTGACGGTGGGTTTAGGAAGGTATTGTTGAACCAAGGACAAACACTCTTTGTTTTGTATGATAACAAATTACTTCTTGTCTACTAATGGTTGCAGTTGAATGAAAGTACAGGGATTAAATCAAAGAGCAGGGACTAAAGTGCATTGGCTTGAAGAAGAAGCAACAATGAAGTTGAAGACCTAATTGTTTATCTGCTTTTAATAGGACTCGAATGTAAGATCCTATCCCTTCAGCTTTATGACATTTAGTAGAAGAGAGATGATGTTTTTAAAAAATATAATTGTTGTGTTAAAAGCCTTTGGAAAATATTTTATTCATATGCATCCTTGCATGAGAAAGGCACATAAAAGGAAAATGTTTTTCAAGCTAAAAAATCGATTATATGCAAACACATTGGAGTATACAATCGATTCCTTACTTTCCTTATTTCAAAGAATCGATTATGAGCCTATGAGTATTCAGGCTCAAAATCGATTATGTGCCTGATTGTTTCAGAGCACATAATCGATTACTCACTCAATGTATTAACCAAAGAATTGACTCCTTCCTTTCCTTACTTTCATTTTTTGAAAACAATTGATTACATGCCTATGTGTTTAAGGCTCAGAATCGATTATGTGCCTGATTGTTTCAGAGCACATAATAGATTTCACACTCCTTGTTTTAAGCAAAGAATCGATCACAATATATTCCTTTTTAACCAAAGAATTGATTATGCCATTTACACTATCAGAGCACATAATCGATTCTTGTTTCTTGTGTTTTAGTCCAACGGTCAATTTTTTACATTTTCTATAAATAGGGACGTTGGATCTCAAATGAAAAACGCACCACTACTCTTCACTATCTCATACATTTTCAAATCACTAGAAAAGAGAAAAAGAGCTTTCATTGTCAAATCTTTTGTTAAAGTTCTTCATTTCAAAATCAATCATCTCTCTCTCAACTATATTGTTATTCTGCTGGAGTGATTGGTTCATAGTTTCTATATTGTATTGATCTGTATTTGTGGTGGCTTAGAAATCCTGCGACGTGTTCTTAGGTCTCTCAATCTGGGAGATTGAGTTGGTTTGAAATCCTGGGAGGTGATCTTGGGTCGTTCAATCGGAGAGATTGAAGTGGTTATTGTGAAATCCTGGGAAGCATTCTTGGGTCGTTCAATCAGGGAGATTGAAGCGGTTGTGAAATCCTTAGCGGGGAGCTCGGGTTCTCAATTTGGGTAAATTGAGATTTGCTATTTGAAGTATCTTGTTTGTAAAACATTCTTCATCATATAGTGGTCGTCAGCAAGTCCAAAGGTTGCAAAGCCTGAGTCCGAGGACGTAGGGCTTTTATCCCGAACCTCGTAAAAATCCTGGTTTATCTCTATCCCTCTCTCTTTACTTTCTTTAGTGTTCATATCTCCTTATAGTTATATTTGATATCATTACGCGGCATATAACTATCTATATATCGAGAAATCTGATTACTGAACTGTTAGCGTAATATTGCAACTGTGAATAAACTGTCATAAGTAAAGCCTGCTTAGTTAATGCATATAGTTTAAATCTTAGTTTCCGCATCTGATTTAAATTAGCATTGTAAAAGTTTTTGAAAACTGAAAAGAATTCATGTTTTGCATATAACCTTATTCACCCCCTCTAAGGTTATCCTATAGTCCAACAAGTGGTATCAGTAGCTAGAAATTGCGTATAGAGCTTAACATCTCGCAATTTAATTATATTTATTTATTTTTGATCATGGGTTCATTTATGAAAGAGGGGATGTCCTTCTATAGGCCACCCCTGTTTGATGGGACTAACTATGACTACTGGAGTAGTCGAATGAAGTGTCATGTGCAGGCTATAGACTTCACCCTTTGGAGGATTATTGTTGATGGACCACTGATTCCTATGAAGATCAAAATTACAAAACCTGTCGGTGCTGTTGACGGAGACACTACAAAAACTCAAGCTACCGGCAAAGCAGAAGAAGTTCCAGTTGAAGACATCTACACCATTGATCTGAGCGAGCTGAGAAAGTCCGAGTTAGACAAAATCTCTCAGAATGCCAAAGCTATGAACATTCTTCACCTATCTCTTTGTGAAGAAGAATATGGAAGGGTAAAAGGGTGTCAGACAGCTAAAGAGATCTGGGATTGCTTGGAAGCTACACATGTCGGTACAAGCCAAGTGAAGGAAACAAAAATCAGAATCCTCACGTCTGAGTATAACTCCTTCAAAATGAAGGAAGGTGAATCTGTTGCAGCTATGCACCAGAGACTGAATCTGATAGTGAACAACTTGAGGGCATTGGGGAAGAAGTATTCTACAAAGGATATAAACTGGAAGATTCTTGCATCCCTGACCAGTGAGTTCTTTCCAAAAACTTGTGCAATCACTGAAGCCAAAGATATTGGCACTCTGCCCCAAGAAGACTTGATCGGGTCACTTCTTGCATTTGAGGTGGTATTGGCCGCGAAGAAAGTTCAAGAAAAGGAAGTAGTAAAAGAAAAGAAGTCTCTTGCTCTTGCTGCTAAAACTCCTAAGGTGGCAAGGAAAAAGGTTGAGTCTGATGATGAATCCGATGATGAAGACATGGCTAAAATGTTTGAAGAATTCATGAGATTCAACAAGCTTGGAAAGGGTGACTACTCAAAGAAATACAAGTACCAAAAGAAGAAAGATAAGAAGGCTACATGGAACTATTCTGATACTGATAGTGATTCTGATGAGGAAGAGGAGGTTGCAAATGCTATTTGTCTCACGGCAAGTGAAACACCTAAGGCTACAATATGGGACAGTCTTGGCACTGATAGTGAAATAGATGAAGAAGAGCAAACTGCCAATGTTGTTTGTCATACGGCAAATGACGCACCTGAGGTAATCCTTGATAACCATAATCTTTCTGATTCACTTGAGCATGATAATTTAATTGATGATATGTATAGTAGTCAAGATTTGAGTGAGGCTTTTGAAGCTCTTTATTTTGAACATGAAGCTCTCTTGTTAAAATCTAAGAAATTGACAAAGAGCAACAAAAGCATGCTCACTCAAATTGAGACTCTTGAAAATGAGGTAGCTAAGTTGATGAATGTGCTACATGAAATGAAACCTTTCAACATTGAACTTCTTGAGCTTAAACAAAATTTTGAAAAAGCCAAGGTTGAAAATGAAATTTTAAAAGAATCTTTAAAAAGGTTTGAGGTAGGTAAAATGACCTTAACCAAGATACTCCACTCCCAACATGAATATGTTGAAAAAGTCACATGACTGCTTTGAGAAAGAAAGTAAACTTTGTAGCTGCTACTTCAAGTTATACACCTACTGTTTTCTCTTGCACTTATTGTCAAAAAGGGAACCATAGCTCACTTAGATGCCCTATTCTTAAATTGTGTGAGCTTGGTACCCTTATACCTGCCTGTGAGAAACCAAGGTGGATTGTGAAAACAAACCCCTTGATGACTAACCCACAAGGACCCAAAGAGAATTGGGTACCAAAACTTTCAACTTGATTTCAGTGCAGGTATGCTTCAAGGTATGGGGTCAGATTGGTACCTTGATAGCAGAGACTCGAAGTTCATGACTGGAGACGCAAAAAGGTTCTTAAACACTCACCCCCAGAAAAAGCAGTCATGTGACTTGTGATATCAACAATAGAGGAAGAAGCAACGGTAAAGGTTAGATTGGTAAAGTTGTTTTCACCTCTATTGAAAATGTGTTATATAGAAGAACTTAAGAATAATTTATCAAGTATTAGACACATATATGAAATAAAAAAAAATTGTGCATCAAAGTTTTTTTAAGTGTTATTGTGCTGGATCTTTGATGCAACCTTTTTTGAAGATAAATATGGTACCTATATTGTTGAACCAAGTATGACACATCTCATGGGTATTCTAGTTTCTATAATATCTTTTTTAAACTGTGATGGTCCACCTTCTTCTGGCTAAGCTTTGCATTCTACAATCAATCAGAGGGATCATCAAGTAAGGGGGAGCACAACATTAAACTGTTTTTGATATATCTTATGCTATGCGCTACTGTTGCGTGATTTTGCAAGTTTATAGTATGATTATGTATCTATGTGTTCACCCCCCTCCTTTTTGATGAAAACAAATGGGGAGAAAATATCTGCTGCTATCTGTGCTTGTATTGTGATTAATTATATGTTTGGTTTAGTTGAATATTTTTATGCTTATGCTTAGGGGGAGCTCTTTGACAATTTTTCATTATTATCACCCCCCTATGCATAATGTAATTTGTTATCATCAAAAAGGGGGAGTTTGTTGAACCAAGGACAAACGCTCTTTGTTTTGTATGATAACAAATTACATCTTGTCTTCTAATGGTTGCAATTGAATGAAAGTACAGGGATTAAATCAAAGAGAAGGGACTAAAGTGCAATGGCTTGCAGAAGAAGCAACAATGAAGTTGAAGACCTAATTGTTTATCTGCTTTTAATAGGACTCGAATGTAAGATCCTATCCCTTCAGCTTTATGACATTTAGTAGAAGAGAGATGATGTTTTTAAAAATATTTTTAAAAAATAAAATTGTTGTGTTAAAAGCCTTTGGAAAATATTTTATTCATATGCATGCTTGCATGAGAAAGGCACATAAAAGGAAAATGTTTTTCAAGCTAAAAAATCGATTATATGCAAACACATTGGAATATACAATCGATTACAGGCCTATGTGTTTAAGGCTCTGAATCGATTATGTGTCTGATTGTTTCAGAGCACATAATCGATTTCACACTCCTTGTTTTAAGCAAAGAATCAATTACAATATATTCCTTTTTAACCAAAGAATTGATTATGCCATTTACACTATCAGAGCACATAATCGATTCTTGTTTCTTGTGTTTTAGTCCAACGGTCAATTTTTTACATTTTCTATAAATAGGGACGTTGGATCTCAAATGAAAAACACACCACTACTCTTCACTATCTCATACATTTTCAAATCACTAGAAAAGAGAAAAAGAGCTTTCATTGTCAAATCTTTTGTTAAAGTTCTTCATTTCAAAACCAATCATCTCTCTCAACTATATTGTTATTCTGCTGGAGTGATTGGTTCATAGTTTCTATATTGTATTGATCTGTATTCATGGAGGCTTAGAAATCCTGGGACGTGTTCTTGGGTCTCTCAATCTGGGAGATTGAGTTGGTTTGAAATCCTGGGAGGTGATCTTGGGTCGTTCAATCGGGGAGATTGAAGTGGTTATTGTGAAATCCTGGGAAGCATTCTTGGGTCGTTCAATCAGGGAGATTGAAGCGGTTGTGAAATCCTTAGCGGGGATCTCGGGTTCTCAATTTGGGTAAATTGAGATTTGCTATTTGAAGTTGCTTGTTTGTAAAACATTCTTCATCATATAGTGGTCGTCAGCAAGTCCAAAGGTTGCAAAGCCTGAGGCCGAGGACGTAGGGCTTTTATCCCGAACCTCGTAAAAGTCCTGGTGTATCTCTATCCCACTCTCTTTACTTTCTTTATTGTTCATATCTCCTTATAGTTATATTTGATATCCTTACGCCGCATATAACTATCTGTATATCGAGAAATCTGATTACTGAACTGTTAGCGTAATATTGCATCTGTGAATAAACTGTCATAAGTAAAGCCTTCTTAGTTAATGCATATAGTTTAAATCTTAGTTTCCGCATCTGATTTAAACTAGCATTGTAAAAGTTTTTGAAAACTGAAAAGAATTCAAGTTTTGCATATAACCTTATTCACCCCCCTCTAAGGTTATCCTATAGTCCAACAGGTATGTGGTGGGAGAGGGTATAGTGCCAAGTGTCGTAGTATTGGAGGGTGTAGGAAATAAGGTAGGGTAGGGAAATTTGGTTTCATGAAAGATGACATCTTTGGAGATGTAAATACGACCGGAAGCACGTAGGCACTTGTATCCTTTGTGTTGGGGTGACAAGCCTAGGTTGACACATTGTGTACTTTTGAATTGGAGTTTATTTTTGTTGTAGGGAGTAAGGAGGGGAAAGCAAAGACAACCGAAGGCTTTGAGGTTTTTGTAAGTGGGTTGGATTTGAGTGAGGGCTTGATAAGGTGAGATAGTATTGGGGAGTGTGGGTGTGGGTAACCTGTTTATGAGGTAAACGGTAGTTGTGAAACTATGATCCCAATATTTGATAGGAAGGGAGGCATGAGCTAGAAGTGTGAGACCCATTTCGGATAAATGTCGGTGTTTGCGTTCAACGGTTCCATTTTGGTGTGACGTGTGGGGACAAGTGAAACGATGAACTATACCAAGGTCATCTAAGTATTTGGTGAGAGGCTTGTATTGGGTATCAACCAGTTGGTAGAAGCGTTTGAAGGCGCTAAAGGCTTCGGATTTGTGCTTAAGAAAATAGAGCCAGGTGTATTTGGTACACGCATCAACGAACGCAATGTAGTAGGAGTATCCACAACTAGAAGGGGAGGGTGATGGTCCCCATAGATCAATGTGAACAAGCTCAAACGGTGTAGTGTGTGTATTGGTGGATGGGGGGGCATATAGTCGATGTGATTTCCCAAGACTACAAGAGGGGCACAACTCAAATGTTTCCTTAGAAGTGGTTTTCTCATTACACATATCTAAAACAATGGATACAATACGACTATTAGCATGTCCAAGGCGATGATGCCACAATGAGTATTTTGTTTTATTAAAAGTAATAGTATCCAAATGTCCATAAAGCACATCGGTAAGAGCTAATGGAAGTTCCTTTGGTGAACTCCTAGGTGGGGGAAAGCTCACACAACTCCATGAAAGTGTAAAGTCCATCCTTTCCAACATGTCCCTTCAACAATGGCTTACTAGATACTTGTGATTTCACAATACACTCAGTGGGATGAAGCTCAAAATAAACATCATTGTCAGCAGCAAACCGAGATGCAGAAATTAGATTGTGTGTGATACCAGGAACGTGCAACAGATATTTCAAGATAAACATGTTATTAGGTGCAAATGATGACTTAAATCTAGCTGTCCCATTAGCATGAATAGGAGTGCGAGCACCATTACCAACACGGGCTCTATGTCTCCCTCTATATGGTTTCTTTGTATGCAATAATTGAGAAAACGGAGTAATATGATGTGAGGCACCAGAATCCAGTTTCCACGGTTTCGGTCTATGGAAGAATGGGACAGAATTTATACATGTACCATCAGAGGCAGCTGAAGCTAAGAATGCATTTACCACATCTGTCTCATCATTAGTTCCGGCGGTACTTGGTTTGCCTTCCTCAGGTTGTTGCGACGGTGCTGTTGATGAAGGTGGAATGAAATTCTCATCAAAGCGATAATAGCAATTCACAACATGATGTCCTGTTTTGCCACAAAGCTGACAGGTACGACGCTGGGAGTTGGCATTACTGTTCCGGCCACCGTTCCCACGGGAACGACCACGTCCTCAGCCACGGTTGCCACGGTCTCTGCCACGAGGATACGAGTAGCCATAGCGCACATTAGGATTGTGATTCTCATCACCTGCCTGAGCGAGGTTCGCTGTGGCGTTGCTGGTAGTTCCTGCTTGAATTTGTCCAGATGCGCCTCTTGTACCAACAGAAGAGATTCAAGCTCTGAGAGAGTGGGAGGTTCAGACCTGCCGTAGATCATCATGACAAAGTTACTCTAGTCTTCAGGCAAGCCATCAAGGACGGAGTCGCAGAGATTGGTGTCGGAGACAGGAACTCCGATCGCCGCCAGGGAGTCAGCCAATGACTGTAAGTGAGCCACGTACTCTGTAATCGAACGCGCTCCTTTCTTCGTGGACTTCAATTCCGACTTGATTTGGCGAGATCTGGCCTTCACCTGAGCATAATAATGCTCGTGGATCATTTCCCAGAGTTGATAGGCGTGCTCACAGGTTAGAACACGAGCAAGAACGGCGTCGGAGAGTGTGGTGAGTTTCCAGGAGAAGACTGTCTGGTCACGAATAAGCCAGGTTTCATACGCGGTGGAGATCTTGCCGGCGAGACGATCGGTGTCCGATTCGTATTGAGGAGGAACGATCGGTGAGACGAGATAGCGTTGGAGCTTGTGCATCACAACCACGCTTTCGATCTGCTTATTCCACAGCAGAAAATTTTTCTCATCCAACTTGATTCCAATTGTTGGGGCTTTCGTGAACACAAACGGTTCAGTGGCTTCGTGAGAAGCATCTTGGCTTGATTGCTACGAAGGAACTGGTATGCTAGCCATGGAAGTTGCGAAGACCAGAGAGGATGCGCCGAAGAAGAAGACTGGAGCATGCACTGGCGCGGCGGAGACGCGTCAGTATCTGTACGGATCGTTGAAATATGATACCATGATGAAAGGTGAGAAGGAGAGAGAGAATGTGATCAAAATATGATTCATTATGATTGACACATTTGGTTACACTTGGCTCAATACAATATATAGTACATGGTTAATCTAACTATACTAGCTAACTATGGTTAGGTTCTTAACTGAATTAGTTATGATACAAGGGATTACTTATCACAAAAACAATGGCTTATCACTAATCTATTATATACTCTATCAATTTTATCTCATCTCAGGATTTACAAATGTGAAAGAGGCTTGTTGTGGAGTAGGTGATCTAAATGCTCAATTTCCATGTACACCAATTTCCAAAATTTGTACGAATAGACAAGACCATATCTTTTGAGACCCGGTCCATCCTTCTGAGGCAGCCATTCGCATCATTGTGGATAGACTTTTTAGTGGATCATCTGAATACACCTCTCCTATTAACATGGAACAACTTCTAACTATTTGAGGTACAAAGTGGTGGAAGAGTTTAAAAGTTAATTTGCCGAAGGAAAACTCAGATTGTGATCGAGATAATGTGTAGTTAGAATTTGTCACCGATTTGGATACTAGGGAGAGTTTCGGTCAGTAATCCCGGCGCACTCAGAAACACCAATAAGAGAATGGTGTTCGAAGAATTGAACAAAGGGAATAATAAAGAGAATATGAGAGATTTAGAAGATCTATGATTTTCAGTGTGTATTCATTACTCAGCAACAGCTGTATTTAAAGCAGATTCTTACACAATGATGAGAGAATATTCCTTGATTTCCCTAACAAACTTTTAGCCAGCTCACCTTTCTAGAAGGTAGCTATTTGATTGAATTCAAGAAGTACAAAATGCAAATCCTAGTACTGCTAGTACAAGGTAAAAAACACTATAAATTGTAAAGTAAGTTGCTGAAGAAGTACTCTGTCACAATACCCCCACAAGCAAATCCTTGTCCTCAAGGAGTAAAATTTTGGAAACTCTTGAGTAAATCGTAATAGTACTCCCAAGTGGCCAGTTCAGGAGGAAAGTCCTTCCACTTCACTAGCACCTTAGTAGCTGGTATGCAGCCCCTCTTAACCATCTTGCGATCCAAGATAACTTCTAGTTCACCCCTCGGGTAAGAAGACTGATTAGCAGCAGGCAACTGAGTAGCCAAGACAGCTAATGGGTTCAGGCAGAGCTTCAATTGTGAAACGTGGAAGACATTATGTATGCCTGCTGAGGGAGGTAATTCTACCTGATAACCTGTTGTTCCAAAGCAGTAAGAGACACGAAATGGCCCATAAAAGTAGGGCAAGAGTTTGTGGTAAGCATTCCTTCATAAGGAAAATTGTCTATATGATTGAAGCTTCAAGTACATAAAATCACCTATTTTGAAGTTCTTGTCAAAGCTATGCTGGTTGGCATATTGGGACATTCTGTTTTGAGCTCTCTCCATATTAGCAGCACAAGTGGTACCACCTTTATCTGAAAAGGAAATGGTCATATTCATGGACACCCTCCAAACACCCTTCTACAACAAACTGATTGGAAGTATGTCGTGTAATTTTTCAGAGATGGTCATAATGGGAAAATTGCTCACAGTTTTGCTGGAACTATCAACGCAAGCAGACCTCCTATTGTATTCAAAACGATCAAGCCAACATCAAAGTGAAACCCAATTCGACCCCATCCCCATGTCCTACACTGACTTGTTTTGCCATCTCGTTAGCCACCACTTATCTGTCCCCATTTGATGAGACCAGTTCAACCTCTGTAATGCCCCAAAAATATTTATCCATTTATTTATTTAATTAATTGTCTAAGGTTTGGGTCTTGAGAAAATAATAGAAATTTATTTAGGGATTTTATGTGATAGAATATTAGAAATAATATATGTCTACTATATTTTAGTGCGTTGGTACATGATAGGGTAGTAGTGGCGAATTATAAGTAGCTAAATGGAGTTAGTGATCGGGCTTAAGCTGGAGGAAGCCCGCGATCCACGCCCAAGGTGTAGCCGCATGAGGGGAGTGTGGTGAGGGTGGAGCATTGCGCATTTTTTTTGAGAGGAAAAGAAAGAAAGACTTGCGAAATAGAGAGAGTGAGAGAGAGAGTAGGCGCGCGGCTAGGAGAGCAAGGAAGAGGGAAAGGAGGCGCACTAGGAGGGAGAGAGAGCTCTAGGGCAAGGATCTTCGATTTCTACAAACTAAGGTAAGGGTGGGGTTCTATCTACCTAATAGGTCCTATGAAGGGGTCATATGTGGGGGTTAGGGTTTTGATGATTATTTTGTAGGTGTCATGATTACTACATGTTTGATGATATGCCATGAATGTTGTTGAATAACTATAGTTGTGTAATTGACGCCCATGTGCCTTGAATCATATTTACGTTGCCTTGAGTGAATGATTATGTTTGTATAATTGATGTTCATATGCCCTATGTCGCCTTAGGTTTGTCGTTTGATGTCTGAGTAGTGATAGTTGAAATATAACCAAGTTGATTGAAATCTTTGATTGATGGTGGCTTGTTGAAATTCTAAAAATTGGTGCCTGATGATAATTTGTAAAGATTGGGTGTTTTGATGATGGTTATTAGGAAATTGGTGTTTTGATGTTGTCATGGTCGTACATGAGGTGTTTGATAAATTTGGTTGCGTCGTTGTTCAAGTCCTAGGCGCCACGGGCGCCATTGTTGTTGCCATTGTCATGTGTCGTTGCTGAGATTCTGGGTTTGGGCGCCTTCCTGGGCGCATTGGTGTTGCTGTGTTGCGTTGTTGTTGCTGTTTGGGCGCCCTCCTGGGCGCATGTTGCGTTTCAGTGTTGCTGTCCTGGCGCAGGGGCGCCATGGGCGCGGGTTCCCTGTGCCTGGGCGCCAAGGGCGCCTAATTTTGGCTGCCCGTGTTGCGCTCCTAAGTTGTGTTTGCGTATAGTTATGTTGCCTGGATGTCATTGGTGTTGAGTTTTGGTTGCTAAGTTGCGTATTCTGAAAGGTCACTGGGATCTCCTCCCTTGGGCGCTAGTTTCTGCCTGCGCCAGTTCTCTGTGTTGCGTTGCTCCCCTGGGCGCCAGGATCCCCTTCCTGCGCCAGTTTCTGTGTTGCTGTGTTGCTGGGCGCCAGGATCCCCTCCTGTGCCAGTTTCTGTGTTGCTGGGCGCCAGGATCCCCTACGGGCGCCAGAATCTGGATTTGTGTTGCGTTCCCTGTTTTCATTTCAGCGATATCTTTTGATCCAGGAACCCGATTGAAATGTTTTAAATTACGTTGGAAATCTTATTCAGAGGCCTAACTGAATATTCTATTTTTAAGGCAAAATGATCTATTTTTGTGAATGGGTGTTGGGCCCTTTGCGCCCTCTATCATGTCGTTTCGTTGTGGTCGTTGTATGTTGTTGTTAATGATGTTATTGTTAATGATACTGATGTTAACCCTGTTAGTCGATCGCTACATACGTTGGATTGCCTATATATATGAACATGGATTATGTCGTTGCCGTTGATGTTGTTAAATGTTGTTGTTGCTGTTGGCGTCCCGTCTTACGTCGTTGTTGTGATTTGGTGTTGTAGGCCTATGGCCAGTGTTGTGTATTGCGTCGTTGTCATGATTTTATGTCGTAGGCCTATGGCCAGTGTGGTGATTTACGTTGTTGTTGTGGCGATATGTGATTGTGTTGACATGTTGTGCATACCCGTTGTGTCGCATGCATATCATGTGGATTAGGCTTCGGCCAGCGTTGTGGATTAGGCTTCGGCCAGGGTTGTGGATTAGGCTTCGGCCAGCATTGTGATTTAGGCGTATGGCCAGCGTTGTGACTCGGTACCGCATGCATGTGCATTCCATACTGCATGATTGACTAGTGAAATTATGTGACTATTGTGACGAGATGAATGTGATGACCTGACCGAATGCATATTGGTTTTTCATACGATTTATTAGATAGTGTGATATCTCACCCCTTCTGTTTGAATGTTACCCCTATGTTGGTAACGTGCAGGTAATAGCGAATGAAGGCGGAGTACCTTCATATAGTCGGGTCGGTGTCGTCGCTCTGATACGTAGCACTCGGGGGGATGAACCCTCATTTATATTCCTTATGTCGTTACATTTGTTGAACTTAAGTTTATGGCCGTTATGACTATTCATGTTGTGAACCTTTTAGAATTTTATCGTTAAGTTGAACCCTTGATTTTCCGCTGCATGTTAAATGAAAGTCAGTTATTTTTGAAGTATGATTTCGTTGGCGAATTTCAGTTGAAAACTGTAGCACTCAAAATGATTTTTGAAACTCTGATTTATTTAGTAATTTGCCGGGTAGATTTTGGGTGTTACAATAGTGGTATCAGAGCAATGGTTGGTCCGTCAGGCCAAGTCGTCGAGTCGTTGTGTCAATTAGCGACCAACTATTGTCTTTAATCCTAACTGTTGTTTCTGTTGTAGCTTTGAGTTGAGATGGCGGGGAGAAACGACACTGCGATTGCTGCTGCCTTGGCTGCCATGGCTCAGGCCGTGCAGAATCAACAGAATGCTGGAGAGAACGCTGGGTTTCGGAGTCTGATCACATTCCAGAGAGAGAATCCGCTGATAAGTCTATTTTTAGAGTCTTTTTAATAGTTATTTTATTAAGTCTTTTTAGTATTTTAATTATATTTTTGATCTATTTTACCGCAAATGTTTACTTTTTATTTTCAGGTTTTATTTTGAAGCAAAAGAGAAAATATGAGCTAAAATGAAGAAAAAAGGAAATATTTGAGGAGGAGCAATTTTTAAGGCACTAGACACCCTCATGGGCGCCAAGGGCCCCAAAAACCCAAAACAGGAGAAAACTGGCAAAACTGGCGCAAGACAGGGACCCCAGGGCGCCAAGGGCCCCAAAAACCCAAAACAGGAGAAAACTGGCCAAACTGGCGCAAGACAGGGACCCATGGGCGCCATGGGCGCCAAAAACGCAACACAGGAGCAAAACTGGCGAAACTGGCGCAAGACAGGGACCCATGGGCGCCAAAAACGCAACACAGGCGCAACACAGAAACTGGCGCAGGAACTGGCGCAGGCATGGGCGCCAAGGGCGCCATGGGCGCCAAAATGCTGGAAAATTTGGCTACGGCCACCTTTTGATGGCCACCTTTGCCAACTTGATTTTTTTCTTCTTTTTGACCATTTTGCCCTCAACCTAAGCCCTTTGTCAACTTGTTGATGGCTATGCTTTCTCCACTTGTTGATGGATATTTTTGCCCACTTGTTGATGGCTTTGCCTTGCCCACTTGTTGATGACCATATCTTTGCCAAAACTTGTAATTTACTATTTTGCCCCTCCCTCATATTTTCCTATAAATAGGACCTTGATCCTCACTTGTAAAGCACTTGAATTTTGTGACAAAGTTCATCTCAAAAATTCTCTAAAGATTGTTCTTCATGTTCTTCATGTTCTTCATGTTCTTCATATTCTTTTACTTTTTTGCTATTTAAATTCTTGCAATTTATTTTCTAAGTCCTTTATTTTCCAAGTCATTTACTTTCTTGCCTTTTATTTTCCAAGTCATTTATTTTCTTGCCCTTTATTTCCCAAGTTATTTACTTTCTTGCCCCTTTATTTTTCAAGTCATTTACTTTCTTGCCCCTTTATTTTCCAAGTCATTTACCTTCTTGCCCTTTATTTTCCAAGTCATTTATTTTCTTGCTATTTAAATTCTTGCAATTTATTTTCTAAGTCCTTTATTTTCCAAGTCATTTACTTTCTTGCCCCTTTATTTTCCAAGTCATTTACTTTCTTGCCCATTTATTTTCCAAGTCATTTACCTTCTTGCCCTTTATTTTCCAAGTCATTTATTTTCTTGCTATTTAAATTCATGCAATTTATTTTCTAAGACCTTTATTTTCCAAGTCATTTACCTTCTTGCCCCTTTATTTTCCAAGTCATTTACTTTCTTGCCCTTTTATTTTCCAAGTCATTTACCTTCTTTCCCTTTATTTTCTAAGTCATTTATTTTCTTGCTATTTAAATTCTTGCAATTTATTTTCTTAGTCCTTTATTTTCCAAGTCATTTACTTTCTTGCCCATTTATTTTCCAAGTCATTTACTTTCTTGCCCCTTTATTTTTCAAGTTATTTATTTTCTTTTCTCCTCTTTTGTCTACAATGATCATGAGTGAGTAGACTTTACTAAAACATTCCTTCTTTCTAAAAACACTTTCTTTTCAGTTAATCAACTTTGAAAAATTAAATTGGTAATCACCTAGGCTCTCCCTGTGGATCGATAACTCTTTTTATTACGCGACAAGACCGTGCACTTGCGGCCTATCAAGTTTTTGGCGCCGTTGCCGGGGAGGCAGTGATATTAATTAAGTTTTTCTAAATCGGTTAGACTGAACTTTTATTTTCTTTATTTTTACTTTTTCTTCTCTTGTCCCTCGAATGCGAAGAACCAGAAGTTTCGGAGAAACTGTTCAACAAATTCCCGAAATCGAAAGGTTCTTACATAGAAGGAGGAGAGAAATTCCCGATAACCAAATGGCGGCTAATGAAAATCGTGCTCTCAAAGAGTACGCAACACCTTCAGCAGAGCCATCGGCTGCCATTGTACATCCGAATGTGGAAGCAAATAATTTTGAACTCAAATCATCTCTGCTTTCAATGGTTCAACAAAACCAATTTTCTGGTTCTCCCACGGAGGACCCAAATCTTCATATTTCAATTTTTCTAGAATACTGTGGAACTCTCAAATTAAACGGGGTACCTCCAGATGCCATAAGACTAAAACTCTTCCCTTTTTCATTAAGGGATAGAGCAAGAGCATGGCTACATTCTTTGCCTTCGGAATCCATTACCAGCTGGGGCCAGTTAAAACAAACTTTTCTTGCTAAGTTCTTTCCCCCGAGTAAAACAGCTCAAATGAGAAATCAAATTACTCGATTTTCTCAAAATGACGGGGAATCTCTTTATGATGCTTGGGAACGTTTCAAAGAAATGTTAAGGCTATGCCCCCATCATGGACTAGAGAAATGGCTCGTTGTTCACACTTTTTATAATGGATTACAATATGCAACAAGAATGACTGTTGATGCAGCTGCAGGTGGAGCTTTAATGAACAAAAATTTTACTGAAGCTTATGCACTCGTTGAAGATATGGCTCAAAACCATTGTCAATGGGCAAGTGAGCGAGCCATAACGAATAAACCATCCTCATCAAAAGAGCCAGGTAAGAATGAAATATCTGTTGTTGATCATCTTACCTCAAAAGTGGACGCACTTTTTCAAAAATTTGAAAAACTAAATGTAAGTGCCGTCTCACAAACTTCTTCTCCTATTACTCCACCATGTGAATTATGTGGGGTTGTTGGCCATATTGGAGCTGAATGCCAGCTTGAGGCATCTAGTGCTGGAAACGAGCACGTTAACTATGCTCAAAAGGAAGATCCGTTTTCAAATACTTATAATCCTGGGTGGAGGAATCATCCAAATTTTTCTTATAAAAATCCTCCACCCAATCCAGCACATAGACCACCTCCTGTCTTTCAAAATCAAAGGGCTTTTAACAACCCACAAAACAACCCGCAAAAGTCGAACATGGAATTTTTGATGGAAAAATTTGTGTCATCTCAAACAAAACAAAATGAAGAATTCAAAAATCAAACTGGTTATTTGAATGACACACTTATCAAATTAGTATCAAAAGTCGACTCTATTGCCACTCATAATAAAATGCTTGAAAATCAAATAACTCAAGTGGCAACATGTACAGGTGGCTTCATCCTCTAAGTCTTCAGGGGTATTTCCTGGACAACCAGAACAAAATCCAAAAGGCCAAATAAATGCCGTCACCCTTAGAAGCGGAAAACAATTAGAGGAACCAAGAGCAAACCAAGAAAAAATTGTGAGTGAAAAACATAATTTACCAGGTGAGCAAGAAGAGAAAGAAAAAGAGAAAGAACCAGAAAAAGAAAGAGAAGAACCACACATCCCCCTACCACCATACAAACCACCCATTCCTTTTCCCCAAAGATTTGCAAAAAACAAACTTGACGAGCAATTCAAAAGGTTTGTCGACTTTCTTAAAAAGCTTTACATCAACGTTCCTTTCACTGATGCATTGTCTCAAATGCCGTCTTATTCTAAATTTTTGAAAGAAATTTTATCCAAGAAAAGAAAAATAGACGACTATGAGACGATCGCATTAACAGAGGAATGTAGTGCAATTATCCAGAACAAGCTGCCACAAAAACTCAAAGATCCAGGTAGTTTTTCCATACCATGTGTGATTGGAAGTGAAACTATAAACAGAGCGATGTGCGATCTAGGAGCCAGTGTAAGTTTGATGCCTCTTTCTCTCTGCAATAGACTAGGGATAGGCGAACTTAAACCCACAAAAATGACAATACAGTTGGCATATCGTTCCGTTAAATACCCCACTGGAATATTAGAGGATATCCCTATCAAGAAAGGGCAAACTTTTATACCGGTGGACTTTGTTGTAATGGAAATTGAAGAAGACTCCCAAATTCCTATTCTTCTAGGGAGGCCTTTTTTAGCTACTGCAGGGGCAATAATTGACGTTAAAAACGGTAAGTTGGTTTTTAATGTGGGGGATGAAAAAGTTGAAATTGAAGTTTCAAACTTCATGAAGAGTCCATCTGTAAAAGACTCGTGCTGCAGGATTGATATTATAGACTATTGCGTGCGAGACTGCTCTTTAGCATCATCTTCACAAGATAGTCTGGAAGATTGCCTTTTAGGCAACACAAATACAAATGCGGCAGGGGAAACCCAATTCTACATAAAACTTTTGGATGAAAATCCACCATCACAAGAATTGGGTACTGAAACTTTGGGTGAGGAAAAACCTCGACCTCTCCCAAAAGAAACACCAAAAATAGAACTGAAGCCCTTACCATCATCTCTCAGGTATGAGTTCCTTGGCCCTAATTCTACTTTTCTAGTAATTGTAAATGCAAATTTGAAACAAAATGAGACTGAAAAATTGCTTAATGTTCTCAAGAAGTATCCCAAAGCCATAGGGTATACTATTGAGGACATTAAAGGAATAAATCCGTCAATCTGCATACACAGAATACTAATGGAAGAGGACTATAAACCTTCTATCGAGCATCAAAGAAGATTAAACCCAAACATGAAAGAGGTTGTTAAAAAGGAAGTTTTAAAACTCCTTGATGCTGGGATAATATATCCTATTTCCGATAGTAAGTGGGTTAGTCCTGTTCAAGTAATACCTAAGAAAGGAGGCTTAACAGTTATTAAAAATGAGAAGGATGAATGCATTTCCACAAGGACAATTACGGGATGGAGAATGTGTATCGATTACAGAAAGCTTAACAAAGCTACCCGGAAAGATCACTTCCCTCTCCCGTTCATTGATCAAATGCTAGAAAGGTGAGCACAACACTCACATTTCTGCTATTTGGATGGTTATTTGGGATTTTTCCAAATTCCCATCCACCCTAGCGACCAAGAAAAAACAACTTTCACATGTCCTTTTGGCACTTATGCCTATAGAAGGATGCCCTTTGGTCTATGTAATTCTCCTGCTACCTTTCAAAGGTGTATGATGTCCATATTCTCAGACTTTGTTGAAAACATAATGGAAGTGTTTATGGATGATTTTTCCGTCCATGGCTCAAATTTTGAAAACTGTTTAGCCAATCTAGAAAAAGTGTTAGAGAGATGTGAGAAGGTAAACCTGGTTTTAAACTGGGAAAAGTGTCATTTCATGGTTAAAGAAGGAATTGTCCTAGGGCACTTAATTTCTCATAGAGGTATTGAGGTAGATCGCGCAAAAATTGAGGTGATTGAAAAAATGCTACCTCCCACCTCAGTAAAAGAGGTGAGAAGCTTTTTAGGCCATGCGGGTTTCTACCGCCGGTTCATAAAAGACTTCTCAAAAATTTCAAAACCTATGACAAGTCTGCTCCTTAAGGATGCAGCATTTATTTTTAACGATCTTTGTCTTGAAGCTTTTAACAGGTTGAAAAAGGCTTTAGTTACTGCCCCGATCATACAGCCACCAGACTGGAATCTCCCGTTCGAGATAATGTGCGATGCAAGCGACTATGCAGTTGGAGCAGTCCTGGGACAAAGAAAAGAAAAAAAATTGCATGCCATATACTATGCAAGCAGGACCTTAGACGAGGCACAAATGAATTACGCCACAACTGAAAAAGAATTATTGGCGGTAGTTTTTGCCGTTGATAAGTTTCGATCATATTTGGTTGGTTCAAAAATCATCATTTTTACTGATCACTCGGCCATAAAATATTTGTTAAACAAAAAAGATGCCAAGCCGAGATTGATCCGATGGGTTTTACTCCTACAAGAATTTGATCTTGAAATAAGGGATAAAAAAGGCGTTGAAAATGTTGTGGCTGATCATTTGTCCCGTCTACAAGGAACAAAAGAAGAAGAGCTGCCACTTAATGATACATTTTTGGATGATCAACTCTTCTCATTGGTCAAAACTGAAGCACCATGGTATGCAGATTTTGTAAACTACCTTGCAGCAGGAGTACTCCCCCCAGATTTAAATTATCAGCAGAAGAAGAAATTCTTCCATGATCTTAAACAGTATTACTGGGACGAGCCACTGCTTTTTAAAAGGGGAGCAGATGGGGTGTTCAGAAGATGCATTCCGGAAGAAGAGGTAAATAACATTCTATACCATTGTCATTCTTCTTCCTATGGCGGCCATGCCAGTTCTTCAAAAACTGCTACGAAAATTCTACAATCTGGTTTTTATTGGCCGTCCCTTTTTAAAGACACGCATCAATTCATTTCTAAATGCGACCAGTGTCAACGCACCCGAAATATTTCAAAAAGAAATGGAATGCCCTTAAATAATATCTTAGAGGTTGAAATTTTCGACGTCTGGGGTGTCGATTTCATGGGACCGTTTCCTTCTTCTTTTGGAAACCAATATATTCTGGTAGCCGTTGACTATGTGTCAAAATGGATCGAAGCCATTGCTTCTCCTACAAACGATGCAAAGGTAGTCATAAAACTTTTCAAAAACGTAATTTTTCCAAGATTCGGGGTCCCTCGTGTTGTCATAAGCGACGGAGGATCCCATTTCATCTCAAAACATTTTGAAATGTTACTGCAAAAGTTTGGAGTAAGGCACAAAATTGCAACGCCTTATCACCCTCAAACAAGCGGTCAGGTTGAGGTATCGAACAGAGAAATTAAAAGTATTTTAGAAAAAACTGTTTCGACCTCAAGAAAGGACTGGTCGGTAAAGCTCGATGATGCTCTCTGGGCTTATCGGACTGCGTACAAGACTCCCATAGGAATGACTCCTTTCAAATTAATTTATGGGAAGTCTTGCCACCTTTCGGTAGAACTAGAGCACAAAGCTTACTGGGCAATTAAACGCCTTAACCTGAACCTGGAATTAGCCGGAGAAAAAAGAAAACTCCAACTAAACGAATTGGAAGAACTGCGAATGGATGCTTATGAGAAAGCCAAACTTTACAAAGAAAGAACAAAAAATTGGCATGATAAGCGTATCATTCGTAGAGAATTCATGGAGGGTGACCTGGTGTTATTGTTTAATTCCAGGCTAAAAATTTTTCTGGGAAAATTAAAGTCAAGATGGTCCGGTCCTTTTGAAATCCGTAAGGTTTACCCCTTCGGATCTGTAGAGATCTGGAGCGAGAAAACCGGATCGTTTAAAGTCAATGGTCAAAGGTTGAAAAATTATTTAATTGGTGACCCAATTGAGAAAGAAACTAGTTTAGTTCTGCAAGATCCCAATTGAAATTTTGATCGTCAAGCTAGTGACGTTAAAAGAGCGCTGCGTGGGAGGCAACCCACGGCTTAATGTATTTTTCGATTTGTTGAAAAATAAAATACCCCAGGGCCGAGTATCCTGAACCAGACAGCCAGGTGAGCTCTCCTAACCCCTTTTGTTTTATTTGAAAAATCATTGAGGAGAATGCCTAGTCCAAGCATGGGGGGTATTTTATTACTTTTATTAGGAATGTCTTTATTGCTTTGCCGAGTTTTTATCTTTTTGTACTTTGAGTTGTATCTGCTCCCTCCATCACGAAACTTTGTGAACCCTAAGCATGTTTTAGATAAGCCTTTTCTGGACAAAAATAATTTTTCAATTTTTCATTAGCAATCATCTAGGTGGACTGGTTGGGAACAACAAAATTGTATCATGGTTCGATTTCTACTTCTAGGGCTTTTTCACACACACACTATTGAGACTGTTTTCAGTTATTAATACAATTAGAGGGACTGAAAAGAAACTAGTAACCTGGTTCTCTTGGTGACATTTACTAGATGCGCGGTTACTGGAGAAAAACGTCTGAGTTGGGGTATCAAGCAAAGAAATTATATATATATATATATATGCAAAACCAATTCAAAAATGCAAAAGTTAGTGCATTTTAAATGTCAAAATAAATGGTTAGCATATAAAATCAAAAAGAAAAGAAAAATGCTTGAATACCCAACGTATAAAGACCCTCCTTTGAGACCCGGTCTTAGTAAATGGAGGGACCCAAGCTTAAGAATGTTGGGGAACCGGTTCTATGATGACATTGATATCCTCTCTAGAGTACTGATACTTTAAAGTTGTCTCTCAATTCCACAAGAGGCCCAAAATAGTAGCTCTCAAACCAAAGTGTTAGAATTTCCCCACAGTTCACTTAAGGTTTCGATATGAAAATAATTTTCCTTCAGAATTGGCCTAAAGATTTACACTGTTTTTGCTTGAGGACAAGAAAAGGTTCAAGCATAGGGGAGTTCACTTTCAAGGGAAAGTATGATCCAGATGGAGCTTTGGCCTGGTTAAAGGAGATTGAGAGAACTTTTAGAGTGATGGACTGCACTGGGGAGCAGAAAGTCCGTTTTGGTACGCACACGTTGGCAGAGGAGGCCGACGATTGGTGGTTGGCTACTAGGCAGAGGCTAGAGTCTGCACAGGAGGAGGTTACTTGGGAGGTGTTCAGCAGAGAGTTTCTAAGGAAATATTTTCCGGAAGATGTCCGAGGGAAGAAGGAGATAGAGTTTTTAGAGCTGAAGCAATGTGGCATGTCTGTGACTGAGTATGCGGCGAAGTTTGTGGAGCTGGCGAAATTCTACCCGCACTATAATGGGGCTACAGCTGAGTTCTCTAAATGTATTAAGTTCGAGAATGGTTTGAGGCCTGAAGTTAAAAAGGCAATTGGTTACCAAAAGATCCGCGTGTTCGCTGACCTGATAGATAGTTGCAGGATTTTTGAGGAGGACAGCAATGCGCATCGCAAGATTATGGGTGAGAAGAAGGACAAGCGTCAGGACCGGGGGAAGCCGTATGATGTTCCGGCTGGAAGAGGTGGATCGAGAGTCGCTGAGGACCAGAAGGCTAGTGGGGGAGAAGCTCCTACTGGTATTGTGTGTTTCAAATGTGGCAAAGCTGGTCACAAGAAAGCTGCATGCAACATTGGGGATACGAGGTGTTATCGTTGTGGCAAGCCTGGGCATGAAGCGCCCGCATGTATGCATAAGGGAATGATTTGTTTCAACTGCAACGAAGAAGGGCATATCAGTAATCAGTGTCCGAAACCGAAGAAGGAGCGTGCTAGTGGAAGGGTGTTCGCGTTGGCAGGTAAAAATTTCGAGGACGAAATTCTTTTAAGTGGGGGAGAGTTGTAACGCCCCAAAAATATTTATCCATTTATTTATTTAATTAATTGTCTAAGGTTTGGGTCTTGAGAAAATAATAGAAATTTATTTAGGGATTTTATGTGATAGAATATTAGAAATAATATATGTCTACTATATTTTAGTGCGTTGGTACATGATAGGGTAGTAGTGGCGAATTATAAGTAGCTAAGTGGAGTTAGTGATCGGGCTTAAGCTGGAGGAAGCCCGCGATCCAAGCCCAAGGTGTAGGCGCATGTGGGGAGTGTGGTGAGGGTGGAGCATTGCACATTTTTTTTGAGAGGAAAAGAAAGAAAGACTTGCGAAATAGAGAGAGTGAGAGAGAGAGAGTAGGCGCGCGGCTAGGAGAGCAAGGAAGAGGGAAAGGAGGCGCACTAGGAGGGAGAGAGAGCTCTAGGGCAAGGATCTTCGATTTCTACAAATTAAGGTAAGGGTGGGGTTCTATCTACCTAATAGGTCCTATGAAGGGGTCATATGTGGGGGTTAGGGTTTTGATGATTATTTTGTAGGTGTCATGATTACTACATGTTTGATGATATGCCATGAATGTTGTTGAATAACTATAGTTGTGTAATTGACGCCCATGTGCCTTGAATCATATTTACGTTGCCTTGAGTGAATGATTATGTTTGTATAATTGATGTTCATATGCCCTATGTCGCCTTAGGATTGTCGTTTGATGTCTGAGTAGTGATAGTTGAAATATAACCAAGTTGATTGAAATCTTTGATTGATGGTGGGTTGTTGAAATTCTAAAAATTGGTGCCTGATGATAATTTGTAAAGATTGGGTGTTTTGATGATGGTTATTAGGAAATTGGTGTTTTGATGTTGTCATGGTCGTACATGAGGTGTTTGATAAATTTGGTTGCGTCGTTGTTCAAGTCCTAGGCGCCACGGGCGCCATTGTTGTTGCCATTGTCATGTGTCGTTGCTGGGATTCTGGGTTTGGGCGCCTTCCTGGGCGCATTGGTGTTGTTGTGTTGCGTTGTTGTTGCTGTCTGGGCGCCCTCCTGGGCGCATGTTGCGTTTCAGTGTTGCTGTCCTGGCGCAGGGGCGCCATGGGCGCGGGTTCCCTGTGCCTGGGCGCCAAGGGCGCCTAATTTTGGCTGCCCGTGTTGCGCTCCTAAGTTGTGTTTCCGTATAGTTATGTTGTCTGGATGTCATTGGTGCTGAGTTTTGGTTGCTAAGTTGTGTATTCTGAAATGTCACTGGGATCCTCTCCCTTGGGCGCTAGTTTCTGCCTGCGCCAGTTTTCTGTGTTGCGTTGCTCCCCTGGGCGCCAGGATCCCCTTCCTGCGCCAGTTTCTGTGTTGCTGTGTTGCTGGGCGCCAGGATCCCCTTCCTGCGCCAGTTTATGTGTTGCTGTGTTGCTGGGCGCCAGGATCCCCTCCTGCGCCAGTTTCTGTGTTGCTGTGTTGCTGGGCGCCAGGATCCCCTATGGGCGCCAGAATCTGGATTTGTGTTGCATTCCCTGTTTTCATTTCAGCGATATCTTTTGATCCAGGAACCCGATTGAAATGTTTTAAAATACGTTGGAAATCTTATTCAGAGGCCTAACTGAATATTCTATTTTTAAGGCAAAATGATCTATTTTTGTGAATGGGTGTTGGCGCCCTTTGCGCCCTCTATCATGTCGTTTCGTTGTGGTCGTTGTATGTTGTTGTTAATGATGTTATTGTTAATGATACTGATGTTAACCCTGTTAGTCGATTGTTACATACGTTGGATTGCCTATATATATGAACATGGATTATGTCGTTGCCGTTGATGTTGTAAAATGTTGTTGTTGCTGTTGGCGTCCCGTCTTACGTCGTTGTTGTGATTTGGTGTCGTAGGCCTATGGCCAGTGTTGTGTATTGCGTCGTTGTCATGATTTTATGTCGTAGGCCTATGGCCAGTGTGGTGATTTACGTTGTTGTTGTGGCGATATGTGATTGTGTTGACATGTTGTGCATACCCGTTGTGTCGCATGCATATCATGTGGATTAGGCTTCGGCCAGCGTTGTGGATTAGGCTTCGGCCAGCGTTGTGATTTAGGCCTATGGCCAGCGTTGTGACTCGGTACCGCATGCATGTGCATTCCATACTGCATGATTGACTAGTGAAATTATGTGACTATTGTGACGAGATGAATGTGATGACCTGACCGAATGCATATTGGTTTTTCATACGATTTATTAGATAGTGTGATATCTCACCCCTTCTGTTTGAATGTTACCCCTATGTTGGTAACGTGCAGGTAATAGCGAATGAAGGCGGAGTACCTTCATATAGTCGGGTCGGTGTCGTCGCTCTGATACGTAGCACTCGGGGGGATGAACGCTCATTTATATTCTTTATGTCGTTACATTTGTTGAACTTAAGTTTATGGCCGTTATGACTATTCATGTTGTGAACCTTTTAGAATTTTATCGTTAAGTTGAACCCTTGATTTTCCGCTGCATGTTAAATGAAAGTCAGGTATTTTTGAAGTATGATTTCGTTGGCGAATTTCAGTTGAAAACTGTAGCACTCAAAATGATTTTTGAAACTCTGATTTATTTAGTAATTTGCCGGGTAGATTTTGGGTGTTACAACCTCCATTCCCAAGAGGGTACGACTCAAAGGCTAAACTTGAGTATCATGCTGGGGCAGTCGGTCACTCAACTGAGAATTAATATCCCTTAAAGCACAAGGTTCAACGCCTTAATATCACAAAAGCAGTTGATCTTTAAAGAAGATGATTGTTCCTATGAGCACCCAATTTTAACCGGTATTTTTCAGTTTTTCAGAAAAAAAAACATAAAAATATGTTTTTCGCGCATATTTGATTCTTAATCTCTTGTATAGGTCATTTTGCGCTAATTTACTAATAATGCGTTTTTATTACTTTTTTTAGTGGTAAAAAAAACAAAAAGATGCTAATTCAAAAATTTATAAAAAAATTGAATTAATTTAGTTGTCTAATTTTGTTACAAAAATAAAAAATTATTACAAAATAATAGAATAATAAAAATCAATTGGTAGTGGGAATGCATTGAGATTGTACTTGAGCCCCAGGGTACAATGTTCGATTCCCACGGAAGGCAAAAGCTCTACAGGGGGTAGAGAAGGTTGTCATACCCCAATTTTGTCCGGCTTAGGTCAAAACCCTAATTTTCCACACAAAAAGAAAAACAAAAATATATAATAAATTATGCATTGCATTTTGGGTCCTAGAAACCATTCCAAAGTTTTTGAAATCATTTTTAGAGTTAAAAAGGGCGTTTTGGTCATTTATCACTGAAGGTCTATGACTTTTAGTAGCTGAGAGATGATTTTTCAAAACATGCATGATGCATCAAAATAAGCTTTGAAAAAAATATTTTACAAAATTGCATGCATGCATAAGGTGGCACCTAAACCCAAAAAAAAATAATTTTGTTGAAAGCTTGAAATCTATTTTCACAAGGCATAATCGATTATGCTAATAGATTATGTGCCTGAATGTTTCAGAGCACATAATCGATTAGCATCCTATTTTAACTAAATACATAATCGATTAGCAAGCAAACACAGTTTCCTTTCTTATCAAACTAATCGATTATGTGCTTCAAATAACTAAAAAGAATAATCGATTAGCAAGCTATCCTTACCTTCCTTTTTTATATACCATAATCGATTAGGGGCTTCAAACAACTAAAGCACATAATCGATTACCACCTTTTAAGGAAGGTTGATAATCGATTATGCACCTGTTTTGTCTTACAACAATAATCGATTATCATCTCACCAAAGTTTCCATCTTCATCAACATAATCGATTAGCATATGTTTCAATTGAAAGACATAATCGATTATGTCATGCATTAATTGTTAAAAGTCAAACGGTTGTGTTTTTGAAACTCTATAAATAGGAAGCTAAGCTTCACCATTTTTTACACACACATTCCACGAGATCTGAGAAGAATTGCTCCAGAGTCATTTCACGAGATCTGGGAAGACAACTCTCGCAAATCTCATTTTCCAGTTCTCCGCTTCATTTTTGCTCTATTCGCGCCGTTGGTCCGTCTAAGCTGATCTCCTGCAAGGGTTAGTCGGGGTTTGCGTTCTTCAGAGTTGTAATATCTGCCTTCACCAGAGGTATTTCAGTCTTTTCATTTGTTAATATTTAATCATTGTGATCCGTGCCAAAATTGCCCAATGTGATTTAATTTAGCTATAGTGTCCTTGTTGATGATGAACCACATGATTCCCACCTATGCCTAGTGCATCATTTTCTAAGTGGTGAAGATGGTCTCAGATGATTCAACCTCCCCCTTTTAACTTCCTAATGAATAAAAGATAGTTAGGTTTGTGGTTTAAGGTCCATGGGGTATTGCAAAGGATGGGTTTCCCAAAAACCTTGATGCCCCCTCCTCTTTGATTGTGTTACTAACCTTTGGGCACATATTCATGAATGCAAAGGATAGGCTTACCTTAGCCTTGATGCAATTTCCCCTTTTCTCATGTTATTGAGAAATCATTGCTCATATGTTCCTTAGTTTAATTAAGATCATTCTACGCCTATGATCAATTGCTTGCTTGTTATTGGATGCATTTTAAATGTCTTGATTCAATGTGCCATTCCATCCATGTGTATGACCTCCTAATGAAGACGTAAGTCTACATGCCTGTTGTAGCATAGAGTCATTAGGGTAAGTACACTCCCTCCTACACGCACACTTGCTTTGAGAACTTTTACCTTGCATCCCCGATAGGTGGGTCTCTTGATCATGTTGGCATGTTTAGTCTTGATTAAATATTCAACATATGCATGATTTCGTGACAATTGAATGTGTTTAAACTTTGTAATCAATCATTGATAGTGCCTTCACCCTTTCTTCCAAAAATCTTTCAAACCTTTTTCCAATTAACGCGAGTTATTAGTGACTATCACTCAAAGCCTTGGCTTGTTTGATTGTCGTGAACGCCATCAAGGGTTATTAGTAACGATCGCTCAAAGCTTTTGCTTTCTCGATCGTTATGAAAGGTCTTCCCCTTTCAAACCCTTTCAAAAACATTCTCGTTAGAACTACGTTGCTTTGATTCCCGTTTGGGATACGTAGGAGCGAGTCACGTTCTCGTCAAGCGCAACAAATAAAAAGTCTTTTCACCCCCCTAAACCAATCATTTTCATAAAACAAACAAAAATCATTTTCAAACCCATTGTTGCTAGTAGCTCATCAGAGCCTCTGTTCGTTTAGCTATTAGTGACAATGTCCTTTTCTCCTAAAAATAATAAACGATGATCCATCATAACCTTTGTTAGTTTGATCATCGTGCGAATCAATCTCTTTCGAAAATCACTTTCAAAAAAGATAATAAAAAACGAGTTGTTATCAATAGTCCATCAGAACCTTTGTTCGTTTGACTTATGGTGCAACTCTCTTTTTGAGTATTTAGTAGTGATTCATCATAGCCTCTGCTAGTTCAATCATTTGCTAATGCTCGTCCTATTTCAAAAACTCACTAAAAAAGATAAAAAACAAAAACTTTTCAAAAAGAACCAAGAACTACGTAGCTTTGAATTGTCCATCGCACCGGGAGATACGTAGGAGCGGGCCATGTCCCGTCAAGCACTTTTCCTAAAAAACCTTTTTTTCCCCCTTTCTCGCCAAAAATAAAATTTTCATTAAGCTTTCAAACAAGAAATAAATAGGCAAATCTAGGTATTTTTCAAATCAAATGTTAAAACCACACATTTAATTAGAGGTTCCCTTTCGGTAGAAAGGACGTGCGCGGTGCTAACACCTTCCTCGCACGTAATCGACCCCCGAACCTATATCTCTAGTTTTCAAAGACCATCCGCCTTGTCCAAAAGACCTTTTTTCAATGTTTTGGTCTTAAAATTAAAATATTGGTGGCGGCTCCAAAATTTTTCCACGTTGTACATTGAGAAACTCAAACCGGGGATTTTTCGGGGTGCAACAAAGGTCATGATATACAGTTCTGGGGTAGCCTACTAGAAAGAAAAGGGCTCAGGCTGTTACAAAAAAGGCGCATTCTTTTGTAAGGTCCTTCCGAGAATGTATATTCTCAGTTAGGAAGTCAGTAGAACTTAAACAATTTTTTAGGACAAAAATATATAAGTTGGGGTGTAATGTAACATCCCCTAAATAATTAAGTTAATTATTTTAATGTGTAGTCTAATTAATTTAATTTAGTGCTTGATTAATATTTTTATTAATTGGGTGCTAAATTAATGATTGAGTTGGTGTGTAATTTTGAGTGAATAGTAGTTAGAAAGGGTATTTATGGGATGTTAGAGTAAGTGAATGGGTTTAAGTTTAAATGAAAAGAATAAAAAGAAAAAGAAAGAGATAAGAGAGAGGAAGAAGTCGTAAGAAAGAAAGGAAAGAAAAGAAATGAAAGAAACATGAGAAAGAGAGAGGGAGACGAAGAGGGAGAAGAGAAGAGAGAGTGTGAGATCTTCTTGACTTGTTCATCCTCATCCCTCCATTAGAATCATCATCGCCTCCTCTTTCATTTGATACCTAAATCATCATCAATCATTCACTCTCTCAATCCACCATTTTTGAATTTCAAGCATAAAAGAGGAGGCTTGAAGTTGTAGAAGATCAATTAATCGGTCGACTATTCTTGGATTTCCGAGACCTTACGCGAGGTGAGATCGTCCTTGCGGCCGGGCATGGAATTGGTCGGAATGAATCGACTCCTAGTAGGGGATGCTAGCCAAGAGTGGATAGTCGAGGGGGTGGCCTGGAATGAGTGGATAGCGACCTTCCCCCGGGAGCTTAAATTTACCATTTACTCCACCATCATGATTTCCATATGGGTACGACCGCCTCTTACTACGTTTAAAAGAGAGGTCCTTCGCTATCTTGGGGTCGCTGCCTCCCAATTACACCCCAACAGTTGGGGATTTCTGCGGGCGTTAGAACTGTTAATGGGAGGATGGATCGGTCTTGCTCGAGAAAATTGATTTTCATGATCTTTGACGTGAGTCGCCGTGGAGAGCGGGGGAGTAGAATGAGTCGCTGGTCGTTCGTGAAAATTGTTTTTCACGATCTTAGCTTAAAGGGGCATTCGAGATATAAGTTTTTCCAGGCGTTCTCCGATTCTCTCAAGCCCTGGAAGCACAACTATCTTTCGGTCGCCCCAGTATGTTCCAACGCTGTTGAGTTAATGGCGACCGTGAATGGGAGAGGGAACGTCACGGATAACAAGTTTCCCCTTTCATGGTTGAAGTGTCACTACAAGAGGAGATCAGTCACCTATAGCTGCAAAGAAGGCTGACTTGATGAGGACGACAAAGAGACGCTGTGGATGCTTCAGAACATGGTCTCCCATCTCCCCAGTAATCCGAGATTGATTCTGGTCAGGCCGATAGTGAAGACCAAGAGTTCTAAGCAACTCAAGGCCGCTTTAGGTAGGCTCGGTGCACATCGGGCCACCCGCGCTTTTTCTCTTTTTTTTCTGATGGTACTGTCATTTGACATCATTTTTTAAGTGCTTTAACCCATTCCGTTTTCTTTTTTGTAGATAAGATGGCAGGGTCGGTTGGCTTTAAGGGACTAAAGGCGCTGGTGAAGCAAGGGGCGGCGCAGGCCCAGGTTTTCACCAATTGTTCTCCAGTGGTGGCTTCTCAGCTCGATGAGGAGGTGCATACCCCTTTGGTCGATGAAGGGGTGGACGAGCCTGCGGGAGTTTCCTCGAAGCAAAGGGAACGTGCACGAATGAACACCCAGGAAGGAAGGTATAAGGTGATTGCTGTATCTGATGGAGATTCTGATCCACCTGCCAAGAAATCCAAGCCGCCAAAGATGGTCGTAAGGGCAAGTCTCCCAAGGTGAACTTGGAGAAGCTGACAGCGGCCGACTACGATCACTACATAGAAAACCCTCATAATGTTGCAGCCCAAGTGTGTAAGACCGCCTCAGACTTTTTCAGAAAATGGAAGCAAGAAGAAGAGGAACGTGCGACAGGTAAAGCTCTCGAAGCCAGAAACTTGTGGTTGGAGGGTGATTTATTAGACAAAACTGATAAGCTAAAAAGCTGCTATAAACATCTTGCAGTGTTTCGGAAGGAGCGGGACGAGACCAAGAAGTAGTTGGAAGAAGTGAAGGACGCTCTGAAGTCGACCACCGATGCGTTTTCTAAGGCGGAAGAATCGGTGAAAAAGCTGACTAAAGAGCGGGACGACGCACTGTCCACCAACGTCTCTGCGAAAGGGAAGGTCAAGGAGGAAAATCTCAAGATTCTCAAGTTTGAGGGCACAGTTTCCGATCTGCGGGATGAGAACAAGGACTGGGAGTCCAAATCCGTAGCTCTTGAGGATGCCAAGAAGAAAGCCGAGGAGGATGTCCAAAAGGCTGCCTCTCAAGCATTGATTATTGTAAGTGATCAGTTCCAGAATGCTGTCGCACAAATCAAATTCTTGCACCTAGAGCTTGAGATCGATCCCAAGACCGTCAATGAGGATCACGTGGATGAAGTCAAACCGCCTACTGAGGAGGGGGAGGAAGCGGCCGTGATTGCACGCGCTCCTCAAATATTGATCAAATAAAATTCACAAAGTGTTCTGGAGTCAACCAGGGGGTCCCATTAGCAAAACCAGGAGGTGCATCTAGCAAGTGATATGGATCAACCCAACCGATTCAGCCCATATCCACCTCATGCAAGCCCAATATGCTTGGACGGTCAAGATCGACTCTACCCATCCAACGATCCACGAGAGGGCGCGATTTCCTATAAATACAGGCAAACTTTACCTTTAAAAAGGTTCAATCTCTAATCCTTAGTACCTTCACTCATATATTCTATATACTGACTTGAGCGTCGGAGTGGCTTGCAGGTACCCCCCCCGGGCGCTCACTGACCTCCTGCCAGGACAACAAGAGACCTACCAACAGCAGCCGACCAAAAAGCTGCTCGGTACAGAACAGACCCCGGGTTCAGAGCGTTGCCATACCCGCACCCCGAGCAGAGGGTATTCCTGAGGGCAACGTCGCAACCCTACCTGACGAGGGTACCAGTCAGTCTGCCCAGTCTTCGAATGCGAGTCAGCTTTTGGATCTCCTGGCCAATCGGACTCAAGCTATGCCGCATCAGGAAGACTAACTGATTGCTAAGACATGCCCATCCCAACACCCATGAGGGCGCCTGGCAGGACGCCAATGAAAAGCAACCAGCGCCCATGAGGGCGCCTGGCAAGGAGGCAGCCAGCGCCCATGAGGGCGCCAGGTAGGGCACCAGGGCAGCATCAGACAGCGCCCATGAGGGCGCCTGGCTGGGCGCCATGACAACATCAGGCAGCGCCCATGAGGGCGCCAGGTAGGGCACCAGGGCAGCATCAGACAACGCCCATGAGGGCGCCTCGCAAGGGAACCCTTCCTCCAACAACGGTGACACTGAAGACACCACCGGATATCGCCATCGAGGAGATCCCCCGACCGACATAGGCATCAAGAGTTTGACTAAGAAGACACCTCCCCCCGAAACTCATGAAGGTTTTCGGATGAAGGACCTTTCACCCGAAGGATGGATGGATGCCGAATCCCAAGGGCCTTGGAGAAGCAGCCAACTCTCAAGATGTATGACGGAACCGGAGACCCAGACCGCCATCTAGCACACTTCTCCCTGATGATGCGCTATCGAGGCGCCAGGGAGCCTGTTCACTGTAAAATCTTCCCCCTCACTCTCAAAAATGCCGCACTAGAGTGGTTTCAAAAGCTAAGGCCGAACTTCATATCCTCATGGTATGTTGGGTCTCATCTTCCTAAAGCAAAGCAGCCAAGTTCATGGCACCCACCCGGCAGGGATCCAAGTTATGAGACCACGATGTCTTGGGTAGCAAGCGCTAAGAAAGGCGCGGAAGTCAAGCAAATAACGAGACCAAGAGGTCACAGACACCAGAGATACCCACCTACGAGGGTGATCTCCAGTCTTTAGTCCATAACATCGTCCATACTTATCCGATGGAGGCGTGTGAGCATGCGTTGAAAAGCTAAGAAGAAGAGCTACAACTCTCATGTTGAGCTCAAAATCCAATTCGGACGTCTCCATATAAAAGATGGGCGCCCATGAGGGCGCCAGCAGCATGCTTATCCGATGGAGGCGTGTGAGCATGCGTTGGAAAGGTAAGAAGAATAGCTACAACTCTTATGTTGAGCTCAAAATCCAATTCGGACGTCTCCGCACCGGGGAAGGGCGCCCGTGAGGGCGCTAACACCGTTTTGGCACACGGCGCCCACGAGGGCGCCAGCATCAAGGCACACCATCTTGGCCCAAGGCGCCCAGGAGGAGGGCGCCAACTTCAGGATGTTGCGTTTTTGCTCAGTCCATAACTTCCTGCATCCTTATCCGATGGAGGTGTGTGAGCATGCGTTGGAAAGCAAAGAAGAAGAGCTACAACTCTCATGTTGAGCTCAAAATCCAATTCGGACGTCTCCGTACAAAGGAAAGGCTCCAATGAGGACGCCAGCAGTATACTTATCCGATGGAGGCGTGTGAGCATGCGTTGGAAAGCTAAGAGGAAGAGCTACAACTCTCATGTTGAGCTCAAAATCCAATTCGGACGTCTCCGCACCCGGGAAGGGCGCCCATGAGGGCGCCAACAGTGCTTCGGCACACGGCGCCCACGAGGGCGCCAGCATCAGGGCACACCATCTTCGCCCAAGGCGCCCAGGAGGAGGGCGCCAGCTTCAGGATGTTGCGTTTTTGCTCAGTCCATAAATTCGTCTATGCTTATCCGATGGAGGCGTGTGAGCATGCGTTGGAAAGCTAAAAAGAAGAGCTACAACTCTCATGTTGAGCTCAAAATCCAATTCGGATGTCTCCGCACCCGGGAAGGGCGCCCAGGAGGGCGCCAACAGCGTTTTGGCACACGGCGCCCACGAGGGCGCCAGCATCAGGGCACACCATCTTGGCCCAAGGCGCCCAGGAGGAGGGCGCCAACTTCAGGATGTTGCATTTTTGCTCAGTCCATAACTTCCTCCATGCTTATCCGATGGAGGCGTGTGAGCATGCGTTGGAAAGCTAAGAAGAAGAGCTACGACTCTTATGTTGAGCTCAAAATCCAATTCGGACGTCTACATACAAACGAAGGGCGCCCATGAGGGCGCCAGCAGCATACTTATCCGATGGAGGCATGTCAGCATGCGTTGGAAAGCTAAGAGGAAGAGCTACAATTCTCATATTGAGCTCAAAATCCAATTTGGACGTCTTCGCACCCAGGAAGGGAAACAAGCTGACGGCACTCACAAGCTCGTGAGAAAATCAAATTGTGCACGAGCACGTGAGCAAAAAAAAAATAACATAGTGCACGAGCACATGAGAAAATGAAATGGTGCACGAGCACCTAGGAAAGTAGAACGATGCATGGACATCCGAGAAAATTAAATAGTGCATGAGCACGGGAGAAAATTAGATATAAAGATAGTGCATGAGCGCGTAAGGCAGCACACGGAAAGACGCCTGGCAGAGTGCCTATAAGGAGCACCCAGCGCCCATGAGGGCGCCTGGCAAGAGGTGGTCTGAAAGCCAAGTCACGACTCAAACAACAGGAGACCAGGAAACCAGGCAGAACCAAAGCACGAGTGAACCTACTCGGTTCACGAAGCGACTATCGAGAGACGTCGCAACCTCTGATGGGTGAGTTAAGTTCGGACAGATTCTGATAAACTCCTGTCAGAGTCCCTAGATGGGCGAAGCGGCATCGTAAATGTCGCAACCTCTAATGGGTGAGTTAAATTCGGACAGATTCAGATAAACTCCTGTTAGAGACCTAAGGCGTGAAGCGGCATATCCAAAAGGTCGCAACCTCTGATGGGTGAGTTAAGTTCGGACAGACTCTGATAAACTCCTGTCAGAGCCCCTAGATGGGCGAAGCGGCATCGCAAATGTCGCAACTTCTAATGGGTGAGTTAAATTCGGACAGATTCAGATAAACTCCTGTTAGAGACCTAAGGCGTGAAGCGGCATATCGAAAAGGTCGCAACCTCTGATGGGTGAGTTAAGTTCGGACAGACTCTGATAAACTCCTGTCAGAGCCCCTAGATGGGCGAAGCGGCATCGCAAATGTCGCAACCTCTAATGGGTGAGTTAAATTCGGACAGATTCTGATAAACTCCTGTCAGAGACCTAAGGCGTGAAGCGGCATATCGAAAAGGTCGCAACCTCTGATGGGTGAGTTAAGTTCGGACAGATTCTGATAAACTCCTGTCAGAGTCCCTAGATGGGCGAAGCGGCATCGCAAATGTCGCAACCTCCAGTGGGGAATTTAAATCGGATCAATTCTGATAAACTCCTGACGAAGATAACATTACCACGAGACAATAGGAGGTGATACGTTCAGAAGCGTGAAAAATAAGCAAGATAAAGGAAACATGGATATAACGTAAAATCATTAGTCAAGCTCCATAGGACAAAAAGAAATTACAAGTCACGAGCAACCCAGTCATAACTACAACCACCAATCTCCACCACTTCATGCTCAAGCGGCAGATCATCGTCAGAAGAAGTATCCACAAAGACAAGGGCACTAGTCCCCTCCGAAGGCACGGTATCAACAGTCCCCTCTTCAAAGTCGTCTGCTCCACTCTTAGCAAGGTGAGCGGTAGGGAGCATCCGAGCCATCTTCTTAGTCCTTGCCATCTCTCAACCTACGGGACAAGGGGAAAACAAGCAGCTACGAGACAAACAGGAAAACTTAGAGACAACCCCCCTCCCCCGAGGTTGGAAACTTCGCGAGACAAGACATGCTCAAAAGGATAAGAGAAGCAATTCCCCTCGGCACTAAGCAAGAAAAGCAGGCAAAGAGTCAGGAGGAACGGCAAAAACAAAACAAAGTGCCAAGCACACGTCTACACAAACTAGCGCCCATGAGGGCGCCTGACAGGACCAGGAGGGCGCCCATGGCGGCGCCTGGCAGAAGCAACCAGCGCCCATGAGGGTGCCTGGCAGGGCGCCAAAGAAGACAACCAACTCCCATAGGGGCGCCTGGCAGGGCGCCAATGAGGCAGCCAGCTCCCATGAGGGAGCCTGGCAGGGCGCCAGTCAAGGCAGCCAGCGCCCATGAGGGCGCCTGGCAGGGCGCCAGTCAAGACAGCCAGCGCCCATGAGGGCGCCTGGCAGGGCGCCAGTCAAGGCAGCCAGCGCCCATGAGGGCGCCTGGCATGGCGCCAGTCAAGACAGCCAGCGCCCATGAGGGCGCCTGGCAGGGCGCCAGTCAAGGCAGCCAGCTCCCATGAGGGCGCCTGGCAGGGCGCCTGGCAGGGCGCCAGTCAAGGCAGCCAGCGCCCATGAGGGCGCCTGGCAGGGCACCAATCAAGGCAGCCAGCGCCTATGAGGGCACCTGGCAGGGCGCCAGTCAGGAGCAGCCAGCGCCCAGGAGGGCGCCTGGCAGGAGCAAGCAGCGCCCAGCAGAGGGGTGCCTGGCAGGGGGCAGTCTGAAAGCAAATCCTTCGCAACAGGGTGGTCAGCACTATGCAGTAAGGCACCCACGAGAGCACCGAACCTTGTCTCGCAAAATTAAAAGAGGCACGAGCATCTGAGTGCATGAGCACGTGAGAAAATAAAAGAGTGCATGGGCATGTAAGAAAATAAAAGAGTGCATGAGCACGTAAGAAAATTAAAGGATGCATGAGCATCTGAGTGCATGAGCATTGAAGGAAATAAAATAGTGCACGAGCACGCGAAGAAATAAAGCAAAGTGCCAAGCACCCGTCTACACAAGTCGGCACCCAAGAGGGCGCCTGGCAAGGAGGGCGCCCATGAGGGCGCCTGCAAGGAAGCCACCAGCGCCCATGAGGGCGCCTGGCAGAAGCAACCAGCGCCCATGAGGGCGCCTGTCAGGAGCAAGCAGCACCCAGCAGAGGGGCGCCTGGCAAGCCGGCAGTCTGAAAGCAAAATCCGCTCCACGAAAAGACACCCCGCGCACGCACGCAGGGAACAACACCAAGGGCACCCAGGAGGGTACCAACTCTTAGGAGCCAACAAGGGTCCAGCAAGGCGCCCAGGAGGGCGCCAACAGCAGAACTTAGCACTATGGCTCAAGGCGCCCAGGGAGGCGCCAACACCAGGAGATGAGTCACGGTCACGACAAAGAGATATTGCACAATTCAAAAAGGACTACCGGGATGAAGTCGACACCCCATGTGTCAAGGTTGTCTCCATCATCCTCACCATCTCCCAACCTGATGGACAGGGGGCAACACAAACAGTTAAGTACCAGTCAAACAACACCCTATCCCGATGTGGGAGGCTTCAAAGAAACGAGACGAACTCGAAAGCCAAGCGGCTAAGAAAAGAAACTAAGTGTCACCACAATTACCAGGTGATAGAGAAGCAGCAAGATCGGGTGAACAATCGGGAAAAAGACAAGTCCCATTGATGGCAGGAAGCCTGAAAATATCAAATCAAAGACCAAGTCAAAACAAGCAACAAAATGAGCAACAAAGAAGGAAGACAAAGCGAAACCTAAGGTCGAAACCGATACCCTAGGGGGCACCCGGCAGGGCGCCAAGTCAGAAAACGCTTCGCGCCCAACATAAGGCACCCATGAGGGCACCAGTTCCCTTCTCGCCGATCATCAAGCGCAAGATGCCCCTGAGGGCGCCACTCCACTGGGTGTGCGATTCACCAAGTGCAAGGCACCCACGAGGGAGCCAACCCCTCTGGTACAAATCATCAAGCACGTGGCACCCACGAGGGCTCCACTCTCTTACTTGGGCGAATTACCAAGTGCAAGGCACCCATGAGGGCGCCACTCTCTTACTTGGGCGAATCACCAAGTGCAAGGCACCCATGAGGGCGCCAACCTCACTCATGCAAATGATCGAGCACGAGGCTCCCACGAGGGCGCCGCTCCCCCATCCTTGCACATTGCCAAACAACAAGGCGCCCATAAGGGCACCACTCCCCGATGTGCAAAACACCAAGTGTAAGGTGCCCATGAGGGCGCCAACCTCTCTTGTGCGAATCATCGAGCACAAGGTGCCCATGAGGGCGCCACTCCCCTACTTTTACGAAACACCAAGTGTAAGGTGCCCATGAGGGCGCCAACCTCTCTTGTGCGAATCATCGAGCACAAGGCGCCCATGAGGGTGCCACTCCCCTACTTTTGCGAAACACCAAGTGTAAGGTGCCCATGAGGGCGCCAACCTCTCTTGTGCGAATCATCGAGCACAAGGCGCCCATGAGGGCGCCACTCCCCTACTTTTGCAAAACACCAACAGTAAGGCGCCCATGAGAGCGCCAACCTCTCTTGTGCGAATCATCGAGCACAAGGCGCCCATGAGGGCGCCACTCCCCTACTTTTGCTAATCACCAAGTGCAAGGTGCCCTCATGGGCGCCAATCCCTCTCATGCAAACCATCGAGCACAAGGCGCCCATGAGGGCGCCACTCCCCCATTTGCAACTTGCCCATCGCAAGGAGCCCTTGAGGGCGCCACCCTCCTTTTTTACTCTAGAGAGTAAAAATGACAGAACAGGGTTGTTACAAAGGCAGTGTCCCGCGTAACCTCACAGATCCGGCAAACCGACGAAAATCCTTCAAGCCAAGACCATCCTTCGGAATAATCTCGGCTTGGGGGGGCAACTATTCTGGAGTCAACCAGGGGGTCCCATTAGCAAAACCAGGAGGTGCATCTAGCAAGTGATATGGATCAGCCCAACCGATTCAGCCCATATCCACCTCATGCAAGCCCAATATGCTTGGACGGTCAAGATCGACTCTACCCATCCAACGATCCACGTGAGGGCACGATTTCCTAAAAATACAGGCAAACTTTGCCTTAAAAAAGGTTTAATCTCTAATCCTTTGTACCTTCACGCATATATTCTATATACTGACTTGAGCGTCGGAGTGGCTTGCAGGTAACCCCCCCCCCCCCCCGGGGCGCTCACTGACCTCCTGTCAGGACAGCAAAAGACCTACCAACAGCAGCCGGCCAAAAAACTGCTCAGTACAGAACACAAAGTAAATTTGAACAAACGATGCCTCGTCTTATTAATGACGGACGAGCGGACCTCGTTAAAAAACCCTGTGGGAAAAAGAGTACCCCGCCCGGTTTTACAATTTGTTTCTTACAACATGTCAATTACATTTTCAAGTATAATATATCCTCAGCTTTGTGGCATTCCAAGTCCTTGGGATCGCCCCTCTGCTCATAGTTTCGAGTTGATAGGCGCCCTTTCCTGTTCGAGATGATTCGATATGGGCCTTCCCATTTTGGTGCGAGCTTTTGCTGTGCTGCATTCTTTTGGCCGACATCAGCCCTACGGAGGACGAGTTGACCAACCGCAGATTATATGGGGAGAAATTTGGCATTATATCGAGCTTCCATTCTCTGCTTGATCAGGGTTTCGCGTAGGGAGGCTTGAGTTCGAAGTTCTTTGATGAGATCGAGCTCTTCTCGAATGGCCTGCTTGTTCTCTAGGGACGGTTTAGAATTCGCGGTTCTCCAGCTTCGTACCCAAAACTCGACTGGGATGATCGCTTCAGTGTCGTAGACCATTTTGAACGGGGGCTCCTCCATAGAGGAGTGTGGGGTCGTCCGATATGCCCATAGAACGTGCGGAAATTCTTCAGCCCAATTTTCCTTAGCCTTGTCAAGTCGTCTTCTTAAACCGCGCAGGATCACTCTGTTTGCGGCCTCAGCTTGGCCGTTAGTCTGGGGATGCTCTACCGAGGTGAAGTGTTGTTTGACCCTGAGGTCGGTCATCATCTTCCTGAAACCCTTATCAGTGAATTGTGTTCCATTATCTGTGACCATTCTGGTATCCCAAATCGGACCAGGATATTCTTCTTGAAGAACTTCATGCAATTTTTGGAAGTTATGGTTGCAAGGGGTTCCGCCTCTATCCACTTGGTAAAGTAATCCACAACAACTATCAAGTACTTTAGCTGGCCTGGGGCTACTGGGAAGGGGCCAAGTAGGTCAATCCCCCACAACGCGAAAGGCCATGGGGGGTCATGCTAATCAGCTCAGTAAGAGGGGCAATATGGACATCAGCGTGCCGTTGGCACTTGTCACACCTCTTGACTAGTTTCTTTGCGCCTGCCTTCATTGTATGCCAATAATTACCCGCTCTGAGTTCTTTCTTGGCTAGTGAGCGCCCATTTAGGTGTTGTTCGCATATATCCTCATGTATTTCTCGTAATACATAATCGGCTTCTTCTAGTCCTAGGTATTTTAGGAGCGCCATAGAAAATCCTCTACGATCGAGTAGGACGATGCTCGTCTTCTTGTTAAGGCCGCCTCTTTTGGATAATCAGATTCTTTCCCGTCCTGGCTCTACTTGAGAATTGGATCAATCTAGCATTCTCTTGGGTCGATCACACATACGTCAACGGCAGCCGGGATATCAAGTCGCACGCTTGGTCGAGATAGGGTCTCCTGGATCATACTTCTGTGGTTCCCCGGGTTTTTTGTACTCCCCAATTTTGAGAGGATGTCACCCCTCATATTTTCAGACCGTGGAACGTGGTTCAATTCGGCATACTCAAAGAGCTTAAGCAATTATCTCACCCTTGCTAGGTACTTCTGAAGGACCATGTCCTTTGCATCGAACAGTTCTTTGATTTGTGAAACCACCAAGAGGGAGTCGGAATGGAATTCAACTCTGGCGACATTAAATTCTCGGGCAAGCAACAATCCAACGATGCATGCCTCATATTCGGCCTAGTTGTTCGAGGTGGAGAAGGAAAATGTGAGTGACTTTTCTACAGTCATGCCTTTAGAGTTTTCAAGAATCAGACCTGCTCTGTTGCCCTTACTGTTGGAAGAACCGTTGACGTACAGGGTCCAGAGCGCTTGAGGTTTTTCTTCGGGGGTTGGGGTCATTTCAGCAATGAAATCGGCAAAAACCTGCGCTTTTGCTGCCGATCTGGCTTCGTATTTGATTCCAAATTCAAAGAGCTCGCGCCCATTTTATCATCTTCCCTGCTAGGTCCGGTCTATGATTGGCTGGTCGGTTCGAAGGATGATCTAGTGGGCTACAAAATATGATCTCAACCTTCGTGCAAAAACTACCAGTGCTAGGGCAACTTCTCAACTTTATGATATTTGAGTTCGGGTCCCTGCAGCGCTTTACTGACGAAAGAGATAGGGTTTTGTCTGGAATCACTCTCCCAGACAAGCACACCGTTCAGTGCTTCATCAGTGATGGCTAGGTAGAGATACAACGTTTCCCACAGCTACGGCCTCGTCGGGATTAGGGGTTGTTGTAGGACGGTCTTGAGTTGGTCCAGAGCTTGTTCACACCCTGGCATCCATTCAGACTTTACTCCTTTCTTGAGAAGTTTGAAAAGTGGGAGCGACTTGTTTGCTGCGTTCGCATTAAAACAAGATAAAGGCGGAACCATTCCGGTTAGTTTTTGAGTCTCTTTCGTCATCGTGGGTGGTTTCATGTCAGTCATTGCCTTGCATTTGTCACATAAAAACCAAGGAATTTGTCGGCCCTTACTCTGAACGTGCACTTTTTAGGCGAACACTTCCTGGAGATCGGCCAGGTGATCTATGTCCTCCCTGCTTTTTACAATCAAATCGTCCAAGTATACCTCAACGATTCGTCCGATCTGGGCTTGGAACACTTTATTCATCATCCTATGTTATGTCTTCCCCGCATTCTTCATACCAAACGGCATCACCTGGTAACAATAGTTGCCCTTCTCGGTCATAAAGGCAGTCTTTTCTTGATCGAGCGGATACATGGTAGGAACGACAATAAACGGAAGCCAGACGCATTATCAACCAGCTTGTCAACGCTGGAACCGAGAAGGCGTCTTAGGGGCAGGCTCGATTTAAGTCGGTGTAGTTGACGCCCATGCGCCACTTGCTATTTGCTTTCTTGACTAGCACGACGTTGGATAGCCAGGTAGTGTATTTTATTTCTCTCAAAAAACTCGGCCTCGATGAGATCCTCTACAGCTTTGGCGGCGGCTTGTGCTTCGTCTTCCCTCTGTATGCACCGTCGTTGGGTGACGCACTTAACTTGTGGATCCATCGCTAAATGATGGCATGCTACTTCTGGTGGGATTCCCGGCATGTCAGCTGCACTCCATGCAAATAGGACGGCATGTTCTTTTAAGCATTGGGTCAACTTTTCTTTCACAACGTCTTGTAGGTTGGTCCCTATTCTGACCGTCGTCGTCGGTTCTTCACCCAATTGTACTTGAGTGAGTTCACCGTCTGGTTCCGGCCTCTCAATCTATTTCTTTAATTGTTTGGTCAGGGCGTCATCACCTTCTACCTCCTCCCTATCGGGGTCGTAGCGAGCGTCTAGGTCGGCCACGTTGACATGGTGGCCTCCTCCTGTCTTGCTTGATGCGTCTTTCTTTAACTCGGCCTCCCCTTGCTGTTTCAGGCCCATGAAGTGGCACATTCGTGCCGACTGGAGATACGCTTGCAAAGTCACAACCTCGTCTGTATTTGAGTGGAACCCCATTTTGAAGTGCAGAGTGGATGCGACCGCCCCAAGTCGACCAAGGGTGGGTTGGCCAATGATACTCTGATACACGGATTTGCAGGGGAGCTCAAGGAAGGGAGTCTTGACTGTCCTGTACACTGGTTTTTCAGCGTTGTCATCGCCGAAGGTAACCATATGTTCGAGATGGCCAAGGGGTGTGGTGGACGAGCCATTGAATCCTATGAGGTCTGTGCCCCGGTAGGGGTGAGGTCATCTGGGGATATTTTTAACACATCGAGCAAAAATGATGTCAGCGGAACTACCCTGATCGACCAAAATTCTCCAGACTTCGACTTTGATCTTTGCTGCCGTGATCAGCAGGGGAACTTATTTGTTTGGCTTACCGTCAAGTAAGTCGTCATCTCCGAATGGCGAAACTGATCTAGTGGATGCAACTATTGGGGCGGAGGTTGAGGAAACGCTCATGATCTCCTTCCGTCATCTTTTCATTGATTTGTTAGTCTCTCCCCCTTCTATCGGGTAACCTCCCGAGATGACCTTTACGACTGGCGTCCTTTAGACTTGCGAGTGTCTGATTCTTCTTCAGATTCGCTGTCGTCCTCTTTGGCCGCCTTTGAAACTTCATTCACCACCGCCTCCCCCTTTCGAGGGGAGGGGGTCTGCTTCTTCTCGTCCCGCTCCTCGGTTTGGCCCTTCTTGAAATATTGGGTCAGCTTTCCCTTTCGAATTAACTATTCGATGTCGTGTTTGAGCGCCATACAATTGTTTGTATCGTGACTATTACTGCGATGGTATCTGCAGTATTTGCGCGACGGGCACTGGCCTTCTTTGAGGACGAGAGGTTCTGGTCTCTTTATGTCCTTGAACTCGGTGTTGGCATACTCAGAGAATATGAGCCCGCGTAGTTTTTAGCTTAGTGTGCTCGGTGAATTTCTGGGGTGGAAACTCGCGGGATGATCCCCACGAATCCTTCCTCTGCTTTTGATCGTGCCCTTCATGCTCTTTCTCTGGGTCGTTCCTGGTGATAGCTCGATTAGCCATGTCGGCCTCTTCGTAATCCATGTATTTCTGCGATCTTCGAAGGAAATCCCCCCAATCGCGTGGTTTGTTCACATCGATAGCTATTTCAAATAGGCTCCCGCGCCTGAGGCCGTTAGTCAAGAAATATATCCGCATCTTGTCTTCCAAGTTTCCCAGGTTGGCCGCTTCTTTGTTAAACCGCTCCACATACTCGCGGAGTGTCTCCTTCTCGCCTTGTCTAACCGCCTTGAGCACCTATTCTGATTTGGATTTTATCCAGGATGCGGTAAACCGGTGCCGACTTCGATGGTCGCGTCGCCTGGGATATTGTCGTGAGTCGTAATATCGATCATGTCTGGCCGATGACTTGCTCCGAGAATACCTGGGGGAATGAGAGGACCTGCAGAAAGAGCTTCTGGTTGGTGACCTGTCCGTCCAATAGGTAGGATCTGTTGGAGATGGTAGAGTCCGGGGTGGAGTCCTCGACCTTCTCCTGCCCGCGGGGTGAGGCGAAGAACGATGAACGAGATGCCTCCGCGGGGGGATCGGTGGCGCCTGGATGGGATCCCCCTTCTGACCGGGGAGGTGGCGTCATTGTTGTGCGGCTCGGGCTTCGTGTTAACCCGGGGCGAGGCTACTTCTCTTTCGATCTACGTCAGTCGTTCTTCTTGATGGGCCATGGCTTGCGCCCGTTCGTTGAGTAGGTTTAGTAGCTGCTGCACAGTGCCCGCGGGCATTGTGATGTTTTCTTGAATGATCGGTCTGGGAGGTGTGCCTTCCTCCACGGTTACCGCTATGCCTTCCAGAGTGGGCTGCGGCTGGTCAGGAACTTCAGTCACGCTTTGCAAGCGCGGGGCCCACCTGGACGGCGGTTTTCCCTGTGGTGCCATAGACTTTTGAGAAGATAGTAAGTGAGGTGGGATAGCGTCGGGGCTCCCACTATGGTCGCCAACTGAACCGTACCTTGTTCGTCTCGAGGTAGGTCGATCTGATGCTTGGTCGCTCTGTTTGATAGTGAAATCGGGAGTAGAGCTCGGGTCGGGTTGTACCTGCAAAGACACTTCGACGCCCAAGTCAGGGAGGGAAAGTCAAAGCAGAAAATGGAAATGTGTCAGAATATGTACCTGGCTGTGGGAGTTGACCCCTATTTATAGGGCGAGGCGACGCCCCTGAGCCGTAGGATTAGCCGAGTCTATCCTGGCCGTTGATTGTGCTTCCTACGCCTTCGGTGCGTCCCTAGCGAGTAGAGCTACAACAAAGTGGGCCTGTTTGGTCCCATGATGAGGATTGGGCCATCGGCCCAGTCCAGACAACCTTCTGCATGCCTTTAAGTCTTCTCTCCAAGGCATTTTTCCTCTTCCAAATGCTGCCAAAGATTTCATTATTAAAGATAATTGACTTCTCCTTTACTCTATGCAAAGCCAAAACAGGATTAGAATTATTAATACTCCAAGATCTCTTACCACATCTTGGTATTCAGGGTGTTATCCAAGCAGCTTCAAAAAGAAATGGACGAACTGTAACACCCCTTTTCTACCCGGAAATTTTTTGACACAAATCAGAGTTCCAAAAACATATTTCAATACACCCACAAGGGATGCCACATTTTCACCGTTAAACATCACACACCAATAACAAAAAGTACCATTAAATAGTACGACTTATAATAGTAACTCCATAACCATGCAGCGGAATAAAAATATAGGGTTCAACAATAATCTTAACATCACCATAAAACTTCAAAAATTAGAATAACAGAAACACTAATAAAGCCTAGCGTTCATCCCCCCGAGTGCTACGTATCAGAGCGACGACACCGACTCGACTAGCGAAGGTAGACATGCCTTCACTCGCAATCACCTGCACTTTACCAACATAGGGGTAACATTCAAACAGAAGGGGTGAGATATATACATTATAATAGCATATATGATAGGCAATATGCTAGAATTATGACAACTATATCAACCGCTTCACAACAACATTAAATTACAAATCACCCAAAAGTTTCACCAACATCATGAGTAAGTATATGAGATGCAACCCACACCAACGGGTATATGCGTGTGGTTCCAATCATCACCAATAAAGTAGCTAATAAGGGCATCATCACCTGTATGAGCATCACCATCATCACCTATAGCTCCAAGGCCGAAGCCATCATCACCAAAATAATGCATATGCAATATATGCGACTTGTAACACCCCCTTCTAATAATCTACTATTTAATAAAATCAGAGTTTCTTTTTCTTTTTAAAACAATCACAAGAGAGTGCTACACTTAACTCCATTTAAACCAACAACTTGAATTGATATACTTCAGCAAAATAACAACACGATACATAGCACACAGTCAAAGGGGCAAGCCCACAAATCTCCTGTTTAGTTTACACCAATAGAATATATTCACCATCACAGCGGAATAACAACAAGTTTGAACGTAATTCAATACATCACAAAATAGCAGTCTAACAACATCAAATAAAATGACAAGTAAACATAAGACGCCCCCCCGGTGCTACGTATCAGAGCATGACACATCCTACTAGAAGAAGGTATGAGGATAACCTTCACTCGCTATCACCTGCACGTTGCCGACATGAGAAGCAACATAAAAGCAGTAGGGTGAGTCTCTTTACATAAATAATAACATATGAGATAAGCACTATATTAGGAAAGGCAATTAGGGAACACCAATTCACAACAAGGGCAGCAACATCATCAATTTCACAGTCATCAAGCAACAACACCAAATGTATGATTAATGCATGAAATGCAAACCCAAACACCACGGGCCATGCATGTGGATCCATTAGGCCGAAGCCTCTGCTCACCAAATATAATTAGGCCGAAGCCTCTGCTCACCAAATATGCACATGGTTTATGTGACGCCATGAACAATGCACCAAAACACACCATATTCACCACAATGAGAAATAAGCATAATCACCAATTTTTATAATCAGGCCGAAGCCTCTGCGCACCAATTTTATAACTAGGCCGAAGCCTCTGCTCACCATCACCAAATAATTAATAGACTCACCAATGCTATTAATCAACTCACCAACACCGAATAGTTAATAATCTCACCATATTGACTCACCAAATAAACTCACCAAATAGACTCACCAAACAGACCCACCATTTACACCAACACCAATTCAATTAAACCCTTTTAGGACATCGACACGGAATAGGCAAAAGTAAGCAAAACTACATCTTAGACACCTCGGACAACATCTGCCCAGAACCCTCTGAAAAATAATGTATTTTTGCCTAAAATTAGAATACCCAGGTAGGCACCCGAATAAGCTTCGAAACGCATTTTGAACCGTTGAATTTGGACACCCGAGTCAAAAGATAATTAGAAAACAAATTTGGGAACAACGGCGACACCCTGGGCTACGCGAACACGACAGCCAGAATTCGGCGAATTAGTTAAAATAGTAAACGACATCGGATTCCAACAAACGACCCCTCTACAGAAACCTGAGAATGTATAGTTTCTGACTATGGTTTTCTTTTCTCGAAACAATGAGCCAATTAGTACAGTTTCAACAAACAAGTATCAGGGTTCAGAAAACGGGACAGCCACCATGACCTAACTTGTGGCACCCCTAGAATGATCAAAACTCAACCAAAAGACATGGGGTTTGTGCCCAGACGAAGGAAATTGAATCTAGTTTTCGAAGAGACAGGAACCATTCAAAACGGAATTCAGATGAAAACGTTATAACCGAAATACCGAACCTAGACACAGAATTACTCCAGGATATTTCCCTAAATTGTGATACCTATACCTCGAGCCACACAACTCCAATTTCAATCAAACCAGTGCCAAATTAAAGATAAATAAGTCTAGTTTCTAAAATGGTAAACCACACAATTTTTGGACCACCTGAACAGACGTATCATCAAAAAGAACGAACCTGTATCCAGAATTTCCCAACAGTAAGTTTTAACACCATAATTGCACAATTAACACCAAATTAATTCACCAACATCAAATCACTAATATAAACATAAATCATCATGTTCATCACCAAAAAATCAGCAAACCAAACATCAATTAAATCATCAAACAAAGCATCGAACACCTCGCATGCATAGTTCACAACATGTTCATTTCAACACTAGTCAACATAGTTTCACCACCTATGGTTATCAATCATGAAGACAACACAACACCACATAAAAATACCCAAACAATCACCCTAGAACCTAACCCCATACAATACCCATCAACATACACTATTATGAATGGAAAGAGGACCCCCCTAACCTTAGAAATCGAAACCACCAAGCAAAGCTCCAAGAAATCACCAAGAATCACCACCCAAACCTCCTCTTTTGATGAGCTTCCACGAAATCTTCCTCCCCTTCTCTCCTTGCTGTCGCGACTTCCTTCTCCCCTCCTCTCTCTCTATTCTTTTCTTTTCTTTTCACCAAATGAGCTAAAACCTAATTTTTCACTTTAAATATGCGCCTAGACTAGTGGGCTTGGATTGCGGGCTTTCCCCACAGCTTAAGCCCAATTTAATTAAAACACCACCTCCAATTACAATAGCACTCCTCATTTTATTTAAAGCACTTAAAATAATTATATTATTATTTCTACCACCCAATTTCATTTAGTTAAATAAATAATTTAATCTATTATTTTGGGGTGTTACAACTCTCTCCCACTTAAAGGAATTTCGTCCTCGAAATTTTTATCCGCCAAGGCTAACACTCTCCCACCAACGACTAAGCCATCTAGACAACTAATGCTATCCACCGTGCTGATCACCATTTCTCGGATTACCGGCGGTAAGTGATTGGGCGGCCGTCCCTCCTACTCATTCAGCCAGGTAACTTTGAGAAATAACAACCAGACACACCCTCTCCCTAAGGACCTCCGATAGGGATTTGAGCGTAATCATGTTGGTACCACGTGATCACCCCCAAGCCCTATCAAAGTTTCTCCCCAATACGACATGCTAAGATTCCGCTGCGCTACTCTGATAAACTAGCTTGCATTCTACCTCACTCATCTACCCTTAAGGATAACAAAGTTCATCAATCATCACAGCATCACAATGAAGTTCACAGAGTGCATAATAGTTGTACAGCAAGCCACATAATTTAACAACACGACAACAACATCAACAAACAACTTTGCCACTCAGGCGACATCAACAACTAAATCACAACATCGGCCATAGGCCTACAACATTCATCAAAACGTTTCGGGCCATTCAGCGGTACCCTCAGCAAAAACAACGTGGGCCATATCGGCGGTACCCACTACAAAACACTGTGGGCCATTCGGCGTTACCCACAACACAACAACCAACAACATCAAAGAAAAATCATTATCATCAACAAGGCAACCACAAAGCACAGCAAAGCAACAATGCGGAGACAACTCCGGGACCAACAATCCCATAACCAACAACAACAGCAACTAGGGCACTAAGCCACCGACAACACAACAACAATTACGGGCACTACGGCACCGACAACGCCACAACAACTTAAATCAACCGACATGCCTAAAAATCAACAATACCAGAACCAGTCAATTTTGCCTTGAAATTAGAATATTCAGTTAGGCCTCTGAATAAGCTTTCCGAAACATTTTAGTTTGCTCAAATCGGACTCCTGGTTCAAAAGATATTGCAAAAACAGTCTTTCCGTTACAGTGACAGTACAAACTAAGCAACGCCGAAAGTTCCAGCACCCACACATAAATTTCAACAATTTATTTACCCTATCAAACGACATCGGAATTTTGCAAACAACCCCCCTACGGAACACTTATGAAGTCTAGTATCTGGCTATATTTTTAGAATTTCAAAATGATGAGTCAAATAGCACAATTTTCGCAAACAAGGCAGTAGGTCCAGAAAATGGGGCAGCGACTGTGTCCAAAGTTGTGACTCCTCTACAATGCCCAAAACAAACCCAAATAACACGAAACTTCAGCCTAAACTGTAAAGCATTTTGTCTAGTTTTCAAAGAAATTGGATTCATTCGAAAAGGACTTCATTTGAAAACACCACAATCAAAACTCTGGCCCTACGTCCAGACCGTCCCTAGAATTTTACCCTAACTTGTGCAGCCTATAACTGGAGCTATACTACTCCAAATGCGACCAAACCAAAGCCAAAATGACAAGCGTTCAGTCTAGGGTAAAATTCTAGACTAAATTAACTAATGGTTGCATTAAAACGGTTTTTGCGAACTCTGATTTTTAAATTAACTAAATAATAGTTATTAGTAAAGGGGGTGTTACACGACACCATGAACAATGCACCAGAAACAATCAACAACAATCGACAGTTAATTAACACAACATCACCAAGATCACCAAGTGGTCATAGACCCATCACCTTAGCCCATGAAATAGGCACATCACCTGTTACATCATCACCGATAACACCAACAATCACCCACTCCAGAACGCCAATAGAGTTACAACAAACAACGTTTATGTTACAGTGACAGCAACACCATTTTCACAGCAACAGCACATTTATTTTACAGTGACAGCAACACCATTTTTACAGCAACAACACCTTTATCTTACAGTGACAGCAACATCGTTTTTAGAAAAACAACAACATTTGGTCACTGTGACAGCAACATTGTTTTTGGAAAACCAGTAACATTTGGTCACTGTGACAGCAACATTATTTTTACAGTGACAGCAACACAGCAGGAACCTGGCGCCCAGCAACAGGGCGCCTAGGCCAGCAGCCACAGAAACTGGCGCCCAGCAACAGGGCGCCAACACAGGAACATCACCACAGAAAACTGGCGCCCAGCAACAGGGCGCCTAGCAGGCAACAACAACAACCAGAAACTGGCGCCCAGCAACAGGGCGCCAAGAGAGACAGCAGCACAACAGGAACTGGCGCCCAGCAACAGGGCGCCTAGTGAAACAGCAGCACAAACAGACCTGGCGCCCAGCAACAGGGCGCCTAGGACAACAGTGGCAACAACAGAGTTGGCGCCCAACACCAGGGCGCCTAACACCACGGCAACATTAGGAACAGACTTGGCGCCCAGCAACAGGGCACCTGGCACAACAGGCAACATAACAGACTTGGCGCCCAGGAGGAGCGCGCCTAGCACACAGGCAGCACAGACGGACATGGCGCCCAGAAGCAGGGCGCCTAGGACTACAGCAACAAAAACAGACTTGGCGCCCAGGAGCAGGTCGCCTAAGACAACAACAGCAACATCAGGCTTGGCGCCCAGCAACAGGGCGCCTGAGGCAACAACAGCAACATCAGACTTGGCGCCCAGCAACAGGGCGCCTGAGGCAACAACAGCAACATCAGACTTGGCGCCCAGCAACAAGGCGCCTAGGACATCAGCAACACAGGCAGGCAAACAGCAACAGCAGAACATGGGACCTCCACAGCAACACATAACCGCACCAGACCACACTCGGCGCCTAGGGCGCCAACTCCAGCAACTAAAACAGCATCCCTGGGCGCCTAGGGCGCCACTTCCAACAACAACAACAACAGGACATCATGACTGGGCACCTAGGGCGCCAAAATCAGCAACATAAGTAACACTGGCTTGGCGCCCAGCAACAGGGCGCCTCCAACAGGAAACAGACACGGCGCCGTTTCCAGCAGCCCAACAACAACACCAATTTGCATCAAACACCAAACACCAAGGTTTCACCATGATCAATCAACATGAGTACATTCAAAACATCACTAAATCACACCAACAAGATCAAAGAGGCGTCATAGGTCCTATCTCCCACATAATCCCCATCATACACCCTATTATAAAGTAGAACCCACCCTTACCTTAGGTTTGCCGAATACGTGATCCTCTCGTACGAAGACTCCAAAGAACCACCGCAACAAAGCTCCTCTCCTTTCTCCTTGGTGCGCCGCCCCCTTCCCTTCTCTCTTCTCCTCTTCGCAACTTTCTTTCTTTTCTCCCAAAAATGCGCTAATGACTAACCCTAGCCAGCTACTCTCCTTCATGCGCCTAAGCCTTGGGCTCTTGGTTCACGGGGCCCCGTCTATTACTCAGCTAATTACTAAGCACCACTCCCTAATTTAAATAAAACATCATTTTATTAATTATTAAACATGACTATACTAATAAAATACCTAAATAATTTAATTAAATAAATAATTAAATTATTTGGGCGTTACAACTCTCCCCCACATAGAATATTTCGTCCTCGATATTTACCTGATTCAAACAGCTCGGGATTGGATTCCCGCATCTTGCTCTCCAGCTCCCACGTCATTCTTTCTCCGGCAGCTCCTAGCCTGACTACTTTCACCAACGCAATCTTCTTGCCTCTTAAAACTTTCACCTCATGACCTTCGATCCGTACAGGCATCGTCTCCACCGTGAGATTATCCCGTACCTCCACATCATCCATGCGGACCACATGAGATGGATCCGGAATATACTTCCGAAGTTGCGACACATGAAACACGTCCTGCAAATTCGAAAGGTTAGGCGGTAAAGCCACTCTATATGCAACATTTTCGACCCTCTCTGAAATCTGATATGGACCAATAAAACGAGGAGTGAGCTTCTTCGACTTCAAAGCGCGTCCAACACCGGTCACTAGAGTGACTCTCAAAAATACATGCTCACCTGCTTGAAACTCTAAATCTTTCCTCCGCTTGTCGTGATAACTCTTCTGTCGACTCTGCGACGCCTTCATCTTCTCACGAATCAACTTCACCTTTTCAGTTGTCTCTCGGACAATCTCCGGTCCAAGCACCACACTCTCTCCAGACTCATACCAACACAGCGGGGTTCTACACTTCCGACCATATAATGCTTCAAAAGGTGCCATCCCAATACTAGAATGGTAACTGTTGTTATACGTGAACTCCATCAGTGGAAGGTAGGTATCCCACGAACCTCCTTGTTCCAAAACACAAGCCCTCAACAAATCTTCTAACGACTGAATTGTCCTCTCTGACTGACCATCTGTCTGAGGATGATACGCCGAACTCAACCTCAACTTAGACCCCAACTTCTCTTGCAAACTCTTCCAGAAGTCCGAAGTGAACCTTGGATCTCTATCCGAAACAATATTCATAGGAACTCCATGAAGCTTCACAATCTCCCGGATATAAATCTCTGCCAACTTCGACACCGGATACGTGATGCTGATAGGAACAAAATGAGACGATTTCGTTAACCTGTCAACAATCACCCAAATTGCATCATCCCCTTTCGCAGTATTAGGCAATCCCGTCACAAAGTCCATCGAAATGCTATCCCATTTCCACTCTGGAATTTCTAACGGTTGCATCAACCCAGCAGGCTTCTGATGCTCGACCTTTGACTTCTGGCAAGTCAAACATGCATAAACGAATTGCACCCCATCTCGCTTCATACCAGGCCACCAAAACAACTTCTTCAGGTCATGATACATCTTTGTAGCTCCCGGATGAATACTTAACTTACTTCTGTGACTCTCTTCAAGAATGGCTCTCTTCATGTCTGCATCATCAGGAACGCAAATCCTACCACAGAACCTCAACACACCTTGGGAATCCAACTTGAAATCCTCATTCTCAGATCGATCACTGTAACACCCCTTCTAAATTAACTATTAATCAGTATATAAAATCAGAGTTTAAAAGAATATAATTCATTGAAAAAGGTGTCACATTTCAACGCTTAAAAAAAATCTTCTAGTTTATAATCAATGACGTGAAGTCCACAGTCAATAGCACGATATATAGCACGAATAGTTTAGGGACGTGCCCACAACACCTGTTTTAGTTTACAGCACATAAATAAAATAGCCTCAACACAGCGGAATGGTATCAATACATCAATATAACAATCCAATACATCAAAACGACAATAACAGTACTACTACGCCCTCCCCCTGGTGCTACATATCAGAGCTGACACACTACTAGAAAAGAGGCATAAGGATGCCCTCACTCTCGATTACCTGCAAGTTGCCGACATAAGAAGCAACAAAGGCAGTAGGGTGAGTCTCTTTACACAAATAATAATAATTAAGATAAGCATTATATTAAGGAAGGCAGCAAGCAACACTAATTCATAACAACTCACCACATTATCAATACAATCATCATATTCATAATTCATCCACAAACTCATCAAATGCTTGACTAATGCATGTAATGCAACATGCATGTGGATCCATCATCACCGCTATTAGCCTGGAGGGCACTCACCGCTTTGGCCGAAGCCACCGCACCGCTTTGGCCGAAGCCGACACACCGCTTTATGCAACATGAGCCATGTGACACTATGACTATGCACCACAACACCACACATAAACCATAATAATTATTAGACTCACCGCTTTGCATTTCTCAATTTAATATCATCAACACATAGGCCTTAAGGTTATCGCACCGCTTTGGACCGGAGTCCCTCACCGCTTTCACATCTCCAATTAATTACAACTCCGTACACACCGCTTTATATCCTTAGGCTAGTAATCTAATTTTATTTTTTTTTTCAATTACACTTCCCGCAATTACACACACCACCACTTCAACACTCTAACAACAAGTTTATTTAACAATTCGGTAACAATTATTTAACAATCCACTAGAACAACAATTCACTAGAACAACAAGGCAGCAACAATTCGACTAGGACACTAACCCAACAGTGACAATTATTTACAATTCAACTAACTCACCAAAACACTCAAAACAGTAGCAATTATTTAACATTCAAACTATAATAATTCTTAACAATTATTTAACTATAATAATGCTTAGCAATTATATAACAATGCTTAACAATAAGGCAGCAACAATTTCGACTAGAACACCAACAGTGACAATTATTTAACAATTCCACTAACTCATCAAACAATCAAAACAGTAGCAATTATTTAACATTCAAACTATAATAATGCTTAACAATTGTTTAACTATAATAATGCTTAGCAGTTATATAACAATGCTTAACAACAAGGCAGCAACAATTTCGACTAGAACACCAACAGTGACAATTATTTAACATTCAACTAACTCACCAAAACAATCCAAACAGTAGCAATTGTTCAACATTCCAACTAACCTAACTCAACAATCTAACTCCTACAACCAATCCTACATATATCACCTAACTTAAGCATTATTATAGGTATAAAGTAGAGCCCCCTAACCTTGGTGATTGAAGAACTCAGCCACTCTCAAGCCACAAAAACAAAAACGCAGCAGCCCCCCTCCTCTCCTCTTACGCAAACTGAGAGCTTCCAAGGCCATGGAGAACAACACAACAATGGAAGAAAATAAGGGGTTGAAACTACTACTTGAAAGAGGAAGAAAAATGGAAAGGGAAAGGATCAAAGAAACTTACCTAAAGCCAAGATGAACCAATTCCACTTCTTCCCCTGGCTGGCTGTCGCGCGCCCTACTCCCTTCACTCTCTCAGTTTCGCTGATTCTTTCTTTGGGTGGGAAATGAAACTAAAATTTTAGGTTTTGGAGTCTTATGGAATGGGCTTGGGTCACTAAGTGACTTGGGCCCATTTTTACACCACCCCTATTAATTCATCTCACCTCATGAAATAAAATAAATTCCAACATTATTATTCCACTTAAATAAATATTGTAATCCCTCAAATAACTTAATTAATTAATTAATTAAATTATTTTAAGGCGTTACAACTCTCCCCCACTTAGAGAATTTCGTCCTCGAAATTACCTGAATCAAATAACTCTGGATAGGCTTCTTTCATCTTACTTTCCAATTCCCACGTCATGCTCTCGCCCACGGCTCCCAACCAAACCACTTTCACTAAATTGATCTCTTTGCCTCTTAACACCTTTACCTCCCGGTCTTCAATTCTAACTGGCATAGTCTCCACGGTGAGGTTCTCCTTCACCTCTACATTATCCATCTGGATCACGTGCGACGGATCAGGAACATACTTCCGCAACTGAAATACCTTTCTTTAACCTCAAACGTAGTAATTCCCCTCCTCATTGTACTACACATTAAGCTTTCCATCTTCAAGATTACCACCTCAAATTTAGAAAGCTTTCCTTCACCCAGCACTTTGAAAAGGGCAAAGCATTCTATAGCTTCCAATAAACCTGAAAAACAAAGCATCAAATCATCCTGTTAGTAAACTACAACTCATAACAAGGACAAGGAGAGCTTATATGGGAGCAAGCTAATTTATCATATTGCACCCAGGAACATTGGCATTTTATCAAACACAAGTGCCGCACTTCAACTCAAGAGGAAAATGGTTTTGAACTAAAATAAAGTAAAAAATATCACAGATTCAGAATCTGAGCACTTGAATCGGTGCCTTGTGTAGGATCGAAAGGAGTTAAGATACAACAAACCTCAAGTTTACAGTTATGTAAATAGCGAGAAGCACCCACCTCTTGAGAAGCAAATTTTCTTGCTGGACATTTTGTTAAACCCATTTCAAGATTAAAATCAACAAGTTCCTGTCTCTTCCATTTCTTGCTTTGAGGACACGGTGACGATGGAAGTGGGAGAATGGGATTAAGGAGTAGGAGAAATAGCAACTAGGGTTTTCAAGTGAGAAGAGATAAGGAAACAACAGTAGTGGAAGGGGATTAGGGAGTAGAAGAAATAGGGTTTCGAAGTGGAACGAAGTGGTTGTGAGGGAACAGAGATGGAACAGATTCAAGGACTCTCGCGCTGGAACAGAGATGGAACAGACAGAGATGGAAGTGATTTTGATTTTGGGAACGAAGTGAATGGAACGAAGTGAATGGATTTTGATTTTGATTTTGGGATTTTGATTTTGGGAACGAAGTGAATGGAAGCGTTTCAGCGCTGAAAATTTTGGCGAATGTCTCTATGGAGCCAATGTGAAATTTTCGATCAAAATTTTGGCGGAGTAAAAGAATGAAAGGAGCGAAGCGAATGTTTGTGTTGATATTAATTATTTTTTTATTAATTATTACGAAGGCAATAAACTAAAGGCCACGTTTGTTTGTTAAATTTTTAAAGGCCACATTTGCAGAATTGTGGTATTATATATCTACGGTTTTTTACCCGAGGCCTATGTACTTTCAAAATGTGGCCTGATGTCAACGTAATGTAAACGTTGCCTATTGTCTATCTTATGGCAACGCTTTTAGAACTATGGCCTCTTCCAGGTTTAAGCCACGTTTTTTTAGCCGTGGCAATGGTTGGCGTGGCCTAAAGCCAAAAATGTTGTAGTGGCAGATTAGACAGATTAGGTGGCAAGGCCACTCGATAGGCAACTTTCCCAACTCTCTCCGAAATCTGGTATGGGCCAATAAAACGAGGGGTTAGCTTCTTAGATTTCAAGGCACGACCCACACCTGTCACCGGAGTGACTCTCAAGAATACATGGTCACCGGCTTGAAACTCTAGATCCTTTCCCCTCTTATCATGATAGCTCTTCTGCCTACTCTGCGAGGCTTTCATCTTCTCTCGGATCATCTTCACCTTCTCTGTAGTCTCCCGCACAATCTCAGGGCCTAACACCACACTCTCCCCCGATTCATACCAACACAAGGGTGTCCTGCACCTCCTACCATACAATGCCTCGAAAGGCGCCATCCCAATACTCGCATGAAAACTATTGTTATAGGTGAATTCAATCAATGGCAAATGGGAATCCCATGAACCTCCTTGTTCAAGAACGCATGCCCGCAACAAATCCTCTAGCGACTGGATAGTTCTCTCCGTCTGCCCATCCGTCTGGGGATGATAAGCGGAACTCAATCTCAATTTAGAACCTAAGGCCTCTTGCAAGCTTTTCCAAAATTCAGAAGTAAATCTAGGATCCCGATCGGACACGATACTCAAAGGAACACCATGCAGCTTCACAATAGTCTTAACGTAAATATCTGCCAACCTCGGAACCGGATAAGTCATATTAATCGGCAAAAAGTGAGCAGATTTCGTCAACCTATCCACAATCACCCATATAGCATCAAATCCTCTCACTGTATTCGGCAACCCAGTTACAAAATCCATGGAGATACTATCCCACTTCCATTCCGGGACATCCAATGGCTGCATCAACCCTGCCGGCTTCTGATGTTCTACCTTAGATTTCTGACATGTCAAACAAGCATATACAAATTGGGCTACATCTCGCTTCATGCCAGGCCACCAAAACAGTTTCTTCAAATCCTGGTACATCTTTGTGGCTCCTGGGTGGATACTCAATTTACTCCGATGACCCTCTTCAAGGATTGCCCTCTTAATTTCTTCGTCATCAGGAATACAAATTCTTCCACGGTGTCTCAACACATCTTGTGCATCTATCTCATAATCCTTACTCTCAGAATGATCAATCCCAACTGCCGCTTCAACTAACTTAATATCTTGTTTCTGAGCCGCTCTAATAACATCTAAAAATTCATTGTGAATCTTCAACATTCCCAGTCTTACACTCTTAGGCGTTACCTCACAGACCAAACTTAAATCTCGAAACTGCTCAATCAATTCGAGCTCCTTCACCATCATTGCAGACACATGAAGGGACTTCCTACTCAAAGCGTCGGCTACAACATTAGCCTTCCCCGGATGGTAGTTCAAACTAAAGTCATAGTCCTTCAATAATTCCAGCCACCTCCTTTGCCTCATATTCAGCTCTTTCTGATCAAATAAATACTGCAACCCCTTATGGTCACTGAACACCTCAAACTTAGCACCATACAAATAGTGTCTCCAAATCTTCAAAGCAAATACAATCGCTGCAAGCTCCAAATCATGAGTAGGGTAGTTCTTCTCATGAATTCTCAACTGCCTAGACGCATAGGCTACTACCTTACCATCTTGCATCAGCACACCTCCTAAACCCATCTTGGAAGCATCGCAATACACTACAAACGGTTGCTCTGGAACAGGCAATACCAAAATAGGAGATGTGGTCAACCTCTTCTTCAACTCATTGAAGCTCTCTTCACACCGGGCATCCCACACAAAAGCCTTTCCCTTACACGTCAATTGAGTCAACGGAAGGGCTAGCTTAGAGAAACCCTCTATAAACCTCCTGTAGTAACCAGCCAAACCCAAGAAACTCCTTATCTCAGTCACTGACTTTGGGCTCTCCCACTGCAACACAGCATCAACCTTGGCTGGGTCTACAGCTATACCGTCACCAGAAATCACATGGCCAAGAAAACTCACTTTATGCAACCAGAACTCGCGCTTTGACAATTTTGCATAAAGCTTCTTTTCCTTCAATACTTCTAGCACTAACCTCAAGTGCTCTGCGTGCTCTTCTTCCGTCTTGGAATACACCAAAATGTCATCTATAAATACCACTACAAAACGATCCAAATAGCTATGGAAGGTACGGTTCATGTACTCCATAAACACCCCGGGTGCGTTTGTAACACCAAACGGCATTACAGAATATTCATAGTGCCCATATCTAGTTCTGAAAGCCGTCTTCTGTACGTCCTCATCCTTCACCTTGATTTGGTGATAACCCGACCTCAAGTCGATCTTGCTAAACACCTTAGCACCCACCAACTGGTCCATTAAGTCATCAATTCTCGGAAGCGGATACCTGTTCTTGATTGTCACTTTGTTCAACTGTCTATAGTCCACGCAAAGCCTCATGCCCCCATCCTTCTTCTTCACTAACAACACAGGTGCTCCCCAAGGCGACACACTAGGCCTTATGAACTTCTTCTCAAGTAACTCCTCTAGCTGACTCTTCAATTCAGATAATTCAGACGCCGACATCCGGTACGGTGCCATAGACACAGGCCTCGTACCCGGCACAAGATCAATAGCAAATTCAATCTCCCTCTCTGGCGGAACACTCGGAATCTCATCAGGGAACACTTCCGGAAACTCGCACACTACCTTCAACCCCTCAATGATATCTTGACTTTCAACAGACAGAGACGCCATCAAGGCAAATAGATGAACTTCTTCCTTCATTAGCCTACGCAATTGACCAGCAGGCAGCAAGGCAGATTCTTCTTCCTCAGGGACAAGGAAACTCACAGATATCTCGAAGCAATTGATATGCACATGGTTATCAACTAACCAGTCCATACCAAGGATAACGTCCAATCCCTCCAAAGGCAAACAAATAAGGTTCACGAGAAAATCTTTGCCGAAGACTGACAGAGGACACTTAGCACACACTAGGGAGGTAGTTACCGACCCCTTAGTCGGAGTATCAATAACCATCTCCCTCATCATAGGAGACAATTCAAGACCCAATTTTTCAGCACATAATGAAGCAATGAAAGAATGAGTAGCACCGGTATCTACTATAGCAATCACAGGAATACCATAAATAAGGCAAGTACCTCTAATCTCGTTAGCATCCTCGGATCCTGCCAGTGCAAACACTTTCCCTTTAGCTCTCTCCCTCTTGGGTTTAGGACAATTAGCACTCACATGCCCCACTTCTTCACAATTTTATAGCAAACAATCCCTTTCTTTTCACAGTTAGCAGCTTTATGGCCCTTCTGACCACACTTGAAACAATTGGCCTCGGGGCACTCATTACTCTTATGACCAGGCTTCTTACAAGAATAACACACAATGTCCGAAGGGGCACCTCCCCCACTTGACTTCTGACCAGCACCTGCTTTCCACTTACCTTTACTTCCAGCAACATCATAGGGCTTTGCCCTAAACTGAGAATTCCTATTTTCCTTCACAGCCTTGTAAGCAGCATTACTGTCTTCCTCATAGATCCTACACTTATCAACCAATCTAGCAAAATCCCGAATCTCCTGATACCCAATTGCTTTCTTTATATCAGGGCGCAGACCACTCTCAAATTTAACACACTTGGAGAACTCCGAATCGGCATCATTGGCATAGTAAGGACAAAATTTGGCCAACTCCTCAAATTTGGCGGCATACTCAGCTACCGTCTTGTTTCCCTGCTTCAGCTCTAGAAATTCCACCTCCTTTTTAGCTCGCACATCCTCAGGGTAGTACTTTCTCTTGAACTCCCTTGTGAAAACCTCCCAAGTAACTTCCACACCAGCATTTTCTAACCTTCGCGACATTCCCAACCACCAGTCGTCAGCTTCCTCTGCTAGCATATGGGTTCCCAATTTCACTTTCTGAGCAGCAGAACACTCCATGACACGGAAGACCCGCTCTATCTCCTTTAACCAGGCCAAGGCTCCATCGGGGTCATACCGACCCTTGAAGGTGGGTGGATTCTCCCTCTGGAACGTTGCTAAGTTACGAGCATTAGCATCAGCAGCAGAGTGCTGATTCCCAACAGCTTGAGCTATGGCTTGCAGAGCAGCAGCCAAAGCAGCGTCATCGCGTCTCGCCATCGAATCAGATTTCTACACAAATAAACATAATTAGATACAACAGACATAACATTTAGACACTTGGTCGGACAGACCAACTTCAGCTCTGATACCACTAATGTAACACCCCTTCTAAATTAACTATTAATCAGTATATAAAATCAGAGTTTAAAAGAATATAATTCATTGAAAAAGGTGTCACATTTCAACGCTTAAAAAAAATCTTCTAGTTTATAATCAATGACGTGAAGTCCACAGTCAATAGCACGATATATAGCACGAATAGTTTAGGGACGGGCCCACAACACCTGTTTTAGTTTACAGCACATAAATAAAATAGCCTCAACACAGCGGAATGGTATCAATACATCAATATAACAATCCAATACATCAAAACGACAATAACAGTACTACTACGCCCTCCCCCTGGTGCTACATATCAGAGCTGACACACTACTAGAAAAGAGGCATAAGGATGCCCTCACTCTCGATTACCTGCAAGTTGCCGACATAAGAAGCAACAAAGGCAGTAGGGTGAGTCTCTTTACACAAATAATAATAATTAAGATAAGCATTATATTAAGGAAGGCAGCAAGCAACACTAATTCATAACAACTCACCACATTATCAATACAATCATCATATTCATAATTCATCCACAAACTCATCAAATGCTTGACTAATGCATGTAATGCAACATGCATGTGGATCCATCATCACCGCTATTAGCCTGGAGGGCACTCACCGCTTTGGCCGAAGCCACCGCACCGCTTTGGCCGAAGCCGACACACCGCTTTATGCAACATGAGCCATGTGACACTATGACTATGCACCACAACACCACACATAAACCATAATAATTATTAGACTCACCGCTTTGCATTTCTCAATTTAATATCATCAACACATAGGCCTTAAGGTTATCGCACCGCTTTGGACCGGAGTCCCTCAGCGCTTTCACATCTCCAATTAATTACAACTCCGTACACACCGCTTTATATCCTTAGGCTAGTAATCTAATTTTATTTTTTTTTCAATTACACTTCCCGCAATTACACACACCACCACTTCAACACTCTAACAACAAGTTTATTTAACAATTCGGTAACAATTATTTAACAATCCACTAGAACAACAATTCACTAGAACAACAAGGCAGCAACAATTCGACTAGGACACTAACCCAACAGTGACAATTATTTACAATTCAACTAACTCACCAAAACACTCAAAACAGTAGCAATTATTTAACATTCAAACTATAATAATGCTTAACAATTATTTAACTATAATAATGCTTAGCAATTATATAACAATGCTTAACAATAAGGCAGCAACAATTTCGACTAGAACACCAACAGTGACAATTATTTAACATTCAACTAACTCACCAAAACAATCAAAACAGTAGCAATTGTTCAACATTCCAACTAACCTAACTCAACAATCTAACTCCTACAACCAATCCTACATATATCACCTAACTTAAGCATTATTATAGGTATAAAGTAGAGCCCCCTAACCTTGGTGATTGAAGAACTCAGCCACTCTCAAGCCACAAAAACGAAAACGCAGCAGCCCCCCTCCTCTCCTCTTACGCAAACCGTGAGCTTCCAAGGCCATGGAGAACAACACAACAATGGAAGAAAATAAGGGGTTGAAACTACTACTTGAAAGAGGAAGAAAAATGGAAAGGGAAAGGATCAAAGAAACTTACCTAAAGCCAAGATGAACCAATTCCTCTTCTTCCCCTGGCTGGCTGTCGCGCGCCCTACTCCCTTCACTCTCTCAGTTTCGCTGATTCTTTCTTTGGGTGGGAAATGAAACTAAAATTTTAGGTTTTGGAGTCTTATGGAATGGGCTTGGGTCACTAAGTGACTTGGGTCCATTTTTACACCACCCCTATTACTTCATCTCACCTCCTGAAATAAAATAAATTCCAACATTATTATTCCACTTAAATAAATATTGTAATCCCTCAAATAACTTAATTAATTAATTAATTAAATTATTTTAGGGCGTTACAATCACTCCCGGCCGTCAAGTCTACCAGTTTAACATCTGATTTCTAGGCTTCTCTGATGCTGTTCAGAAAATCATTACCAACCTTCAACATTCCTAACTTAACACTCTGAGGCGCCACTTCACAAACCAGACTCATATCTCTGAACTCCTTAATCAGCTCTAACTCCTTAACCGTCATTGCCGACATATGCAAAGTCTTCCGGCTCAAAGCATTAGCCAGGACATTAGCTTTGCCTGGGTGATAGTTCAAACCGAAATCATAGTCCTTCAACAACTCCAACCATCGCCGCTGCCTCATATTCAACTCCTTCTGGTCAAACAGGTACTTCAAGCTCTTATGGTCACTAAACACCTCAAATCTAGAACCATAGAGGTAGTGCCTCCAAACCTTCAGCACAAAGACCACTGCAGCTAATTCTAAGTCATGCGTAGGATAATTCTTTTCATGAACTCTTAACTGCCTCGACGCATATGCAATAACCTTCCCATCTTGCATAAGCACACCACCTAAACCCATTTTTGAAGCATCACAATACACCACAAACGACCCTTCCGGATTGGGCTACGTCAGGACAGGAGACATTGTCAATCTCTTCTTCAATTCAACAAAGCTTTCTTCACAACGGGCATCCCAAACAAAAGCCTTTCCTTTGCAGGTTAACTGAGCTAACGGAAGTGCTAACTTAGAGAAACCTTCAATGAATCTTCTATAATAGCCGGCCAATCCCAAAAAGCTTCTAATTTCAGTTGCCAACTTTGGAGCCTCCCAATTCAACACTGCTTCCACTTTCGACGGATCCACCGCAATACCATTACCGGAAATGACATGACCGAGAAAACTCACTTCCTTCAACCAGAATTCACACTTTGACAATTTCGCATACAGCTTCTTTTCCTTCAGTACCTCCAATACTAACCTCAGATGCTCTGCATGCTCTTCCTCCGATTTAGAGTATATCAGAATGTCATCGATGAATACCACCACAAACCGATCTAAGTAAGTATGAAAAATACGATTCATATATTCCATAAATACTCCTGGTGCGTTGGTAACACCGAACGGCATCACCGAATACTCATAATGACCATAATGGGTTCTGAAAGCCGTCTTCTGAATATCTTCGTCCTTCACCTTGATCTGATGCTAACCCGACCTCAAATCAATCTTACTGAATACTTGAGCACCCATTAACTGATCCATCAAATCGTCTATCCTCGGAAGTGGATACTTGTTCTTAATGATTACCTCATTCAACAGTCGATAGTCCACACAGAGTCTCATACTACCATCCTTCTTCTTCACTAACAACACAGAAGCTCCCCACGGCGATACACTCGGCCTCACAAACTTCTTCTCGAGCAGATCCTCAAGTTGCTTCTTCAACTCAGACAATTCAGACGCGGACATCCTGTACGGTGCCATAGAAACAGGTTTGGTACCAGGTACAAGATCAATAGAGAACTCAACTTCCCTCTCTGGCGGTACACTTGGAATCTCATCAGGGAAAACATCAGGAAACTCGCGCACCACCTGCAACTCTTCAATGATAGCTTGATTCTCAACAGACAACGATGCCATCAGTGAGAACAACTGAACTCCCTCCTTCATCAACTTCCGCAACTGACTAGCGGATAACAGGCCAGACTCCTCTCCTTCAAAGCTCACTGACTTGCTACGACAATTAATATGAACATGGTTATGCTCTAACCAGTCCATACCCAAGATTACATCCAATCCGCTCAACGGCAAGCAAACAAAATCCACAACAAAGTCTCTGTCGAAGATCGACAAGGGACACTGAGAACATACTAGAGAGGTAGTCCCCGACCCCTTAGCTGGAGTATCGACAACCATCTCTCCATTCATGGCAGACAATGCAAGGTTCAATCTCTTACAACAATCAGCAGCAATAAAGCAATGCGTAGCACCAGTATCAAGAATAAATTTTAAAAGAGTACCATTAATGAAGCACGTACCTCTAATAAGTCCATCATATTCAGTAGGCTCTTCACCTGCCAAAGCGAACACTTTTCCACTGGACCTTTCTTTCTTCGGCTTCGGACACTGAGTACTAATGTGCCCTCATTCACCATAGTTGTAGCAGACTACCTCCTTACGCTCACACTCAGCCACCACATGACCCTCCTTACCACAACGATAACACTTCTTCACTTCAGCTTTGCACACGTTACTCTTGTGACCAGCTTTGCCAAATTTGTAACATACAATGCTAGCAGGAGCATCTCCCCCACTAGTCTTCTTGCCAACAGCAGCTTTCTGTTTACCCTTACCAGCAGGAACATCATACGGTTTACCACGACTCTGAAATTTGCTCCTCTTCTCATTCATAATCTTGTAGTGAGCATTGTTGTCTTCCTCATAAATTCTGCAGTTGTCAATCAAGTCGGAGAAAACACGGATCTTCTGATAACCAATCGCCTTCTTAATCTCAAAACGCAGCCCATTCTCAAACTTAATGCACTTGGAAAACTCAGCAGTAGCCTCACTGTAGTGCGGGTAAAATTTTGCCAATTCCACGAACTTAGCAGCATACTCAGTCACGGACATATTCCCCTGTTTCAGGTCCAGGAACTCGATCTCCTTCTTACCTCGGACATCCTCAGGATAATATCTTCTCATAAACTCCCTACGGAACACGGCCCAAGTGATCTCTTCGTTTGCAGTCTCCAATCTCTGCCTAGCCTCTAACCACCAGTCATCGGCCTCCTCTGCCAGCATATGCGTACCATAACGGACCTTCTATGCAGGAGTGAAGTCCATCACACGAAAGATCCTCTCCATATCTTTCAACCAAGCTAAAGCCCCATCGGGATCATACTTGCCCTTGAAGGTAGGCGGATTCTCTCTCTGAAAGGTAGCCAAACTCCGAGACCCAGCATTCTCACCAGCATTCTGCTGACCCTCCACGGCCTGAGCCATAGCAGCCAACGCAGCAGCAATAGCAGCATCGTTCCTTCCAGCCATTTCAACTAATCACTACAATCATAAACAACAGTTAGAACCAATTGACAATACTTGATCGTCAATGACACACTAACTCGACAACTTGGCCGGACAGACCGAAACTGCTCTGATACCACTTATGTAACACCCCTTTTCTACCCGGAAATTTTTTGACACAAATCAGAGTTCCAAAAACATATTTCTATACACCCACAAGGGATGCCACATTTTCACCGTTAAACATCACACACCAATAACAAAATTACCATTAAATAGTACGACTTATAATAGTAACTCCATCACCATGCAACGGAATAAAAATATAGGGTTCAACAATAATCTTAACATCACCATAAAAATTCAAAAATTAGAATAACAGAAACACTAATAAAGCCTAGTGTTCATCCCCCCGAGTGCTACGTATCAGAGCGACGACACCGACTCGACTAGCGAAGGTAGACATGCCTTCACTCGCAATCACCTGCACGTTATCAACACAGGGGTAACATTCAAACAGAAGGGGTGAGATATCTACATTATAACAGCATATATGATAGGCAATATGCTAGAATTATGACAACTATATCAACCGCTTCACAACAACATTAAATTACAAATCACAAAGAAGTATCACCAACATCATGAGTTTATATGAGATGCAACCCACACCAACGGGTATATGCATGTGGTACCAATCATCACCAATAAAGTAGCCAATAAGGGCATCATCACCTGTATGAGCATCACCATCATCACCTATAGCTCCAAGGCCGAAGCTATCATCACCAAAATAATTCATATGCAATATATGCGACACCATGAACAATGCACCAGAAACAATCAACAACAATCGACAGTTAATTAACACAACATCACCAATATCACCAAGTAGTCATAGACCCATCACCTTAGCCCATGAAATAGGCACATCACCTGTTACATCATCACCGATAACACCAACCATCACCGACACCAGAACGCCAATAGAGTTACAACAAACAACAACGTTTATTTTACAGTGACAGCAACACCATTTTCACAGCAACAGCACTTTTATTTTACAGTGACAGCAACACCATTTTTACAGCAACAACACCTTTATCTTACAGTGACAGCAACAACGTTTTTAGAAAAACAGCAACATTTGGTCACTGTGACAGCAACATTATTTTTACAGTGACAGCAACACAGCAGGAAACTGGCGCCTAGAAACAGGGCGCCTAGGCCAGCAGCCACAGAAACTGGCGCCCAGCAACAGGGCGCCAACACAGGAACAGCACCACAGAAAACTGGCGCCCAGCAACAGGGCGCCTAGCAGGCAACAACAACAACCAGAAACTGGCGCCCAGCAACAAGGCGCCAAGAGAGACAGCAGCACAACAGGAACTGGCGCCCAGCAACAGGGCGCCTAGTGAAACAGCAGCACAAACAGACATGGCGCCCAGCAACAGGGCGCCTAGGACAACAGTGGCAACAACAGAGTTGGCGCCCACCAGCAGGGTGCGTAACACCACGGCAACAGAATTAGACTTGGCGCCCAGCAACAGGGCGCTTAGCAGCAACACAGAAAATGGCGCCCAGGGGCAAGGCGCCTAGCACTACAACATCAGGAACAGACTTGGCGGCCAGCAACAGGGCGCCTGGCACAACAGGCAACATAACACACTTGGCGCCCAGGAGCAGGGCGCCTAGCACACAGGCAGCACAGACGGACATGGCGCCTAGGAGCAGGGCGCCTAGGACTACAGCAACAAAAACAGACTTGGCGCCCAGGAGCACGGCGCCTAAGACAACAACAGCAACATCAGGCTTGGTGCCAAGCAACAGGGCGCCTGAGGTAACAACAGCAACATCAGACTTGGCGCCCAACAACAGGGCGCCTGAGGCAACAAAAGCAACATCAGACTTGGCGCCCAACAACAGGGCGCCTAAGACATCAGCAACACAGGGCAGGCAAACAGCAACCGCAGAACATGGGACATCACTAGGCGCCTAGGGCGCCCTCCACAGCAACACAGAACCGCACCAGACCACACTGGGCGCCTAGGGCGCCTACTCAAGCAACTAAAACAGCATCACTGGGCGCCTAGGGCGCCACTTCCAGCAACAACAACAACAGGACATCATGACTAGGCGCCTAGGGCGCCAAAATCAGCAACATAAGCAACACTGGCTTGGCGCCCAGCAACAGGGCGCCTCCAGCAGGAAACAGACACAACACAGACATGGCGCCCAGGGGCAGGGCGCCGTTTCCAGCAGCCCAACAACAACACCAATTCGCATCAAACACCAAACACCAAGGTTTCACCATGATCAATTAACATGAGTACATTCAAAACATCACTAAATCAACACCAACAAGATCAAAGAGGCATCATAGGTCCTATCTCCCACATAATCCCCATCATACACCCTATTATAAAGTAGAACCCACCCTTACCTTAGGTTTGCCGAATACGTGATCCTCTCGTACGAAGACTCCAAAGAACCACCGCAACAAAGCTCCTCTCCTTTCTCCTTGGTGCGCCGCCCCCTTCCTTTCCCTCTTCTCCTCTTCGCAACTTTCTTTCTTTTCTCCCAAAAATGCGCTAATGACTAACCCTAGCCAACTACTCTCCTTCATTCGCCTAAGCCTTGGGCTCTTGGATCACGGGCCCCCGTCTATTACTCAGCTAATTACAAAGCACCACTCCCTAATTTAAATAAAACATCATTTTATTAATTATTAAATATGACTATACTAATAAAATACCTAAATAATTTAATTAGATAAATAATTAAATTATTTGGGCGTTACACGAACACCCCTGGTTTGCGGCAGACCCCCACAACGAACCAAAATAGGATTATGATATGAATGATGTCTGCATAGAACCTCAACAAAAGCCTCAGAAAACAAATGGCGCCAAGTGATGCTAGCCAAAGCACGATCAAGCTTCTTAGCAATTGTAAGACCCAGGTAGTCTAATATTGTTTACGAAAATCATTATCGGGTTAAAATTGTCGGTAGAATATTCATTAATAGATAACAGTGTAATTTTACACTGTTAAGTGACAAGTACTAATCTTGATTGGATGGGTGTCGTCACTTTGGATATTTAGCCATGATTAAGCTTTAGTAATAAAGCTACTTTATGCATTAATTTTTGAATAAACAAAGGTATTAGGAATAAAATATAATTGAAGTAGATAAGTGAAGAATTTAAATAATAATTTAAGAAAGAAAGTATCTTCCTTTTGCATATACCAGCCGTAGGTTCTCTCTCTCTATCTCATTCAATTACCTTCTATTTTTTAAAACTCATTTTCCCCATTCTTGAAAACATGAGTAGTGTGGGTGCTTAGAAACCTAAGAGAAGAAGTGGAAAAATATGGAGCTTGGAGTGGAATTTTGAAGAAAGCTTGAAGAGGAAAGTTGTTTGTGGTGACGAGAGAAAGCTTTTGGTAGCTTTAACTTGCAAGTTTTTCATTTTTCTTTCCCCTATTTCCTTGGTTGGCCTAGAGCTTTGCAGGGGTAGTTTGGGGTGGTGATTCTTTTTATCTTCTTCCTTAAACATTCAATTTGTGACATGGTAAAGTAGTTTTAACAAAAATGAGACAAAACCCCTTTGTTTGGGGAGGGTACAGCCTTGTCGTGAAATGAGTTAGGGGGGTGGATCTATTTAAAAAGTTAACTAGAATAAGTTGTGTGTGTGTGTGTAATTGTTGGGGTATTGTTGTGATTGAAAAAATTGGTTCTAAAATTTTAGTTTTGAAAGTTAGTATATAAAAAGTATTTGTATTATTTGAAAGTGATTTCATTTACACTAATGGAAAAAAGGCATTTCATATCGGTTAAAATTGACATTTCATCTCGGTTCCTGAACCGATGCCGAAAAAGGAGAGCATGAAGTGAATTAGAGTGAGTTTTTTTAAAATTGCCCCTAGAACCGTTATGAAAAGTCAGTTTTTTTAAAATTGACATTTCATATCGGTTAAAATTGACATTTCATATCGGTTGCCCCTAGAACCGTTATGAAAAGTCAGTTTTTTTTAAAAAAAGAGACTTTTCATATCAGTTGCCCCTATGGAACCGATATGAAAAGTCTCTTTTTTTTAAAAAAAAAGTGAGGTTTCATGTTTATTATTACCTGGACAATTAATCAAATTAACAATCAAAATTAATCTCTAGATCATAACCAAAAAATTACTTCTAACATAAACTATCCAAAAAATTACTTCTAACATAAACTAAGCAAAGGGAAAAAAATCCTAAATGTAAGCAAAGAAATAGAAGATATATAGTTTTTTGTATGATTAAAATTATATTGGTATGAGCAAGGTATTTGCCTTTGTTGGAGCAAAATGGGCAGCAAAGAGAGGACATTGTATTCAACATTCATTCTCTTCCTATACACAACTAATTTCCTCATTTCACAATTTTACCAGCCAACAAATTTTCACAAGTGTAAAAACTCAACTGGAAAAGACAGTGATCCAGACTCTAAAACCATACAAATAATTACATCCGATTAAATTCCAAAAACAAGCCGTGTCCAATAGATAAAGGCATCAAATGAAACTTATAAAAAGACACAAACCCTAAGCAGTGAGAACAACAGCAACACCACCTGGTTTAATCTTCTTCTATTGTGTAGACTTACAAGATAACCTCTGAAAGAAGTTTGAATAACAACAGCAGCATAATGTTCTTTAGCATGATTTGAAGTTTTGGTCAACCTTGCTACTTCAACAGCAGCTTGAGCAGTAGCCATAGCTTCTTCTGCAGTAGCAATAGCCATAGCAAGACCATGTTTTTCATCTTGTCCTGTTCTTGAAGCTCCAGATGCAGTAGCCACATCATGTTTCAATTTTGGTGGAGTTTGTTGAGTATTGTTCACTGCTTCATGATTCACAGTTTTCCTAAAAATCCATCTTCTTTTTTCTCTCTTCTACAAAAACAAACAAGTTTCATTTCTTCAATTTCTTCAAATGACAAGGAAAGTAATAGAAAAAATGGATGCATGAAGTGAATTAGAGTGAGTGAGTACCTTTTCTTCATCTTCTTCCTGATCACAATTTTCTCTTCTTCTACCACTTCTTTTATCAGTATCTTTTGTAGGAGATCTGAATGCTCTTGTCACTGCAGTTAACCATGAAATACTTCCTTTCTTCCCCATATGTGTAAAACTAAAACAACATTTACACCTCTAAAATTTCTTAATACACCTCTTAGAAAGAGCCATAAAATTTGTGCAGAGTAAAAGACAGAGGAGTCTATAATGCTCCCCAACCAAGTCCTTTAACAGTGTCTCTGAGATTATAAATAAATAAAGAGAGAGAGAGAGAGAGAGAGAGAGAGTGGATCTCTGCTTCAATCTTTGTTATTTTTATCAACTACACGTTCAAGAATGCTACATTAACACTACAGTATGTTCTTGATAACAGCCTTGTCTGTGCCACAATTCATCATCAAAAGAAACTAAAATTGTAGAATCAAATCAAACACATCAAATGACTTGAACACCTATTCCTAAGATCTAAATCTGATTCTACACATTTTACCTCTTATCTCGTGACTTTTTCCTCGAGGAGATCTATTCTTCAGTGAGGCAACAACTTTCAGCTTCAACATCCTCACCTAGTTCAAGTAGTTCCTGCATCCATGAGAACACAACTGTTTGAGATCACACTAGTACTAATCGCCAACAGCCAATTTCAATTGAAGAAACTAGGAAGTACAGAGAGGCGTGAGAAAGAAATGTTTGAGATCACACTACCAATAACCAATAACTCACCCTTTGAAGAAAACCCTAGAAAATACAGAGAAAGAAATGGTGCTAATTTTAGGGCGACGAAGACGGGGTGAGGGCGAGGGAGTGAGGGCCACACAGAGCTCATGACGCAGAGACGACGACGGCACACAGGTGAGACGGAGTGAGACGACGGTGCACAGGTGAGACAACGGCGCACAGGTGAGACGAAGTGAGACGATGGCGCACCGGTGAGACGGAGTGAGACGACGGCACAACGGCAAAAACGGAGGGAGACCGCGATGAGCTGGTGAGGGCGACAGAGCTGGGGCGAGAAGAGACGATGTGAATATTTGAAGAGGCGAGTACAAACTGAGAGGGGTGAGCATGAAGGAACTGAGAGAGGCGTGAAGGAACTGAAAAGAGGGTGGTGGAAGAGATGAGGGAGGTGCGAACGGTGGTGGAACAGATTAGGGAGAGGTACTGCGAATGAGAGTGAGAGGGAGCGAATGAGAGATTGGGGAGTGGTACTGCGAATGAGAGTGAGAGGCAGTGAATGGTGGAAGAGAACGAATAATTTTTTTTCGTTTCTATAACGGGTGGTTTTGTGACCCGTTATGGAAGTCTAAATTTTTGCACTTTCTATAACGGTTATGCAATGGAACCGATATGAAAGACGGTTTTTCAACTTTCTATATCGGTTCCTATGGCAACCGATATAAAAAGTGTAATTTTAATTACAAAACTGCCACCGCGTCACTTTTAACATCAGGCCGTTTTTAACCGATATAAATGACAGTTATAAAATGCATTTTTTCCACTAATGTTAGGGGAAAGAAATTATGATTTAAATTTGTGTGATGGCTTGATCAAAGATTTGAGAAAGATAACAAAAACCCTGTGTTTTGGGGGTCCTAACCGTGAGTTGATTTTGGGTTTAAGGAGATTTTGTTAAAAAAGATCTTGTCTTAGAGTAGTGTTTGATGCTTAAATTGTTGACCTTGCTATTTTTGTGTTTATGAAGATGGAAGGAAAAATAATAATTTTTGACTTAGGATTTTCAATAAAGGAAGTGCTTATGTTGATGTTGTTGTTGGAGATTGGATTGAAATGATTAGTCTAGTTGGTCTTATTTGAAGGAGAGTAAATATTTGTTGTTGTGTAGCCTTTGAAACAAAGTAGTTGTGGCAAAATTGTCTTACACTAAATTTATGTTGAGAACCTAGTCAAAAATGATTTGATGAGGATTTTGAAACTTATTGTGTTTCTTTGAAAACCAAAAGATATTAGTATGTATGTTGGAAAAGTTTTGATCTAGGTTAGTGTTTGAAACTCTTGGTGTTGAAAGGTTTGGACAAGTCTTTAAGATAGCAATTGATATAAAAAAAAGTTGTGAGAATTTCGGCACTTTGGCAGAAATGGAAGCAAAGAAGGAATGACTGAACACAACTTGTTTTTATGTTGACTTGAAGTTGATTTTGTAGTTGGTTGATAAAGATTTTGAATTTTGAAATTTTGGAGAAAAAGAGAAAACATGAAGGAAACATTAAGTTATAATTAAAAACTCTATTTTCGAAGTGTTTCGTAGAAAATTTTCAAAACAAATTATCTTTAAAGTATTAGTGTTTCGATGGTAAAAATGGAATCCTTGATGAATTTCAAGGGGGAAATGTATTAATGGGTTTCTTTCAAAAAAAAGTGTTTTGGAAATGTTGAGAATAGTTGATGTGATATCTGATATTGCAAAACTAGATGGTGCTTGAAAAATACAAATCTTGGTGAACAAATGGTTTTGATAATTTTTTTATGGAGTGTGTGAAGAGAGAACTAAGAAAATAAACCTTTGCGTAATTTTAATGTTTAGGCTGAAGCCTATGTGTTGAATGAGGTTTAGGAGTTTTTGATTTTAATTTAGTAAATCACTTGTGGTGAAGGTGTGAGAAATGCTTACGGAGTTTATATGGAGTAATGCAAAATGGAAAAGTTGGTAAGGGCACATTCCTACTCTTTAAAAGCATTTACTTAATTGATTGTAAATGTTGTAGAATTATGTTGTTGGTGTTGTATAATTGATGTATATGTGATTTGGTGAAGTTGTTAATTATGTCATTATTCTTGATGCATGTAATGCTTGGATGAATAATGTGTGGTGTTGTGTTATGTCATTATTCTTGTTCCATGTGATGACTGGTTGAATAATGCTTTGTGTGGTACAATATGCAAGGGTGTTGATGTATATTCATGCATACATGGTGATCGTGGTACAGTATCATAGAGAGAAGTACCTGACTTACATGGTTGGTATAGTACAATATCAGCGAGAGAAATACCATACGAGATGTCGCACAGTATCATAGAGAGAAGTGACCACATGGTGCAATATCATATAGAGAAGCACACCCGAGTTTTCATTATGGGGTGTAGTGCAGTATCATAGAGAGAAGTACTACACAAGTGCAGTATCATAGGGCGAAGCACACCCATATTTGGATCGTAGATCCATTGTGCAGTAAGATAGAGCGAAGCACAACACTTTTTGGAGTAGTAAATTCTGGGATCATTTGCACTGGCATATAGTCATTGCATTAGGGTGTATTGCGTGGTGTATTTTGGTGTTGAACTATTAAAAGTTAATTGTGCTTATATATATATATATATATATATATATATATATATATATATATATATATATATATATATATATATGCATATGTTGGTGTTGTTGTTGGAGATTGGATTGAAATGATTAGTCTAGTTGGTCTTATTTGAAGGAGAGTAAATATTTGTTGTTGTGTAGCCTTTGAAACGAAGTAGTTGTGGCAAAATTGTCTTACACTAAATTTATGTTGAGAACCATGTCAAAAATGATTTGATGAGGATTTTGAAACTCATATTGTGTTTCTATGAAAACCAAAAGATATTAGTATGCATGTTGGAAAAGTTTTGATCTAGGTTAGTGTTTGAAACTCTTGGTGTTGAAAGGTTTGGACAAGTCTTTAAGATAGTAATTGATATACAAAAAAAGTTGTGAGAATTTAGGCACTTTGGCAGAAATGGAAGCATAGAAGGAATGACTGAAAACAACTCGTTTTTATGTTGACTTGAAGTTGATTTTCTAGTTGGTTGATAAAGATTTTGAATTTTGAAATTTTGGAGAAAAAGAGAAAACATGAAGGAAACATTAAGTTATAATTAAAAACTCTATTTTCAAAGTATTTCCGAGAAAATTTTCAAAACAAATTATCTTTAAAGTATTAGTGTTTCGATGGTAAAAATGGAATCCTTGATGAATTTGAAGGGGGAAATGTATTAATGGGTTTCTTTCAAACAAAGTGTTTTGGAAATGTTGAGAATAGTTGATGTGATATCTGATTTTGCAAAATTAAATGGTTCTTGAAAAATACAAATCTTGGTGCACAAATGCTTTTGATAATTTTTTTATGGAGTGTGTGTAGAGAGAACTAAGAAAATAAACCTTTGCGTAATTTTAATGTTTAGGCTGAAGCCTATGTGTTGAATGAGGTTTAGGAGTTTTTGATTTTAATTTAGTAAATCACTTGTGGTGAAGGTGTGAGAAATGCATACTGAGTTTATATGGAGTAAAGCAAAATGGAAAAGTTGGTAAGGGCACATTCCTACTCTTTAAAAGCATTTCCTTAATTGATTGTAAATGTTGTAGAATTATGTGGTTGGTGTTGTATATTTGATGTATATGTGATTTGGTGAAGTTGTTAATTATGTCCATTATTCTTGATGCATGTAATGCTTGGATGAATAATGTGTGGTGTTGTGTTATGTCATTATTCATGTTCCATGTGATGACTGGTTGAATAATGCTTAGTGTGGTACAATATGCGTGGGTGTTGATGTATATTCATGCATACATGGTGATCGTGGTACAGTATCATAGAGAGAAGTACCTGGCTTACAGGGTTGGTATAGTACAATATCAGCGAGAGAAGTACCATACGAGATGTGGCACAATATCATAGAGAGAAGTGACCACATGGTGCAATATCATATAGAGAAGCACACCCGAGTTTTCATTATGGGGTGTAGTGCAGTATCATAGAGAGAAGTACTACACAAGTGCAGTATCATAGGGAGAAGCACACCCATATTTGGATCGTAGATCCATTGTGCAGTATCAAAGAGAGAAGCACAACACTTTTTGGAGTAGTGAATCCTGGGATCCTTTGCAATGGCATATAGTCATTGCATTCGGGTGTATTGCGTTGTGTATTTTGGTGTTGAACTATTAGAGGTTAATTGTGCTTATTTATATATATATATATATATATATATATATATATATATATATATATATATATATATCTGCATATGTTGGTGTTGTTGTTGGAGATTGGATTGAAATGATTAGTCTAGTTGGTCTTATTTGAAGGAGAGTAAATATTTGTTGTTGTGTAGCCTTTAAAACAAAGTAGTTGTGGCAAAATTGTCTTACCCTAAATTTATGTTGAGAACCTAGTCAAAAATGATTTGATGAGGATTTTAAAACTCATATTGTGTTTCTTTGAAAACCAAAAGATATTAGTATGTATGTTGGAAACGTTTTGATCTAGGTTAGTGTTTGAAACTCTTGGTGTTGAAAGGTTTGGACAAGTCTATAAGATAGCAATTGATATAAAAAAAAGTTGTGAGAATTTAGTCACTTTGGCAGAAATGGAAGCAATGAAGGAAGGACTTAAAACAAATTGTTTTTATGTTGACTTGAAGTTGATTTTGTAGTTGATTTTGTAGTTGGTTGATAAATATTTTGAATCTTGAAATTTTGGAGAAAAAGAGAAAACGTGAAGGAAACATTATGTTATAATTAAAAACTCTATTTTCAAAGTGTTTCGTAGAAAATTTTCAAAACAAATTATCTTTAAAGTATTAGTGTTTCGATGGTAAAAAGGGAATCTATGATGAATTTCAAGGGGGAAATGTATTAATGGGTTTCTTTCAAACAAAGTGTTTTGGAAATGTTGAGAATAGTTTATGTGATATCTGATTTTGCAAAGTTAGATGGTGTTTGAAAAATACAAATCTTGGTGAACAAATGGTTTTGACAATTTTTTTATGGAGTGTGTGAAGAGAGATCTAAGAAAATTAACCTTTGCGTAATTTTAATGTTTAGGCTGAAGCCTATGTGTTGAATGAGGTTTAGGAGTTTTTGATTTTAATTTAGTAAATCACTTGTGGTGAAGGTGTGAGAAAAGCTTACCGAGTTTATATGGAGTAAAGCAAAATGGAAAAGTTGGTAAGGGCACATTCCTACTCTTTAAAAGCATTTACTTAATTGATTGTAAATGTTGTAGAGTTATGTGGTTGGTGTTGTATATTTGATGTATATGTGATTTGGTGAAGTTGTTAATTATGTCATTATTCTTGATGCATGTAATGCTTGGATGAATAATGTGTGGTGTTGTGTTATGTCATTATTCTTGTTACGACTGGTTGAATAATGCTTGGTGTGGTACAATATGCATGGGTGTTGATGTATATTCATGCATACATGGTGATCGTGGTACAGTATCATAGAGAGAAGTACCTGACTTACAGGGTTGGTATAGTACAATATCAGCGAGAGAAGTACCATACGAGATGTGGCACAGTATCATAGAGAGAAGTGACCACATGGTGCAATATCATATAGAGAAGCACACCCAAGTTTTCATTATGGGGTGTAGTGTAGTATCATAGAGAGAAGTACTACACAAGTGCAGTATCATAGGGAGAAGCACACCCATATTTGGATCGTAATTCGTTGTGCAGTATCATAGACGGAAACACAACACTTTTTGGAGTAGTAAATCCTGGGATCATTTGCACTGGCATATAGTCATTGCATTAGGGTGTATTGCGTGGTCTATTGTGGTGTCGAACTATTAAATGTTAATTGTGCTTGTTTATATATATATATATATATATATATATATATATATATATATATATATATATATATATATATATATATATATATATATATATATATGCATATGTTAATCTGTTATGTTGGTGTTATTTTTGGCTGATCGCCATCTCCAGCTGATGAGGCAGTGCTTGGTCAGTGATGAGGAGGAGGAGCCAGTACCGAGTGCGTGTGTTGTCTATGAGCGTGTGCATCAGTGTGTTGTCGATGTTGAGTCTAGTGATCAGCTTAGATTTTTTTGGGGGTTGTCAGTCGGGTGTCCTAAGCTGATCATGAGTCGTGTTTAACGGGAGTAGTTATTTGGAGTCCTTATGTGCCTTGTTTTTGTTGACTTAGGTCAAGCATGATAATTTTAGATTGTTGATTGTTTTTAATTGAAATAATGTGCGTTGTAGCACTATAATAGGAAGCACTGTTAAGACCTAGAGGAATTGTGGACTAATCATTGGATGCAAAGGTATGGAGAGGACATGTTTGGAGTAAATTGGAGATACAAGAGATTCTTGAAGTAATACCAAAGATATGGGAAGCTTTTGAGAAAGGTTTTGGGACGTCCTTCGGTAAGTCTCAAGAGGAGATGCAGCCACTGTGGAATTGTGGGGTAGACAAAACGGTTATTCAGGACAATTGTAAGCTGTCGGGATATTATCAAGAGTGGTGTGTTTTGAAGTTGAGGGACGCTACCTATCGGGATTCGGTGAAGCTAGTTTTGTATATGGATTGGTTTAGTAGAATAATTGTTACCATGAAAGGTATTGTTGAATGGTCGAGCTAGAATAAGCTTGGGACTTAGATTATTAAGAATGAATCTTATGATGATTTAAGGTCTGAGTATTACGTTGATAAGTGATGATGTGAGTAGAGGAAATTTCATGGGTAATATCACTAAGATGAGGGGGGGTCAAAGCTAGAATTTATTCAAGGTTTGGGCGTAAGAAATATGAATTTGACGTGTGGTTTTATAATTTAGTGGATGTTTTGGGTAAGATAAACAATTAGCTTCAAAATAAGTGTTTTCGGTGATTAGACAGATGAGTGAGGTATGTAGGTCTTGGTGGTAATCTACTACAAATTTCCGAGGCTAAGTTTTGAGATAGTTATGTGATAGGAGATTTTACTAGAACCTTTGAGGAATAATTGTTTGAGTGTTGGATATTTAGCATTCTTTTAGTTGATACTTTAGTGAAGGTGGGGAACGATTATGAACCCAATGAGTGAATGATCGCATCTACTATGATGATGAAGACATGAAAGGAGAAGTTTGAATCTTTTGGACTAAGGGAATACTATGACCTTTGGATAACTTTGGGGGAGAAAGATGAACCAGAACTAGAGGAGTATGCTGTTATGACCTAAATCATTTGAGAAAGAAGACAGTTCTGATACGACGTATCAAGTTAAGAAATTTTTGGGATCAAAGTTGAGACCATGTTTTTGAGAACCAACCCGGGTAGTTACAAATTCTATGAAGCTGTTGATTGACCAGATGGTCAAAAAGGATTTAATTGAAGGATCTGCAAATATTGTATGATCAACAAAGTAGTTCACAAAAGGAGGTTCAGTCGTTTGCTGTTGTGCAAAAACGTGTGCAAGTATACACAGTCTAACAAGTAATAAAGTAGTAAGTAAGATCGTTCCCACGAGGATTAAGGTTCAATTTCTAAGTCTATGGAGTAGTGTTCGATTCAATGAGTAAAGCGTAACCAAAATAATAAAGTGAAGGTTGTTGAGCAATAAGTAACGTAATAGGGGTGAGAGTAACAAGATATGAACGAGTAAAAATACGAGAGGTGGTGATAGCCAAGACTAGGGTCAATAATCAATCACTCATAGATGCGGTGCTGTGATTGATGCTGTGGTAGCATTCAGTGTACAGAATGAAAGTGGATATTCCTATCACTGTGAAACGCAATGTCTTCAAGGTTTCCTTATTCCTAAGCTCCCATTGAGGTTCATTACGTAGGTTGAAAAGCCTCTTTCAGTTCACATTATAGCCCTAACTTCATATTCCTATTCTTCGCTGGGAAAGAATAATATTCCTATTATTCTTCAAACTATATTGACTTGCGAAATCAGCGCGTTAATTCTTTCCAGATATTAAAGCATGTTACCCTAATCAAAGTGATCAAGTTCGAAAAGAGTTTATAACAATGGAAACACACAAGCTAATGAAGAACCACATATCAATCACATTAAGGCAATCTAAAAGATCATGTATATATCACCATCGTCTTGACTATAAAAGGATTTAGCTCATGATGACACTAATGGAAAAAAGACATTTAGCGTCGGTTAAATTGGACATTTAGCGTCGGTTACCGCCCGACGCTAAATCGACCGACGCTAAATGTTAGACATTTAGCGTCGCTTATTTAACCGACGCTAAATGTCACTCAACGTCAACAGAAATGACATTTAGCGTCGGTTGTTTTAAATAACCGACGCTAAATGTCTCCAAAACGTCATTTAAAAATGACATTTAGCGTCGGTTATTTGAAACAACCGACGCTAAATGTATCAAAGGGGACATTTAGCGTCGGTTATTTGAAAACAGACAGCAATTCCAAAACAGACCAATTTACAGACAGCAATTCCAAAACAGACCAATTCACAGACCAATTCACAGATTGCAATCCCAAAACTGACCACTTCACAGACAGCAACTAAACTGAATCTATAGTTGTACAAATTACCAGATTGCATCACAGACAGCAACCATAACAGAAACGACCAATTCTATTAAAAGTATGCATGACAGACAGTATACAAATTTAACAGAATCAAAGAATTTTAAACAATGTATCTTTTTGCTCCGTGCGAATCCTCATAAAAAATTCTGACCAAAGCAGGCGAACCTCAAAAATCTCCTCTTCGGTGTATGCCTTTGAGTCATCAAATACCTACAAGTTTAAAAATTACTGAAACAAATTATATTCAATCATTCTAATTCCAAATAAATGTGTAAAGTATAATTTTAACCAAAAATTTATACCTGCTCCCAATTATCAACAATACCAGCATTCACAATGGTCAGCATAAACTTCATCACATAATAGCCACAATGATAACCATTCCGTTGTATTGGCATCTACACAAATGAATTCACTCCAAATTAAATCAACTCAATAACATAAACAGAATATATATATATATATATATATATATATATATATATATATATATATATATATATATATCATATATGACCAATTTCAAATTAAATCAACTCAATATTTTAAATTACTTACTGTAGGGTACAACCACGTGGGGGCAGATGTAGAATAACCTTTGACAGCTCTAATAACAATATAAAAGTACTTATAAGTCCTCAACCCAACTTAATTCAAATACTACAATCTAAACCATGATAAAAAATAAAAACTTACTTGCTAAGCATGCCTTTGATTTCTTTGTTTGGTTTGCGGCCTAAAGAACACATCCAGACCACAGTATTTTGATTTGGGATTAAGATAATTAGTTGCCAATGTCCACTGCAACATTTATAAACTTAAAATTAACCAACACACAAAGAAAAATGAATCACCAATTAGTTGAAATATTTTGCTGTTACGTACCTATGGCAAAATGGAGTAATATATACTCTCGTAGTGGTGGTCATCAATTTCTCTTGAATGTTTTGAAGGACAACATTTATGGAGTAATGCTTCAAGTCAAGCTTGTATGGACACACAAATCCATATAAGTCCCCAATACCTCTTTCAAGACATTGACGGTGCAAATATCTAGTGGCAAGTAAGAAAAACTATCAAATCGATTAATCTATGTAAAAATGTGAGAAATTTATATAATGAAATAGAATTTACTACTTACGTGGACCATAAGGCCAAATGGCTCATCTCAAGCCACTCTTCACCGGAAACCATGTCCAGGATCTCTTTGAAGGAGACAAAGCATTCATGAGCTTCGTGCTCCAACATTATCTTGGCATGTCTCTTATCGGCATACCCCACCACAAGCATCTCTTTCATCCAATCAATATTTACCTCCTCCTCCGCATGAGGTGGTGAGTGGCTTGCCTTAGATCCAACCGTTGTATTGGGAGAGGGAACCTGAACACCAGCATGTTGAAGACCTCCACATGAGATGGTGTGCTGAAAAATTAAAACATAAATATAAATTAAGCTATTATTTATGAATTGATTCAAATAATAAAACAAATCTAGTAATATAAACATATACCTCTTCCAACACTTTGCGAACTCGGTCTTGCACCATCACTTCCACCTCCTTCATAATTTCTTTCATCAACTCCGCTTTGACAACTTGTGAGCTACCCGGGCCAGTACGTGTCACACCTCCAAAGTATCTCTTTATCCCAACACCTTTTCCAACTCCCCGAACACGACCAGGATGCTCAGGTGTTCCAATGGCAACCGTCAAAATATCATTCTTTCCTTGAGGAACGAAAGATCCTTGGCTACTCAAAACCGCAAGTTCATCCTGCAACAAAAGCATGTTCACATGTTACAATTTAACAATCTTAGATTCACACACAATGTCTTAGAAACACCACACAATATTATACTTACAATCTTAGATCCAACAGATGCTGACGACTGGCATGCATAAGATCCAGACTTGCTTTGGCGGCCAGCCTTCCACAGCTCATGACGCTCTGGAGATGTAGGCTCCACCTCCAAATCAGGATCACCAGACTCCTCCTTGATTTTTTTGATTTGTTCTTCTTTCAAATTCTTCTTCAACTTTTTATAACCACCTGGCCCCATTGTGTGGTTGTATTTATTATTTTTTCGAATATTCTTGGCAGCTTCTCTCTTAGCCTGTTACAAAGAACAAAAACACCACCATATTTACAACATATCATTAATGTTTAAGAAACTAAAATAGTTATAGTTAAAACAATACCACAAACTCCTCAGTAATGCGACTGTTGGCAAATGCAGCCCATGTCTCGAGAGATATGTTGCTGTACTTGTGACATGGATTTTTTTGACCATCATTATCCCCACTACCAAAGACGTATGTTCTGGTGAGAGTTGTCTTGAACTGTCTCCAACAAAGAGAGATATGAGACATCCAAGCTTTCTTAAATTCATTACTCTCGGGAACATCAAATATTAGCTTTACATCATCCCAAGCAATCGTTTTTGTCTCCTCGTCAACATCACTCCACTTCATTGGCAATATGCTTATCTTTGTTCGTGCAACCACCCCTAAATAGGTCTTGAATTTGTTAGCATAAGGACCAATAAGACCGCCTTTACTATCAATTTCCACTCTGTATTTTTGACCATCTGGGCACCTAGAAGTGAACTTTTTTAATGAAGTTGGACGTCTGGTATTCTTTTTTGAAGACATGATAGCTGAACTTAAACAAAGGAAACAATCAAGAAAAGAAATAAGATGTTATAAATAAGAAAAGAAATAAGATGTTATAATTGGTGGTACATGTCCATACAATGTCATTAATAAGGAACCATCTCTTAAGTTGAGAAAATCATCAATAGCATATAAACTGGTTAGAAAACTGAAAAATAGGTCAATCGGTTCCATTATACAACATAGGTGCAAAATAGATATATATATATATATATATATATATATATATATATATATATATATATATATATATATATATATATATATATAGAACAAAGCTCACCAACAAAAAGAAGATAGATATAGAACAAATTCCATTATACAACATCGGTTCAAAATTACATACCATCATTGTCACTAAGTTCAAAATTACAATTTCATAGGTTCAAAAAAACAAATCTAAACTCCTTCGTATAAAATTCCTTCATTATGATCATTGCGAGTGGCATGTTCATCGTCAACTTCATTGTCATCAACTGAAGTAGGCACTTGTGTTAACAAACAAGGTGTTTCGGAAATTGCAAGACTTGAATCTTCATTTTCATCACTGCCTATTTTTCCTTGCATGACAACTGACCACTTTTTGTTAGAAGGATCTTTGACATAGAAAACTTGTTTTGCTTGGTCAGCCATGATGAAGGGTTCATCATTATAACTTACCTTGTCAAGGTCCACTAGTGTAAATCCCATTTCGTCAGTACGTACACCACTATTGTTGTTAACCCACTTACATTTAAAAAGAGGCACTTTAAATTTACAGTAATCAAGCACCCAAATCTCTTCAATGACACCAAAGTAAGCAATAGATGCGAGTACAGGATTTGTATCATTTGAACTAGAGAAGTGCATCGCGGAAGCCATGACCATAACTCCACTGTTTTGCATGGTGCTTTTGTCATCTTTCGACTTTGTGTAAAAGGAAAACCTATTTATGTCGTACCCGCTCCAACATACGACATTAAAGTGAGGGTCATGTGCTAACCATCTCAAAGTCTCAGAGGCACTCACATCTTTCTTAATCTCTGATTTAAACCAATCTATGAATGTGTTGTTATGCTCGTTCAATAACAATATTTCTTTCATTCGAGGGTTTTTGGCTTTTACTATCTCTTTATGGAGAGACAAGTAAGGTAATACCTCATCTGTATTATTCAAACAAGCGTTTGAACCTAGGTATTATTGGAAGATACCATAAAACCTTCGCAGGGGAACCCTTTGTGTTGTTGTCGTCATAATTAGATTCACCCGACTTCACTTTGTAGCGCGAACAACCACACGTAGGACAGTTATGCAACTTCTCAAAGTCTTTCCGATACAATATGCAGTCTTTGGGACATGCATGTATTTTCTGATACTCCACACCCATCGGACACAATATCTTCTTTGCATCATACATTCGTTTTGGCAATGTGTTACCAATGGGAAGCATGTCTTCCAACAGCTCAAGCAATTCGGTGAATCCCTTATCAGTCCACCCATTTATCGCCTTCAGATTGATCAATTTTAACGACGAGACAACCGGGTGTATTTTGTGCAACCCAAATACAAAGGTTGATCTGTGTCTTTGCACAAATTATCATATTCATGCGCCCGCTTAAAAGATTCAGGACCAATGTTGTAACACCCGTTTCTACCCCTTTCATTTATAACAATTATCAGAGTGCACAAATTATTTTTTTTTGAAAAGGAATGCTACATTTACTTCAAAAACACGTCAATTGTTTAACTTAAATTAAAATCATTACGTGGCATCATGGGCGGCCATTACTCAAAAATACGGTTACAACGTTAAAATAAAATCCAACAAGTCGTACAAGACAAAATCATTATCTAATAAGACGCCCCCCAGGTGCTACGTATCAGAGCGACTCGAACTCAAGGGAATGAAGGTCAAAGCCTTCAAGTACGGTTACCTGTAAAGTAAAATCAACAAAAGGGGTGAGTCTCAAACCCTATAATAAAGTACATAAGGAGTAGTATGTACAGATACATGACTACATCAATCACAGCAATATTCACTTTAATCACCAGTTCAGTCAATCGAAATTAATCACCAACTAAATATTCACCAAACAATCACCAAATAAAAGTAATCACCAAACAATCGCCAACTGTATGTTTAATGTATGAGATGCAACCCAAAACTCCACTGGGCATATGCATGTGGATCCATTCACCAAAAATGAGCCTTGAGGGCATTCACCAAAATTTATAATAAGGCCGAAGCCCGAGGCCGAAGCCTATTCACCAAGATCATGCATATGATTATGCGACACCATGACAATGCATCACACACCAGAATCACCAAATAAAAGTATGCCATAGCATATTCACCAACAGTTGGTTTATTCACCCACACCCAAAAGAGGATCACTGTAACACCCCGATATTTTTATCGACTAAAAATGCCCGAGTGCACATTAGTAACACATCAGAGATACACAATTCCTGCCTAAATACTGAATATTGCAACGTAGTTCAACTGAATAATAACAAAACAGTCTTGATACATATAAGACTATAAGATGGTCTCAGACCAAAATATTCAGCAACTACATCATTCAGTATCATACAAGATAGCGGAAGAAAAATACATAATACCAAGTCAGGGTATCGTAGTACAAAGACAACAAAGGGAAATAAACTTAAACATAAAACTAAGTCTTCAGCATCCATCCGAGTACAACCTACTCGTGCTTCTTGGATTTCCTCTTTCCCTGTTCCTCTGTAAAACAACAACATTGATTGGGTGAGACAACTTGTCTCAGTGAGTTCCACCGAGACCCCTAACCACACTCTCGGTTTCTTTTTAAAACATTTAACTGGCAATTCGATTAATGAATTACAAACATAAACTGGTAATTCAATGTGAATTACAAACATAATCTTTTTAGTATTTAGCACGTCACCAACTACCGCAAGCTTAGGTGAACCCCGCATAGCCAATAGGTGTACAATGTCTAAAGGCAAAAGCAACAACATAGGGGCCTAGGTCAAGGGCTCATGACTTCCCTCACCTAGTATGCTATTTCATAGAGGTCGTCACCTCGACTAGATATAATATATATATATATATATATATATATCAAGAATCATAGACCGGTTTAGATGAATACTTAATAAACATCCCGCGTCAATTACATAGTTCAGTAAATAGAACGTACCATAGACCGGTTTAGACGATTTAACAATCATCCCGCGTCATTTATACAATATCACATAGGACTCATAGTCCGCTTTCTTTTTGATAAAAACATTAAGTCCACATTCGCTCTCGCATACTAACTCGACACTTTTCAACATAATTTTCAATATCAAAAACAGTTCATTTTGCCTTAAAAATAGAATATTCAGTTAGGCCTCTGAATAAGCTTTCCAACGCATCTTAGAACACCTCAATCGGGTTCCCGGATCAAAAGTTATCGCGAAACGAAAAACAGTGTTTGGTTGCTGAAATTCTGCCAAATGGCGCTGGAGTCGCGCCTGGCGCGCAAGTGGCGCGCGAACTGGCAGCAGGTTCTGCCAAATGGCGCTGGAGTCGCGCCTGGGGCGCAAGTGGAGCGCGAAATGGCAGCAAGGGGGTCTGTTAAGGGCAGATTTTGTCGGTTTCGCGCGAAAACCGCGATTCCGCTCAATTCCGATTTTATTTCCGATCGAAAACAGATCAAACAACAGAAAAACAGATTCAACCAATATCACACAATCATTCAAATCAATCAATGTCTCAATCAAAACGGATTGTATTAAAACGCGACATATTTTCAAATAACGGTTTTCGTTCCAAAGTCTCTCGAAACCAATTAACGTAAAAACTAACGAGACACAAAAACATCCTAAGCGTGAGTAAAACTCACCCTTGACGCGAGAGCCGTCACCGAGCCGAAATCACCGAGACGAAATCACCGAGACTCCAAAAATCCCCAAACAAAACCCTATAATCACCAATCCGCTCTCAACCTCGAATCGAGCTTCAATCCACTTTCAATCTTCCTTGGGCTTGCTTCAAATCATGAATAACCAACCAAAATCATCCTCAATCCCCCAAATCATCCCAAATTCGAAATTCAAATAGAGGGGAAAAGAGGAAAATAAGCTCACCAAAACTAGGGGGAAAGGAAGCTAGTAGGAAGGTGATGATGATGGTGAAAAACTTGGAGTTTGGGTGGTGATGGAAACCCTTCTTCTCCTCTTTCTCTTCTTCTTCTTTCTTTTCTCCTCTTCTCTTCTTTTCTCTTCTGCTTCTTTTCTCTTCTGCGTTCTCTTTCTTTCCTCTTTTTCTTTCTTTTATTCTTTCCTTTCTCTTTCATTTAACACACACACACATACTTATTTAATTAATAAATAAGTGGTAGCGTGGTCCAATTACCGTATTGATCTAAATCCCTTATTCCGATTTCGAAACTTCCTTGACCCGTATTATCCGGTTAACGATCTAATGCCATCAAATAAATAATTTTAGCACTCAATAAATTTACCAGTTATGTACTAAATTGATTTAATTGGGTTAACATCCAAATAATTCGATTAATTATTTTGAGGATGTTACATTCTCCCCAACTTGAAAGAATTTTGTCCTCAAAATTTGAACAAACATTCCTCGAGATGATAAATACGGATATCGAGTCCGCATATCGTCTTCCAATTTCTTAAGTTCGAATATAACAAGCTTCTTCTTTTATCGGCATAGATCTTCTGCCCAATCAGTGCACCAACTACAACATTGGTCTTTCTTGGATGATACCTCACTCGAAGTCATAAGCAACGTACAACCTCATGCTACCTTCCTTCTTTTGACTAGCAACAATGGGACATCCCATGCAGACGTACCCGGTCGAATGAACTTCTTTGATATCAATTCTTTAAGTTGGGATTTCGATTCCTTTAATTCTAAGGGAGACATTCGACAAGGAACTATAGAGATTGACCTGACTCTCAGAATTCATGCTATTGAGAATTCTACCTCTCACTATGGAAGTACGGAAGAAACTTCATCCTTTATAACATACAGAAATTCATTCACCAGCTGAATAGACGACAATCCTAAACACGGAAAGATGTTCATACTTCTCATAGGCAAACAAATAGATTCTACCACAAAATTTCTGTCTCGTATGACAAGTAGATAATTTTTGACACTATGCTTGAGCTATAAAACAATGGGTTGCACTCGAATCATATAATATACTAACAGAGTTATTGAAAAGAGATCTCATACCCCTCAGTAGATTGTCCTTAGGTGTGATTCTCTGAGCATCCAAAGTGTTGATTCGTCCTTGCCTCGAGGCATCTGGTGTCCCTTTGAAACTCTTCTTCGCTGGGCACTCATTTGCATAGTGGCCCTCTTCATTACAATAATAGCACCGATTTGTCCTCTGACTACACTCACCACGATGACGGTTTCCACATATAGCACAATTATTGAAGTTGGAGGGATCCACTGATTGCACCTGCTTCCCCTTGTAATCGTCCTCCGTGAATTGCCTGCTTGGAGTAGAAGATTCAGCAACTTTCTTCTTACCCCTCAAATACTCTTTCCTTTCGGCATACATTTTCCTCAGATCCTCCTCAGCAACATATGCCTGTTGTACTAAGGCAGGATAATTAACCAGAGTGTAAGAACTGAGGCCTTGGCTCACATCCTCTCGGAGACCTTCTTTGAACATTTGCATCTTCCACATATCATTTGGGGCGTACCTCCCCAACTCACAGAACTGAGATAGTCTTTCAAATTTTGCAGCATATTCCCCAACAGACAAGTCACCTTGCTTAAGATTTACAAACTCTGCCTGCTTGCTTAGCTTCTTCACCGAAGGGAAATATTGCTTCAGAAACAATTCCTTGAAGTTGTTCCAAGTGAGGGGAGTTCCTTGGAGTTCCATCATTTGCCTTGCATTACACCACCAGGTGTGGGCATCTTCATTGAGCACATTTGCCGCACATATTACCTTCTCTTCTTCTCCGCATTGTAAGGTTTGAAAAATTTTCTCCATTGAATCAATCCAATAATAGGCAGTCATTGGATCCGATCCTCCCTTGTAAGTCGGGGGCTTCATCTTTTGAAATTGGAAATATGTCCGGTTAGGATCTTCTTGATGAGGTTGAACATTGGGCTGCTGCAGAGCCATTTGGTCATGCTGCATTTGCAACATATCCTGCATCATCTTTTGCTGATTCTCAATGACATTCTGCATCCATTCAAAGTTTGGATCAACAGGAGGAGGAACGCCTCTACCTCTTCTGGCCATGATTCTGCGAAATATGCACAAAGTATTAAGTTGATCAAGCTCAATGTCTAATAGCATACTAAGAAAATCACGACTGGAGAAAGTAAAGACCCTAACAGCTAAGTCCGACTAGGTCGAACCGCTCTGATACCAACTGTAACACCCCGATATTTTTATCGACTAAAAATGCCCGAGTGCACATTAGTAACACATCAGAGATACACAATTCCTGCCTAAATACTGAATATTGCAACGTAGTTCAACTGAATAATAACAAAACAGTCTTGATACATATAAGACTATAAGATGGTCTCAGACCAAAATATTCAGCAACTACATCATTCAGTATCATACAAGATAGCGGAAGAAAAATACATAATACCAAGTCAGGGTATCGTAGTACAAAGACAACAAAGGGAAATAAACTTAAACATAAAACTAAGTCTTCAGCATCCATCCGAGTACAACCTACTCGTGCTTCTTGGATTTCCTCTTTCCCTGTTCCTCTGTAAAACAACAACATTGATTGGGTGAGACAACTTGTCTCAGTGAGTTCCACCGAGACCCCTAACCACACTCTCGGTTTCTTTTTAAAACATTTAACTGGCAATTCTGTTCTTGAATTGCAAATAATCACTGGTAATTCGATTAATGAATTACAAACATAAACTGGTAATTCAATGTGAATTACAAACATAATCTTTTTAGTATTTAGCACGTCACCAACTACCGCAAGCTTAGGTGAACCCCGCATAGCCAATAGGTGTACAATGTCTAAAGGCAAAAGTAACAACATAGGGGCCTAGGTCAAGGGCTCATGACTTCCCTCACCTAGTATGCTATTTCATAGAGGTCGTCACCTCGACTAGATATAATATATATATATATATATATATATATATATATATATATATATCAAGAATCATAGACCGGTTTAGATGAATACTTAATAAACATCCCGCGTCAATTACATAGTTCAGTAAATAGAACGTACCATAGACCGGGTTAGACGATTTAACAATCATCCCGCGTCATTTATACAATATCACATAGGACTCATAGTCCGCTTTCTTTTTGATAAAAACATTAAGTCCACAGTCGCTCTCGCATACTAACTCGACACTTTTCAACATAATTTTAAATATCAAAAACAGTTCATTTTGCCTTAAAAATAGAATATTCAGTTAGGCCTCTGAATAAGCTTTCCAACGCATCTTAGAACACCTCAATCGGGTTCCCGGATCAAAAGTTATCGCGAAACGAAAAACAGTGTTTGGTTGCTGAAATTCTGCCAAATGGCGCTGGAGTCGCGCCTGGCGCGCAAGTGGCGCGCGAACTGGCAGCAGGCTCTGCCAAATGGCGCTGGAGTCGCGCCTGGGGCGCAAGTGGAGCGCGAAATGGCAGCAAGGGGGTCTGCTAAGGGCAGATTTTGGCGGTTTCGCGCGAAAACCGCGATTCCGCTCAATTCCGATTTTATTTCCGATCGAAAACAGATCAAACAACAGAAAAACAGATTCAACCAATATCACACAATCATTCAAATCAGTCAATGTCTCAATCAAAACGGATTGTATTAAAACGCGACATATTTTCAAATAACGATTTTCGTTCCAAAATCTCTCGAAACCAATTAACGTAAAAACTAACAAGACACAAAAACATCCTAAGCGTGAGTAAAACTCACCCTTGACGCGAGAGCCGTCACAGAGCCGAAATCACCGAGACGAAATCACCGAGACTCCAAAAATCCCCAAACGAAACCCTATAATCACCAATCCGCTCTCAACCTCGAATCGAGCTTCAATCCACTTTCAATCTTCCTTGGGCTTGCTTCAAATCATGAATAACCAACCAAAATCATCCTCAATCCCCCAAATCATCCCAAATTCGAAATTCAAATAGAGGGGAAAAGAGGAAAATAAGCTCACCAAAACTAGGGGGAAAGGAAGCTAGTAGGAAGGTGATGATGATGGTGAAAAACTTGGAGTTTGGGTGGTGATGGAAACCCTTCTTCTCCTCTTTCTCTTCTTCTTCTTTCTTTTCTCCTCTTCTCTTCTTTTCTCCTCTGCTTCTTTTCTCTTCTGCGTTCTCTTTCTTTCCTCTTTTTCTTTCTTTTATTCTTTCCTTTCTCTTTCATTTAACACACACACACATACTTATTTAATTAATAAATAAGTGGTAGCGTGGTCCAATTACCGTATTGATCTAAATCCCTTATTCCGATTTCGAAACTTCCTTGACCCGTATTATCCGGTTAACGATCTAATGCCATCAAATAAATAATTTTAGCACTCAATAAATTTACCAGTTATGTACTAAATTGATTTAATTGGGTTAACATCCAAATAATTCGATTAATTATTTTGAGGATGTTACAATCACATACCCCATTCACCAATAATAATATACACCATATATATATATTTGCATACCACACTGTTACACAGCACATTACTTTCACCGTGACAACACCATTTAAAATTACAAGGAACAGTACCTTAGTCTCATGAAGAATACCAACATTTGATTTAAAAGGGACAGTAACGATTTCCAATCCAAACAACAACTAGTACACAGTCACTTGGGACTTTCAGAAAACGACCGGGGATAAATATTAATTTTTGATTTTGGCCTGGACAACCAGATAGACAATTAAATGAGCTTCGTAACGCACTTTGAACCACCTAAAACGGACACCCGAGTCAAAAGTTACGTTAAAAACAAAACCGGAAAAATACTTAGACATCCTGGAATCTGGCGCCCAGGCGCTGGGCGCCCATGGGCAACACAGCACTTGGCGCATGGGCGCTTGGCGCCCAGGAACAGCAACACGCGCTTAGGCGCTGGCGCCCAGGAAAAACTGGCGCAGGGCGCCCAGCGCCCAGACACAGGCGCAGGAAACTGGCGCAGGGAACACAGCGCCCATGCACAAGGCGCCTTGCCAAAACACGCCATAAGACTCTTTTAGCTTCGAAATTAATTTTGCACGAGGCAAATGCTCAGAATAAGGGAACCCAACAAAAATTTTGGCAAAATGTTACACGCCTCTTTGGCGCCCATGGACTAGGCGCCTAAGGCCAGGACAAACCACAACTCCTATGACCCCAAAAATTGTTTTACACGAGCCATTTAGCTTGGACATGAAAACCCAGTATCAATTTTCGCAAAATGAACAACAGAAAATTGGGGCCCTTGGCGCCCATGACACAAGGCACACGGCCAAATTTTTGACCCAACACCAGAAACTGACTCTTTTTGTGCCCAAGAACCCCCATACCAAATTTGAAAGCAAACCGAACACCCAATCTCCGGGACCCTCGGTTCCCATGGTGCCTAGACACGAGCAACACAATTCTGCAACACAGACACAGCACGTGGAAAACTGGCGCAGAGGCAACATCCTGCGCAACACACCCAGACACAAAACTGGCGCAGAGGGAACATTCTGCGCAACACACCCAGACACAAAAACTGGCGCAGAGGCAACATTCTGCGCAACACAGCACACAAAAACTGGCGCAGAGGCAACATTCTGCGCAACACAGCACACAAAAACTGGTGCAGAGGCAACATTCTTCGCAACACAGCACACAAAAACTGGCGCAGAGGCAACATCCTGCGCAACACAGCCAGTTTTCCAGCAACATCAAAAACACCTAAAAACTAACTTTTGCCAATTTCAAAACATCAAAATATACTTTTTGACACACCCAAAATTCCAACCACCAAAAATCAAACTTTATTCACATCATCAAAATCATTTTACTCATTATCAACATCAACACTATGGCACCCTAGGCGCCTATGCACACACATATGTACGTATAAATTCATCATCAAGGACAAATCAAGAGCATCAAGAAACATCAAGAAACATGGCATGCATCAATCTCATCAACAACACCAAATTATATAATATGTTCAAAAATACATCGTTTACGCAATTATTCGAGCACTTAGCAGGCAACTCAAATTCAACATACAGAGCACAATTTCACAGGTCATATCAATGAGCAACAATTGACAACCACATACACATATAATCATCAATAACATAAAATCAAGGTAAAACAGGATATAGGACCTAACCCCTACATACATCCCATTATATTCCCTATTATAAGGCAAGACCCACCCTTACCTTAGTTTCACCGAAGACAGGGACCCCTCCACGTGCACACCGAGTAACCACAGCAACTGAGCTCCTCTTCTCCTCCTTGGGATTTGCGCCTCTCTCTTCTCCTCTCCTCTCCCTTTCTCTCCTTTGCGTTTTCTTTCTTTTCTTCTCTTTCACGTTTTTTCCTCTTTTCTTTTTCACGCCCCTTCTCTCTTTTTCTCAAGTGAGGCGCCTCTCCCCCAACCCCTAGTCACATGCGCCTAAGTCAACTCTTGGGCCTGGATCGCGGGCCTCCATCCACTTAAGCCCATTTAAAAAATTAAATATCACCACCCTCTAAATAATTAAAACCACCCAATATTATTATTATTATCATTATTATTATTATTATTATTATTATTATTATTATTATTATTATTATTATTACTATCACCAACTCCTATTTAATTAATTAAATAAATACTAAATAACTATTTAATTAATTTCGGGGTGTTACAAATGTCACGTATCATGTCCTCCATTCGATCATCCATATCTTCATCGACTTTCTCACTTTTGGACACACTTGGGTTGCCGCTTGATTCACCATGCCATATCCATGTGGTATAACTGGGTAAGATCCCATGAACAAAGAGATGATCCCGTATTACACTTGGTGGTTGTGGGGTTCGATTCACACAATTACAACAAGGACATGAATAAGTTACAGCAATTTCGGGAACATTAGTTTTGGGAGCATCAGTTTTGCGAAGATTTGCTTGAGCAAAGTTTATAAACTCTTCGACTCCCAACTCAGACGATTACAATGTATCCAACTACGATCCATCGCTACGCTCCAAAGATAGTAAAAATAAATTCATAAATCAAAATCAAACTATCACATCAAACCAAGATAGTAAAAATAAATTCATAAATCAAAACAAGTAAAAATATAAATGTATAACATCAAACCAACATAGTAAACTTAAAGCTTCATTAATAAGGTTCTTTTTTATAGCATGATTCTTCATAGAAACATGAACAACAACTCCAACAACTCCACATACTAATATGCTCTAGTGCAACAATAAAATCAGCCCACAAAACACAACGGACAAGTGTTTAATCATGTTACTGTTGTTACTAGTATTTAATAATATTAACATAATTTTGATCAGGGATTGAACTCAAATGATTAATCTAGACAAGAAATTGAATAAGTAATATACCGAGAAGCAGATGCAAGAGTGAGAAGCGGGTTTGACAGTGAACTTCCCGGGTTGACCCGTCCGAGCAACGGCGATTTCCGGTTCGCGCTATTCGTATACCACTGTACTCAGCTTTCCACTTCTAGAAATCCAATTTGATCTAAAAAATCACTTGGAATATCAGTTGCAACTTACCTGCATGAAAATTATGAATATTGGATAAATTAATAGTACTACAAAATGATATTATGAAATGATTAAGGACTTTAACACCTTCAAAGAATACTACAAATTATGCAGTTAACAAATTCAAAGTTCCCTTAAGGAATCACAATCCAAAACAAGAATTAAAGTTCCCTTAATTACAATGAAATCAGTCAAGAACCCCCAAATGTCATCTTCACAATCCAAAACTAGTTTAATTACAATCCAAAACTAGTTCAATCACAATAAACAAACAGATTTGTATAGTTGCTAATTGTCAAAATCATGTCTTCAAAATCAGCAAAGAAACTATATAACAAAAGAAGGAAGCACTACTATGGTCTAAGATTAAGATCAACTCGAGAACACTAAAAAGTAAACACAAGGCTAGCAATAACTCAAAACCAAAGACTATACCCTAGCCCTTAAGCAACCACCACAACTTCAAACCAGCAGACCCCACAAACTTTTTTCTACGTGGACAGATTATCATTTCTGTTACATATTTTCTGTTAAATGGCAAACAATTTGAAACAAGTAAAATCTTCAAAAACATGATAGATAGAATAAGAGGAAAGTGATAATGGCTATGTAACAGGAAGATGCAGGATGTGACTTACTATGGATACTAAAGCTAATACCAAATACCTTATTTTACAGAACATTCCTCAGAAAGCAAAATCTGGAAAGATAGACACTATGTTTCAAGAACAACATCTTATTGTTTAACCACAGATGAAGAGTAGCTCTCGACAAGGTTTCTGGAAAATTAACAAAAAATTGTTATAGTGATAAGTGATAACTGATAACTAACACTCATTCAGCAAAACTAGAACTCAAAGCTAGTTGATAACTGATAACTAACACCCAAATCAGAAGCAACAATCAGAAAATAAACAATTAAACAATCAAATTAAACACCCAAATCAGAAGCAACAATCAGGGATTCCAAATTTAAAAAATCAGAAATTAGGGTTTTCAATTCACGCAGAAACTGAACAATTTTCCCCAAATCAAACAATCATCAAAGAAGAGGAGAAGAAATCTTACCTGATAAGAAGAAGAACTGAAGAAGAAAGCTCGCGATTCACTAAGAAATTGGGGACTGATACATTGTTTTCGCGACTGAGAGAGGGAAGCGAGAGAGGGAAGATGAAAACCCTAAACCGTCACAGAGGGTGGAGTGGTGGCGACAAGTTCGCGAACGGAGTGCACGGCGAGGCGGGGCGGAGAACGGAGTTAGCGAATGGAGCGCCGCTTGTGTGAGGAAGAGAAGGGTTTCTGTGAGGAAGCGAGAGAGGGAAGATGAAAACCCTAAACCGTCACAGAGGGTGGAGTGGTGGCGACGAGTTCGCGAACAAAGTGCACGGCGAGGCGGGGAGGAGAACGGAGTTCGCGAATGGAGCGCCTCTTGTGTGAGGAAGAGAAGGGTTTCTGTGAGGAAGAGAAGAGCGTGTTTTGTGCGGAAGAGAAGAGCGTGTTTCTGTGAGCATGAGAAGAGCGTGTTTTGTGCGAAAAATTAAAACTGGGACATTTAGTGACGGGTGTTTAAACAACCGACACTAAATGTACTTGCTTTGGACATTTAGTGACGGGTGTGTAAACAACCGACACTAAATGTCCAAAGCAAATACCTTTAGCGTCGGTTGTTTAAACACCCGTCACTAAAGGTAGGCGCGAAAAATGGAATCTTCAATTTAATTGCAAAAATGCCACCGGTCACACATTTAGTGTCGGGTTTTCAAACACCCGACACTAAATGATGCTTAATAATGTCATTTTTCCACTAGTGTGAGCTTAAACATGATAAACAACACAAAGTTACCGTAACCAGATTCATCAACATAGTAAAAGCACTTAGAGACTGAGTTACACCAACGAACATGAAGGCGTTACACAACTACCAATTGGGGAAGCTATCGCGATGCTGGTTGCTTTGGTTAACGGTGATCTTGTATCTGAGTGTGGAGGTTGATGGTTGCGAATGGAGAAGTATGGCATTTTAGTGGAGGTAGGTATCTCGTACTCTTGGCTCGGTCTCTCTTTTTCTCCAACGGAATTCTCTTTTGTCCCTAGGGTAAGCTGCCTATTTATGGGCCTTCGTAGGACGACGCGCCTCTCTTGGGCCTTTTGCATTCGATTTGTTGTAACAAACCCTAGAAATCACGCTGGCTTGTTGCTTACGGTGGCGCCTTGCTCGCTAGAAGATAAAGCTTCCTTTTCTGTTGCGCTCAATGAGGCGCTTCGCCTAGTCGCTGTGATGCTGCCGCGGCACCCGTCGTCGCACCTGCCTTAGCACTGAAATACTTAAGAATATCCTGCACACTGGGCACACAAATTAAATTCCACAAAATTGGCACTTGCGTGCCCAAATTATAATTAACATCCATGAATTCTTTAGTGTCTAATATGAGGATATCTACTACATTTTAAAGCATACTTTACTTATGGATCAAGATAATTCTTATTTGAATGAATGTAAATAACTCACATTTATGTGAGTTATCACACCCCTAAACTTGAACCATTGCTTGTCCTCAAGTAATGATAGCATCAGGCACAGTGCTGACAGCACTAGTGACAGCATACAATCTGGGCAGCATCCAACAAACACCCAGTGATAGCATGCTTAAAACATGTTTACAGTTCAGCAAAAACTTTTCTCAAGACTTCCCCCTAAGACTTAACACTTTTAGATCCCTTAGCAACATGTGAACTTATAGCCTTCGCCCCCTAGCTTAACGGTCTGTGTGCTCTCTCGCACTTCTTCCATAAGCTCCGACAGTTTACTAGGCTTGGCTTTGGTTCCCACTTAGAATTTCCTATGCTGCCTTTCCTTTTCAATTGCTGCAAGCAAAGTTATGGTGATATACAAGGGTTGCCTTTTTAGTTTTAGGCATTGATAACACTTAGGCCAATTGGAGTGGTGCACACTTTTTTTTTTGGATTGACTTGACCACTGCTTTGACTGAAACTGTAATGGTGTCTCCACAAAACAACCTCCCTACACAGTGGCTAAAACAACCTTCTTTTGCACATGTGCACCCTCTTTTATATTGCTTGATTTTGATAGCACTTGGCCTTGCTACTAGCGTGCAACCCCCAAACTTGACTTTTTACTCTACTTGCAACTTCTATCAAATTCCTTGCTAAGTTTTCCCCTAGCTTATACCTAAGTAATGCCTTGCCCCTATTTTCAAAGAGCCAGAGTTAAGTGTCTACTAGAGGGGCTAGGCTATTTCCTTCACAGCTCTAAGTCCACACCACTTCTGGTTATCCTCACTGGGTTCTGCCTTGAGAATTTTTTTTTTATTTTTTTTATGCTATCACAGATGCTATCCTAGCATTACCTATCACAGATGCTAACACAGGTGTTGCTCTAGCATTACCTACTTTGCATTTTATTTCTAGCAGAGACAATACATAGTAGCAGACAGCAGCACAACATATTAGCTTTTCATTAGATTTTGGATTTGAAGAGGGACTATATTTGCTCCACCCCCCAACTTAAGCAGAGACAGTGTCCTCACTGTCAACTACCAGGCGGCAGATGGGCATTTTTCGGAAACATATAAAAAGAAAGAAAATAAATTACTGGGCACATGGTGTAATCACTCCTTCTGCTTCTTCGTCATCCGCTTTCTCTTCTTCATCATCTTGCTCTGTCATCATCATTCTCTTCCTCCTTGGGGGCCTGACAGCACAAACTTTCCTTCTTGTCCAGGCAGATTTTGGGGGCATTTGAAAGGGGATAACCTCAGCAGCAGGGTTCTGAATTTTCTGGGTTGGGGAAGATGCTGTGGGAGCATGTCTCACAGCACTAGCAGTCTTTGCAGGCTTTCTCCTTTCTTCATCAAACTTAGACTTGCATTCTCTTTCTGCAGCATCACTACCCGCGTCTTTGCCTTCTGAGATCACTCCTTCCACTGAACTGACTGGGGAGGAGCTACTGGCGCTTCCTCTTATGCTGGTTTCCTTCTCTTCCTCAGAATCAATCACCACAGTATTACCAGGGGCCTTCTCTGTCTTGCCTTTAGTGGGGGTACGGGTGGCAGCAGGCTTGTCATTGGCGTGGCCACTTGGACCAGCCTCTGGCAGCACCCAATCAGGGAATAGAGGGGGTGACAGGGTCTTTTGGTCACTACCCTGGGTGTGCCAATCATGGGCTGCCTTGAGAAACACCCACACTGCTTCTTGTTTTAGAATGTGGTTCTGCAGTAGAATCACCACATCAGATAGCCCACTGGCTTCTTTCCCTTCTCTCTTCTCCTCCTCCTCCACTTTCCTTTCGCTTCTTACCTCCTCCTTCTTTCTTTCATCTTCCTTACCGTCCTCATCACATGACATCACCACCTCAGGATCTAGGGGAAAGTCCTCCTCTTCCTGGTCAAACCTGGGCATGTGCTCGGCTTCACAGAGTAATCGAATCAAATTAGGGTAGAATAGCGCACCCACACTTCTTCTTGCACACGCTAGGATATCTCTTTCTATCAGCTGACCCAAGTTAAACTGCTTTGAACCCAGCATGGCCTTGAGCAGGACCATCCTTTCCCTGTGCCAGTAGATATTGTGTTTGGTTGGGAGCACTGTACTCATCACCCACAACGACAGAGATTTCAAGAACGTCTTCAACATTGTTCTTTTGACTTTGAACGCGCTAGAGTCTTCTGTGACCCACTCTGTGCCGGGAACGCAGAGCACTCTCAGCAGACTTGCCATGTCCCTGTCTGACGCACTTGCCACCATGCTTCCCAACGTCTCCTCCACCTCTGGCAGACCCAGTGTTGAACCAAGGAGAAACGCTCTTTGTTTTGTATGATAACAAATGACATCTTGTCTACTAATGGTTGCAGTTGAATGAAAGCATAGGGACAAATTCAAAGAACATGGATTAAATCAAAGAGTAGGGACTAAAGTGCAATGGCTTGCAGAAGAAGCAACAATGAAGTTGAACACCTAATTGTTTATCTGCTTTTGATAGGACTCAAATGTAAGATCCTATCCCTTCAGCTTTATGACATTTAATAGAAGAGAGATGATGTTTTTAAAGATGTTTTTAAAAATAAAAATGTTGTGTTAAAAGTCTTTAAAAAATATTTTAGTCAAATGCAGGCATGCATGAAGAAGGCACATAACAAAGGAAAATGTTTTTAAAGCAAAAATGGATTTCATGCTTACTTTACAATGTTCATAATCGATTTTGCCCTTAGTTGGTTAGAGCACACAATCGATTTCATGCTTCCTTTTTGAAGAAAAGAATCGATTTCTTCTAGAGTATGTGAAGCAAAGAATCGATTTTGACATCCTCTATTTTGAAGCAAAGAATCGATTTATTCTTGAGTATGTGAAACAAAGAATCGATTTGAACATCTTTTATTTTGAAGCAAAGAATCGGTTTCTTCTTGAGTATGTGAAGCAAAGAATCGATTTTAACATCCTTGTTTTAAGCAAACAATCGATTACTATACATTCTCTTTTTAAGCTAAGAATCGATTATGTCTCTACTCAATACAGAGCAGATAATCGATTCTGATCTTCAATTATTATAGGCCAACGGTCATTTTTTTAAGATCTCTATAAATAGAGACCTTGGCTTCACAAACAATCACACCACTACACTTCTCTTCCACATACATTGTCAAATCAATAGAAAAGAGAAAAAGAGCTTTCATTGTCAAATCTTTTGTTAAAGTTCTTCATTTCAAAACCAATCATCTCTCTCTCTACTATACTGTTATTCTCCTGGAGTGATTGGTTCATAGGTTCTCAATTGTATTGATCTGTACTCGTGGTGGCTTTGAAATCCTGGGAAGTGTTCTTCGGTCTCTCAATCTGGGAGATTGAGTTGGTTTGAAATCCTGGGAGGTGATCTTGGGTCGTTCAATCGGGGAGATTGAAGCGGTTATTGTGAAATCCTGGGAAGTATTCTTGGGTCGTTCAATCAGGGAGATTGAAGCGGTTGTGAAATCCTTGGCGGGGAGCTCGGGTTCTCAATTTGGGTAAATTGAGATTTGCTAATTGAAGTTGCTTGTTTGTAAAACATTCTTCATCATATAGTGGTTGTTATTGTGACACCCTTTACCCCGAATGTAATTATAGAAGAAAGAGTACGAAAAACGAGTGAATTGTTTTTAAAACTAAAAATTTCAATTCCTTTTCTGAAATAGTTTTCGCAAGTAAGAGATGTCATCCAACTCCTTAAATCATATAAATAAGATTTATAATAATACCAAATACCAAGCTATAAAACATTTCTTTCAATATAATAACGATAATGATCTTAATTATAATAATAAGAGTACAACCCAAAACCCGATGTCACATAATCAGAGCAATTAACCTTTAATCCAATAAACTAAAAATAGAGTGACATCAACGTGTAGAATCAAATCTCTCCCACTGCACGATCGTAGAAAGTCACTCCAACGACACCTGTAACTCAATCTAAAAAAAAAGGTGCACGGGTGAGAAAGAGCGTCCAAACCATATAAGGAATATATGACCGAAACTAAAACAGCAAGACTACCACAAACAAGGAAACAATCAACAGTAGTGGATACAACTTTCATAACACGAATGCAGAAACAATCCTTAACTAATCTTCCTCTAATCCTAGTGTCGCGACCTCCCGTATGATCCTAGGACTACAAGCAGCAACAACAACAACAACAACAACAACAACAACAACAACAACAACAACAACAACAACAACAACAACAACAACAACAACCACAACAACAATAGGGTCGGGACACCTTATCAGATACTGCCTTACAATCATCATCAACAACAACAATAGGACCGGGATACCTTGCCCGAACGGGATACCTTGACAGATAATGCCCTACGACGACAACAACAGTAGGACCAGGATATCTTGCCTGAACGTGATACCTTGCCCGATAACGCCCTACGACGAACAACAATAGGACCGGGATACCTCGCCCAAACGGGATACCTTACCCGATAACGCCCTACAAGAAAACAACAGGACCGAAATAGCCCAAACGGGATACCCTGCCTGATAATTCCCTGGAGAACACCCAAGAGAGGACTATGAGGACCGAGATACCTTGCTCGAACGGGATACCTTGCCCGATAATGCCCTACTAACCACAACAACAACGACGACCACAACAACAACAAGATGGACACACAATGGACCTAATAGATGCGATATCGCACAACGACAATAACTACGACGACGAGAACGACGATGACAACAACAACAACAATCACAACAATACCTATCATCATCACCATCCTTTGAGGTACGGCTCGCCCATACTGCGACGAGTCCTTGCCCATACTGCGACAAGGTTCCTTAAACATCATCACCATCATCATCATCAACTATCATTTAACTATCATAACTAGTTCTTCCTTCTCGCTTAAGTCATTAAACCTAATTACAAATAACCCTCACGCTATATCCATGTTATATCTACTCATCTATGTCTGAGTGTCATCATCTATCATCTATAACTTAATTAACTCCGTTAAGCTAAAAAGTGTTCTTCAGCTAACTAGCACCAAGTCATTAATTAGCTATGGACACCTCACTTATTTATTGTCATATGTTACTCATGATTTGTAACTAACTCGACCTGTCTTTCTATCACTAAGACCTATTCTGAAGGTCGATTATCATATTTTTGTTGCTAGAATGTAATTACTAACTGACTAGTCATGTCTCCAAGTTCCCCCTTAGTCTCAATTTTATTTAACCATTCACTACTATTCATCAATTACCATTCACTATAATTTACTACGCATCGCCCACACCTAGGATTGATTTTAAACATTAATCCTTATAGTTACTCCGTTCTTACTCTAAATTTATCTCCACTAGCAACTTAATTCTACGTTCACCTGTCTACGACTCTTCGTTACTCACGTGTTAATTAACGGACATCATTAAACACACAATTGACTAAGCATACTAGATTAATTCTCTAAACTCGGCGTAATGATTCAGGTCATCCAATTCATTAAATTACAGTCATCCAGACCATTAAATTATAGTCATCTTACAGTCATCCAAATCGAATAATTTACAGACATTCAATCATTTACAGTCATCTGAATTATTTACAGTCATCCAAATTGAATAAATTGAATAAGTAATGACTAATAACTAAATAAGTAAATAAACGAATACAGTAAAATAGGAGTAGCAGCAATCGATACTATTTTAGTTCTATCCCCTATTCCTCATATAGAATAGAAACCATTTCCCCCCGTACCTGATATTCGATCGTAACAGTTCTTTTGCCACAACGCAATGGCGGGTAACGAGCTTTCGAGCGTGATCTGAATCTGATGGCGTGACCATTGACTCGAACGCATATAATCTGACGGCGTGACCGTTAACTACCCGATAAAAGTCAAAGATAATTAATCGTGTTTCAAAAAGGAGTACCTATCGAAAGTAAAGGTCAACGATGCTAGTTTGAAAGCATGAATTGCGCGCGGGGAATTTTCTACGATCTTGACAAATCACGGACGTATGCGAAAGATTGAACTGAGTGGCGACAAGTACCACCTCAAGGAAAACAAGGTTCAGTAACCAACTTGCTTGAATAATGCAAACTGTGGTGTAAAGGTTTATTCAAAGCTCAATCAACAACAAAAACATTTATGGTGAATTCTGTTTGTGCCTTTCAACAACGATTTGGGTACGGGTTTGAGGTGGATGGAAGTGGTCACGGTGGTCGCGTCATGGTGGTGGTTTCGTGGAGGTGGCCAGAGTTGTTCTGTTTCGTTGGGACAGAAAGAGGTGGGTTCGGTTCGTGACATGGGAAGGAAACGCTCACGAAAAGAGGGAGGGAAGAAGTGGTTGCGGTGGTGGTCGTCCATGGCAGCCATGGCTTTTCATGGGAGAAGGCGACGGATCGAACACGAGATAGGGGCTTCAAGTGGTGAAATCGATGCTAGAATAAGAATCACAGAGGAATTTAGAGTTGGAAGCTTGAATTTCGGAAGTGGCCGTGGCTTGGGGAAGAAACGCGAATGAGGGGAGTGAAGGTGGGTTAGGGTTTCCCGGTTGTGACAGTGTTATCACGAGGAAGAAGATGGAGTGAGTGGGCTGGATCAGGTTTCGCGAATTGGGCTGCGCTGAAGGGGTGGATTACAGGGGGTGCGCTTAGCAAGGAAACAGGGGGTGTATACTAGTAAACAAGCCCAAAAATCAGTTTTTCTTCACTTTTAAAGCCCATTTTCACTACAACTATTATTTTGACAGCTCAATAGCCTAAATATAATTTTTAAAATAAATAACATCTAAAATACTAATATTTTATAAAATAAAATAATTAACTAAAACAATCATATTTCAAATATAAATATTCAATAAACAACATAAATAAATACTAACAATAATATAGTACCAACATAGTATAAAAATATGGTTTAATATCATTTAGACATATTTGATAATTCAAACATATGCAAATATAAAATCGATTAAGTTACTAAATATTATTAAAATACGTAATTACTAAGACGCACAATATATCACCAGAATTACTATTATATTCGCGCATAAAGCAAAAACGTACTAATATGAAAATCGGGGTGTTACAATTCAACCCCCCTTAAAAAATTTCGTCCTCAAAATTTCATAGGTTCAAGGACAAAATAAGAGAATAAATACTTAGAGAGTTCAAACACGGGAGGATAACCTAAACCTTGTTGAAGTCAAAAGAGAAGTTGTCAATGACACTCAAAGGAATGAGAGGAGGTCTCAACAAAAGACAAAGCATAAATTTACAAAGTGAAATTTTTATGACTAAGAATAGTGAACACTCAAGGTACAAAATTCAGACAATTTAACAGTCACACAATTCGTATATTGAAGAACCCAAGGGTCAATTAACATAGAGATCACACAAACTTAGTATCCAAATAATAAGTTAAGAAGAAAACAATGGAAGAATATCAAAGGACTTCAATAATATATATATATATATATATATATATATATATATATATATATATATATTGTAAAGTGTAACTTACTTTAGAAATTTTATACATAAAGTGGATTTTTGGCAAATATACTATAACAACAACTCTAGGCTCTCATTAGAAACGCAATTATAAGTGAAAGAAGGTAAAATTAAAATATTTAAGCAAAGACGCCATTACTTACAATGATCAAAACATTATCGCACATTGAGAAAAATTTAGCAAGTAGAACAAAACAAGTGAACGTAGTAATAACATGAGAAAATAGTCCGCAGCAAAAATCATTATATCCAACTGCAATTTTTAAAAATAAAGAGACGATGATTATAGCTGTTGAACAAAAACATTATTACTCGCATTGATTAAAAGCACTGTAGCAAGTTAATAGCGAAGTAACAACTTAAAATAATCAACAAAACAATTTTACAATGTATTTAGTCTCTAACATCAAAACACGCTACAAAAAGACTTTAGTGTTAATCCATTAAAACAAATTAAACAAATTAAACAAGTTAAACAAATCAAAAACATACGTGAGTATCCAACAACAAACTAAATAATAGAAGTATACAAGCAGACTAAGTACACATTTTATTCTTAGATCACCAAATCACAACAAGCAGACTAAGTACACATATAGTTTAAATCTTAGTTTCCGCATCTTATTTAAACTAGCATTGTAAAGTTTTTGAAAACTGAAAGAATTCAAGTTTTGCATATAACCTTATTCACCCCCCTCTAAGGTTATCCTATAGTCCAACAAGTGGTATCAGTAGCTAGAAATTGCGTATAGAGCTTAACATCTCGCAATTTTATTATATTTATTTATTTTTGATCATGGGTTCATTTATGAAAGAGGGGATGTCCTTCTATAGGCCACCCCTATTTGATGGGACTAACTATGACTACTGGAGTAGTCGAATGAAGTGTCCTGTGCAGGCTATAGACTTCACCCTTTGGAGGATTATTGTTGATGGACCACTGATTCCTATGAAGATCAAAATTACAAAACCTAGTGGTGCTGTTGACGGAGACACTACAAAAACTCAAGCTACCGGCAAAGCAGAAGAAGTTCCAATTGAAGACATCTACACCATTGATCTGAGCGAGTTGAGAAAGTCTGAGTTAGACAAAATCTCTCAGAATGCCAAAGCTATGAACATTCTTCACCTATCTCTATGTGAAGAAGAAAATGGAAGGGTAAAAGGGTGTCAGACAGCTAAAGAGATCTGGGATTGCTTGGAAGCTACACATGTCGGTACAAGCCAAGTGAAGGAAACAAAAATCAGACCAGTGAGTCTGATAGTGAACAACTTGAGGGCACTGGGGAAGAAGTATTCTACAAAGGATATAAATGGGAAGATTCTTGCATCCCTGATCAGTGAGTTCATTCCAAAAACTTGTGCAATCACTGAAGCCAAAGATATTGGCATTCTGCCCCAAGAAGACTTGATCGGGTCACTTCTTGCATTTGAGGTGGTATTGCCCGCGAAGAAAGTTCAAGAAAAGGAAGTAGTCAAAGAAAAGAAGTCTCTTGATCTTGCTGCTAAAACTCCTAAGGTGGCAAGGAAAAAGGTTGAGTCTGATGATGAAGACATGGCTAAAATGTTTGAAGAATTCATGAGATTCAACAAGCTTGGAAAGGGTGACTACGCAAAGAAATCCAAGTACCAAAAGAAGAAAGATAAGAAGGCTACATGGAACTATTCTGATACTGATAGTGATTATGATGAAGAAGAGGAGGTTGCAAATGTTATTTGTCTCACGGCAAGTGAAACACCTAAGGCTACAATATGGGACAGTCTTGGCACTGATAGTGAAACGGATGAAGAAGAGCAAACTGCCAGGGTTGTTTGTCATATGGCAAATGACGCACCTGAGGTAATCCTTGATAACCATAATCTTTCTGATTCACTTGAGCATGATAATTTAATTGATGATATGTATAGTAGTCAAGATTTGAGTGAGGGTTTTGAAGCTCTTTATTTTGAACATGAAGCTCTCTTGTTAAAATCTAAGAAATTGACAAAGAGAAACAAAAGCATGCTTACTCAAATTGAGACCCTTGAAAATGAGGTAGCTAAGTTGAAGAATGAGCTACTTGAAATTAAACCTCTCAACCTTGAGTTTCTTGAGGTTAAACTGAATTTTCAAAAAGTCAAGGTTGAAAATGAAATTTTGAAAGAAACCCTAAAAAAGTTTGAGGTTGGTGAAAAGACCTTGACCAAGCTACTTCACTCCCAACATGAATATGCTGATAGGAGAGGTATTGGGTACAAAGGTAATTCCACCTCCTCTGTTTTGAACAAGAAAATAACTTTTGTAGCTGCTATACACCTACTGTTTTCTCTTGCACTTATTGTCAAAAAGGGAACCATAGCTCACTTAGATGTCCCATTCGTAAATTGTGTGAGCTTGGTACCCTTATACCTGCTTGTGAAAAACCAAGGTGGATTGTGAAAACAAACCCCTCGATGACTAACCCACAATGACCCAAAGAGAATTGGGTACCAAAATTTTCTACTTGATTTTAGTGCAGGTGTGCTACAAGGTATGGGGGTAAGATTGGTACCTTGATAGCAGAGACACGAAGCTCATGGATCTGGTGATGCTTCACTATTCTTGAACTTGAGCAACAAAGCTAGTGGATCTGTAAAGTGTGCCAACCATGAATCTGCTCAAGTAATAGGTAAAGGTTGTGTGGGTAAGGAAAACACAATAAAAAATGCTTTATCTGATGGTGTGAAATTTAATTTGCTATGTGTCAGCCATTTATGTGATAATGATTTTGATGTGCATTTGTCTGTTCAAAATGTGGAAATTAAAAACTCATCAAGTATTAGACACATATGTGAAATAAAAGTTTTTTTGTGTGGGCATCAAAGTTTTTTTAAGTGTTATTATGCTTTATCTTTGATGCAACCTTTTTTGAAGATAAATATGGTACCTATATTGTTGAACCAAGTATGACATATCTCATGGGTATCCTAGTTTCTATAGTATCTTTTTTTAAAAACTGTGATGGTCCACCTTCTTCTGGCTAAGCTTTGCATTCTACAATCAATCAGAGGGATCATCAAGTAAGGGGGAGCACAACATTAAACTGTTTTTGATATATCTAATGCTATGTGCTACTGCTGCGTGATTTTGCAAGTTTATAACATGACTATGTCTCTATGTGTTCACCCCCCCCCCCTCCTTTTTGATGAAAACAAAGGGGGAGAAAATATATGCATGGGGGAGAAAATATCTACTTATAATGTGATTATGTGGGGGAGAAAATATCGGCTGCTATCTGTGCTTATATTCTGATTAATTATATGTTTGGTTTAGTTGAATATTTTTATGCTTATGCTTAGGGGGAGCTCTTTGAAAATTTTTCATTATTATCACCCCCCCTATGCATAATTTAATTTGTTATCATCAAAAAGGGGGAGTTTGTTGAGCCAAGGACAAACGCTCTTTGTTTTGTATGATAACAAATTACATCTTGTCTACTAATGGTTGCAGTTGAATGAAAGCACAGGGACAAAATCAAATAACAGGGATTAAATCAAAGAGCAGGGACTAAAGTGCAATGGCTTGCAGAAGAAGCAACAATGAAGTTGAAGACCTAATTGTTTATCTGCTTTTGATAGGACTCAAATGTAAGATCCTATCCCTTCAGCTTTATGACATTTAGTAGACACTACTAGAAAAAATGGATTTTACATCATGAATTCGCATCGGTTCAAATACTAACTGATGTGGATACCAAGGCGGTGGCATTTTTGAAATTATTTAAACATTTTTCGCATCGGTTCAGTAACTAACCGATGTGGATAAAAAGGCGCTGGCAATTTAGAAATTTTGTGAACATTATTCGCATCAGTTGATATAGGAACCGATGTAGAAAGTCATGATTACACTTTTAATATCAGTTCTATCGTTGCACCCGATGTGAAAACTCCCAATTTACAATTTCCTAAAACCCTCTTTCGCAAAGCACACTCACCCTCTTCAACCAAAAACCTCTTCGTTACACACTCACTCTGCAACCAAAACCCTCTTCGCGAAACACGCTCACTCTGCAACCAAAACCGTCCGCCGTCTGCCGTTCACGCATTCACGCCGTTCACGAACAAGGTTCGCGCCTCCCATTCACGCTGTCCACCGTTCACGCCGTCCTTCTCTCTTCGTGAAGCACTCTCACTCTGAAACCAAAAACCACTCTCGCGAAACACACTCACTCTCACTATAGTTGTAAGTCACACTTCTCGCTCCACACTTCTCGTTCATTCGCCGTTATAGTTGTAAGTCACACTATTTCAATCTCTTTTTCTTTAATTTGTTCTTTAGGTCCGAACCGGTTCTACGCGCCACACTTCTCGTTCATACACTTCTCGTTCATTCGCCGTTATAGTTGTAAGTCACACTATTTCAATCTCTTTTTCTTTGATTTGTTCTTTAAATTTTTGGGTGTAATCTGTTGTTTTGCTTATGTCATGTATATATTGTTATGTTGCTTCCATTTTTCTTAGAAATGCATGATTCTGTGTATGGGTTTCATTCTATATGATTCTGTTCGGTGGTGATTTCTTGAACTTTTAAACTAAACTGGTTTATATTGTTTGTATTTTCTTTTTAGTTTGTTATTTTATCACTGGTTTTGAGATTATTGCTCAATGGAACTCACAAAGTGATTAGTTTGGCAGAATGCTGATGTTAAGGAGATTTATTTATCATATCAGGATTTCTTTTGTTTGTTGCACTTTAGGTGTATGATAAAATGTCGGCTGCTACTATTAGTTGCTAAACATGATGTTTGCACATGAAGTTTGCTTTGTTTATCACTGATTTATTTTTGTATTTATTATTATTTATTTATATTTATACAACTTCCTTTATTTTTAACAAGTACATTTTTGCTTAGTGTTCTGCATTTGTTTCTTGATATTGCATTCTATCTATGTAAACCTTGAAGCAGCCAAACAATCTTTACTCAGTGCCTTTTAAGTTGATATTTAGAGAATGGAGAGAAAGAAAGATTTTTGAATTGTTATTAAAAGGCTTCAATTGGAATCAGCTTGTTTGTGAAAGTAAGCTTCAATTTTGTCCAAACTAATTGCAGAAAGTATTAATGATGATGACTAGATTGTATTGAATCACGATTTATTCAATCAGAATCCAATGCAACCTCATGAAGCCTTAATCTTTTTTGCTTTTTCTTTTTCCTCCTTCACTGAAAGATGAAGTAACTTGATGCCATTTTTTTTGTAAAAATTATAGTGTCCCTGAATGGTGGAAGTTGCATCTAAGGTCCCTTAATGTGTATTACGTTGCTGCTGCGCCGTTGCTGCGTCTTCTTGCTGTGAGCCGTTGCTAGCATTTCATTTGAGTGAGGTATTTAACTTCTTTTTCATTATTATGATGTCTGTGTTGTGAAATTGAATGTGAAAGATTGAAATAATTCAATCAATGTATATCATTCTTCATTCTTTGAATTACTTTACTCATATGTATGCTATTTTTCTTCATTCTTTGAGTGAAATTGAATGTGAAAGATTGAAATAGTTGAAACCCTCTAGACGCTGATGTATGTATCGTTCTCCATTCGTACCCTAATTGTGGACTATGCCTTTGACTTACCCTAATTTTTGAAGTCTTTTGTTGCCCAGATTATGATTTCCATTAGCAAATTAGTTTTTTGCTCTTATATAATTCGCTGTGCATTTTAGAGTTTTCATTTTAGTACTTTTATAACTCACTAAAAGTTTCACTCACGTATATCTTTTAGCTTATCTCAAACCGACAAAGGATATTGGTAGTGGGAGGTGGAGGTGCAATACGGTTGTAGAGTTTAATTGTTGGATCAATACTAGCCGCGCAAGTAATTATGGATCGTAGTTGGATCAATACTAGCCGCCTAAGTGATGAGTATGAGAAGGGCGTGGAAGAGTTTCTAGAATTTGCTAAAAAAACTTGTCCAAAAAGTAGTGGAAAGTTTATTTGTCCTTGTCTTAGTTGTAAGTTTTATTGTCCTTGTGTTAATTGTTTGAATAATGGCAAACTAGTTGTTAAGGACATACGTAATCATCTTTGTTGTGATGGCTTTAACAAGAGTTATACAAGGTGGATATGGCATGGTGAATCCTCAGGAATACCAAGCACTTCCCAAAGAGAGGAGGTTAATGTAGATATGAACGACAGAATTGAAGATATGATTCGAGATCTTGGACCAGAGTCTTTTAAGCAAACATGTATGTATGATACTTTGTGCAACGACAATGTAGAGTCGTTGTATCCGGGGTGCACAAAGTTCACACGATTGTCAGCTGTGTTAAAATTGGTCAACCTAAAGGCCAGAAACGGGTGGACTGATAAAAGTTTCACAGAATTGCTTGAGTTGCTGAAAGACATGCTTCCAGAAGGTAACACATTGCCAGACCGTAACTATGAGGCAAAGAAGATATTATGTCCTATGGGTATGGAGTATGAAAAAATACACGCATGTCCTAAAGATTGCATATTGTATAGGAAAGAGTTTAAAGATAAACATGCGTGTCCTACTTGTGGGGCATCACGCTACAAAGTGCAAGGTGATGATTCTAGTTGTGATGTGAGCACGAAGGGTTCTCCAGCAAAAGTGTTATGGTATCTTCCAATAATTCCAAGATTCAGGCGATTGTTTGCTAATGCTAATGACTCAAAGAATATTACGTGGCATTCAGATGAACGCATTAGTGATGGACAGCTTCGCCATCCAGCTGACTCTTTGCAATGGAAGAAAATTAATCGTTTGTTTCTAGAATTCGACAATGAACCAAGAAACCTTAGACTTGGACTTGCTACGGATGGAATGAATCCGTACGGTAACTTAAGTAGTAACCATAGTTCATGGCCCGTTCTCTTGATAATTTACAATCTATCCCCTTGGTTGTGCATGAAGCGCAAATACATGATGTTATCTATGATGATTTCGGGCCCAAAACAGCCTGGGAATGACATAGATGTTTACCTAAGTCCCTTGATTGAAGATTTGAGAATGCTATGGGAGGAAGGCGTTGATGTGTTTGACGGATATAGAAATGAACATTTCAAGATGCGTGCCATGTTATTTTGTACAATCAATGACTTTCCCGCATACAGGAACTTGTCTGGCTATAGTGTTAAGGGGCATACAGCATGCCCTATCTGTGAAGAAAACACACGCTATGATCAACTGCAACATGGAAGGAAAACTGTTTACCTTGGACATCGTAGATTTCTCAGACGTAATCATCTGTATCGTAGGTTGAAAAAAGCTTTTAATGGATGTCAAGAGAATGAAATTGCTCCGAAAGCCTTAACTGGAGAAGAAGTTTATCAACGAATTAAGGACATCAAGGTTATATTTGGAAAAAAGCAAAAACAATCTAATGAGAAAAATAAATGGAAGAAGAGGTCAGTGTTCTTTGATCTTCCATACTGGTCCAAACTTGATGTTAGACATTGTATTGACGTCATGCACGTGGAGAAAAATGTATGTGATAGTATTATTGGAGCGCTTCTCAATATTCAGGGAAAGACAAAGGATGGTGTGAATGCTCGATTAGATTTGGTTGTGATGGGTATAAGAGAGCAGTTAGCTCCGCAGCAAAAAGGTAAAGGCATATATCTCCACCCAGCATGTTATACATTGTCCAAAAAAGAGAAAAGAAGTTTTTGTGAGTGTTTACGGGGTGTCAAAGTACCACAAGGTTACTCCTCAAATATCAAGAGACTTGTCTCGAAGAAAGATCTCCAATTAGTTGGCCTAAAGTCTCATGATTGTCATGTCTTGATGCAACAACTACTACCAGTGGCTATTCGTGACATTTTGCCTAAATAGGTTCGACATGCCATAACTAGGTTGTGCATATTCTTCAATACTATCTGTAGCAAAACCATTGACCCCCAAAAGTTGGATGGCTTGGAGAATGAGGCTTCCATTATTTTGTGCCAATTGGAGATGTATTTTCCTCCTTCATTTTTTGACATCATGGTCCACCTAATTGTTCATCTAGTGAGGGAGATTAGATTGTGTGGGCCCGTTTATTTAAGGTGGATGTACCCGGTTGAGCGTTACATGAAAATATTGAAAGGGTATGTGAAGAACCAATATCGTCCTGAGGCATCTATTGTTCAGAGGTATGTTGTAGAAGAAGCTATCGAAGTTGGATTAAATCAAAGAGCAGGGACTAAAGTGCAATGGCTTGCAGAAGAAGCAACAATGAAGTTGAAGACCTAATTGTTTATCTGCTTTTGATAGGACTCAAATGTAAGATCCTATCCCTTCAGCTTTATGACATTTAATAGAAGAGAGATGATGTTTTTAAAGATGTTTTAAAAAATAAAATTGTTGTGTTAAAAGTCTTTGAAAAATATTTTAGTCAAATGCATGCATGCATAAGAAAGGCACATAAAAAAGGAAAATGTTTTTAAAGCAAAAATCGATTTCATGCTTACTTTACAATGTTCATAATCGATTTTGCCCTTAGTTGGTTAGAGCACACAATCGATTTCATGCTTCCTTTTTGTAGCAAAGAATCGATTTCTTCTAGAGTATGTGAAGCAAAGAATCGATTTTGACAATGTAACAGCCCGAAAATAGTAGATTAATTTTCTAGTTAATTAAATGAGGTTTAGGTGGTAGGAGATAATTAATTAATTGATTTAATTAATTATCTAGGGTTTTGAGAGTTAAATAAATAGAATTATTTAATTGGACCTAGGGTTAGTTTTAGATGGTGGTGGCGAGTTGAAGTGGATTAGGAGAAGCCCATGATTAGGTCATTAAGTGGAAGCCCATGTCCATTAAGCTAGGCGCCTATAAGATGCCAATCTTAGGGTTTGGTGATTCATTCCAACACTTTAGAAAAAAATAGAGAGAGTGGGACGGCTTGGAGAGAGGAGAGGCGTGAAACCATAAGAGAGAGATGAAAGAAGAAGGGCGCAAAACCCTAGAGGAGAGAGAGAGAGGAAGTTTTCGCATGCACCAAGGAGGGAGAGGAGGATCTTAGTTGCTGAATTTTGATGGTAGCTTGCTCACCAAGAGATAGGTGTTCTTCAATTATGAGGTAAGGGGGCTCTCGTTCATAGTTAATAATTTATAAACCACGAAATCATGGGGACTAGGTGTTAGGAGTAGTTGTTTAAATTGCTGTTGATGTTTATAATATCTATATGTGGCTGAAGTGTGATGGTTGTTTGTGTTGTTGAAATCACTGTTTTGAGATGTTCTGACATAGGTTTAGTATTTCAGTGACTGAGAACGTTTTACTAATTGAAAAATTATGTGGTTTGTCATTTCGAGAACTTGATTGAATGCTTGTTAATTTGGCGTTGATTTGGTTGCATTTGGAGTTGTAAAACTTGAGTTATAGGTGAAACAAGTTAGGTTAAAATTCTGGGAACGATGTGGGTAGAGGTTCAGTATTATGGTAACTGGGAACGTTGTGTTGACTGAAAAATTATGTGGTTTACTGTTCTGGAAAATAGACTTGATGCTTGTTAATTTGACACTGGTTTGGTTGTGTTTAGAGTTGTGTAGCTCGAGATATGAATTCCACAAGTTAGGGTAATATTCTGGAAGCAATCTGGATATAGGTTCAGTAAATCTGTGGTCGTGAGTGTTCTATTCGTCTAAAAATTATGGGGTTTGTTTTGTTGGAAAGTAGACTTAATTTCCTACTGAATAGGCACTGATTTCGCTAAATTTCATTGAGAAATGAGGGAGAAGATTTGATTTCAAAATGACTAATAATTCTGTCCGAATTTTGTGGGATTTGTTGCTCCGAATTTTGTGGGGTTTGTTGCTCCGAATTTTGTGGGATTTTATGCTGCTGTTTATATTGCTGCTGCTACTCTATGTGCTGTCTTGGTCCCTATGGGTGTTGTTTAGTCCTTTGGTGACAATGTAGTCGCGTAATTAATTGTGCTTGGTGTGATTGGTGTGCTATCCTTAGAGCTGAAATTTTGGAGATGTATAATGGTGATGTATATAAAATGGTGAGATAAATTATTGGTGAGTTTATTGGTGAGTGCCCTCAAGGCAATGGTCTATGACCTTTCTTTTGGTGTTGGTGAGTTAATAAAACTATTGGTGAGTTAAATAAATTATTGGTGCACATGTTATCGCATTGTTGTGGTGATTTTGGTGTGTATGGTGCATTGTTCATAGCGTCACATAAACCATGTGCATATTTGGTGAGCAGAGGCTTCGGCCTAATTATATTTGGTGAGCAGAGGCTTCGGCCTAATTATATTTGGTGAGCAGAGGCTTCGGCCTAATGGATCCACATGCATATGCCCAGTGGAGTTTTGGGTTGCATTTCATACATTGCATACACGTCCTGTGTTTGATTTCGTCTTCTTGAACTAATGGTGTAACTGTATTCTGGGTGTAACTGCATTTGGTGTGACGGTACTCAGTGTAATAGTATTCAGCGTAACTGGATTTGGTGTAACTGTATTATTGGTGTAGTAAATTGATGGTATTCCTGGTGTGCCTATTATACTGTGTTTCTTGTTTTATCTATTATTATCTATGTATTGAGACTCACCCTACTGCGTCGTGTTGCCTCGTATGTCGGCAACCTGCAGGTGACGGTGACTGAAGGTGGCTAGAGATTCTTCTTCTAGTATGGTTGAGTCGGCTCTGATACGTAGCACTCGGGAGGGTTGTCCTTGCGTCTTTCCTTATGTGTTATGTATATGCCTTTCTAAGTTGTAAACCTTTTGAAGTATGATTGCCAAGTTAAACCTTTTTATTTCCGCTGCATGTTTTTGAAAAGAAGTTAGTTATAATTAAAGTACTCTGTTTGCGAAGTGGTTTTCCGGTTCGAAAAATGTGACACTCTTTTGGCGCGAAAAACTCTGATATTTTTTTTAATAAACCGTTGGGTAGAAAAAAGGGGTGTTACAGACATCCTCTATTTTGAAGCAAAGAATCGATTTCTTCTTGAGTATGTGAAGCAAAGAATCGATTTTAACATCCTTTATTTTGAAGCAAAGAATCGGTTTCTTCTTGAGTATGTGAAGCAAAGAATCGATTTTAACATCCTTGTTTTAAGCAAACAATCGATTACTATACATTCTCTTTTTAAGCTAAGAATCGATTATGTCTCTACTCAATAAAGAGCACATAATCGATTCTGATCTTCAATTATTACAGGCCAACGGTCATTTTTTTAAGATCTCTATAAATAGAGACCTTGGCTTCACAAACAATCACAGCACTACACTTCTCTTCTACATACATTGTCAAATCAATAGAAAAGAGAAAAAGAGCTTTCATTGTCAAATCTTTTGTTAAAGTTCTTCATTTCAAAACCAATCATCTCTCTCTCTACTATACTGTTATTCTCCTGGAGTGATTGGTTCATAGGTTCTCAATTGTATTGATCTGTATTCGTGGTGGCTTTGAAATCCTGGGAAGTGTTCTTGGGTCTCTCAATCTGGGAGATTGAGTTGGTTTGAAATCCTGGGAAGTTATCTTGGGTCGTTCAATCGGGGAGATTGAAGCGGTTATTGTGAAATCCTGGGAAGCATTCTTGGGTCGTTCAATCAGGGAGATTGAAGCGGTTGTGAAATCCCTAGGAGGGAGCTCCGGTTCTCAATTTGGGTAAATTGAGATTTGCTATTTGAAGTTGCTTGTTTGTAAAACATTCTTCATCATATAGTGGTTGTTATCAAGTCCAAAGGTTGCCAAGCCGGAGGCCGAGGACGTAGGGCTTTTATCCCGAACCTTGTAAAAATTACGGTGTACCTCTTTCCCTACTCTTTTACTTTATTTGTCGTTTATATACGTCTATTGTTATATTACGCTGCATGCAAATATCTGCTTAGTGTTTAAACCAATCATAGCATAGTTAGCAGAATATATCACTGTATCTAGATCCGTCATACCTATAGCGTGCGTAGGATAGTGCATATAGTTTAAATTCTATTTTCCGCATTTAATTTAAACTGGCGTTGTCTGAAAATTGAAACGATTTCATTTTTAGGAAGATAACCTTATTCAGCCCCCTCTAAGGTTATCATATAGTCCAACACCCAGCACTTCATTAATTCTTTCATCAGCGAAGAAAACCAACCGTCCTCGCACCACGGAGAAGGTGGGCTCAGGTTTTCCCCTTGAGCTTTTCAGGGACTCCAACATAGAACTCCCTAGTGAGCCTAGGGAGTATGTACGGTGGTTGCTTGGTCAGTTTCTCCCATTGTAGGTCTCAGAAGATTTCTATTGTGGCTGAGGTTAGGGATTTTGGGCCTATGCCTCGCTCTGGTAGTGGGTTGCAGCTCTATGGCGTATTTGCTTGGTAGCCGGCCAAGGGTGTCTTCAGGCACTGGCTTTGGTTTGGGTTTCTGAGATTTGGAGGACGAAGATTTGGTTTTGGGTGCCATGGGGTTTTAGGGTTCAGGGAGGGTGTGAGGCGTTTCGGGTGAGAGGGGTGTTGCACAAGTTCTCTGCTTCAATAGGGATTGAGATGCGCTTGGTAATGGTGGAAACACGAAGGGTCTTCTTATAGGTGAGGGACGGAGGGTGACAGTTTAGTGTTTGGAATGGAGGAGTTATGGTTTTTTTGGGGGGGAGAGAAGTTACAGGAGTTAATGGGGGAGGTGAGGCGTTACGTGCGAGGCGTGGAAGGGAAGTTACTGAAGAGACGGGTTGGTGTGCTGGATAAGACAGCACTGTGTGTCATGCTGACGCACCCTGTCATAGCTCAACTGCTCTACTGCGCGAGCTCGAGTGCTCCTGATGCCTGCACAGCACCTTTTTATTCTTTTGAAATTTCAAACTTATTTTTGCGAAGCCTTTTGTGCACGGCATCATGTGGTGCTACCGGCACTGCTACCGTGCGGTGCCTCAGTGCTACCAACACTATTACTTGTTTTCTCTACTCCTTCTTTACTCATCTGTTTGTTTCACACCTGACTCTGAAAAAAATAAACACACTAAAACAAAAGAAAATTGTTAGCCTCTGGGCTGCCTCACAGTAGCGCTTGGTTTAAGAGTCCTCAGCCTGACTAAACAGTCCTTCTCATGGGTAATCTCTCAAGGGGATGGAGGCCTTGGTGCTGGGCACCGACTCCCCCAAGTACAGCTTTACACTCTTCCCATTCACTTTAATATCATTTCCATTGTTCTCATTCCTTAGGTCCACAGACCCATGGGGGTGTACCTTGAGAATTGTGAATGGACCAGACCACCTAGATTTGAGTTTTCCAGGGAAAAGCCGTAGCCTGGAGTTAAACAGTAGTAATTGGTCACCTTCCTTGAGTTCTCTCCTCAATATTTTAGCATCATAAGAAAAGTGTCTTAACTCCTCAAGCTCATTGAGCTGCAGCATCCTGGCTTTCCCAGCTTGTTTCAAATCAAAGTTCAACTTTTTGGTTGCCCAAAAAGCCTTGTGCTGCAATTCAATGGACAAGTGGCAAGCCTTACCAAAAACCAGTCTATAGGGAGACATACCAAGGGGTGTTTTGAAAGTTGTTCGATATGCCCACTGGGCATCATCCAGATGGATGGACCAGTCCTTCCTTGATGGGTTCACCATTTTTTCTAAGATTCTCTTTATCTCCCTATTAGATAGCTCAGCTTGCCCACTTGTTTGAGGGTGGTAGGTTGTGGCAATCTTGTGTTTAACTCCGTATTTTGCTAACATCCCTTCCATCAGTTTATTGCAGAAGTGGGTGCCCTCATTACTGATGATAGCTCTGGGTGTGCCAAACCTTGTAAAAATATTTTTTTGAATAAATTTCATCACTACCCTTGCATGATTGGTGGGGAGAGCAACTGCTTCTATCCATTTTGACACATAATCTACTGCTACCAGGATGTACATGTTGCCAAAGGAGGGTGGGAATGGTCCCATGAAATCAATACCCAAACGTCGAATAGCTCAACTTCTAGGATATTTCGTTTTTATTTGAAATATTGCCCATCCTTTGGCACCTGTCACATCTTTTTGCATATTCATGGGCATCTTTAAAAATGGAGGGCCAGAAATAACCTGGTTGTAGAACCTTAGCAGCAATTCTAGCTCCTCCAAAATGGCCTCCACATGGTGAGGAGTGGCAGTGCTTTAGGATGTCATCCACTTCATTTTCGGCAACACATCTTCTCAGCAGTTGGTCAGGACACTTCTTGTACAAAAAGGGCTCATCCCAAAAATATTGCTTTGCTTGGTGGAAAAACCTTTTCCTTTGATGAGATGTCAGGTCCTCAGGCACCATATTACTCACCAGGTAGTTGACGATATCAGCGTACCAAGGCACTTCTGTCACAGAGTTTGCAGTGTTGACAGCTTTTGATATGGCCAGCAACTGTTCATCAATGAACTGCTCCTTAATTTCTGACTCATCAGGGGGTGAATTCACATCTGGGATCCTTGATAGGTGGTCTGCCACCAGGTTTTCCACTCCCTTCTTGTCCCTAATTTCGAGATCAAACTCTTGCAACAAGAGTACCCATCGAATAAGCCTTGGTTTGGCATCTTTCTTGGCTATGAGGTACTTGATTGCTGAGTGGTCAGTGTATACTATTACTTTAGCTCCCACAAGGTATGATCTGAACTTGTCAAAGGCAAAAACCACTGCCAGCAATTCCTTCTCAGTGGTTGTATAGTTTAATTGAGCATCCACCAAAGTTTTGCTGGCGTAATGTATAGAGTGGAATACCTTGTCATGCCTCTATCCTAGCACTGCACCGATAGCATAATCACTAGCGTCACACATTAGCTCGAAGGGTTTGCTCCAGTTTGGTGCTATGATCACTGGTGCTGTCACCAGTGCTACCTTCAGCTTATTAAATGCAACCAGACATTCGGCATCAAAGTTAAAAGCATTGTCGTGCTGCAGCCGCATACATAATGGTTTGGAGATTTTGGAGAAATCCATTACAAACCTTCCGTAGAATCCTGCATGCCCAAGAAAACTTCTAACTCCTTTGACTGATGTGGGAGGTGGCAATTTCTCTATTACTTCCACTGTTGCCTTATCTACTTCTATTCCCTTTTTTGAAATTTTATGCCCCAATACTATTCCTTCTTGCACCATGAAGTGGCACTTCTCCCAATTTAGTACCAAGTTTGTCTCTTCACACCTTCTTAGTATATCCTCAAGGTTGAGCAAGCATGCATGGAAGTTCTCCCCAAATACAGAGAAATCATCCATGAACACTTCCATGGATTTTACAATAAATTCAGAAAAAATGGCCATCATGCACCTCTGGAAGGTAGCTGGACATTGCACAGCCTAAAAGGCATCCTTCTAAAAGCAAAGGTGCCATAAGGGCAGGTGAATGTAGTTTTCTCTTGGTCCTCAAGGGCTATAGCAATCTGATTATACCCTGAGTATCCATCAAGGAAGCAGTAGAATTCTTTCCCACCTAATCTGTCTAACATCTGATCAATATCAATGAAGGGGAGGGGGAAGTGGTCCTTCCTAGTGGCCTTATTCAGCTTTCTGTAATCCATACAGATTCTCCAACCAGTCACTGTCCTGGTGGGAATCAGTTCATTCTTTACCACAGTGACCCATACTCTCTTTGGGACACATTGCACTGGGCTCACCCAAGTGCTGTCAGCAACAGGATAGATAATCCCAGCATCTAACCATTTGATTATTTCTTTTCTCACAATCTCTTTCATGATGGGGTTCAGCCTTCTCCTTTCAGTTCTTTCTCTTCTATATCAGCCATTTGCCAACCGATGGCTCTCTTATGCTTCCTCACGACAGCAACCAACTCGTCTTCTTGCTGTACACTTAACTCAGCAGCTATGATTACGGGCAGGTTGCCCTCTTCTCCCAGATAGGCATACTTCAAATGCGGAGGGAGTTGCGTCAATTCAAGGTCGGGTGGCTTCTCAATGGATGGAATGTTTTTCTTGAAGCCTTCAACAGTTAGCTCTAGTGATTCGTATCTCTTCATCCATCTTGGGATGTTTGGTTTATCTTCCTTGATTCCAGCTGAACCCTCTTCCTGTAGCTCTTTTTTCTCCACGAGCTTCAACTCTTGCTTTAGTACATCATGCTGTGACAGCAGTTGCTTTTGGACCAAGCTGTCCAGTTCAGAAACGAAATTGCATTCTGCACTACTGGTGGTCATTAGGGTACTTCATAGCATTGAGTACATTGAAGGTAACTTCCTGGTCATTCACTCTCATGGTAAGCTCTCCCTTGTGTACATCGATCAAGGTCCTACTTGTGGCCAAAAACGGTCTTCCAAGGATAATTGGCACATCCTTGTCAGCCTCAAAATCAAGTATTATAAAATCGACAGGCAAAACAAATTTATCTACCTTAATCAAAACATCCTCAATTTTTCCTTCAGGGTAGACCGTAGATCTGTCTGCTAATGCGAGTGTTACTGTGGTGGGTCTTGCTTCACCAATACATTGGTTTTTAAAAATGGATTTGGGCATCAAGTTGATACTTGCACCCAAATCACACAAGGCCCGACCACAGTAATTACCCCCAATAGAGCAAGGGATAGTGAAACTACCTGGGTCTTTGAGTTTCTGAGGTACCTTACTCTGCAACAGCATGCTTGTTTCCTGTGTCATAGCTACTGTCTCGAACTCACCAAGCCTCTTTCTCTTGGTTAGCACATCCTTCATGAACTTGGTGTAGTTGGGCATTTGTTGTAAAGCTTCCACCAATGGGATATTGATGTGAAGCGGCTTCAGAATCTCCATGAATTTCCCAAACAGTTTGTCTTGATTGGTCTTCTTTAACCTTTGGGGAAAGGGTGGAGAAGGCCGCTCAGGAATAAACTTTTAGGGTGTTTTTACTGCTGGAGTTACATTTTCTGCAGTGGTATCAGAGTTCTCATCAACAGGTGCTGCACTAGTGCTGGCAGCATCTAGGATATCACATGTATTAACCATTGCAAGCAAGGTGGCAGTTTCTTTGCCGCTTCTGAGTGTGATGGCCTTGACTTGCTCGTTACCAGCTGGGTTTGCCTGCTCAGTGGTGCTTGGCAAAGATCCACTTGGTCTAGTTGTAATTGCGATTGCAATTTGACCAATTTGATTCTCTAAATTCTTGATGGCAGCCCCTTGGCTTTGGTACTGTGCTTTATTTTCACTCATGAATTCTTTGAGTGCCTCGGCTTAAGAGTTGTCAGCATTGGCTTTAGGAGCAGGCTGTGCAGGGAATCCTGGAGGTGTAGTAGATTTGGCTTGACTAGCAGCAGCATTTGGATCCTTCTATGAAAAGTTGGGGTGGTTTCTCCATCCTGGGTTATATGTGTTGAAGTAGGGGTTGTTGTTCTTGCTGAAATTTCCAATATAGTTGACAGAGACTGGGTTTCCAGGGCACTCTTCGAACAAATGTCCCCCATTGCAGTACACACAATTCGGTGTAATAGACTTTTCTGTCTGTGCTGTCTCTGCAGATGCTGTGGCGGCAGCAACAGTAGCTGGAGCTGGCGCAGAAGTGGTACACAGGCTTTTCAGCATGTTGGTTAAACTGGCCACTTGTGCCGACAGTGCAGTTATTTCACACACCTCATGGATTTCGGCTACCTTCTTGGCAGCACTGACTCTAGCAGTGGGCCGTTGATAACTGTTTGCAGCTATAGTCTCCACCAAATCGTATGCTTCATTGTAAGAGTGATTCAGATTGGCTCCTCCTGCAGATGCATCCAGCAACAGCCTTGATTGGGAAATCAAGCCATTGTAGAATGTCTCTAATTGTTTAGCGAAAGGGATGCCATGATGTGGGCATTTTCTGAGCACATCCTTGAATCTCTCCCAGGCCTCATATAGTGATTCTTCTTCTTGTTGCCTGAACGATGTGATGCCGTTTCTCATTCTTGCATTCTTGACCAGAGGAAAGTATTTTACCAAGAACTTCTCGGCCATCTTGTAACAGCTGTCTACTGAATTGGGTTCCAGGGAATTCAGCCAAGCTTTGTGTAACGCCCCAAAAATAATTGATTAGTTTATTTAATTAATTTAATAGGACTTGCGTGGTAGAAATAATAATATAATTATATGTTATTAATAGTTAGTCCATTAGGGGTTAGTAATAGTGATTTTAAGTGATTGGCCCATGAGTAATTCGAATAAGTGATGAAAAAGCCTATAAGACCAAATAAAAATATAAAAGGGCTAGGTTAGGGTTTTGTTGTCATTAGAAGGAAAAAGAAAAAAAATAAGGATTGAGAAGAGAGAGCTAGGAGGGGGCGGCGCTAGCACAAGAGAAAGAAGGAGAGAAAACGTGAGTCAAGAGGATAGAGAAGAAGCTAGGGTTCGAATCATCCATCAAGCTAGGGTTGTGTATTCATCTAAGGCTAAGGTAAGGGTGAGGTTCATGATTTATAAGGGTTGGTATGAAGGGTTGTATGTGGGTTAGGGTTTGGTAGTCATCATATGTGTATCATGTTTATTATGTGTTTGATAAAATGCTTTGAATGCTATATTGGTTGATTTTGCCTTGTAATTGATGTTCCCATGCCCTAATACTATGTTTGATGATTGCATGCGGGGGTTAGGGTATGATGATTTATCACATGTATGATTATATGTTTGTGTTGCCTTGTTGAACCAAATGTTGATGATTGAACCTATTTGTTGATGTTTGAGATCACTTGTTGATGTTTGAATATGTTTGTGGAGGTTGGAAATCAATTTGGGGTTTTTTATTCGCAAAGAAAACTGGGTATAGGTTCGGTTATACAGTAACTGGGAACAATCTAGTGGTCCAAAAATTATGTGGTTTACCTTTTCAGAAACTAGACTTAAAGCTTGTTAATTTGGAACTAGTTTGGTTGCATTTGGAGTTGTATAGCTCGAGTTATAGGTGTCACAAGTTAGGTTAAAATGCTGGAAACAATCTGGATATAGGTTCGGTATTTCGTGTATAATGTTTTCGTTTGAACTCCTTTTTGAATGATTCTTGATTCATTGTAAACTACACTCAATTTGTTTCGGGTTAGGCTCAAGTCCCATGTCATTTGACTGAGTTTTGATAATTTTATAGGTGTCACAAGCTAGGTCATGGTGGCTGTCCTGTTTTCTGAACCTTGTTGCTTATTTACTAAAACTGTACGAGTTGGACCATTATTTTACAAAATAAAAATTATAGTCAGGACCTAGACATTCTTAGCTTTCCATGGAGGGGTCCTTTGCTAAGTTTTGATGTCGTTTGATAGGTTAATTAATTCACCGAAGTAGAGGTATGTTGCTGAAAAATTAATGTTGCTGTTGCTGTAAATTAATGTTGTTGTTTACTGAAAATCATGTTGCTGTTGCTGTAAATTAATGTTGCTGTTTACTGAAAATCATGTTGCTGTTGCTGTAAATTAATGTTGTGTTTACTGAAAATCATGTTGCTGTTGTTGTAAATTAATGTTTCTGTTTACTGAAAATCATGTTGCTGTTGCTGTAAATTAATGTTACTTTTTACTGAAAATCATGTTGCTGTTGCTGAAAATTAATGTTGCTGTTTGCTGAAGATTAATGTTGCTGTTTGCTGAAAATCATATGTGTTGTTTCTATTTTGTGGGCTATTCCTATTTTGGGGTGGTTGTTGGCTCTCCCTATTTTTGTTGGTGGTTGTTGGTGCCCTTAGCGCCTTGTTGTCTTGTCGATTTTGTTGTTGTCGACCGGTGGCCATTGTTGGATTGCCTCATTAGGCATGAAGTTGTTGTTGTAGGCCGGTGGCCATTGTTGAATTGTTGATGTTGCATGTCGGCGCATTAGCGCCTATGTTTGTTGTCGTTGCGTGTCGGCGCCTTAGCGCCTATAGTTGTTGCTTGTTGTTGGTGCCCTAGCGCCTATAGTTGTTATTTGTTGTGGGTGCCTTAGCGCCTATTGTTGTGGCTAAGCCGTTGGCCTGGATGATGTTGTTTTGTTGATGTTGTTGTCATTATTGTCGTGTTGTTGATTATGTTGTTAAATGTTGTTGTTGACTTTGTTGTGGGTACCGCCGAATGGCCCACATTGTTTGGTGGTGGGTACCGCCGAATGGCCCACATTGTTTTGTTGAGGGTATCGCCGAATGGCCCAAATTGTTGATGAATTTTTGTGTTGAAGGCCTGAGTCTTATGTTGTTGTTGTGCTAAGATATGCTCTTTGCTATTGATTGTCTCTGGTGCATTGTTCATGGTGTCGCATACATTTCATATGCATTATTTTGGTGATGAAGGCTTCGGACTTGGAGCTATAGGTGATGATGATGATGCTCAAAAACTTGGTAATGATATAGGTGATGATGCCCTTATTGGCTATTTATTTGGTGATGATTAGTACCACATGCATATACCCGTTGGTGTGGGTTGCATCTCATTCATTTACTCATGACATTGGTGATGATTCTTGGTGATTGCAATTTCATGTTGTTGTGAAGATATATGCTTGTTGTGCTGATGTTGACTATTGTGATGATAACGACCGTTATGTCCAAGCTGTTGTTGACCTGTTGACTGTTGTGACGATATTTGTCTGTGGTGACTATCTCATATTCTGACCTGTGTATACAGTCTTTCATACGATTCTTTATATTGTTTGATATCTCACCCCTTCTGTTTGAATGTTACCCCTATGTTGGTAACGTGCAGGTATCCACGAGTGAAGGCTGTTGTACTTCACTAGTTCGGTCGTGTCGTCGCTCTGATATGTAGCACTCGGGGGGGATGAACACTATTTATATTGTTTAGATTATTTTGTGGATTTTGATGTTATAAATCTCACATGGTCACTACGTTTGTTTTAGTTGAACCCTTATGATTTTCCGCTGCGTGAATGAGTAAGAGTTGATTTGTTTTTATGACTAAAAATGCTGTTTGCCGGTTCATCCGAGTGATGAGTGTTATGTATCCGTTTAAGGTTTTTTTTTAGTCAAAAAATGTGACGCTCATTTGTTTGCAAATACTCTGATATTTTATTAATAATTACCGGGTAGAAATGGGTGTTACACTTTGGCTCTGTCCTTTAATGAGTATGGGAAGAGTCTTAACCTGAATACATCCTCTGTTACTCCAGGCATTTTAAAGTTGTTGAAGACTTCGAGGAACTGTCCTAAATGCAGGTGAGGGTCTTCAGTGGGTCCTCCTGCGAAATGGCCTGTTTGCATCATTTGGACCATCATCGGCTTGAATTCGAAGGATGCTGCCCCGATGGTAGGTGTCACAATACCAGTTTCCATGGTGGTGGGATCGAAGACATCATAGTCCCTCATTGGCCGCTCTTTGTCATTGGCCATTTCAATGTTTGTTAGTGCCACAACTTCATCTTCGTGATCTGCCATTGGAATGACTTCTGCTACTGATACTGCAAGTCTTTCTCGAACCTCTCTTCTCAATCTCCTTACTGTTCTTTCAATTTCGGGGTCTATGTGATGCTCTAGCTGATGGGCTCTGCGCATACACTCCTCTTAAAGCTGAAATTCACAATGAAGGGGATGAGAAAATAAAAGCTCACTAAAACAAATACTATTTAAGACACATTGATTAAATCCGTTAATCCCCGGCAACGGCACCAAAAACTTGTTGTGCAAAAACGTGTGCAAGTATACACAGTCTAACAAGTAATAAAGTGTAAGTAAAGATCGTTCCCACGAGGATTTAGGTTTAACTACTAGGTCTACGGAATAGCGTTGATTTAGCGAGTAAAAGTGTAACCAAATAATAGAGTGAAGTGGTGACTGTCATACCCCAATTTTGTCCGGCTTAGGGCAAAACCCTAATTTTCAACCAAAAATAAATAAACCAAGCCTTAGCATTCATCCTAGAGGTTAGGAAGAGCATCATGCTTGCATCTTAGAAGTTTCAGAATGCATTTTAGGGTTAGAAATGCATTGCATGGCATTTTAGAGCACTTTAGAGCATTTTTAGGGTTTCTAGGGTTTTTCCTCGTTCAAAGGGTATTTTGGTAATTTCGCCAAAAAGACTTATTTTCTCATCATGCGTGCATTTATAGGGGCTTAGAGTCATCCAAAAGGTCTCAGGATCATTGTCAGAGTGGAAATGAAGTTTAGAGCAAAATCAGGGTTTTCGGGACCAAAAGGGCATTTTGGTCATTTCGCTAAAATAAATAATTTCTCGGTAAAAACCATTATGCATCTCTTGAGGAATTTATGTGAGTCCAAGTGAGTGGAGTTGTGCATTTTGTTATGCATCATAGGAGTATTTTTGGCATGAAATTCGGTTTTTTTGAACAAAAGGGCAAAATGGTCATTTCCTTTGGAGTGGGGTCAATAAATCAATTTTGGGATTGGTGAGATCATAAAGTTCAGAGCCCAATCATTGAATCATGGGACATAGCCCAAAATGGCAAGAATTTAGAAGAATTATCTAGAAGGGAATAAGGAATATCCCTTTGAATTTTTGAAAGGTCAAGTGTAGTACAATAGTACAAGTTGCAATTCCACTCACTCTCTCTCCTTGGCTGCGAATTCCAGCCCTTTTCTCCCCATTTTTGATTTATTTTATTGATTGCAAATTGTGTTTAAATCATGGCCTTCCATTCAAGTGCTAAATGCAATCCTCACCCTTCATTTGAATTAAAATGGCACTCTTGTAATATGCTTCATGAGAAAATACATTTTTGTAATTAAACTTATCCTTCACCCACCTCCTTAAGCTACACCCCTCAGCCCTCTCTCTCCTCACTTTGTGCTTTCTAATTGCCCCTAATCCATGTGACATTTGATCTTGACCCTTGGTTCAAAATTTAGATGCAATCCTAGAGCACAATGGAAATCAAAATGACCTAGAAGCCCTTAATGATAAGTGAGCACTATATATACCTTCATATGACCAGCCCACACCTCCTCTTAGGCTGATTCTCCATTCAAAAACCCTAGCTCCCCTCCTCCCTTCTCTAAGGCCGTAGCCCCCTCACTCTTCCTCCTCCATTTTGTTTCAACTTTCATCCACTAACTCACCTCAAACTCACTCCATATTCATATATCCTCTTCCTTTCATCTTTGATTCCACATTTACATCATCAAAGGGGCTGATCCTTCAAGGTTGCGTGTTTGTTGTTGTTGATTTTGAGGAGTGTTGGTGATTTGTTACTCTTGATCTTCATTTCTACTCTTGTTTAGCTTGGAACTAAGGTATAACCTAAAACCCTTTGCATTTTCATCCACTTTCTTGCATCAAAATCCTTTTTCAACTTATATTTGCATCTCATAACATCATCTAAATGTAGATTAGGGGCTGTTGTGGGTGAGAGTTGGCATCTCACCCACCAAATAAATTGTTCTTGTGACTATGTGTTGATTATGTATTGTTCTTGTGATGTTTTTTGCATTTGGTGAAATAAAATTGTGAATCTATGGCTATTTTGGTTCGCAAGTTGTATGAAATATATGTGTAATATAATTTTCTTGTTAGGCTCCAAATATGGGATGAAGGATTTAATTAGGTGTTAAATAAGTGTACTATACTATATATAGAACGATGTGCCTAATAATACTTGATCTAGCCATTGATGTTTGATTGTTGTGTTATTATGCTTGGAACCATGTTAAAACTTGCAAAAATAATTTTCCATCTATATGTATGTTTCGCAAGTTGTTAAAATAAATAGGGTTTTGTTGCCTTTTGGTTCTTTGGTTTGCCTTTGTTCTTAAAAATGTCTTCTCAAGTTGTTTTAATGAAGTTTGCTTGCAAGTTTTGTTGATGATTGACAAAAGGACTCTCACTCGTGCTTTGAGCACTATTTGTTAAGTGATGAGGATTGTTCAAGAGGATTCAACCACCTTTGAGTTATAATGTTATTTGTCCTTGTAAATTTGGTTTACCATATTTGTTTCAAATGTTGATGATGTGTAAGAGGACTCTCACTTGTGCTTTAGGCACTATTCTTTAAGTGATGAGGATTACTTCAAGTGATTCAACTCTCTTTAAATCTTCAAATGAACAAGGTGTGAATTTATGATTCTTTGCTTGCTAATGGTTTAAGATAACTTGTGAACAATTTATTTTGGTCATTTTGAGCTTTGCAAATGTGTTGCTTATTTAGATCATTAATTTGTTGATGATTGGTAAGAGGAATCAACATGTGTTTACAAGCACTATTCTAAATGTTGAGGATTACTTAAAAGGGATTCAACTCTTGCACATATCTTAGCATTAAAATTTGGTAAAATGACTAGACATTTATGCCTTCGTGCATTGTTAATAAGTGTCCAAGATTACCAAAAGGAACTTAATTCTTGTGCTTTTATTGTTGATCTTTAAATGATTCAATGAATTACCCTTTTGCAATTGATTAATGTTTCACCTTTGTGTGACCATTTCTTATGGCGATTTGTAATTAGTTTTGACTATTACATATTTATGCATATTGCTTGTCTCTTAGATTTGTAATGCTTGCATGAATTGTAATTAAATGATTTGTATATTGGCTAGGGATTGATATGTTGATTGAAATGTCCTACTTGCTTTCCAAAACGCTTTTCCAAATCAAATTCTTTTTCTCAACTTGTTTCAAATCAAGAGTCAAATGTTTTCCAAACAAAAACCCTAAGGCATTGTTTTTTTTTCTTAAATAAATCATTAGTCATCACTCGAAGCCTTTGCTTGTTTGATCGCTAATGAGGAGTTATTAGTGGTAGTCACTCGAAGCCTTTGCTTGTTTGGCTATCATGAAAGCTCCCACACCTTAATTAAAAAATAAATAAATTTCAATTTTTTAAAAAACCTTTTGCATTCATAATTAAAAACAGTTTTTGCATTTACACTCAATCAATTTCAAACTCATAAAAATAATGTGAGCAAGTAATGATCACCCATAGCCTTAGCTAGTTTGATCATGAAAGCTCTCCCTTTTTCAAAAGCCATGTGAACTAGTAAGGATCACTCATAGCCTTAGCTAGTTTGATCATGAAAGTTCCTTCCTTTTTCAAACACCTTCTTCAAGGCTTCTTTTTCTCGCTCCAAGAATTACGTTGCTTTGATTCCCACTTGGGATACGTAGGAGCGAGACTTGTTCTCGTCAAGCACATCAAAAAAAATCTTCACTTTCACAACAATAAAAAACCTCCATTTTCAAAACAAACAAAAAATGTCTTCAAACCCATTGTTGTTAGTAGCTAATCAGAACCGTAGTTCGTCTAGCTATTGACATCGATGTCCTTTCTCCAAAAAGAACAATAAGCGATGACCACCCATAGCCTTTGCTAGTTTGGTCATCAAACAAATCAATCCTTTTCAAAAAAAGCTTTCAAAAAGAGAATAAAAATAAGTTGTTACCAACGGTCACCCAGAACCTTAGTTCGTTTGACTAGCGGTAGCGACTCCTTTTGAGTACTTAGCGGTGATTACCCATAGCCTTAGCTAGTTTAATCACTTGCTAGTACTCGTCCTATTTCGAAAACTCACCTAAAAAGTTAAAAAATAAAAACCAAAGAAGAACTACGTAGCTTTGAGTTCTCCATCGCACCGGGAGATACGTAGGAGCGGGCCATGTCCCGTCAAGCACTTTTTCTAAAAAACTTTTTTTTTTTCCTTTCTCTATAATAAACAAAATTTTCATTAAGTCCTTTTTCAATGCATTTTTTTTTAGAAATGAATAGGCAAATTTAGGTATATTTTCCAAATCAAACGTTGAAACCACACCTTTTAGTTAGAGGTTCCCTTTTGGTAGAAAGGACATGTGAGGTGCTAATACCTTCCTCACGTGTAATCGACCCCCGAACCTATGTCTCTAGTTTTCAAAGACCACCCGCCTTTTCTTTGAAAAGACTTTTTTTCAATGTTTTGGTCTTAAAACTAAAATATTGGTGGCGGCTCCAAACCTTTCCCATGTTGTACATCGAGAAACCTAAAACGGGGATTTTTCGGGGTGCCACAGCTGGCGACTCTGCTGGGGACCTTTTTTTTTTAAAAGAAGACGAGGTTCAAGCCTAACTAACTAAAACGTGTGGTTCAATGTATTGTGATTTGATTAATATCTTGTTTGCCTTTCTTTCTTATAATTAATTGTAAGCATAGGTATTTGTCTTCTTCTACTCCTCTTCTTTTATTTGCTTATGCATTCTTCCAATCCCCATGACCCCTTCTTCTTTGCTCCCTTTCTTTAGTAAGTGCATGCATTTCCCCATATTCTCTCATGTCCCCTCTTCTTGGCTCCTCTTCTAAAGGTAAGCAATATCCTTGTTTGTAGATATCTTAGGAATGAACCCTAGGGTAGGCAACTTGATATTGATTGCTGTTTTCTGGACTGGTCTGGTTTTCATTTGCAGGTGGGTTAGTGCTAGGGAAAATGCCCTTGACACACACTACACTTGCACTTTATGATTACATATTCTGAGTGGGACCATAACCCAGGTCTGCAAAATTAGGAGAGTGGATTCGAGTAGTGAGAGCCCATCAGGACCTTTGTCCGTTTGGCTACTTGCGAAAGTTTCAACCAGAGTTGTGCTCTTTCATGATGCCTCACACCTAGCAGTTTGCTGCATTTGTGGGGAGTTTTGTGAAAGAGACTGTGGCTCTGGTGGCCTTGTGAGGGAGTGAATAGAGCCATATGGGAGGATTACCCTTTAAATTGCCCTAGATCGTAGGTCTCACCTCTTTTTAGGTCACAAGGGCTTTTCCAAATTGTGTGTTGCATTATCCCATTTAGCCAAGTTATTTTCTTTCAATGATTTTCGAAAAAACAACAAAATATTTTTCCTCTCTTTCATAAATACCTATATGAGGTGGCATATGGTGTGAAAATTTTCAAATCACCACCTGTCAATATCCTTATGCAAAAACAAAAAAGCATCATCGCATCATTACATCATTACATCATCTGCATCACATGCATTAAATAAAATCCAATTTAGAAAATCATTCGTCATGCATCCATTCATACATTTATCCTGATTCTTATGTAATAAATGGCTAAACAAACAGTAAAGGAACGCTGGTTCGCTTTCACCGCTATAACACACGTCTTCAAGCAAAACTGATGGCTAGCAACCAGATTCCCGAGAATGAGGACCCCATGGGTCAAGAAGAGTTGATGGTGGAGATCCTTAACCCTGAGCAGCTGGCTCAGGAGAACCAGGCTCTGAAAACTAAAGTGGAGACCATGGAAGCTCAGATAGCCGAGGTAATGAATATGCTGCAAAACCTGAGAAGTGGGACCGCTGCTGGGGCCGCCGCTGTCGTGAATCCAAAAGGGGTCGTTACCTTTGTTTCTCCTCCTGTATCAGCTGAAGTCGTAACTGTTCATCCCATTCCCGGGCCAGAAGTTAGTCAATCTCCGGGGGCAAACGGTCAACGACAACCAAATGCACAAATATACCCTTGGGGGATGCCCATGAATTATACACCATCCATCGCTGAAGCCATTCCTTTGGTGACAAGTCAGCCTGCTGTGGTTACTTCTGTTGGAGCTACGGCTATGTCGTACATTCACGTCCCTAGTCCCAGTGTCGTACTTCCAAGAAGTTCTCCTGCTCTTGCTCCGGAGATTACTATGAATCCTCCAAGTGCTGCTTACCAAATGGGGAACCCCGCTCAGTATGGGGGTTACTACTTCAGTCCAGGGAGCTATCCTCAGAGCCAGATGGTTGAAAGTTCACAGCCAAGAGACAGATATCATTTGCTAGAGGAACGATTGAAAGCAATGGAAGGGTCAAGTACAAGGGCTAAGGATGCACGGGACCTGTGTCTTGTCCCAGGGGTTGTTATACCTCCCAAATTCAAGGCACCAGATTTTGATAAGTACCGCGGTATTGGGTGTCCCTCCAGCCACTTAACAATGTATGTTAGGAAGATGGCAGCTTATGCGCATGATGATAAAGTGCTGATCCATTTCTTCCAAAACAGTCTGACTGGAGCGTCTTTGGACTGGTACATGCAGTTGCAGCCTTCCGACATCCACAGTTGGAAGGACCTTTCTGAAGCTTTCTTAAAGGAGTACGAATACAACAAAGACATGGCTCCAGATCGGATTCAGTTGCAGTATATGAGCAAGAAAGATCATGAGTCCTTTAATGAATATGCTCAAAGGTGGAGAAATACAGCCGCACAGGTGAAGCCACCACTGACTGAGAAGGAAATGGTGCATGTATTTATGGAAACTCTCCCAGCATTTTACTACGACAGATTAATTGGGAGTGTATCCACTAATTTCTCAGACATGGCAAAAGTCGGCGAAAGAATTGAAGCCGGGATAAAAAGAGGAAGAATCTCCTGCAATCTTGCTGGCACCGACAATACTAGTGACTTTCCTGCAAAAAAGGATGGAGAAACCAATGCTATAACGGGGCAAAGAAGGTCGAGCAAGTTCAGTCCCATTCCTATGTCATACACTGACTTGTGCGGTCGTCTGGTTAACCACAAATTGATCTCCCTTCGAGAGATGAAGCCAGTTCAACCTCCATTCCCGAGAGGATATGATTCAGATGCCAGGTGTGATTTCCATTCCGGGGCAATTGGTCACTCAACTGAGAAGTGCAAACCTTTCAAGTATCTGGTTCAAGAACTTATTAATACAAAGCAGTTGGCCTTTAACGAGGATGGTGGGATATTAACAGTCAATCTGAACCCTTAGAGCCCGGGGGCTATCAGGCCGGAACTGCAACAATCGAAAGAGCATCGAGGTGTTGAAAGCAGCAGCGTCAAGTCTTCATGTTCTGTCATGCATCTCGCAGCATTCATGAGTGGTTGTCGTTTTTCATGTAGTCTTTCAGTAATTTTCTGTAATGCAACCCTGTGGCTCTGCCCAAGGCCACAGGACCAGTTGTTAGGGGCACACATGTTTTTATTTTCAAAGTCATCATCATCAATAAAAACGTTGTTTTTGAATTTCAATCAATAAAAATCAATTCCTTTTCACTTCATGTGTCTTTTCCTTGCATTATTATTGCTTGTTTGTTCGTCTCGCCTTTCATTCTGTTTTTTTCGCTTCGACAAAAAGCAGGTCCACAGCAATTGTCTCTCAAAATAACAGTGCCAACAGTCCATATTTTGACTTTGATCACATTATCAATCAAGCAAAGGGGGATGTTGAGGAAGACCGGGAAGATCCTCCAGAAGGTTAATGATACAAGAAGAAAGAGTTATTCAGCCTCACGGGGAATCAACTGAAGTGATCAATTTAGGTACAGCAGAGGACAGCAAGAAAAGAGATCAAGATGGGTACTTCAATAAAGGAAAGTTAGAGCACAGAAAGAAATAAAAATAAGTAAATTATTGTCTTTGAGTTAATTTTTGAGAAAGCGAGCAATCATGATTTGAAATGAAGTTGGACCATCCCTCCATACCCTCAAAAACCTAAAATCCCAGAAAATCCATTTCCTACCCACCTTAAGCCAAGAAAATCCCAAAGAGAAAAACAAAATCCTCTCCTACCCACCGTAAGCCAAAAAAAAAAAAAAAAAAGAAGCCAAAAATCCAAAAGTCACCTTAGACAAAGATAGAAAAAAAAAAAAAAAAAAAAATTCAAAAAGGGAAAATCCCAAAATCAAAAGAAAAATACAACAGAAATGTAAATAGTGAGTTGATACGTGTTACCACAAAACCCAAGAGATCCTCGTCTCAATAAACCTTCAAACACTGTATCATTCCCATACCTCTCAATAAACCTTCAAACACTGTATCATTCCTATACCTCTCATAAACCGCAAACACTCTCCTTTTGACCGCGATAACCCGCCCTCCACAGACCCTTAGCCAGGAATAAAACTTCCTAATACCTCATCAAGCCAGTTAACCATCATAAACCATCGATCATCAGCCAACGCTGAATAAGACCCATCCTCCCATCAACCCCAAACACTCCGACAAGCTCAGTCATCCCTTCTCCACAAAACACCACAGTCCCGAAAAGTCCATTCTGATCAATGATCGATTGCTGTTGTTTTCTCAAAGTTTTAACTCTAGGACAAATAAATTCATTTATTTACAATATGCCAAGTGGGGCAATCCTGTCGCTCTTCACTCCACCTACAACTGGGGAAATCAACCCTACATCTATCTCATCCCTTGTCGCATTCACATGCAGGGGTAACCCCATACTCTCTCGTATACGGGTCAGAAACAGTTCTTCTCGTCAAGGTTGAAATACCCTCTCTACGAGTAGTCATGGAGGTCAAGTTAGAAGAAGCAAAATGGGTCCAAGCTCGTCTAGATCAACTGAATCTCATTAAAGAAAAAAGAATTGCTGCCCTGCGCCATGGCCAGTTGTACCAACAAAAGATGAAGGCAGCTTTCGGCAGGAAAGTCCGTCTTCGAGAATTCGGCGAAGGAGACCTTGTACTCAAAAAGATCCTACCTATCCAGACTGACTCCGTGGGAAGTTGATACCCATTTATGACGGTCCATATGAAGTCAAGAAAGCTTTTTCCAGAGGAGCGCCGATACTCATAAACATAGACGGTGAAGATCTCAGGAATCCAGTCAATTCAGATCAAGTAAAGAAGTATTATGCCTGAAAGAAATAGAGAAAAAAGAGAAAGACAAGCCAAATAAGAATTAGCTCGCTAGGTTGAAAACCCGCAAAGGGCGACCTAGGCAAAATCAGAGCGACCCGGTGGATTGAAAACCCGCAAAGGGCGATCCAGGCAAAAATTAGGGTCTGAAAACTTAGGCATGAAAAGTAAAGAAAGGCATACAGCTCTCCTACAAGCTTGGATGAGGGAGTGATCAAGGTCAAGGACATAGATGTTTGGCACTGTTCCACAGAGACGGACAGTCAAAATTCAGTTTCTCTCTTTTTCGTGTCTTTTTGTAGTTTAAACTTTCAAATGCAATAAACAATCGGCGTAACTTCTTGTGCGACCGGTTTCCGCATTAATAAAGTTCAAATTTCTCGTATCTGTTCACTCTTTTATTTTCTGCTCAAAATAAACGTTTTATGATGATGATGGTCCTGAACTGTAAAACATGTGCATACATCATAGGGCATTGCAAATCATTACGAGATTCTTAAGAGTCCCGGGAGAAAGCAATTCCCCAAAACCAGTTAACCATGCAAGAGAAAGCGATTGCACCCACGATTGCTTCAAACTAGCAAAGTCAAGACCAATATGCACTCGGCTCATGAACTCCGCAATTCCAACAGGTTGCTCAGTCTCGTGTAAGGAGTGTCGCGGGTTGGCTGAACCAGCAAAAATAAAAACGATATAATAAGCAAAAAAGCAATAAACAAACACAATCATGCATTGCATTCATCATGCAAAAATCATACATTCCTCAGACATAGGAAATAATAATAAGAAAAGAGAAATTCAGACATTTGCATTTGCATTCATCATAGGAGAAAGAAAAAGAAAATAACAATCATAACATTTGCATCCAAATGTCTCATTTGCATTCGCATTTCATGCATTCATCGCGTGCCATCCACAATCCTAATGTTTCCCAATCAACCATTTCATATTATTGCTACATGTACCATAGCAGTTGGACTCAAACATTTCATTTGCATCATCTTAATGTTTGCATTTCATAAAAGGAAAAGAACAACAAAAAATCTTGCATCAAAGCATTGCATTTGCATCGTGCATCTCATAGAAAAAAAAAAAGCGAAGTCTTCCCTTGCATACACTTGCACCGAAATTCCACAAACCATTAGGTCAAACCAGACCTTTGTGTCCTTAAACCAGATCATTGCGATCCATAAACCAGACCTTCGTGTCCTTAAACCAGACCTTTGGAGTCCATAAATCAGACCAATATGCAGACACATATTGCTCCTTAAACCAGATCATTGCGATCCATAAACCAGACCTTTGGGGTCCATAAATCAGACCAATATGCAGACACATATTGCTCCTTAAACCAGATCATTGCGATCCATAAACCAGACCTTTGTGTCCTTAAACCAGATCATTGCAGTCCATAAACCAGACCTTCGTGTCCTTAAACCAGACCTTTGGGGTCCTTAAATCAGACCAATATGCAGACACATATTGCTCCATAAACCAGGCTTGTCGGCCCATAAACCAGACTCGTTGTGGTCCTTAAAACCCGACTAATGTCAAGTCCATAATTTAGCATTCCATCAAATAAACCAAGGCATTTCACAACTCTCAAGCATTGCATTTGCATACCGCACTTCATAAATAAAAAAAAGCAACCATCAAGGAAAGCCAAAAGAGAATATCAAAAGCGTCCAGCATTGCATGCATCAGCGTCACATGCATCCACGTAGCATACATCTGCATTACATTTGCATAACCGCATCTTGTGCATTCATCACATGACGAAAACCAAAGTAAAAGAATCAAGAAATAGCACTCTACCACATTCATCATCACCAAAATCATGACATTGCATGCACTTGCATAACATGCCCTTGCATGATAGGCCTGTGCATAACATGCATCCACACTTCATGCACCATACCTTGCATCAGCTGACGTATGCAGGTACCTCAATCAACCAATCAACAGGATTAGTGAATCCCTTCAGGACCCAGTGTCCCTTCAGGCCAGGTGCCAATCAACCAACAGGATTAGTGAATCCATTCAGACTTCAACCTGTATCCGAGCTGCAGGTAAGTCATTCAGACCTCGTTAGGTCCAGACGAAAAGGATAGTTGTGTCGGCCTAAGACATGGCGCAGTCCTAGGGAATTATCGAGATCGCGACTTGATAAAGTACCCTCCCCCGGTCGCTCGTGAAGACCACCATGCCCAAGGGCAAGCTCGGATCGTTCGCGGTTCGTTAAAGGGCTTTAGGCAGCCTATGGTGTCGGCCTGCTGAGGGCCGATACCTTCTTTACTGCTTTCTTTATTTTGCATGTCAGATGCTTATTTTTCTGTTTTGCACGTCAGGTGCTTATTTTTCTTTATTTTGCATGTCAGATGCTTATTTTTCTTGTTTTGCACGTCAGGTGCTTATTTTTCTTTATTTTGCATGTCAGATGCTTATTTTTCTTGTTTTGCACGTCAGGTGTTTATTTTTATTTATTTTGCATGTCAGATGCTTATTTTTCTTGTTTTGCACGTCAGGTGCTTATATTTCTTTATTTTGCATGTCAGATGCTTATTTTTCTTGTTTTGCACGCTAGGTGCTTATTTTTCTGTTTTGCACGTCAGGTGCTTATTTTTCTGTTTTGCACGTCGGGTGTTTAATTTTCTGTTTTGCACGCTAGGTGCTTATTTTTCTGTTTTGCACGTCAGGTGCTTATTTTTCTGTTTTGCACGTCAGGTGCTTATTTTTCTGTTTTGCACGCCAGGTGTTTATTTTTCTGTATTTGCACGTCAGGTGCTTATTTTTCTGTTTTGTACGTCAGGTGCTTAGTTTTCTGTTTTGCACGTCAGGTGCTCATCTTTTCTGTTTCGCACGCCAGGTGCTTATTTTACCGCTTTCTGCACGAAAGTGCCCGTTTTCCTTTTCTGCTTGCACACCAGTTTTTATTGTTTTTCAAAAGAAGAAACAAGAGAAAGTTTGGGTTTCCCTAAGCAGACAAAATCGGTATAATTTCTGAATTCTTTATTTCTATTTTGCCTCGGAATATGCTTCGGCCAATTCATATTCCTTATCAAAATCCAAATAAAGAGGGGCAGCTGTCATACCCCAATTTTGTCCGGCTTAGGGCAAAACCCTAATTTTCAACCAAAAATAAATAAACCAAGCCTTAGCATTCATCCTAGAGGTTAGGAAGAGCATCATGCTTGCATCTTAGAAGTTTCAGAATGCATTTTAGGGTTAGAAATGCATTGCATGGCATTTTAGAGCACTTTAGAGCATTTTTAGGGTTTCTAGGGTTTTTCCTCGTTCAAAGGGTATTTTGGTAATTTCGCCAAAAAGACTTATTTTCTCATCATGCGTGCATTTATAGGGGCTTAGAGTCATCCAAAAGGTCTCAGGATCATTGTCAGAGTGGAAATGAAGTTTAGAGCAAAATCAGGGTTTTCGGGACCAAAAGGGCATTTTGGTCATTTCGCTAAAATAAATAATTTCTCGGTAAAAACCATTATGCATCTCTTGAGGAATTTATGTGAGTCCAAGTGAGTGGAGTTGTGCATTTTGTTATGCATCATAGGAGTATTTTTGGCATGAAATTCGGTTTTTTTGAACAAAAGGGCAAAATGGTCATTTCCTTTGGAGTGGGGTCAATAAATCAATTTTGGGATTGGTGAGATCATAAAGTTCAGAGCCCAATCATTGAATCATGGGACATAGCCCAAAATGGCAAGAATTTAGAAGAATTATCTAGAAGGGAATAAGGAATATCCCTTTGAATTTTTGAAAGGTCAAGTGTAGTACAATAGTACAAGTTGCAATTCCACTCACTCTCTCTCCTTGGCTGCGAATTCCAGCCCTTTTCTCCCCATTTTTGATTTATTTTATTGATTGCAAATTGTGTTTAAATCATGGCCTTCCATTCAAGTGCTAAATGCAATCCTCACCCTTCATTTGAATTAAAATGGCACTCTTGTAATATGCTTCATGAGAAAATACATTTTTGTAATTAAACTTATCCTTCACCCACCTCCTTAAGCTACACCCCTCAGCCCTCTCTCTCCTCACTTTGTGCTTTCTAATTGCCCCTAATCCATGTGACATTTGATCTTGACCCTTGGTTCAAAATTTAGATGCAATCCTAGAGCACAATGGAAATCAAAATGACCTAGAAGCCCTTAATGATAAGTGAGCACTATATATACCTTCATATGACCAGCCCACACCTCCTCTTAGGCTGATTCTCCATTCAAAAACCCTAGCTCCCCTCCTCCCTTCTCCAAGGCCGTAGCCCCCTCACTCTTCCTCCTCCATTTTGTTTCAACTTTCATCCACTAACTCACCTCAAACTCACTCCATATTCATATATCCTCTTCCTTTCATCTTTGATTCCACATTTACATCATCAAAGGGGCTGATCCTTCAAGGTTGCGTGTTTGTTGTTGTTGATTTTGAGGAGTGTTGGTGATTTGTTACTCTTGATCTTCATTTCTACTCTTGTTTAGCTTGAAACTAAGGTATAACCTAAAACCCTTTGCATTTTCATCCACTTTCTTGCATCAAAATCCTTTTTCAACTTATATTTGCATCTCATAACATCATCTAAATGTAGATTAGGGGCTGTTGTGGGTGAGAGTTGGCATCTCACCCACCAAATAAATTGTTCTTGTGACTATGTGTTGATTATGTATTGTTCTTGTGATGTTTTTTGCATTTGGTGAAATAAAATTGTGAATCTATGGCTATTTTGGTTCGCAAGTTGTATGAAATATATGTGTAATATAATTTTCTTGTTCATCCTTGCCTAATAATACTTGATCTAGCCATTGATGTTTGATTGTTGTGTTATTATGCTTGGAACCATGTTAAAACTTGCAAAAATAATTTTCCATCTATATGTATGTTTCGCAAGTTGTTAAAATAAATAGGGTTTTGTTGCCTTTTGGTTCTTTGGTTTGCCTTTGTGCTTAAAAATGTCTTCTCAAGTTGTTTTAATGAAGTTTGCTTGCAAGTTTTGTTGATGATTGACAAAAGGACTCTCACTCGTGCTTTGAGCACTATTTGTTAAGTGATGAGGATTGTTCAAGAGGATTCAACCACCTTTGAGTTATAATGTTATTTGTCCTTGTAAATTTGGTTTACCATATTTGTTTCAAATGTTGATGATGTGTAAGAGGACTCTCACTTGTGCTTTAGGCACTATTCTTTAAGTGATGAGGATTACTTCAAGTGATTCAACTCTCTTTAAATCTTCAAATGAACAAGGTGTGAATTTATGATTCTTTGCTTGCTAATGGTTTAAGATAACTTGTGAACAATTTATTTTGGTCATTTTGAGCTTTGCAAATGTGTTGCTTATTTAGATCATTAATTTGTTGATGATTGGTAAGAGGAATCAACATGTGTTTACAAGCACTATTCTAAATGTTGAGGATTACTTAAAAGGGATTCAACTCTTGCACATATCTTAGCATTAAAATTTGGTAAAATGACTAGACATTTATGCCTTCGTGCATTGTTAATAAGTGTCCAAGATTACCAAAAGGAACTTAATTCTTGTGCTTTTATTGTTGATCTTTAAATGATTCAATGAATTACCCTTTTGCAATTGATTAATGTTTCACCTTTGTGTGACCATTTCTTATGGCGATTTGTAATTAGTTTTGACTATTACATATTTATGCATATTGCTTGTCTCTTAGATTTGTAATGCTTGCATGAATTGTAATTAAATGATTTGTATATTGGCTAGGGATTGATATGTTGATTGAAATGTCCTACTTGCTTTCCAAAACCCTTTTCCAAATCAAATTCTTTTTCTCAACTTGTTTCAAATCAAGAGTCAAATGTTTTCCAAACAAAAACCCTAAGGCATTGTTTTTTTTTCTTAAATAAATCATTAGTCATCACTCGAAGCCTTTGCTTGTTTGATCGCTAATGAGGAGTTATTAATGGTAGTCACTCGAAGCCTTTGCTTGTTTGGCTATCATGAAAGCTCCCACACCTTAATTAAAAAATAAATAAATTTCAATTTTTTAAAAAACCTTTTGCATTCATAATTAAAAACAGTTTTTGCATTTACACTCAATCAATTTCAAACTCATAAAAATAATGTGAGCAAGTAATGATCACCCATAGCCTTAGCTAGTTTGATCATGAAAGCTCTCCCTTTTTCAAAAGCCATGTGAACTAGTAAGGATCACTCATAGCCTTAGCTAGTTTGATCATGAAAGTTCCTTCCTTTTTCAAACACCTTCTTCAAGGCTTCTTTTTCTCGCTCCAAGAATTACGTTGCTTTGATTCCCACTTGGGATACGTAGGAGCGAGACTTGTTCTCGTCAAGCACATCAAAAAAAATCTTCACTTTCACAACAATAAAAAACCTCCATTTTCAAAACAAACAAAAAATGTCTTCAAACCCATTGTTGTTAGTAGCTAATCAGAACCGTAGTTCGTCTAGCTATTGACATCGATGTCCTTTCTCCAAAAAGAACAATAAGCGATGACCACCCATAGCCTTTGCTAGTTTGGTCATCAAACAAATCAATCCTTTTCAAAAAAAGCTTTCAAAAAGAGAATAAAAATAAGTTGTTACCAACGGTCACCCAGAACCTTAGTTCGTTTGACTAGCGGTAGCGACTCCTTTTGAGTACTTAGCGGTGATTACCCATAGCCTTAGCTAGTTTAATCACTCGCTAGTACTCGTCCTATTTCGAAAACTCCCCTAAAAAGTTAAAAAATAAAAACCAAAGAAGAACTACGTAGCTTTGAGTTCTCCATCGCACCGGGAGATACGTAGGAGCGGGCCATGTCCCGTCAAGCACTTTTTCTAAAAAACTTTTTTTTTTTTTCCTTTCTCTATAATAAACAAAATTTTCATTAAGTCCTTTTTCAATGCATTTTTTTTTTAGAAATGAATAGGCAAATTTAGGTATATTTTCCAAATCAAACGTTGAAACCACACCTTTTAGTTAGAGGTTCCCTTTTGGTAGAAAGGACATGTGAGGTGCTAATACCTTCCTCACGTGTAATCGACCCCCGAACCTATGTCTCTAGTTTTCAAAGACCACCCGCCTTTTCTTTGAAAAGACTTTTTTTCAATGTTTTGGTCTTAAAACTAAAATATTGGTGGCGGCTCCAAACCTTTCCCATGTTGTACATCGAGAAACCTAAAACGGGGATTTTTCGGGGTGCAACAGTGACTGATAATAGTCAAGACTAGGTTCAATGAACAAAACTTATAGATGCGATACTGTGATGGATGCTGTGATAGCACTCAGTGCGCAGAATTAATGAACGTGGATATTCCTATCCTATTAACATAATGTAATCAAGGTTCCCTTATTCCTAAGCTCCCATTGAGGTTCATTACATAGGTTGAAAAGCATGTTTCCGATCACACTATAGCCCTAACTTTATATTCCTATCCTTCGCTAGGAAAGAATAATATTCCTATTACCCTTCAAACTATATTAACTTGTGAAATCAGTGATTTATTTCCTTCCGGATTATAAAACACGCTACCCTAATCAAAGTGATCAATTTCGAAAAGAGTTTATAACAATAAAAGTGCACAAGTTAATAAGGCATCACAAATCAATCACATAAACGCAATCTAGAATAACATGTTCATATCACCATATCTTGACTATCGAGGGAATTAGCTAATGATGAGCGTAGTCATGATAAAATAGTACAAAATGACCGCAAGAGTATTCATCAACGTAAAAACACCTAAGGGTTGAGTTACGCCAACGAGCATGAAGGCATATCTACAACTACTAAGGTTGATGCGAAGATGGTAAACACCGGCTACGGATGTTTGTCTCTGAGTATGGAATAGAGTGATGTAAATGGGTGAGTATAGTGTGGAGTGGAGATAGGTTTCTCGTAATCTGGCTCGGATGTTCTTGTTTTCTTGAGAAATCGTGTCGAAGAATGTTGCACACCTTGCTCTAGGGCACGCTCCCTATTTATAGACTTGATGGTAGCACGGCGCGCCTCTCTCTTGGGCCTGCTCTATCGGGTTGTTGTAACAAACCCTAAGGAATTTCGCTGACTTGCTGAACACAGGGGGCGCCTATCTCGCTAACTGGGTAAAGCTTCCTTTTCTGGATGCGCTAAATGCGGCGCCTCGCTGGTCCTCGCTCCGCCTCATAAATCTGCTTGGATGCTACCGCAGCACTCGCCTAGCACTGAATACTTAGTAAAATCCTGAACACTTGGCACACATGTCAAATTCCAAAAAATTGGCACTTGCGTGCCTAAATTCTAATTATTATCCCTGAATTCAACAATGTCAAATATGAAGGTACTCATCACAATTTATAGCATAATTTATTCTTGGAACAAGATAATTCTCATTTGAATGACTGTAAATAACTCACACTTCTGTGAGTTATCAGTCGGTCTTGCTTCGCCAATGCCTAAGTTTTTAAAAATGGATTTGGGCATCAAGTTGATGCTTGCACCCAAATCACACAAGGCCCTACAACAGTAAGTACCTCCAATGGAGCAAGGGAAACTTAAACTACCTGGATCTTTGAGTTTATGGGGTACCTTACTCTGTAAAAGCATACTTGTTTCCTGTGTCATAGCCACTGTCTCAAACTCACCAAGCCTCTTTCTCTTGGCTAGAACTTCCTTCATAAACTTGGTGTAGTTCGGCATTTGTTGTAAAGCTTCCACCAATGGGATGTTGATGTGAAGCTGCTTCAGAATCTCCATGAATTTCCCAAACTGTTTGTCTTGATTGGCCTTCTTTAACCTTTGGGGAAAGGGTGGAGGAGGCCGCTCAGGGATAAACTTTTGGGGCGTTTTTACTGCTGGAGTTGCAGTTTCTGCAGTAGTATCAGAGTTCTTAGTAACAGGTGTTGCACCAGTGCTGACAGCATCTGGGATAGCACCTGTATCAACCATTGTAGGCAAGGTAGCAATCTCCTTGCTGCTTCTGAGTGTGATGGCATTGACTTTCCATGAGAAATTTGGATGGTTCCTCCACCCCGGGTTGTATGTGTTGGAATAGGGGTTGTTGTTCTTGCTAAAATATCCAATATAGTTTACAGAGACTGGATTCCCTAGGCAATCTTCGAACAAATGTCCCCCATTGCAGTACACACAATTTGGTATATTAGACTTTTCTGTAGGTGTTGTCTCTGCAGATGCTGTGGCAGCAGCAACGGTAGCTGGGGCTAGTGCAGGAGTGGTACAAAGACTTTTTAGCATGTTGGTTAGAATGGCCACTTGTGCAGATAGTGAAGTTATTTCAGATACCTCATGGATTCCGGCTACCAGCTTCTTGGCAGCACTGACTTTGGCAGTGGGCCATTGATAACTGTTTGCAGCTATAGTCTCCACCAAATCGTATGCATCATTGTAAGAGTGATTCAGAATGGCTCCTCCTGCAGATGCATCCAGCAACAGCCTTGATTGGGAAATCAGGCCATTGTAGAATGTCTCTAACTAGATAGCAAAGGGGATGCCATGATGTGGGGATTTTCTCAGCACATCCTTGAATCTATCCCAAGCCTCATATAATGATTCTTCATCTTGTTGCCTGAATGATGTGATGTCGTTTCTCATTCTTGAATTCTTGACCGGAGGGAAATATTTTACCAAGAACTTCTCGGCCATCTTGTTCCAACTGTCCACTGAATTGGGCTCCAAAGAATTCAGCCAAGCTTTGGCTCTGTCCTTTAATGAGTATGGGAAGAGCCTTAGCCTGAATGCATCCTCTGTTACCCCCGGGCATTTTAAAGTTGTTGCAGACTTCGAGGAACTGTCTTAGATGCAAGTGAGGGTCTTCAGTGGGTCGTCCTGCGAATTGGCCTACTGTTTGCAACATTTGAAACATCATAGGCTTGAATTCGAAGGATGCAGCCCCGATGGCAGGTGTGACAATACCAGTTTCTATGGTGGTGGGATCAAATACAGGATAATCCCTCATTGGCCGCTCTCTGCCATTGGCCATTTCAATGTTTGTTAATAATCACTCATCGATGCGGTGCTGTGATTGATGCTGTGGTAGCATTCAGTGTGCAGAATGAAAGTGGATATTCCTATCACTGTGAAACGTAATGTTTTCAATGTTTCCTTATTCCTAAGCTCCCATTTAGGTTCATTACGTAGGTTGAAAAGCCTGTTTCAGTTCACACTATAGCCCTAACTTCATATTCGTATTTTTCGCTAGGAAAGAATAATATTCCTATTATTCTTCAAACTATATTGACATGCAAAATCAGCGCGTTAATTCTTTCCAGATATTAAAGAACGTTACCCTAATCAAAGTGATCAAGTTCGAAAAGAGTTTATAACAATGGAAACACACAAGCTAATGAAGTACCACATATCAATCACATTAAGGCAATCTAAAAGATCATGTATATATCACCATCGTCTTGACTATAAAAGGATTTAGCTCATGATGAGCTTAGACATGATAAAACAACACAAAGTTACCGTAAACAGATTCATCAACATAGTAAAAGCACTTAGAGACTGAGTTACACCAATGAGCATGAAGGCGTTACACAACTACCAATTGGCGAAGCTATCACGACGTTGGTTGCTCTGGTTAACGGTGATCTTGTATCTGAGTGTGGAGGTTGTGGTTGCGAATGGAGAAGTATGGCGTTTTAGTGGAGGTAGGTATCTCGTACTCTCGGCTCGGTCTCTCTTTTTCTCCAACGGAATTCTCTTTTGTCCCTAGGGTAAGCTGCCTATTTATGGGCCTTCGTAGCACGGCGCGCCTCTCTTGGGCATTTTGCATTCGGTTTGTTTTAACAAACCCTAGAAATCACGCTGGCTTGTTGCATACGGTGGCGCCTTGCTCGCTAGAAGATAAAGCTTCCTTTTCTGTTGCGCACAATGAGGCGCTTCGCCTAGTCACGCTCCTATCCAAATAGTCGCTGTGATGCTGCCGCGGCACCCATCGTAGCACCTGCCTTAGCACTGAAATACTTAAGAATATCTTGCACACAGGGCACACAAATTAAATTCCACAAAATTGGCACTTGCGTGCCCAAATTATAATTAACATCCATGAATTCTTTAGTGTTTAATATGAGGATATCTACTACATTTTAAAGCATACTTTACTTATGGATCAAGATAATTCTTACTTGAATGAATGTAAATAACTCACATTTCTCTGAGTTATCATTTGCGCGAATAAGATAGTGGGAGGACAATCTGGAATGTTAAAGGAGAGGCTGACGACCTTGTCACTTTATTCTGATAAAGTGAAAGGAATTTTGAGAGGATTATGACGATGCAACTCGCCAGAATTTCAAAAGTATTCTTGTGTAGCATGGGAAAAGATGTAGCTTATATTAGTTAAAGGTTCATAAAAGGTCTCACCCATGATTTGGGACTGTGTACTGTGGGGGTTAAGGTAAGAATTTAAAAGGTATTACTAGCATGGGCGCTACCAATGTACGATTATTGTTTTCAGAAATCTTAAGTGCTTAGGTGATTGTTTGATCAGGAGGAATTGAGCACAGGATGGAAAGAGTTGGTGGAAAATTGTCAGGACGTTGTTTTCTAGTGCTCGTTATTGAGGAAAAGCAAAGTGTTATAGCAGACATGATAACAAATTGGGGAATTTTGGACGTTGACAACAATGACGACTGAAAAATAATGGTGATGAAAAGAGTTTCATAATATAATTTGGATTTAAGAAACTCACAAAGAATGAATGATGAAGTGAGCATAAGGTGTCTGATCCATCAAAAGGGAAAAAAATAAATCATCAAGCGACTAACAAAGAATGAGAAAAAGTTGGAGGATATCAAAATGGAGTTGGGCAGAAGATACAGAAATTTGGTTTTGGATTTGCTTAGGACCACAAAGCAGGAAGCAAGTTGACTGGTGAAATTTGAGTTGGAGGTGTTGGGTTTTAATAATTTGTCGAAATTTAAGGTTGACTTTCATTGGAATTTTGAAACCTAGATTAGAGCCTTAGCGACTAGATGAGATGTTGTAGTTTTGACCTCTCAGAACGAAGGTAAGAATAATAAGGGAAAGAATAATTTAAATTCGGAAAAATTGGTTACAATTGGAACCAAGACGGTAAGATTACTATTAGTGGAAAACGATGTACCACGCGACAAGGGGGACTGAAAGTTATATTATTTAGAACGCCAAACTTAAAGGGAGTATTCAAGGCACAATGGTTGATTGAGACGTGAGGCCTATCTTGGAGAGCCCCACATGTAATTTTGAGAGTTTAAGCCAAGACTAAGTGTTGCATATCATTCGCGGATGAGCAAGCAGTGTGAGTTAACCAACTTTTGGAAGACATGTTGAGAGGATGTGGTTGGAAAATCGTAAAAGTGGGAATGGTGCGCTAACATTGCTTGGATTCAGTGTACAACAATATGATTCCCGATAGCGTAAGAGTGGCATCGTGTGAAATGTTGTGAAGATTCAAGGACTCGGTGGTGAGGTTAACGAATTGATGTTAGGCTATGGAGAGGATTCGAGTGGAAGTTGTCAGAGTATGTGACTAAAGGATACAACGAGAAGGCTATAAGAAATTTATGTTGGGAGTGACATGACTGATCTTATGATGTGTAAGTAGAAGGTT